>CM071683.1:13882500-14482500 GCA_036553675.1 Solanum okadae
AGGGGGATGAGAAGATATCTCCCCCTGGGTCTTGCAATGGGCTGCCTCCACCTGTGGTACCTTGCCAATACCCTCGCCCGTAGTTATATCTAGCCCTGGCTAGTTGTGGTCTATCTGGTGTCAGCCATCTCTATCTACATACAATTAACAATTATAAGCCAGAAACCTCAACCCTTAAGACACCGTTCTACAACACGAGGTGAGCAAAAGAAGGATAGTCATTCTAACATGTCTACTAGCTTCTTGATAATCGAATGTGTTGCACAACACATTTATAAACAAGACTCTACTAGACACTGCTTGCATACTCCCTAGGATACGACGTTGCTTTGATACCAAGTTTGTCACACCCCAGATTCAAGGGGCGCAACTGGCTCCTAATGCCGAACTCAGGCTCGACCCAACCCTGCCGAACCATTTGTTACTAGCGCATGGCAGCCACATGCAGTCAAGAAAATAAATAAGTATATCTCAGTTTAATATTAAACCCTCAGTCGGCAAGGCCCCAATAAACAGATCCATAAAAGAAACAACTACTCCCAAGAGTTCATATAATGAAATAGCCAACTAGCATAGAAGTTCTGATTGGGCTGTCAAGGCCACCATGATCTCTATACCGAATCTGAAAGCAGGTATATCAAGACAATGCATCACACAACTAACAAGCTTCAGCAAACCAACAAACTAGGCCCGCATGGCCATAACGTAGCTATAAACCCCACACACTAGTCTGCAAGCCTCTAAGAGTAGTAAAGATTGGCAAAACAGGGCCCCAGCCTACCCATGAAAATATATACAACAAAAGGTAACAAACCTCCCAACTCTGGCACCTCCGGAGGAAAGGGGCTAGCCAACTAGATAGAAGTCAATCTTGTTGCTGAGGAGGTCTACTGGGTCATCTATCGGAACCTTTTTTGCTCAATTCACATGGCCTAACGACTTTTACTCATAACTCCTTCGATAATCGATCTTAAGTTCGTAATACGCCTTAAAACCTTCAAATATATCTAAACCTTTGATATCCCAACACTAAAGTGTGATATGCTATGAAATTGATAAAATAAATTATACCACGATGATGACCCAAACGCGTAGAACAACTTTCGTCAAGGACGTAAGTTGTGAAAATCTATACTTTAGTTGATCCTAGAAACGTGTTTCTCTATTTTTTTCTGGTTCTTATCTAAAATTTAAGAAAAGGTTCGAAGAAGAAGATATATTGTAAAATTCCACCGACCTAGGGCCACACCTCACGTGTCTGCTTGTTCAGTCCCACGAAAATGCAAATATGTCTCTATTCTAAAATCGTATGAACAAACGGTTTAATGCATTGGAAACTAGACTCGTAGACCTTCGATTCGATTTGTCGTGGGCCCCATAACTCATTATATATTAGGAGAAAACTTATGAGACATTTGACCTAAATGTTAGAGAAATCTTTAAAAAGGAACCTACGATAACTTTCT
Source organism: Solanum okadae (assembly GCA_036553675.1). Taxonomy (NCBI): domain Eukaryota; kingdom Viridiplantae; phylum Streptophyta; class Magnoliopsida; order Solanales; family Solanaceae; genus Solanum; species Solanum okadae. The sequence continues at coordinate 13,883,967 of CM071683.1, forward strand.
CCAACTTTTATTTTCCCACTTACCTAACTTGAAAACTTGAGATGCAACACTTGAACACTTAAAATAGGACATACCGCATCATTCTTAATTTATTACCCACTCTCTTTTTCTTTCCATGAAGATATGATTAATTTTAGACGTTTCGAAAAGTTGGGGTGTTACATATTGTGTCTTTAAAATTTAACTCGATAAAGTGGGTTTGATTGTGTCTTTACAAATCTATCTTGGATGATTGGATTAATTAAGTATTTAGTTGTTTGGTTGTGTTATGCTTGTTAAGATTCGAAAGAACTCACTTGAGGAACAATAGTTTATTGAGAAATGATTCTTGTACTCAAAACCTAGCCTACCCATTGAGAGTTTATAACTTTGAGCAACTAGTAATAACCCATTATGCAAAATTAACATTCAACTGATCAGAAGGTCCAATCTCTACTTGTTTACTTCCCGTGTTATTTGTCTTAAATTGGTTACCCAAACCCCTCATTTGATATTAATCGTTGAAACTTTGTGATTTGTTTTAATGTTACAAAACCTTTACTTCTACAAACGATTAGGACACATTTTTACTTATTGATTAAATTATTTATCATATCACTCCCTATGGGATCGACCCAAATTTGGTTTATACTTGTTAGCGACTGCCTACACTTAGAAATTAGATGAAGTATATTTGAGTGTTATAAAAAATGGCGCTGCGGTTGGGGAGTGGTGTTTAGAATTCTTTTATTGAAGTGTATTCGTGAACTAATTTTATTGTAGTTGAATTATTTTATTTTTGTTCTTATTGGCTGTTCTAAAACAGTTGATGAGATAAGTGTAAATGGAAGCAACACCAGTCAACTTGGGAACAATGATGACATTAGAAATTTGCATTCTGTTAATGAGGATCACTTGGGAAATGCGGGTGCTATTCGATAGCCTCCAACTGTGGGCAATGCAGTGTTTCATGTGACCAGCACAATGTTGCAGTTATTGCAAATGAAGGATCTTTTTGGAGGACTTGCTCATGAGGACCCTTATGATCACATCCGAAAGTTCATAGATGTGTGGTGGGCCATTTTCCTTCAAGAACATCACTCAAGAGTCTATCCGACTATGTTTTTTTCCCTTTTCTCTAATGGGGGAAGCAACAAAGTGGTTGGCTGAACTACAAAGGAACTGTATTACTTCTTGGGAGGAGATCACGGAGGTGTTTTATGAAAGTGTTTTCCCTCCTTCGAAGATGGTTAAGTTTAGGGATAATATGAAGAACTTCAAGCGAATTGATGGTGAACCTATCCATGAGACATGGTTGAGATTCCCAAAACTACTACTCCAATGTCCAACTCATGAGTTGCCGGATAATGTTCTCTTGTAATATTTCTACCGAAGCCTTGATACAATCAACAATGGTGTAGCTGATCAACTGGTTAGAGGTTGTATAATGAGTCAACCTTTTGTTGTGGCTTCGGTATTGCTTGACGAGATGACTAAAATTAATCGTGCATGGTATACAAGCGATGATCAAGTGTATCCTCTAAATTTTGGGTTGACCAAAGAGAAGTTGGAGAAAAATTAAGAATATGATGAAAACATGGACAAAATGATGACTCATATGACGTTGTTGATAAAATATGTCATGGGGGGTGCTTACGAGGCTAGGAATCTAGTTGATGCTAAATTTGAAAATCAAGATCAATTTTATTTCAAGACTAACGGGTGGTTTTTCTTTGAGTTTTTTTAAGGCCGAACAAGAATCAAGGTTGGAATATAATTTGTGAAGATGGATGGAGAGATCAAGATTGAGATTGGTTCGATCAGAACACATATTGGAGTGGAGATGATTATAACGCTTGCTATCTGCACACTTATGACAGTCCAAAGTCGAAGGATGATTTCGAAAGCTTTCAAACTGAGGATCTTCTTGCTCGTATTCTAAACAAAGTGGAAGAATCAAATGAAGTGCTCAAGGAAATGAAGGCGGACTTCTCATCTTAAAATAAGACGGTGACCTCTCACTTGGCCTCCATAAAGCAACTTGAGTCCCAAATGAGTCAACTTTCAGCGCAATTAAATTCGAAACCACAAGAAAATCCTTCTAATGGTATATTGATTAGTTCGTAGAGTAATCATGACCAATGCAAGGCGATGTTGACTCAGACTGGTAAAGTCGTGGGTAATGATGTAGAAAATGATGACAAAGCAAACTCTAGTAAAGATAAAACAATGTCATAGATAGTGAGGAGCTGGCCGACGAATCGAGCAATGAAGTGCCCAAAGAGAGTGATGAGGTACCGAATAAAGTTAACATCAGTTAGGTAAAAAAAAACAAATGAGAGGGTTGTTTCCTTTTTGGTGCCTACAAAACCGTTGCCTAAAGTTAACCCACCATTTCCTCAAAGATTGAAGAAAAGGGATGAATATGCAAAGTTCCAAAAATTTATCTCCATTTTCAAAACTCTATCTATAAATCTTCTTTTGGTGGAGGCTTTGTTGGAAATGTCGAGCTATGCGAAGTTCATGAAATAATTGGTTATCGGAGTATGGATTTTGAAACGATTGAGGTGTCTCATAGTTATAGTGCCAATATGACAAGCAATGTGGTTGTTAAACAAACGGATCTGAGGGAATTTACTATTCCATGCACGATTGGTATATTTCAATTTTCCAAAGAATTGTGTACTTTGGGGGCAAGTTTCAACTTGATGCCTTATGCTATTGTCACGACCCAGGGGTACCCCCTAGATGCAACAAGGTGTTTAGAACCCCAAAGGACTCCATACAAGGTCCTCATAACATAAGAAATAGAACAAAAAGAGTAAAACAATATTTCAAGTTTAAAATGTTTATCATAAAAGAAAGCGGAAGTATAGATACTTTGTCTCATCGTAGCCATCTATTACAATATTGAATGAAATAGGGCCAAGCCCATACAACATGTCCAAAAATGGAAAGTAGATGAAAGAAACTAGACATATGAAAATTCATCCTCGAACCATAAAGACTCACCAATCTCGGGAACACTCAAATCCAAGCTCTAGCCACAAGTATGAACAACTCTAGTGTTGGACCCTACACTTGGGAAAAATGTAGGCAAAGTAAGTGTTAGTACAAAAATGCACCAAGTCTAGTAGCCATGCATAAAAACACTTGAAACATGCTAAAAGGGACATTTCATTTGAAAGTATGCAATTTAAGAAGCTTAAACATCATCATAGAGATAGTTGGAAAAACATAAGTCAAAACATCATCTTCAATGAAAGCTAACATCATCTTTAAAGCCTTTGAACACTTACAGAATACTTCTTGCAGCATGCCTTAGTCCATTATTAAACTTCTTGTTGTTGTGGGAAATAAGCCTTAACCGACATGAGACCATGTGAGCTTTAACATAAAATTCGGTAACTCCCACACCGAAAAGGGTTGGTCTACTTGCCTAGGGTAGAACCAGCAATTTTAGCTTAGGTGGATCCACTAGCTAAATATCCTATGAGGGTACGTAGTTTATGGGATAACGAGATTGTTACTAGAAACCCAACCTGCCTACGGGAGAGCTTCCATCTCAAGAGGTTGCTTCTAGAAACTCGGCCTTACTGTGGGAAGTCTTCCACCTCACAATATCCACTTGGTGATAAGCATTAAATTCCCATGGGGTAGTTAGTTCTTTATGAACATCATTACTCAGGAAAGGGTGCCCTTGGCCTACCGATTCAAGTTAGATCATAGGAATAGCTCTTTTAAGTTACTCATGAAAGGGTGCCCTTGGCCTACCTATTCAAGGTATATCACTAACTCAACACTCTAGAATTACTCATTATAGGGTGCCCTTGGCCTACCGATTCAAGGTAGATCATTAATTAAACTCTTTAGACCATGCGTGAGCAACTAACACCATCCATGTTCTAGTTATGAAAGCTCTTTAGCCTTTGATTCAATTAGGTGAGAAATCCTTTCTAACCTATTAATCTTCATTATGTGAGAACACTTTCACATTATGCTCAATGTTTATTATGAGAGTGTCCTTTCAACAACACAACAAAAACAACAACATTCTTGACACTTTATTCTCAAAGCATCATTAAAACAATTACATAGATATTATAGAAAATGCATAATCTCATACATTACCTCCTTGACGTTCAACACTTAATTTCAATAAACACATATAGAATCTAAGAATTAGACATGTATATCATTATAATTCATGTGATTCAATCACCTCATGCATAAATTCATAAACTTCATATTTCATCAACAAAGACCCATATCGTATCTTAAACTTTGAAAAAGATGGGAAAGTTCATGGGTTCTTGTGGATACATCATAAAGCTCATAGGAAATCATCAATTCATGCTTAATATAACTCAATACAATAATAAAAATTAAGTTATAAAGGAACCCATGATTTTGGGATCAAACCCTAACAATTAGGGATTTCTATAATTTGAAATTGAAAGTTTTGAAAGGGCTCCTTTGGTGAAAGCTACCCATGGAAGAAAACAACCATACCTTTATCACAAAGCCCAATTCTAGACTTCAAAGGAATAATTGAACCTTGACCATGAACCTCCTCCTCCTTCTTCTTCTAACTTCTAGAGAGAGAAATATTTTAGAGGAGAGCTTTTGGGAATCAATTACTGTTTTGGAAATAATGAGTTGAATGAGTGGAATTTTTGGTTAAAATGACTTATATTGTCACCCTAAGTTAAGGGAAAACGACCTCACTTAAGTTGGACTAAAACCGAAAATACCGAAAACACACTTCACTTTAAGTGAGCTGCCAGGTCTCACGTGGGACCCCATGAGCCGTGTTCATGACCATGAGACGTGGTCCTCTTCGTGGACTTTTGGCACTGGCTAGACAACAAATGCCTTTAGCCCACAAGCCCAAAGAATCTTCACGAGGGGCTCCACGAGACATGGTTTTTTCCACGAGTCATGGTTCCTCTCGTTTGCCTTGAGGAAGTGGCTTGCCATCATGCCTTGGCCTCTCAAGTGGTGATGGCATCACCACGAGCCTTCCCACGAGCTATGGTAAGTGACTCATGGAGATGAGCCAATGTTTGGCAGCCTTAGGGAGGCTACTGCCTCACCACCATGAGCGGCACTACGGGACGTGGTGACCACCACGAGCCGTGAAGGCTCACGTGGCATGGTGGGCAGTCCCTTGGGAACTTTGAGCAGCCTTTGCTCGTTTCACTTGGCTCTTTCCCTCTTGCCCTTGGCCCTAGGCCACTTTCATGACTCTAACTCTCACGTTTAGCTCTAGTTTAGTCTACTAGTTAGGTCATTAGAATAGCTCTTTTAAGAAACTCATGAAAGGGTTCCCTTGTCCTACCGATTCAAGGCATATCATTAACTCAACTCTTTATAATTACTCATGAAAGGGTGCCTTTGGCCTACCGATTCAAGGTAGATCATTAATTAAACTCTTTAACCATGTCTTAGAAACTATTACCATCCATGTTCTAGTTATGAAGGTTCTTTAGCCTTTGATTCAATTAGGTGAGACAGCCTGTCCAACCTATTAATCTTCATTATGTGAGAACTCATTCACATTATGTTCAATGTGTATTATGAGAGTGTCCTTTCAACAACACAAGAAAAACAACCACATTCTTGACACTTTATTCTCAAAGCATCATTAAAACAAATACATAGATATTATAGAAAATGCATAATCTCATACTTTATTTCCTTGATGTTCAAAAAATACTTTCAATCAACACATCTAGAATCTAAGAATTCGACATGGATATCATTATAATTCATGTGATCACGCATAAATTCATAAACTTCCTCTTTCATCAACAAAGACCCACATCATGTCATCAAATTTGAGAAATATGGGAAAGTGCATGGGTTCTTGGGGATACATCATAAAACATATAGGAAATCATCAATTCATGCTTAATATAACTCAGTTCAATCATAAAAATCAAGTTAGAAAGGAACCCATGACTTTGGAATCAAACCCTAACAATTAGGGATTTCTATAATTTGAAATTCAGAGTTTTGAGAGGGATCCATGGGTGAAAGCTACCAATGGATGAAAACAACCATAACTTGATCACAAAAGCTAATGATAGGCGTTAATGGAAGAATCGAACCTTGACCTTGAACCTAGATGAACTTCATTCTTCTTATTTTTCTTCTTCTAACTTCTAGAGAGAGATATATTTGAGAGGAGAGCTGGTAGGAATTGATTTGGGTTTTTGAAATAATGAGTTGAATGGGTGGAATTTTTGGTTAAAATGACATATATAGTGACCCTAAGTTAAGGCAAAACGACCTCACTTAAGTTGGACTAAAACAGGAATTACCCAAAACACCCTTCACTTTAAGTGAGCTGCCAGGTCTCACATGGGGCCCCACGAGCCATGGTCCCCTTCATGGACTTGAGGCAGTGGATAGGCAACAGATGCCTTTAGACCACGAGCCCAAGGAATCTTCACGAGGGGCTCGGTGCTTGCCACGAGCCATGGTCCCTCTTGTAGGCCTTAAGGCAGTGTCTTACCATCATGCCTTGGCCTCTCAAGGGGTGAAGGCATAGCCATGAGCCTTCCCACAATTCGTGGTCTTCACCACTGGCCGTGAAGTGGCTCGTAGAGATAAGCCAATGTTCGGCAGCCTTAGGAAGGCTACTGACTCACCACCACGAGTGGCACCACGGGATGTGGTGATCACCACGAATCGTGAAGGCTCACGTGGCATGGTGGGCAGTGCCTTGGGAACTTTGGGCAGCCTTGGCCCCTTTCCCTTGGCTCTTGACATCTTTCCCTTGGCCATAGGCCACCTTCATGACTCTAACTCTCACGTTTAGCTTTAGTTTAGCCTACTAGTTTCCGGGGTGTTACAACTATTTTCAAACAACTTGGGTTAGGTGAAGCTAAGTCAACAACGATGCGTCTTCTCATGGACGACTGATCTATCAAGTACCCTATTGGTATTATTTATGATATTTCCGTAAAAGTTGATAGGTTCATATTTCCGACTGACTTTGTTGTTCTTGATTGCGAGATTGACGTCGAAGTACCTATTATACTAGCTAGGCCATTCTTGGCTACCGAAAGAGCTCTTGTTGATGTTGAAAGAGGTGAGTTAAAATTTTGGGTAAATGATGAGGAAGTAACATTCAATGTGTGTAAATCGATGAAGCAGCCTTGTGACATTCATGTGGTATCAGTCATTGATGTGATTGATGAAGTATTATCTAGTCTGAGTGTATCCCTAGTTGTCGTCTTTTTGAACTATGATGGTGAAGAAATTCAAGATTATGATAAGGTTGCAGATTCTCTATCGGGTTTGGGTTCTTATTCTAAAAATCCCTTGAAGCTCGAAATTGATCTAAAAAATGGGAAATCCCTCCCGCCAAGCCATCCATTGAAGAACCACTAAAACTTGACTGAAAGGTACTTCCACCTCACCTTCGGTATGTATTCTTGGGAGCAAACAACACCTTGCCCATAATTATCGCCGCATATTTTCTAGAATGGCAAGTTAAATTACTTGTAAATGTGTTGAGGCGATACATTAAGGACATCAGATAGACGATTGCCGATATTATGGGAATTCCTCCTGGGATTTGCACACATAAAATCCTATTGGATTGTGAATGCAAGCCAAGCATTGACCACCAATCGAGTTTAAACCCTCCAATGCAAGAATTGGTAAGGAAAGAGATAATCAAGGGGCTCGATGTGGGAGTCGTCTACCCTATTGCGGATAGAAAGTGGGTGAGTGATGAGTGAAGGACTTTAACTCATTTAGGGCTTAGTATTCAAAGTTTAGCTTCCTGAATGCCTATTATATACTCATAATTGATGTTAAAATGTTAATTTACAGCAATGAAAGCAAAAGAGAAAGGAAAGGACATTACGAGGAAAAAAGGAGCGAAAAAGCTGAAAACGTTGAAGGAGAGAAAAGCTGGTACTCACCAAAGCCACTCGGCTACTCGTCGAGTGGAACTTTAGCTTGCCTAAAGTGTAAGCAGGCCAGCCCATGAACAAAACTAATTTGGCCATCCGATAAGTATTTTGGCGATTCGCTGAAGTATTCGACGACGCCAATTTAGCCCGTCAAATGTTACAGAGATAGGTGGTACAAAGACATGTCATGAAGGCGAGAAGAGGAGCACTCGATGGGTCGCTGACTAGGTCGGCGAGCCCGACCTACTTAGTCAAAAGTTACAGAGCAATTGGTGAAAAGACAAACCAAAATGGGCGAGAAAGAGAGCACTCGGTGCATCACCAATTGTGCCGGCAAACACGACTTACTTCGTAGAATGACTCCGATGCTGAAATTCATAGAATGTATAAATGCAATTTTCAAAAGAATAAAAGATAATCCCACATTCTCCAGTTCTAGGTTTTCGATCATTTCATTCTAAAACATTGTTTTTACACTTTTTGAGTAGAGATTTAAGATTTATTTGATTTTTAGATGATTTTTGAGCATTTGGAGACTTGTGGATTGTTGCCCAACCTGATAGAAAACGTCGGTATCAATTTCTTTTTCTTTATTATGTTTGTCTAAAATCCCCATTCTTAGGGTGTGATTATGTAATTGAATGTGTTAATTCTCTAATGGGTGTTGTTATTTACTGATTTTATTGTTGATTTGAAGTGGGTTCAATTAATAGTTTGTGTTTTAATTGAGGAATTGTAGGTTGAAATGAAATTCTAGTTTAGTACTCTAATCTTGCTTGAGAAAGAAGTGTTACAGTTAAATTATTAGTTGATGAATGTAGTGATTGTGCTGTTATGAATTTAACTTGAGAAAGTGGGTCTGAATGCAATCTTGCAAATCTAGCTTGAAAAAGTAGATTGATTTAGGTAATGGTTGTTACCCCGTGTTGTGCTTGTCGAGGTTAGAAAGAATTCACTTGATTCATAATAGTTGATTGAGAAATGGCTATTGCACCAAAGCCTAGCCTACCCACTAAGATTCAACAACTTTTTGTAAATAATAGTCACCCATCTTGCGAAATTGGAATTAAATTTATCATACTCCAAAGAAACCCTCTCTATTTGTTTACCCCTGATTTAAGTAGTTGTAATTTGGCTACCCAAATCCCCCATTTGAAATTAATTCTTAAAACCTTGTCATTTACTTTACTGGTGTGGAAATATCTACATCTACAAATGATTTGTATAACACCATTTTACTTCTTTAGAGTTTCACTCCTTGTGTGATCAACTCCATCTCTTAGTTGAGTTTATACTTGTTAGCGATCGCCTACACTTAGAATCAGATGAAGTGTAGTTGAGCGTTATAAAAAATGGCGCCGCTGTTGGGAATGATGCTTAGAATCCTTTTATTGAAGTTTAGTTGTGAACTAATTTTGTTGTAGTTGAATCAACTTATTTGTGTTCTTTCTTTGCTTCTCTAAAATAGGTGAAGAGATGAGTGTTAATGGGAGTAATACTAGCCAACGTGGGAACAACAATGACATTTGAAACTTGCACGATGTCAATGTAGATCAATTAGGAAGTGCAGGTGCTATTCGATTGCCTTCGACTGTGGGAAATACGGTGTTTGATGTGACTAACTCTATGTTGTAGCTATTGCAAATGAATGGTCTCTTTGGAGGACTTGGTCATGAGGACCCTCATGACCACATCCGAAACATTGTGGATGTGTGTGGGCCATTTTCTTTCAAAAACATCACTCAGGAGTTGATATGACTTCGGTTGTTTCCCTTTTCTCTAATAGGGGAGGCAATGAAGTGATTGACTGATTTACCAAGGGAAACAATAACTTCTTTGGAGGAGCTCACTGATGCGTTTTATGTAAAAAAAATCCCTCCCTTGAAGATGGTCAAGTTAAGGGATAACATTCAGAAACTCAAGAGAGTTGATGGAGAACAGATTCACGAGACATGGTTGAGGTTCTAGAAGTTGTTGCTCCAATGTCCAACTCACGAGCTAGCGGACAATGCGTTGTTACAATATTTTTACTAATGCCTCGACTCAGTCAACAAAGGTGTTGCAGACTAGCTCATTCGAGGAGGAATCATGCAACAACCGTTTGACATAGCATCTAACCTTCTTGATGAGATGCCAAAAATCAATCGATCTTGGAACACTAGAAAAGATCAGGTGTCTCCGTTGAACTTTGGGATGACGAAGGAACAAATGGAAAAGAACCAAGAGTGAGATGAAAACATGGACTAGATTATGACCCAAATGGACCTATTAACGAAACATGTCATGTAAAGTGGTTTCAAAGCTGTAAATGTTGTCGGAGTTAGTGGAGTGAATCTTGATGAAGCACACTTTGAGGCCATGTACAATGAAGAGGTACACTTCTGGAAAATCAAGCAGGAGGTTTCTGTCTAAACTATCCAAGGTCAGGCGGGAATCAAGGTTGGAACAACTATTGCAATGATGGTTGGAGAGACCGAGATAGGGAATGGTATGACCGTGGTATGAATTGGAGGGAGAGGGATGGAGACAACGACGATATCTGCCTCCCCATGAGATTCAAAATCCAAAAGAACGAAGGGATAATCCTAAAGATTTTGACACCGAAGATATGCTTGCTCGCATTCTCAACCAAACGGAAGGATCGGACAATGTGTTTAAGGAAATGTAAGATGACGTCTCTTATCTGAACCAAACAGTTACTTCACATTTGGTATCTATTAAGCAACTGGAAACACAAATGTGTCAAATCTCGACTCATTTGAGCCCAAAGCCAAAAAAGGGGTTTATCAAATGATACGATGTTAACCAAAAGAATAAAGCTTGGAAGCATTTCTCTGTCATTCCACGACATTAAATAAGGCACTTCTTGGAAAGCAACCCAAGTTTTAGTTTTATTTTTTGTTATTTGCATAATGGTTGTTAGATGTGCAGGTTGAAAATTCAAAATTTGGGAGAAATAGGCAAATGGGTGAGCTCAGGAACCATTCGGCGAATCGCGGAGAGAGTCGGTGAACATGCTATGAATCGCCTTTTTGACCAACCAAAGGGTTGGAGTTCTAGTAACTTTGGCAGGCATGAGTGCCATTCGGTGCATCCCTGAATGGGTCAGTGACATAAGTGGATAACGCCACTCGAGGCGCGAACTGAAGGATAAAGAGAGCTTCCAACCATTTTAAATTCAAAGCACTCCTTTATTTTTCATTTTTCGACTCTTGCAATATAACACTTTCAATTTAGATCATATTTTGTTTCAAATTTTTGTGTGGGTGTCATTGCTTGGTTGAAATTTGTGCTTGTTTTTGCATTTTTGCCTGAGTATTGTGTCTATCTGCTACTGAGGTTGGTGTCCTAAATTTGCTTTACATTTTTTCCATATCGTATGCCTACTTATATAATTGTTAGATCTATTGTATAATCTTAAGTGCTTGGTTGATTTTGAACTATGTGTTGTTGATCGAACTTGTTAGATTTCATGTTTAAGTTCCTCTAGTTTGAATTTCGTGTTTAAATTGTTTAAAATTATGGGTGTGTGGTTGGAACACGTTGGGTCTGGTGTTGGTGATGTCTAAGTAACCCGAATTGTATTGATCAACTAAATTTTCCCAATGATAGATTGGGTGATGTCATTGTTAAGGGAAAAGGACATTGATTGGTCGATTTTAGATAAAATAGAGGAAGACGTGGTACCCCGGGGTTGGTATTGATATGGGCTAGGTATTAATTGCATAGAATAGGGCTTTAATTTTTTTCTCGTAGGTTGTGCATTGAAAATTGGGTGTCGGGGTAGAAATCTGGCACGAGAGGCTGTTCGGTAAGCTTAGTCGAGCTCGTTGACTTACTTGGCAGTTCGCCAACTGGCCCCTCGCATCGCCCTTTTCCCCTGAAATTTAAATGTTAGGCTGTGTAACATTCGGCGATATGCATGTGATCGCCAAATGCACTTGTGATCACCCTTTTTCAACCTAGATTTTTGAAAATCATTTTGTCACATTCGGCAAGCTACCCTTGGCTCGCCGATTATGTTGGGCAATTCGTTTATTGAACCTGGACCTCGCCGACTTGTGTTGAATTCTATACATTTTTGTTTTTTGAATTTCTTCAAGCCTTCTAAGCTCGCCAAATTTGCTGGGCGACTTGCCGAGCTAGTCAACGAGTTTTTATACACCTTTCAAATTTGATGTTTCACTAACTTGTTTCTAATGCATTCGTTCGATTTGTGTTGTCTTGAAGATTTGGCGAGAACAAAAGTACCCAAAAGAAACCAACTACCCTGAAAGAGAGCACGAGGAGTGGTCATTTCTGAGGAGGCTTCTTCTCCACGATCAACGCGACCCAAACTTCCTCCGACAAGGAGAAAGGGATAAGACAAAGGAAAGAGACCGACGGAGCCGAGTCTGATTGATTCTAGCTGCGACAGTATGGGTATCTACAACACCCATCTTAGTACATCTAAGTCAGACATAGAGGAAAAAGTTGGGTCTAGAAATCCAGCCTATGAGTCAAAGCCAAAGGATAACCAAACATTCAGCAGAGATGGGCTGAGTTGCACTCGAAAGCGCTACATGATCAGGCTATAATCTCAATCACTCTAATACCTCATCCACCTCCAGTACAGACAATTCAGCAGGGACCAAAAGTCCCTTCGGTACTGGCACCTCCACCGCGTTTGATGAACATGTTAAAGGCAGCCGTGTTGATAATAGTTTTGGAAGAGAAGAGGTTGTCCACTAATGGGTTAGCAGACATGTATCCAGTTGTGTCGGACACCATTTGATTCCATAAATTTGAGAGGTTTACACAGCTCCGAGTCCCTTATATACCTTCTTGGGTCTGGGAAATCTATGTAGAATACGGGAAGCTAGTCCCAAAAGGCAAGAAAAAATCAAGCTCATTTGAACATGTTGATCATGTGGTGGTACGAGGTAAAAAGATAAAGTGTCGCAGTTCGTTCAAAAATGAGGTGTTGGTGTGCACCGTCAGTGTGATACATTTCTCGGTGGACAAGATTCAGAAAAAATCCCTCGATGACCTTAAGGGTTGGTTGTCTCCCTTGATTTCTGACGTTATACCACCGTGGATTGAGCCACGGGTCCAGATCAAGAATAAAGACTGGAATGTAGCTGCAAGGTACTAGTTTGGATTCATTAGCAGCAGACTGATGCCATCACAAAATGAGTCCATCATTCGGTATCCGATGAAGGCTTTGTTGGGATCTATTATGGATCGGGATAGACTAAATATCGGGATGATAATTTATTAAGAGATGGCTATGAGCGACAAACAAAGCCAAACATCACTTTCATTCCCAATGTTGATCATAGAGTTGTGCTGCTGAGGTAGAGTTCCCTTTGTGGCAAAGATGGAGGATTGAGGCTGAATACACCTGGGATGAGGCTGAACGGAGGTTCACAACACCTGCAGACACATCTTCAGTTGTCGATATAGACATGTTGGAGGCAGACACTACTCCTTTTACTCAGGCTGGTGAGCCTTCAGGTACACCTAGTTCATCTGCTCCTACTACATCTACCCCTACTACATCTACTCCCACTGCTTCTACTGCTGCTTCTTGCCACCCCCCTTTGACACATGCCATGATATATAGAATGGACCACCTATCCCATTCAGCCGATGTGTGTGCCTACCGAGTTGAGGTAGCTGTCATGAGGCCGATTGAGCGAGATATTTCTTCTACCCTTGACCCCATTCAGAGAAATATGATTACAACTCACAAGATGGCATTAGATGCACTCACCCTGCGAGTCAAGGCATGTGAGCAGGGAAGTTGATAGTCTGAGAATGTGACCACATCGAGAGCTAATGTTACTGGATTGAGGCGTCAGATAGGAGAGCTTAAGTCCATTAACATTTTGATTCTCTTTGGTACTGTGGACATCGTTGAGGTTCCTAGTTCAGATGTTCCAGCTATTTCTGAGATACCTCCGACTACTGCAACCAGAGATGCTATTTTAGCTAAGGAGGGTGATAAGTCAGACACTCCTGAGATAGATGAGGAGGAATTGGGTACCCGTGAAACTGTTGTATATAATGATATCAAGGACTTCGAGGGTGCGATGGTGCGATGGTGCTGACAACTATAGAGACTTCATTTCGAGATACCTCGATGATTGGCTCTAGTGGAGCACCGTCTACTAGTGGAGATGAGTCGGGCACTGATGCCAGACTAAGAGTGCCCATATGTGTAGCATTCACCTCAGGCTTAGCCTGACAGGGGGATCTTGACTCTCTTCTTTTTATATTTTTGAGACATTTACTTTATTTTATATTGAGGACTCTATTTGGTCTTGTTTGGCAGGGTGAGGTATCTTCATACCTATCCCTTTCAGTTTTATTTATCTTGTTTTGTATATATCTTGTTCTGAATTCTTATATTGTGAATGTTGATTTTTTTATCCAAATTAAAATTCGCCTCCTGATTTTTGTATTTATGAATGGGTGGTAGTTCTCTGGCGTATTTGAGTATCGGTTGCGATCCATACCGATGAGTTGATTAGTTCTCTGGATTGAATGATATGTTTGTGAAATTCCAATGCAGAAAATTTGAGTTGCACAAGTCATATGTGAACTCTTAGCATCTCACTGTGACTAGTCGATTGTTGAAATGAGTCTTGTGACGATCGTTGCACGCGAGCTCAATTTGTAGAATCTTGATCGATGATTGTGTTAAATGCCTTGGGTGGTGAGAGTTCCTTGAAATATGTTCTTGGTGATACCTACAACTTTCACCGTTGGTCCAATTGACTAAGGTAGGTGATTGAAAGAAATTATCTTAGGCACAAATTTTGGAGAGTGAACCAAATTGCTATTATACCTCTTTGTGACAACCTTGTGAAAGTGTGAACCTAACTTGTCACCTTTTGAGCCTACCCTTTTCTTTTGATGAAACATGAACACGTTTGGCCTCTTTCCTCTCCACCTAAAACCTTTATGAAGCATTGTTTTGTTTGAATAAACAACTTAGGCCAAAAGCCTAAGTTGGGGTGTGGCGAAAAATGAGGAGAGTCAAGAAATTTGTGAAATTAGCCCTTGAAGTATTGTGTTGAAAAAGATGGAATCCCTCCATATTTAAAAAAAAAGCAAAAGAAGAAGATTGAAGAATAATGTTGCAATGCAATTAGTGCATAATAGAAAGAGAAGGGGGGTACAATGAGCGTTATCAAGAATCTTTGTACTTGAAAGTACTTAGGGTGGATTGTGAAAATCAAAAGAGTGAAAGAAAAAGAGAAGAAGTAAAATTCAAGCAATGTTTCATGAAGGTAGAAGTCACTAAGACAAAACAATCATACCTTTACCTGCAGCCCCGTAACAAGCCTTGAAAGACCTTGGTGATCTTGATCGATCCGAATGACATGTTGAATGGAAAATACAGGCAAGCATATGGTAGATCCATGTATATGTTTATCTTTGAGAGTGTGATAGTTGATTTTGATTCATTAATTCTTAAATTTTGATGAACTTTTTGTGGGCATGAAATCATTTTTAATGTGAGGACATTCAAATACACTTGTTGAACTTGAATTTGCATTTGAAGCAATCATTATGAGCTTGACTTCTATTTGATGGTGACTAGTCACAATTTGAAACTTGTAGTTCACAATTGAACATTGCTTGGGTAGATTAAACCTCGTGTCCATTCATGTTGAGTCTCAGTTATTGTAGACATCCTTGTTAACCTGATTGATCTTGTGTTTTACTTGAGGAGAAGGAAATGTTTAAGTTGGGGGTGTTGATGAGTCGAGGATTTTGACTCATTTAGGGATTAATATTCAAAGAATTAGTCTCCTCAATGTCTATTTTATGCTCATAACTGATATTAAAATGTTAATTTGCACCAAAGAAGGCAAAATAGAAGGGAAGGACATTACGAGGCAAACAAAGAGCGAAAAAGCTAAAAACGTTTAAGGAAAGCAAAGCTGGTACTCGCTAAAGCCACTCAACGACTCATTGTGTGGACCTTCAGCTCGCCTAAAGTTTCAGCAGACCAGCCCATGGACAAAACCAACTTGGTGATCAGATAAGTATCTTGGTGATTCACCGAAGTGTTCGGCGATACAAATTTTGCTCGCCAAATATTACAGATAGAGGTAGTGCAAAGCTATGTCAAGAAGGCGATAAGAGGAGCACTTGGCCCGTCGCTGACTAGGTCGGCGACCCGGATCTACTTCACCAAAAGTAATAGAGCAATTGGTGAAAAGACAAGCCAAAAATGGTGAGAAAGAGAGCACTCGGTGCATCGCCGATCTTGTCGGCGAGTCCGACTTACTTCACCGAGTGACTCGGATGTTGAAATTCTGGGAACTTATAAATGCAATTTTCAAAAGAAGAAAGGAAGTTCCCATATTTTCCAGTTCTGGGGTTTTGATCTTCACATTCTAAAACATTTTTTTTCACTTTTTGATTAGAGATTTAGGGTTTTTTTTATTTTTAGCTGAATTTTAAGCACTTGGAGACTTGTGGATTGTTTCCCAACCTGATGGAAAACTTCCTTGGTGATGATTTCTTATTCTTTACTATGTTTGGGTAAAACCCCCATTCTTGGGGTGTGATTATGTAGTTTAATGCGTTAATTAGCTAATGGGTATTGTTATTTACTAATTTTATTGTTGATTTGAAGTGAGTTCAATTAATAGTTTGTGTTTTAGTGTAGGAATTGTAGTTTGAAGTACAATTCTAGTTTGGTAGTCCAAGCTTTTTTGAGAAAGAGGATTTAGAGTTAAATTATTAGTTGATGATTGTAGTGATTGTGTCGTTACGGATTTAGCTTGAGAAACTGAGTCTGAATGCGATCTTACAAATCTAGCTTAAAAATTAAATTCATTAAGGTAGTGGTTTGTTAATCTGTGTTGTGTTTGTCGAGGTTGGAAAGTACTTGCTTGATTCCTAATTGTTGATTGAGAAATGGCTATTTCAACGAAAGCCTAGCCTACCCATTAAGATTCAATAACTTTTAGTAAATAATAATCACCCATTTTGCGAAATTGGAGTTCAATTTATCACACTCCCAAGAAACCCTCTCTTTTTATTAACCTTTGAATTTAGTATTTGTAATTTTGATACCCAAATCCTCCATTTCAAATTAATTGTTAAAACCTTTTCATTTACTTTATTATTGTGAACATGTCTACATCTACAAACGATTAGAACGCCATTTTAGTTTTTAATCAAAATCTTTAACATATCACTCCCTGTGGGATTGACCCCAACTCTTAGTTGGGTTTATATTTGTTAGCGATCGCCTACAGTTAGAATAGGATGAAGTGTAGTTGAGCATTATCACCTCGTACAATGTGTACCAAAGAAAGGTTGTATCACTGTTGTCTGAAATTAAAAAAGGGAACTTGTACCACTACAATTTGTCACCTGTTGGCGTCTATGCATGGACTACCAAAAATTAAATGCATGGACCGAGAAAGATCATTTCCCCATGCCTTTTATGGATCAAATGATTGATAGGCATGCGGGGCATCAATGATATTATTTCTTAGATGGTTATTCTGGGTATAATCAAATCACCGTTGCACCGAAAGACCAAGAAAATATAACCTTTACAGTCCTTATGAGACATTTTCCTTCAAAAGAATGCCTTTCGGGTTGTATAATGATCCGACAACTTTCCAACAATGTATGCTCTCTATTATGAGTGGAACATTTGAAGTGTGTCTTGAACACCTTGGGAAAGTATTGCAAAGAAGTGTTGAAAGCAACCTTGTTCTCTATTGGGAGAAATATCATTTCATGGTCAAAGAAGGTATTGTCTTGGGAAATAAAATTTTAGAAGAAGGTATACAAGTGGATCAAGCTAAAGTAGAAGTTATTGCCAAACTACCTCCTCCAATTTTGGTTAAAGGTGTTCAAAGTTTTCTAGGTCATGTAGGCTTCTACCAGTGGTTTATAAAGGATTTCTCTAAGGTAGCTTATCCTCTTTGTAAGCTACTTGAAAAGGAATCTACCTTCAACTTTGATGAAGCTTGCCTCAAAGCATTATTGTGCTTAAAAGAAAATTTAGTGTCTGCTCCGATCATTGTTGCCCCTGATTGGAGCATTCCTTTTGAGCTAATGTATGATGCAAGCGGTGTGGATCTTGGAGCTATCCTTGGGCAACGAAAGGGTAAATTGTTCCACCCAGTTTATTACGCAAGTAAGATTTTGAATGTAGTGTATGCTTTTGAAAAATTTAGAGCTTATTTGTTTGGTACTAAAGTGATGGTGCATACAGACCATGCCGTAATCCGATATTTGATGACTAAGAAATATGCAAAGCCAAGGCTGATTCGGTGGGTATTGTTGTTGCAAGAGTTTGATTTTGAGGTCAAAGATTGAAAAGGTTGTGGGAATCAAGTGGAAGATCACTTATCAAGGCTTGAAACAAATATTGTTGACTCTGGTGAGAGAGATATTGAGGAAGAATTTGATGATGAATCAGTAATGGTTGTATGTAACACTAATCCACCTTGGTGTGCTGATTTTACAAATTATGTTGTGTGTGGGATTTTCCTCGATGGACTGAATTTCTACCAATGGAAGAGGTTCTTGTTCGATGTTAAGAAGTACTTTTGGGATGAACCTCATCTATTTAGGGAAACACATAATTAGAAGGTGTGTGCTGGAAGTGGAGTGCATCATAGTGGAGTACATACGACGGATAAAGTGCTTCAAAGTGCTTAATTTTGGCCGAAGTTATATCAAGATGTGCATTCCCTTGTTAAAAAATGTGTCCAATGTCAAAATCAATGAGGGGTATCGAGAAGGAATGAACTACCTCTCAATCCCATTCTAGAGGTAGAATTGTTCGATGTCTAGGGAATCGACTTCATGGGACCTTTTGTGAGTTCATATGGAAATAAGTGTATTTTGGTGCTTGTTGACTATGTTTCCAAATGGGTAGAGGCTATAGCTTTACCCAATAATGAAGGGAGAAGTGTTGTGCAATTCCTCAAGCGGAACATTTCACAAGGTTTGGCACTCCACGTGCAATTATTAGCGATGGGGGATCTCATATTTGCAACTGCTTGTTCACATCTGTATTGAGAAAATATGGAGTTATGCATAAAGTTGCAACCCCATATCATCCTCAGACAAGTGGACCGGTTGAGGTGTCAAATCTGGAAATAAAGGGGATTTTGAAAAAAATAGTCAATATAAATCGGATTGATTGGTTTCGAAAGTAAGATGATGCTCTTTGGTCCTACTGCACAACATTCAAGACCCCGATTGGTATGTCACCATATCAATTGGTGTTTGGAAAGTCGTTTTACTTATCAATTGAGCTTGACTATAAGGCATTATGGGAATTGAAACCATTGAACTTGAATTGGTGGGACGCTTCAAAGGATAGAGTTTATCAACTCTATCCAATGGAAGAGTTCCGGTTGCGAGCTTATTAGAGTTTAGCCCTTTATAAGAAGAAAATGAAGAAGTGTCGTGATGCCAAAATCCTTCAGAGAGAGTTTAAAGTCGTCGATCGTGTTATGATTTATAAATCCCGTTGAGATTCTTCCCAGGTAACTTAAGTCGAAATGGTTAGGTCCGTTCAGAGTGACTCGAGTGTTCACTAATGGAGCAATTGAAGTTGAAAGCAAAGAGGGGTCGGTGTTCAAAGTAAATGGGTAACGCTTGAAACATTACTTTGGAGAATGCCTAGACTTGTTAGTGATTGAAGTGGTGTATTTAATAGATGCTTAAATGCATTTTCACGTCGTGTCACGGCGTTAACTAAGGTGCTTCTTGGGAGGCAACGCAAGTTATAATCATTTTGAATAACATTTGTTGAATGTGTGGGTTGGAGCTCTTATTTTGAAAGAATGTCAATTGGGCGAGGGATTGACTCACTCGGCGATTTGCCAAATGGTCACATAGATCGCCCAAATGTATCGCCCTTTCTAAGGCCAGGGTGATATCCATTCTGGAATATTTGGTGAGACTCAATTCATTTCGATAGTTCGTTGAGCTGAATCGGCGAGGTCGATTAAGCTCACCCTTTTGCTCCTACTGAAAGGCTAGCTTTATGTAAATTTCGGCAAGCCAAAATTACTTAGGGGTCCACTGAGTGAATCGACGACGTCGTTAGTGTTCATCAATTGGAGCATGCATTGAAGATCCATTTCCACTCCAATCCTCACATTCAGTGACCCTTAATTTCCTTTTTTATTAGTCCAATTAGTCTTTATATGCATTGGGGACACTGCTTAGTTTTTCTCGGTGGGGTGAAGGTCTTGCTATTGTTGGTTTTCTATCATTGATCCATCTCCTGATTACTTGATGTGTGAATGTTATGGATGTTCTCTTATACATTTGACTGTCGGTTGTGACCAATACCGATGAGTAGAATAGTTCTCTTGATGAAAAATAAGATGTGCTAGTTCGGAAAGGAAATTTGAGCTGCACAAGTCTTGTGTGAATTCTTAGCATCTCATTATGACTAACTGATTTGTTGAGGTGAGTTTTTGCAATGACCGTTGTAGACGAGCTTAACTTGTACAGTCATGATCGATGATTGTGTTGAAAGCCTTTTGTGGTTAGGTTTACTTGAAATATATGCATGGTGATATGTAGAACTTACCCCGTTTGTCCAATTGACTATTTTTAGTGAATGATGGAATGACCTTAGCCATAAATCTTTGAGAGTGAATCAAATTGCTATACCTTTTTTGTGACCACTTTGTGAGTCTATGAACCTATCTTGGCACCATTTGAGCCTAACCCTTTCTTTGGATGAAACTTGAACATAAATGACCTTGTCGCCCAACCTAAAATCTTCATGAAGTATTGTTCTGTTTGAATAGCCAACTTAGGCCTAAAGCCTAAGTTGGGGTGTGGTAAAAATGAGGAACAAAATTGAGAAAGAAGTTCGTGACTCCACCCTTGAAGACTTGTGTTGAAGAAAAAGATGAAAAAGATGGAACCCCTCCATAAAGAGAGAGAGAGAGAGAGAGAGAAAGAGAGAAAGAAAGAAAGAAAGAAAAGCAAGAGAAAAGTATTGAAAAATTGTATAAATTATGCATTGGTGGAAAGAAAAGGGGTGTCCGAGGACCTATATAAAAGATTTGTGTGTTTGAATATACCAAGGGTGGATTGTGAAGATGAAAAGAATGAAAGAAAAGGAAAAGATGTGAAATTTGACACATGCTTCATGATGGTTGAAGAAACTAAGCCAAAATGATTATACCTTTACCCTCTGCCCCATTGCAAGCCTTGAAAGACCTTTGTGATCCTGCATAAGCCGAATGATGTGTCGATTGGAAAATACGGGCAATCCTATGGGTAAAATCATGCATGTGTTTATCATTGAGAGCGTGAGAGTTGATTTTGATTCCTAAAATTGTAATGTTTGATTGGCTTTGTGAGAGCATTGAATCATTTTTTGGTGTGAGGCCATTCAAATACTCTTGTTGAACATGAATTTGCTTTAGAGTGACCATTGTGAGCTTGAAATCTATTTGATGATGGCTAGTCATAGTTTTAAACTCTTAGTGCGCATTTGAACACTGCATGTGTAGATTGAACCTCGCGTGCATTCATGTTGAGTCTCTAGTAGCACTTTGTGTAGGCATCCCTATTGGCCTGATTGATCTTGTGTTTTACTTGACGACAAGCAACAATTTAAGTTGGGGGTATTGATGAGTCGGGGATTTCAAATCATTTATGGCTTTTTATTCAAGGATTTAGTGTCCTCAATGCCTATTTTATCCTCATAATTGATGTTAATATGTTGATGTGCAACAATGAAGTCATAAGAGTGAGGCAAGGACATTATGATGCAAAAAAAGAGTGAAAAAGTTGAAAGAAAGCAAAGCTGGAGCTCACCAATGCCACTCGATGACTCGTCGAGTGGAATTTCAGCTCGTCTAAAGTTCCAGCAAAATAGCTCATGGAAAAAACCAACTTGGCGAGCAAACAGGGTATTAGGTGACACGTTGGAAGGACCGGTGATAGCGATCAAGCTCGCCAAAAGTTCCAGAATAATTTGATGAAGGAGCCAAGCGAAAAAGGAGAGAAGAGGAGCTACTCAATGACAAGAATAGGAGAACTTGGCAAATCACCGAACTTGTCAACAAGCCTGACTTACTTCACTAAGTTAGCTCTATGCTTGAAATTTTGGGAACGTCTAAATGTAATTTTTATAAGAAGAAAAGGAGTTCCCACATTGTTTACCTTTATGTTTTTGAGAAATTTTACATTCTAGAACATTTGGTTTACATTTTAGAGTTCTTAGGAGTTATATTCAGAGATTGTAATTGTTTTCGCTTCAATTTCAACATTTGGGGATTGCAGATTGTTAGAAAATCAGATGGAAAAATTTGTTGATAATGATTTCTTGCTTTTCACTATGCTTAACTAAAACCCCTTACCTTGGGGGCGTGATTATGTAGATGAATGTGGTAATTAGCTAAAGGGTGTTGTTAGTTGTTGATTATAATGTTGTTTTGAAGTGAGTTCAATTAATTGTTTTTGTTTTAATTGAGGAATTGCAATTGGAAATGCAATTCTAGCTTAGTTCTCTATGCTTGCTTGAGAAAGAGGTAATAGAGTAAAATTATCGATTGATAGTTGTATTGATTGCGTCTTTAAAATCTAGATTGAGAAAATGGGTTTGATTGCGTCTTTACAAATCCGGCTTGAAAGAGTGGATTAATTTAGCAATT
The DNA here is from genome assembly GCA_036553675.1 of Solanum okadae. NCBI lineage: Eukaryota > Viridiplantae > Streptophyta > Magnoliopsida > Solanales > Solanaceae > Solanum > Solanum okadae. Next base: position 13,906,540 of record CM071683.1, read on the forward strand.
GGGTTGTTGGGTTGTGTTATGCTTGTTGAGGTTCAAAAGATTTCACTTGAAGCGCAATAGTTGATTGATAAATGACTATTGTACTCAAAATCTAGCATATCCATTGAGATTCAACAACTTTGAGAAACTAGTAATCACCCATCACGGAAAATTAACATTCAACAGATCACACTCCTAAGGTACAATCTCTACTTGTTTACTTCCCGTGTTATTTATCTTAAATTGGTTAGCCAAATCCCCCCCATTTAATATTAATTGTTGAAACTTTGTGATTTGTTTTAATGTTACGAAACCTTTAATTCTACAAACGATTAGGACACATTTTTACTTCTTAATTGAATTTTTTATTGTATCATTCCCTGTGGGATCGACCCCAACTCTTAGTTGGGTTTATACTTGTTACCGACCACCTACACTTAGAATTAGATGAAGTGTAGTTGCACATATTAGCTCTCCTTGAATGGATTAGTCAACCAACCCTTTGTTCAATATATCAACGATATGATAGAAATATTGCAGCAACAAATTTTCTGGAAAACCACGCGTCAGGCATTGTAACACTAACTTTTGAAAGCGCATCAGTTTTGTGGAGAGACTCACCATCTACTCTCTCCAAATTTTGGATGGTATCTCTAATTTCCACCTACTTCAAAGGAAGGAAAATTATTTCAAGGAACATCTCTGTTAGTTCCTCTGAAGAAGTTATGGAATCTTGTGGTAGTTCGGCTAGCCACCTAGTTGCTTCTCCTATTAAGGCAAAAGTAAACAACCTAAAATGTATGGACTCTTGTGAAATGTTCATAAAAGAGAAAGGCCCACAAATGACCATAAGGTTCTAAAGATGTTCATAAGGTCTTCATGAGCAAGATCACCAAATATCCCTCTCATCTAGACCAAATGCTACATTGTCCCGGTTACATATAACATAGCTCTCACAGTAGTAGGAGATAACTGGATTGCTCCTGCACTTTCAACAGCTTTAACATGCATGTAGTTCATGTATTCAATATTATTATTTCACGTGGTGACTAGTATCGTCTCTTTCATCCACTCTCATGTTACCACCTGCAAATGGGGTACTACAACAACATCAAACAAAAATGTATTCTACTATACAAATAAACAAGTTCACAAATTAACTTCACAAACTTAATTCTTATCCATCCCTCTCTGGTAATGGCGTCATTTTTTAGAACACTTAAATTACTCACAAAAACAATTAAATGAGTAAGCAATCGCTAGGAATATAAATACCCAACAAAAGAGTTGGGGTCAAACTCACAAGGAGTGATATAAATTGAAGAATTCGATTAGGAAATTAAGATGCAACCCAATTTATTGTAACAATTAGGAAAAATGGGTGGATGATTCCACCAAATTTAAGATAATGTTTTTGGAATCAATTATCACAATTTAACAAGAAATAGGGATTTAAACAAGTAATAGACAATCTAGGCATGTGGGATTTGGTACTAACATCAAATAGAGGTACAAGTGCTTGCTCAATAAGGGTAAATAATCATATATAGGTTGAGTAATCGTAAATGACACAAATCTACTTTTGATATCAATGCATAATACATGGAATCTCCTTTCGGTTTCATCCATGTGAAAATACAAATCAACACAATACCTTACTAAAATCTCTTTTTCGAGTATATTTGACAAATAGAAATGGAACTACAATTTTTCTTTCAGGTAAACCACAACAATCAAATCTAATTTGCAAATCTAAAAGAGAGATTTTAGTAAGGTATTGTGTTTATTTGTATTTTGACATGGAATCTATTTACCCACTTCAATTAATCTCTTTCAAACATCAACCAAAAATAGGACTAAGTGTGAAACCATAGCCCATAAGTTGAACCCATGCTAAATAACTCAAATCTATGTATAATCAACCGAAAAATAGAGCAAGACACTAGACCCACTAAAATTAGTTAACATCCTACTCCGTAATCACACCCCTAGAATGGTGGTTTTAGCCAAACATCATAAAAAGGAAAGAAATTATACCAATTATATTTTTTGTCATTAAGGTGTCTATAATGACTAATAATCTTCAATACCCATTTTTTATTGAATCCTTAGTATTCAATTTCAAGATTGTTCAAAACCACAAAACTAAGAGAAAAGTAAAGTTCTACTGTTGATATTCAAAAGTCTATTTTCTCAATCTAAAAAAGCTAGACGATTAAAGATGCTAATTATCTCTCTCCTTTGGGCTATTTATAATTTTCCCAAAAAATTGACCTAAATTCAATGTGCGACCTGATTGACAACAATAGTCGGGCTCGCCTACTTGATCAGTGGATCACCATTCTATTCTTTATCTAGCTCTTTCCTGACTTCAGGATTCAAGTGTTTGAACCTCAGTTGGTGAAAACGACTGACTAGGTCTTTTAAATTTGGTGAATCGTCGATGACCACCTTTGTTCTCCGATTCTGCCTTCATGTTAACTTATAAGTCTGTCACTTTCAGTGATAGAACTTTTAACTTGCCCAACTGCTTCAACGATTTGTTGTTTTCTCTTTACTCCGCTAAATTGCCTTGAATATTTTTCAGAAGTGAACACTGTCACTTTAGGTGAGGTCCAGACCTATTGGACGATCCGCCCACTATGTTAGGGGATCCTCATCTGGGATTTTTCTCTCTTCTCAAAACTTTTTGAGCTTTTTCATGGATTCGGCCTTGCCTTGTTCTTTAGTTTTCATAGCTACAAAATGTTAAAATAAAATTAGATAAGGACATAAATAGGCATTAAGGACACTATTTATTGAAATAAAAGGCCTCAAATGAGTCAAAATCTCAAACTCATCATTTTTACCACTCAATTCATCTATCTTCCATATGAATATGATGTCTTCAATTCCACTCTATTCTATTTTTGATAATGTTTGCTTGTCTTTCAGATCATGGAGTCCTAAGGGTTCCTAAACATCAAGTGGAAGGAAAAAAGGTAAAAGATGAAAGAATTATCAAAGTCTGAATGAGCCATCGCCTAATAGGTTTGGCGTAGCACCTACTTGCCTAGGGCTTGCCAAAACTAACAGTATAACCCACTTATGTGCATCAAAGATTGGTGACACAAAAGATCACTCAATGTATCGCTGAAGTGTCTTGGTGAAGGCAAAATGTACTGCCAAAAGTTAGAGTTGCCTAAAGAGAATATCAAATGCATATGAAAAAACGACAATGTTAAAACCCATGTCGACGCATTTCTAAAATGTTTGGCGAGCCTGATGAAGATTGCGAATATGGTTTCGATGGAATTTTTTTGAATACTTTCTTATGGAGTATAAATAGAATTGGAGGATAGAGAATGAGTACTTTTGCACTTTTCCAAATTCAACGAACATTCTTTATAAAACCCATAGTAATTGGAGTGGTGGATCTTTCTTGTGATCCAATACTTATGAAATATTTTTCATCTTCCGAATTGAGCTTAAAAGCTATTATGGTTGAGCAATTCGGTAGAATTTCTTTACTTTTTATCATGATTAGCTAATCTCCCTATTTAGGGGTGTGTAATTTATGGATAATCAATCTATGTTTAGGTATTGATAATTTGCTTATTGAAAAGTATTCAACCATTTCTTCATATTTTTATTCATAGTTAGATATGAAAAACTCTAATTTATCTTAGATCTCATTGTATTTCTTGTGAAAGAATATAAGAGTGAGAAGAAATGGTTGATGAATAGTCAAATTTATTAGTTCAACGACTGAAACTATAAATAGTTGAGTTGAATCAAAGTTATAGATTGAAATTTTGTATTATAAATTGGTGGGTTTGAGAAAATCCATGTGAAATTGATGGTTGATTGTGAATGACTACCAATGTCTATGATCTAGATTTCTCAATCATAGTCGACTCATCTTAGAAAAAATAAATTACGCAATTGTTACATTGTGTTCATACTAGCACACCTCCTAAGACTCTTACGATAAATCCCTATTTCTAAGCTATGAAATATTGGAGGAGGAACAAATGCAGAAGGATTTGATTTATATAAATGATGCTTCCCTTGATAAGCAAGTATTAGTTGTGTTACATGATTTCATTCCATAGTTTGTTGATTTCATGAATTTTATGGTGAAAGATGCAATTCTTGAAATTTTCAACTTCCATCAGTGAAAGAAGTTTCTATATGATGTTCAAAATTCTTGGATGATTCATATTTATTGCGTATATGTGCACATGGAGTCATTAGACGATGTGTCTCAGAGGTAAACATTATGAGTATTTTGTAGGCATGTCACTCCTCCATTATAGGATGCCATAATAGTGGCATAAATACAACACACAAGATCGTTTTGTGTGGATAATATTGGCCTACGATTCATCAGGATTCTCGTGCTTACGCTAAGGCTTCTGATCAATGTTAGAGACAGAGTAATATATCTAGGAAGCATGATTTGCCAATAGGGGTGGCAAAATGAGTAATTTGTATGGGTAGATACTCATATTTACCCATGTTAAATTAGTTGGGTACCCAACTTATTTAAAATTGGTAAAAATGAATATTACTAATATTAACCATTTAAAAGGGGGTAGCTAAATGGATAAAAAGATATCATTCATAAAAGAAAGAAAAATGGTATTAATATTTTTTGGGTGTACCTGGTAGGGGTAGGAGATGGGTGGGTAATGAACAAAATCTATATATATATATATTTTTAAAATTCACTTTTTTTGGAAGGGGCTAAAAGGGGGAGGGGGGTTGGTAGCGGGATGGGGTGATTAAACAAATTTTAAAAATATTTTTTTATAAAAAATAAACTATTTTTTATGGGATGGGGGGTTGTGTGGGGTGTGGTGGCGTTGGGGGGGAGTCTTCTAGGGGGATGGGGTGATACATAAACTTTATTTCTTTAATCAAATAATTTTTTACTTTTTTGGGATAGGGGTGGGGCCATGGGAGAGGGGGGGGGGAACAGGTGGTGGTTAAAAGTAATATTCATTTTTTTGAAAAAAACAATTTTTTTTTAGGTATGTGGGTGGGGAGGTTGGGGTGTGCGGGTGGGTTGGCAGGGAGTAGGTGATAAAAATCATGCAAATTCAATTGAAATATAAAAAATTGATTATTAATCTAAGTCTGTTATGGTTTAGAACCTAATTCCCTAAAGAAATCGCCAAGCTGTTATACGACATTTTAACTCTGATCAAATTAGAGTACAACATACTGTGATTCCTAAATTATTTAACTTAGGGGTCGCCATTTAATTATTTTTAAGATAAATTAGGATACCTAAATTTTTAACAAAGGTAATGCCAAAATTAACTCCAAATAATGGTCCAATAACTTATATGATTTTAGGTAAGGGTTCTAGTTACCCTAAAGGGAAGGAATTAATCATCCTTTAAAATATGCTAAAAACGATTACCATCCAAACATAGGTTAGTTAATAAAAACTAAAATGACAAGCCAAAAAAATAAATAGTTAAGAAGTAAGAAATTCATTTTTTCCAATTTTAAAATCAGTAGCATTATTTAAATTCAAAAAGACTTACGCATTTTTGAAGTAAAACAGTAGACTAAAACTGGTGGGACATTTGACAACTAAGAGGTTAGACTCATTTGCTTTTAGGAATCTATCACGACCCGATTTCTCAGGTCATGATGGCACCTACTACATCCCACCATTAGGTAAGCCTAACCCGTAGCCCTGAGCCATAAAACTACCAAGCGGAAGCCAACAAACAAGAAGTAAGAGCTTTGAACAAAGTAGAGAAAGGGAAATCAATAAAATCATACAGGAACTATCCCAAGACCTGACATCAGTTAGTAGCTAAGCATCTAGTCTTAAATAGGAGTACAAGGTTTTTACAATTACAAGACAAGTACAAGCTATCTCTGAATACAATATAAAGACTAAGCCTAAACAAATCAGGTGAAAATTGGTAGCTCAAGATGCTAGGAGCTCAGCCTAATCTCTGAAATCCCATACTTATCTTCACAACTAAAATTAAATGGAGATAACTCAACTGCAATCTGTAGGGGGAAGAAGTGTAGTATGAGTACCAAAAATGGTAATCAGTAGGCAATAGACGACTGAGCTCAAAAGATAGCTCAAGCATAAATAAAAAGTAATTAGGAAAGCATAGGACAAGTAACTATACAGGAGATGCAAAAGTATCCAGGAAATAAAGAATAGAAATATGAAACAAGGGGTAAGAAGTCGGGTCATGAACGCTTCTGGATCGCAAGCCAAAATCCTAATCGCAAGCCACTAAGATACCCAGTCAACTACCCAGTGTCAGGAGGACCCACAACTACAATTCTAACGTCAAAACCTATTAGGTAACAATAAAAAAATAGTAGATAACATAATATATTCAAACAATAACCTAACCGGACCTCGTACGCTCGGCACGTAAAAACATCAAACATAACCCAACCGGCCCAAATAAATTGAAGGGTACAAATAGGAAACAAGTATAATGGTGATAGGTAATGCATAGGAATGTAGGGTGAGAAACAGAACTATCTGAAACCATAACAATAGGACACCAATCAATTCCCAACTAGCAAGAAAGACAAACCAATCCATGCCGCCCAGCCACTTAGTCCACTCCAAGGAGCGTAAGCCGCCTAGCTAGCAAGAGTGACTCAGGTGCGTGTCAACTCTGAAAGGGATCTGAGGCATTAAGTCCTCTTATCCAACAAGTCCAATCCCTGGAGCGTAAGTTGCCAAGATCGAAAGAGTAACCTGGGCATAATTAAAACCAAAAGCATTCAAAAAAGGGTTGTCATGACCCATGGGTACCCCAGATGTAACATTGTGTATAGGACCCCGAGAGACCTCATACAAGCCACTTAGAATTCATTACATAAGAAATAAAACATAAGAAGTAAAACAATAGTCCAAGTTCAATAGTTTTATAAAAGAAAAGTGGAAGTCTAAAACACTTGTCTCAATAGCCATCTAGTACAATAGAATGAAATTGGACCTAACCCATACATCATGTCCAAAAGTGAAATACATGAAAGAAAAGGAACTAAAATAATGAAAGTTTGTCCTCGAAGCATGAGAAATCACCAAAACACGGGAACCTTAAAATCAACCACTAGCCACGAAACTGAGAAACCTTACTGTCAGACCCTACATTTGGGAAATGTAGGCCAGAGTATGCATTAGTATAAAACAATGTACCAAGAATGATAGTTATGCATAAAACCATTTGAATCATGCTAAAAGAGGACATTTCATGACATGCAATTGACCAAGCTAAACAATGATATAAGAGAGTTAGAAAATGTAAGTCATAAAACATGGTCAATGGAAGATAACATCATTAAAAACTCTGAACAGATATGAGAGACTTCTTGAAATAACCTTAGTTCATTATTAATGTGGAGAATTAGCCTTAACTGAAATAGAGACCATGTGTGCTATAACATGATCCCCCGGTGTTTCCCACACCGAAAAGAGTTGTCCTACTTGCCAAGGTAAGGACCATAACTTCTAGCTTAGGTTAATCCACTGGCTAATGTATTTCTAGACAATCATCCTATGGGGGCACATAGCTAAGGGATAAGGAGGTTTCTTCTAGAAACCCGGCCTCGACTAACGGGAGAGCTTCCATCTCAATATCATCTCTGTGCTAAGCATAAATCCCGCGGAATAGTCATTTCTTACTTGTTCTTATTATCCATGGAAAGACATGTCATCTTGCGAATCCAAGCTAAGTCATAATCCATGAAAAGGTATTATTGAATAACCAATCCAAGTTAAGTCATTAGGATAGCTCTTATTTCTTAGATTCAATTAGGTTAGAAGATATTTTAACCTTTGATTCCTTTATTATGTGACAAAACCTTTCAAATTATGCTTTCATGTGTATTTGAGAAAATCCTTTCAATAACAGATCAACATAATCATCATTGATACTTTACTATCAAAGAATCCTTAAAATATTTGCATAATTCCATAATTTACCTTTCAAGGTTCACAACCCACTTTCAATTATCAACATTTAGAAAACATGTATTTTATCCAATACATGCTTAATTTCATATAACTCTTGCTTTATAATGAAATCCAACATCATATGATCATAACTTGAAAACATAGGGATTACATGGGTTCATGGGGGAAACAATCATAAAATACCTAACTCAATTGGCGAATTCTAACTTTGAAAATAGAGAAATTTGCGAACTCCATCAATGGAAGGAATCTATGGATGAAAACTATCATACCTTGAAGCCAATTGCTAATCTTCAATGGAGGAATTGAGACTTGACTGGAAACCCTAGGTTGAATCCTTCTTCTTCAAGCTTTCTAGAGAGAAAATTATTGGAGAGTTCTTTTTGGTGAATTTGAAGAGAATGAAGTCAATGAACTAATTTAGGGGTTGAAAATCACTTATATAGGGGTCTTAATGAAGGGTAAAATGACATAGTATAGGAATAAATTGATTAGGAAAAGACCCAACTGCCCCTAACAATAATTGCCAGCCCACCACCGACGGCCACGACCAACGGACCGTGGACAGGACGGCTCACCGTCCTTCATGACCGTCGTTCTTGGTCAGAAACTAATTTTGGGGTGTCTGGACCATGGGCCTTCGACTACGGACGCTGGTCCCACCAACGGTCCATTGGTTTGGGCCGTGGTTCCACCCTTTTAGAACCCATTTTGGGTGCCATCCACGGGCCGTAGGTGGTCCCCATGGGTTAGCACCTACAGCTCCTTGAAAGTGTTATTTTACCCTCTATCTGGATCCGGGGTGTTACAATATCTCCCCCTTGGGATCGTTCGTCCTTGAGTGAGATTCAAGCTAGTACAAAAAGAGCAGTAGAGGAACTAACAACCCAACCAAGGATGCAACTTCATCTTAATGCATATAACTAATGAAGAACTATCAACTCCGAGCTAGGGCATTATCAAAACATCATAAGAGGGGTGAAACTAAATATAATAGCCCATCATGCATGCAATACACATATCCGAGGAGGAAACATCAACTCCAAGCTAACATCCAAGGAGGTAACATCAACTCCAAACTAACAACATACTCAAATGCGTATATTCGAGGAAGTAAAATCAACTCCAAGCTAAAGTCATGCTCAGAACATCATATCAACTAATCTACATGCGATTTATACTCTTGTGCACATAAACATGTAGAAATTAATCAAATTGACTCATTTTTTTCAAAACTAGAACTTTTCATAAATCATGCATAGTAAACCATGAGGAACTCATTACCTCAAGCTAGAGTAGGAGTACAAGGAAAGTGATGAGGATATCGGGACGTCATATCAGCCTCGGCCTCCCAAGTACCACCCTCAACAAACTGATTCCTCCACAACACTTTCACGGAAGCAACCTCTTTATTTCTCAACATCTTAAATTGTCGGTCTAAAATCTCAACCGAAACTTCCTCATAAGAGAGATTCTCCTTAACTCTGAATCCTTCTAAGGAAACTATGGATGTCGGATCACCAACGCATTTCTTCAACATCGAGACATGGAAAATTCGATGCACCGATGGTAACACATTTGGCAATCCTAGCTCATAAGCAACCTTACCAACACGTCTCAAAATCTGATATGGCCTTACATCTCAGGGACTGAGCTTCTCTTTTTTATAAAACCTTATTACACCTCTCATGGGTGAGATTTTCAAGTAAACCCAACCATGAACATTTAACTCAAGATCCCTTATTCTCAAATAGGCATATGACTTTGGCCAACTTTGAGCCGTTTTAAACCTTTCTCTAATAAGTCAAACTTTCTGTATGGCCTCATATACCAACTCGGGACCTATTAGGGTACCTTCACCCACCTGAAACCATCCTATAGGAGATCTAAACCTCCTACTATACAATGCCTCAAATGGAGCCATATCAATACTTGAGTGATAGCTATTAATATAAACAAACTCAATCAATGGCAAATTGTCAGTCCAATTACCCTTAAAATCAATTAAACAAGACCTTAACATGTCTTCCAAAGTTTGGATAGTACGCTCCGCTTGCCCATCGGTTTTGGGATGAAAGGTTGTACTAAGATTAACACGAGTACCAAGACCTTTTTGGAATGATTTCCAAAATAGAGAAGTGAATAGAGTGCCACGATCGGAAATAATGGACAAATGCACACCATTCAACTTTACCATTTCTCTCAAGTACAATTTGGCATAGTCCTCCGCCAATTTTGTCATCCGATCTACTATAACCTAAATAGAGTCATGTTGTCGTCGGGTGCGAGGCAACCCAACAATATACTACATATTCAAAATATTCCCATTTCCAAGTAGGAATACTAATATATTGGGACAAACCTCCCGGTTTGTGATGCTCAACCTTCACTTGTTGGCAATTCGGACACTTAGCCACAAGTCCCGCAATATCCTTCTTAATGCCATTCCACCAATAGACCTCCCGCAAATCTCGGTACATGTTAGTGGAATACTCAAAAGGACTATCAAGGCAAATGCACGAGGAGTTACTCGACCACTATTCAAAAATTAAAGCAACACATCCTAGCTAATTAACTACTAAAAGAAATCAACTACAGGGGAAAAATACATACACAATCCTGAATTTAAGCTTCCACAACAAGCCATCGGTAGATAATACGCCAAATAAACTTGAATGTGCATAAAATCCCCTATCACACAAAATAAAAACCAACCAGATAAACCCCAAAATAACATCCAAATAAGTAATACTTGAAGCCTCTGACTCTGACCAGCCTGCAAAATCATAGAACAGATCGTGTCCGACCTCAACACGAACAACTAATGTAATAATGGAAACAACTAAGGCACCACCTCTAACTGAAAAATTGATAATCTGTAAGAATGATCTAGATGAATACATCTCATCATGGTCCCATGATTCGGACAAGTTGTAAGCTAGTAAACAAGTTCCCCATAGGTACAACTCAGTCCCACCATCCCATCTTGGGACTATTAGATGTCTGCAATACCTAGAAAAGCAACTCCCACCTAGGTCACTCTCTAGAGGAGTGGTCCAACTTTCCACAATCAGAGGCACCTCTACAGTGTGAAGCCTAGTGCAAATAATGTAGTGATATGCCTTGTCTACCTTTGCAACACTTAGAACCACCCCTAGCAAACTACATTAGGGCCTTGCAACAATCACTAACATAGTGACCTATCTTGCAACACCCATAACAACCATTACCGAGAGCAATTTCCTGCAAAGACCTTACTAGAGTAACATGAGACCCAACACTTAAAGGTTTAGAATGACCAACATGATAAGTCTAGCCTAAAATTTACCTATTGCCAGCACCCTACCTACCTCAGAATCCCCTCGAATCAGAGATGCTACCTTTACAGGCCTGATAGGTCAAAAACAAAGATGTCCCTCGCTGAATTGATACTTACCTCAAAGTGGAATTTTGTCACCACTGTATTAATGGCAAAGCCTTTTACCACCATCCATTGTTAGTCTCAAGGAATGTCTACTCCACAGTCCTCACATAACTCGCAACTAGGGGAAAAATAGACCATACTAATATTAGATGCTCTGATACTAATCGGAGTGGAAAATCCAACACTTTGATCAACCTCTAACTCAACTCTTGATTTGAAGAAAACAATGTGGCGTTATGCCCATCCCACTGTATAAATCACAAAACGTAGTCATTAACGGACAATAAACCTTGTTGGGGACAAGTTAACCTAAATTTTCTTTGAGGAGCACCCGTTACACAAAGAACTACACCTACTTGAGGTGTACCCTTAGAGGAGCTTAGACCTCCTAACACTGAATACCAAGTAATCAAGGTAGCCATAGACCCTACCAAAGCCTGGGCTTTCCCCAAACTCTCTAAATGTTGAGGAATGCCTCTGACCTCAAGGTCCATGCCCGATTGAGTCCTCCTCTCCCGATCACGTGTTGAAATTCTAGTGTAATATGGTAATGCTCTGTCCAATTCCATCGAATGGTTGATGTTATTCACCAAGGAGAGAGTGGGTTCCAAAGAAGCAGTTTTAGAGGTTACTCAAAGGGAAAACACACAATAAGAGTCAGAAATAGAATTTCCTATGAATGCCCTATAGCCTCCTGAAGATAGGATACAACGTCTCTGCACCGATCTGCAGGACTTTAATAGGCATTTGCTCTCATACCAAAGATGTCGGTCAACCTAGAGCTGTGATTCCAAACTATCATGAGCAGAATTCTCAGGTCATGATGGCACCTACTACACCCCACCAATAGGTAAGCCTAACTCGTAGCCCAGAGCCAAAAGCAAAAAATTGCCAAGTAGAAGCCAACAACAAGAAGTAAGAGCTTCAAACAAAGAAGAGAAAGGGAAATCAACAAAACCATACAGGAACCATCCCATGACCGGGCATCAGCTAGTTGAGCATATAATCAGAAATAAGAGTACAAGTCTTTCACAATTACAAGACAAGTACATGTTTTCTCTAAATACAATATAAAGACTAAGCCTTCCAAAAACAACTTGAAATCGGTAGCTCCAGATACTAGGAGCTCACCTTCATCTCTAAAATTACAAACTACTCCGCAAGACTCCAAATTAACGGCGATAATTTAGCTGCAATATGCAGGGGTAGAAGTGCAGTATGAGTATCAAAACAAGTAATAAGGAAAGCATATCACAAGTAAGTAAACAAGATATACTAAAGTAGAAAGGAAATATATAATAGAAATATGAAGCAAGGGGTAAGATGTCTAGTCAAGAACACACTTGGAGCGCAAGCCAACAACTTAATCGCAGGAAACTAAGATACCAAGTCGACTAATCAGTTTTAGGAGGACTCAGAACCATAATTTTAATGTAAAACCCATCCATTAGGGGTGGAAATTTCAGCCCATATAAGTGAAATGAAACCATTTTCCCATATTAAATTAAATTGATCACTCATATTTTGGTAAATGGGTAATATGGACTTCAACCTATTTAAGCTCATACAAATATGGACAAAATAGGTAAACATAAAAATCCATATATAATCATATATCACTCTCTTATCATAAAAATTCCTAATTGCACTATTTATTTTTAAAAATAAAATATAAAAGATTGGGGGTGGGTTGGGAGTGTAGTGGGGGTGGATGTGTTGGTGGGGGCCAAAAATATTTTTGGAAATTTTTATGAAACTTTTTTGGGTGTGGGTGGAAGGTGTCCTACTGTGGGGGTGAGGGTAGGGTTGGCAAAAAAAAATTGAAAATTTTGAATTTTTTATTTTTTGGGGGTGGGGGTGATGGGGTGGGGTGGGGGAGGTGGTGTGGGGGTGGGGGTATGGGTACAGTTGGCAAAAAAAATTAATTTTTTTTGGGGGCAGAGGTAGGTGGGGATGGTGGGGTGGAGAGCGGGGGTAGGGGTTGACAATAATTTTTTTCAAAAATAAAAATTCAATTTTTTTGGGGGTGGGGGCAGAGTTGTAGGGGTAGGGTGGGATGGTAGGGGTTGAGGTATTAACAGCTTAGCTTTGATTTAATTTTTTTGGCTTTAAGAGATTAAAGTGGGTTACAACCATTTTACCCAAACCATATTTGAACAAATCAATATTTACCCATGTTTTATATGGGTACATTATGATCACATCCATTTTGACTCAATCCATATTCAATTTATCCAAATCCGGTCCAATCCACCTATTTGCCACCCCTAATACCAGGTAAAAATAAAACAATAGCAGAGAACATAATATAGTCAAACAATAACTTAACCAGACATGCATAAGCCCAAAAGGTACAAACATCAAACATGACCTAACCCCCCCATAAACCGGAGGCTACAAACAACACACAAGTATACTAGTGATAGGTAATGCATTGGAATGCACGCTGAGCAGCAGAACCATCAGAAACAATAACAATACGAATTCAGTCAACTCCTAGCCCAGTTAGTAAGAGTGACAAATCAATCAAGGCCGCCCAACCACACAACCCATTCCCAGGGGTGTAAGCCACCCAGCTAGCAAGAGTGACTCAGGGGTGTGTCAACTCTGAAGAGGATCTCGGGTATCAAGGTCGCCCAGCCAACCAATCCACTCCTAGTGGCGTAAACCGCCGAGCTAGCGAGAGTGACCCAAAGGCGTAAGTAAAACAAAAATCATGCAAGCAAGGGCATCGATACGCCGGACAGTCAAGTAATGAATGAGCACAACCCATATGCCTCTAATATCTCAAGTAGAAAAAAGAGCATGTCCTTGATACCTCGTAATCTCAAAAATTAGTAAGTAAGGTGATTCAGGTGGTACAACTCCCGTTAAAACCGGTTTAGAATAAAAACTTAGTAAAATAGTGTCTTCATGAATGATAAATATGCTAATGAATGGGTCAGGATTGTACCACAAAATATGTAAGAATTAGCAAACAATGCAACGAATGCCATCACCAGAATCCAAACAACGAAATCCAAATCAAATAATTATATAGCCACTGAAACCATGCTACCAAAGAAGAGAATACTAACCTAGGACCCAACAGTTCCTCCCATGCATCCTAAGGCCGAACAATATAATGACAAGCTCAATAAGGATACAAATTTCCCACCGCTAATCAACAACCAAAGGAATCAAGAAGAGATTTCAAATCAATAAAAGGGGAGCAAACTCAAGGGATGATTCCCTATCCCAATCACACTGTTGTAGTCCTAGATTGCGCACGCCTAGAACAAACCCATGGCTACGACGAGCCCCCAAGGTCACAACCATCAACACAAGAAGACCGCCTAGAAACAAGCCCTAAAGGGAGCAAATCATAACTATGATATGACACAACACAACCTAAAGCATCTATGTCCAGCCTAGTCTAAGCTAAGCACAAACCAATCCTAATAAGGATAAGCAAGATCATCTTCTTTGAAAGAAAAGCCACAGTCTAAACTAAGGATCCTAACACTGACAATAAGCCCAAGTCTCTTACATAATCAAGAAATTAGAGAATAACAAGAGAAAAACTAAATACCCGGCAAATACCAACCAAAATTACATGAAATCTATACTAGGCATTGTCTAAGAAGCTCAATCAAGAGAGTAGACCGAAGCCTACCTCAAAGTTGGACATAAGCACTCCAAATCCATCATATACGATATATTCGCATCTGAAACACTTCTGGACACCGCCAAACTTTCAAATTATGAATCACAACGTCATTATGAACGTTTTGATGCTAAAATCGCAACAATTAGAAATGGACCCAAAATTGAGTCAAAATAAGAATGTGGAACCCACGCCAGAATCACAAAATTCTGTATCAAAATGTTCTAAACTATGCCTCAAACATGTGTTCCAAAATTAAACACAATTCGAGGCCCCAATACAATCACAATGAAAACAACAAAATTAAGAAGAAAATCAAGGAAAGGCAGAAACTTCTAGCTTAAATTTATCTCAAATAAAGGTTTCTCAAAAAGCTTCTAATCCCAAATAAAAGAAGCCACGATCCCTGCGATCAGACAGGACTTTGAATCACTCAAATCGGAGCTCGAATGAGGGAGAAATCGTCTCATGAAAATGAGGGCTAAAAGCTTAAATTTCTAAATATAAAACCCGAAACCTGTCGCTAAAACTAGAAATCTGGTCGCCAAAAGCCTACACCAGTAGGGCCGGGCAGAAATACCAAAAAACCAAAATATTGAATCTAGGTATATATCAGTTTCGTTATTTCGGTAACATATATTTGTATTTTAGGTATTTTGGTTTGGTTTTCGGTAATATAATTTTTGTATTTTCGGTATGTCGGTTTAACAAAAATATACACACTAATATACATATTAGATAATTAATAATTTTACGGGTCTAGGTTTTCGTTTTTATCTTTTGTCACGCATTAGAATTAGGCTCTGGCTTCTCTTCCAAATTCTACGTCCACTCTTCTAGGCTCCAGTGAGTTAGCATCGGAGACCAGCAGGAAGTAACAGTGACTAGCAGGAAGCAACAATAAGCAGCAATCAGCTAGCAACAACCAACAACGATTATTGACGGGCGATGGGTGACCAACAAGCAGCGAACGATTTCAACTACTGCAATTTCAAGTTTTCAATTGTTGCAATTTATTTGATTACTTTCTATTTTTTTCTTCTATTTTTTTATTTTTTTTTATTTTCAAATTATTAAATCAAATTTAATAAACCGAACCAAATCAAATTAATTCAGCTTTGTGTTCGAAACAACAATCTCATAACTGATAATAAAGAAAACCAAAATAAAAAAACTGAAGCCGATCCGAATTACCAAAGGTCCAACCCTATGCACTAGATATCAATACTTTAGCTGGTTTGCTCCAACTCCAAGTTTTCTGACGGTGTGCTCGGAATAAATTCAGAACCCCGTGCCAAGACGAAATATGCTACCCCATCGAATTTTTCATTTCGGACTCAACAAAACCATCAAAACTCCCATACGAGGTCGTTTCAATGAAAAGTTGGTCCCATACCCAGGTTCTATTTTAAGCTAAAAACCACAAGGAGGCTCAAAATGAGACCAGAAACCTAGGGAACCACACAAAAGGTTGTTCTTGACGATACTCGACATTTCTGAGCTTATTGCGCTGATAGAATTCTCATTCAGGCACGTTTACTAAGAATGTTGACCAAAGTCAACTCTTTTGCTTAAGATTCAAAGTTAAAACACCTAACGACACAAACTCACACAAGAAGTCTCAAGGACCAAACCAGCCATGTCCCTTGCCTAAAATGGCTCTTTCTGAAGCTGATGAAACCATCAATATTGCATTTTGAGGCTGTCTTTATGAACTCCTGACTGAAGTCAACCGTTCAAGTTCAAAGGCTCCAATATATGAAAACCTGCACAAAATCTAAATGAACGGCTCAACAACTGAATTGTTGGTCCTAGGAAATAATTAATGACTTGTAGTCACTACAGGATAACTCTAAATGCTGAAAAAATGGAAAACAAAGAAAATGACGTCGAGAGTCATTACATAATCTTATTTTTTTTTATCTCAAAAGAAATTGTAGATAGTAGTAAAATATTTCTTTGAAACAAAAATTGAACCTAGATTCAAAAATTTCAGTCTTGAACATTGATCAAATTTGATAGAAAAATCTCAAATGATTTACACATGAACGAGATAATAATGGTTTTAAGAAAATGATATCAAGACCTATCCAAATTTTTTGCAAATCAACTTAAAGACCATTAAACTTATAAAAATGATAAAATTGAACTAGAGTATCAGCTTAAAAATTAATTATTTTCTATATTCCCAAAAATAATGTATTGAACTGTCAATAACCCCTTAACCTTAACTAATCAAGTATTGTAAATTTAATAATCATGCTCTAAAGTTGATAATCAAAAAAAGAGTTCTACATAAAAACACATAAACAGATAAATTATAAAACAATCTAAATATGGAGCAGTCATTGTTCTCCCCCCCCCCCCCCTTTCTTAGATGTCTTCAAAAGAAGAAAGAGTAAGCGAAGAGCATGAAAGCTAACTCAATATTTTCTCAAGATCCCCTCTTTTGTTTCTGCTCGAATGCAACTTGAGGGAGCGAGAGAGACATGTAAAAGGGAAATGCATATTTCAAATTTAGTATCAACGTTGAGTCTCGTGTAAAACTCTTCTTTGCTCCTCGTGCATGACATATAAATATAAGAAAAAGATAAAGAATTAGGGAAACTTCTTGTACTTGATACCATATCACAACAATAATGTATATATTGCTTCAATGTACAAAATACAACATTCACATAAACAATTTGATGAACATTTAGGTTTCACATATTAAATATCAAACAGTTGTGAGGAATTTAAATATTAACAAAAGATGTGTTGACTATATATTTCTCTAATTCTTAATTCACATACAAACCAAAAAGAACAAAAATTTAGAGAAAACATAAATTTGAAAGTTACTAACCTTTTGCGAGGCAGTGAAGTGAGGTGTCAACCTATGGGTTAAAGCCTATTTCAAGACCAAAAGACAGACAAAAAAAAAAGAGAAGTTTTGTCCAGTTATGAACAACATGTTTCAGCCACCCACAAAATTGAAGGTGTTTGCAAGAGTAAGAAAAAAAATGAACAATAATTATTGAGGTGCGGGGGGCTTCAAACTTTTTGTGAAGAAAGGATGAACGTTTGTATAAAAAAAAGCTTCCTAAAAATGGGCTTCTAACACAAGTATCTATTGGCAAAATTAGGGTTCTCAAATTACTAAATGGGTATCCAAGTTTTAATTTTTGAAATTGGGCAATGAAATTCAACATTAAGGTTTGGAAGGACTTGGTCCTTTACGTGGTTGAGATGCACAAAGCACAAAAATTGAGGAAGAAACCTATGTCAATGAATGAAAAAGCTTGTAGCCTTTCTGGAAATAGAAGAAGGAGAAGAAGGAGAAGAAGGAGAATGAGAAGAAGAAGAAGGAGAAGGAGAAGGAGGAGGAGGAGAAGAAGAAGAAGAAAAGGTACAACTGTTTCGAAAGTCTTAAAACCCTACTAATTTAAAGATGGAGAGGTATTTCGGGTATTTTAGGTGGTTAAGTTGAGGATAAAATGGGTAGTAGGTGTTGTGATGAGGGCTGGTGGGTTGATATATTCGGGTTGTCACGTTGGGCCTTGAATTGAATCTTTTTGGACAAATTTGGTAGCCCAATTGACTGAATGATATAGATTTTTTCGTTCTTCAAATCAATTGTTTTGAGCTTCTAATTTCATAGTTGACGTAACATATTATTACTATGTAGAAAATAAAATATTAATATCATAACTTTTAGTTAATGGTTTAGTTAAATATTGACTTATATCTCTTCTAATAAGTTAGAAACTGAAATAAGATGATGACAATAGAGAGTTTAAAAGGTAGCTTTATTACTAATTCTAAAAGAAATGTGATGATCATAAAACTATCATAACATATTACTAATAACAACAGTAATAATACCAAGTCGTAAATATAATAGAAAATAATGGTAAAAAATAATTATTTACTTAAAAGCTTAAAGAAAATGTAATTTAAAGAAAGGAGGATCCAAATTAGGTGTCAACACCTACAAGGCTATGTGCTTTACCATTACTTGTAAGTGGCATGATTTTCCATATACGAGTTAATATGGAGACATACATATAGGAGTCTTGTGGGAAGTCCAATACGACCATAGAGCATCATCAAGTCACCTAGACCAATCTGACCTAATTGTATTTGCCGTCTTCGATAGGATGGTCTTTCTTTCAATAATTGCAACCTCATCCTACACACTTGTTTGAGGGTGGTAAGGTGTTTCCATCTTATGTTTAACCTCATACTTCTCAAGCAAAGTGTTGAACATGCAATTACACAAGTGAGAACAACCATCATTGAATATAGACCATTGAGTACCAAACCTAGAATAAATGGGTAATCTCAAGAATGTTGTGACACCCTTAGCTTTATTATTGGGGAGCTCTACGGCCTCCACCTATTTAGTAACATACTCTAGAGTCACCAGTATATACTTTATTCCATGAAAACTCACAAAGGACCTCATAAAGTAAATACCACATCAATGAAAAAACTCCATCCAAAAAATAGGGGCTAGTGGCAACAAGAAGTGGCAACCAATCGGGTTGAGTCAAATATGAGTCAATCGAAAATGAGTTAAACAAAAACAGATAAAATACTCTACTAGACTCATATTTTAAATGGGTAAAAATGAGTTACCCAATAGATAATATGGGTAAATATTGGTACTGATATTATAGTAAGGATCTTGTTGACAAAATTTTACCCCACTCCTCACCCCCACACCCACAAAAAAAGTTAAAACTTTTTTTAAAAAAAATTATTTTTTTATCGCCACTTCCGCTAACCCGACCATGTTTATGTGAAATAAATTATGTATTTGTTATTTATTCATATAAATTGTTTATTTGTTATAACTTTATAGAAATTGTTTATTTGTTATTGCTTTATATAAATTGTCATTCTATTCGTAGTTCCTCTAATTATGAAAAATTGAAACTATAACACATATATGTAAGGTGTGTTTTGCGCACCAACAAATGTTTTCTTCAAAATCTCAAAATTTAGGAGAGTTGACGTATGTGCAGGGTGTCCGGATCTTTTTTCCTGTAACCATGTAGCCTACTCACTCGAGTTGTTTACTCGCAACCTTGTTTCTAGTAAACACATTGTTAATTTACCAAGGATAGAGCTAAACACAAACCTTTTAGGGTACATGCATCATACAAACATAGGAAACTTACTATTCTTGGTGTATTAAGTTTATTAATCAACTTTATCCAAATGACCAAGTGGGTTCACGACCCCGAGTGACACTTATCATTTATCTGTGCATTATTTGAAAATTTTTTGTGCCAAAATATGGACCGTTTGTTCTAAATTAGTTAAACTTTAGGAAAGAGGATATTACTAACCCTTTTATGATGCAAATTTCTATCAAGATCCCTGTCACGACCCGATTTATCAAGTCATGATGGCACCTACTATAACCCACCAGCAGGTAAGCCAACCCGTAACCCGGAACAATAAGTAATGGGTCTGAGGGTAGAAATCAAACAAAAGTAGGAAAATAACAATATAAACATGCGGAAGCAAACCAAAAATATATATACAATTAAAGATCCCTCCCAGAACCTGGAAGTCACCAGTACAGAGCTACTACAAAATGAGTACAAGTCCCAAAACTGGACAACAGAGACTGGACTGTCTCGAAAGGAAAGAGACAAGTCTATATATACAAATGGAGACTGAAATAGTACAAAACGCCGTGTGCTCACCCCCGTCTCCGGATAAGTCTACTCCAAGCTCGATCAACGCTGGCTACTAGTGCTCGGACCTGCATCACGAAATAGATGCAGAGCGTAGCATGAGTACCAAAACAACAGGTACCCAGTAGGCATCATAGGCCGACTGAACAAGATAAGCAAAAGTGAACTGAAATGCAAATAAAGGGTCACATCAAGTGCAAAGAGTAGTAAATGGGGGTATGTACACGAGCGTACAGGCAACAAAGACAAGTAATCTAACTAACTCCGCCGGGGTCCCATAAACCCGACGGGTACGCTCGTGCACAATAAAAGAAACCACCTGCACGGACCCCCATAAGCCCGGCAGATGCACCGGCAGTTGAAGTAAAATAATGGAGCTAGAAGGTCTATCACAATATTACCAATTTCTGGACTTTTAACTGAACCATTCCCAATCATATTCCAAGATCTCATTACGTCCCGGACTTTAATCGGAATCTCTCCAACCTCCAAAACCTCAACCTACAGATGAGAATAATCAAGACTAACTGAAGCTTTAGTGAGGAATTGGGAATACACCACGTGCAAGATGGACCACGGACTCGAACCGGGTACTATAGCTAATGAGTCAACCTATATGGGCTGGACCACGGACTCGAACCGGGTGCTGTAGCCAAAGGTCGGGCACGGGTGGGCTGGACCACGGACTCTAATCGGGTAGTGTAGCCGAAACCAGATCACAGGTAAGCTGGACCACGGACTCTAACCGGGTACTGTAGCTAAGCCTGGACATAAGTAAGCTGGACCACGGACTTTAACCGGGTACTGTAGCCGATAGAAAAGCAGGGCATTATGAATACAAGGTCATAAGCTGAGTTACCGCCTAGCTAAGGCTCAGACTATCAGACTCAAGTCTGCTATATCAGTCTACAAGGAGCTGGCCGTCCGAAACGACGTCGGAAAAAGTTCTACTGCCCAACGACATCCGAAACCTCGCAAGTCTATGGCAACACTAGCCTAAGCCTAGACTAAGGCCAAACATACTTCAAATCAATATTATCATATACACCACAAGATATGGATATTCAATAATATCAAGAGACATGCTGTCATAATCCAACACTTTCCCGAAATAAGGTCTAAGGCAGGAATTATAGAAATTTAGCATGCTTGACACCCGAACCCCTCCATACTCAAGCAAATCAATAAACAATTGCCTAAACATGCTCAATCTCATGAGAGAAAGCCATAGCCTACCTGAAAGCCGACCACGCGTGCTCCAACTCACGGTACCGGATCTTTTCCCCTCCGAACGGTCTCCGAATGCTTCCCCACTAACAAAAGGTTAATCACCTCGTCATTACGAATATATTGACACTAAAATTGTATTTTTCGGAGACGGACCCAAAATCGGGTCTAAAACGGGATTGTGGGGCCCACAATTAGAATCTCAAAATCGAATCTGTGGAAACGTCCCAAATACCTTACTAAACTAATACCCCAAAATTTAGCACAAACAGATGCTTAAAACACCAAAATCAGCCACAACAATTAAAATGGGCAGCCCCTTGATCACCAATTTCTGGAAAAACGAGACCCTTTCAACCCAAACAGATTATACCACGACGATCCTTGCGAAAAACTCTACAAGTTAGCCTCAAGAATGACTCAAAACGGACCTAAGATGATCAAGATCTCACATTTCAAAATTCAACAATCAATTCAATCCGGAAATCACCCTAGCAGTGGCTAAAATTGATTCCTTACCTCAAACGAAGCCTCCCCTTGCGTTTCTGAGATCACCGCTAGATTCCCCACGAAATTCTATTGAAGTTAGCCTTTTGAATCACTTAATTTGGACTCAAAATGAAGGAGAAATCTTAAGTTGAAATTGAGGGAAAAATATGGACGAAATTCGTCCTAAATTCTGGAAATTTCCAGATTTCCACTCCGCTGCCACGTGGCGTCACGTGGCGTCACGTGGCTCTGCCACGTCACCGCCGCGTCAAAATTCTACAACCCTTCAAACTTAAATTTCGATGTTTCGGACTCGGAAAAATGCAAACCTTATATGGAATCTGATTGGAAATGATATTTCGGACTCAACGGTGAAGGAGGAATTTCCATTTGGAGCTCGCTTCGATGAAAAGTGGGTCCCACACCCAGTATCATTTGAGCCAGATTCCACAACTGCCATCTAAAGCCTCGGGAAGTGAACAAAGGGTCGTTCTAGACCAAAATCGGTCTTCCGAAGCTAACCTAGCGGTCAGAATTTTCATCTGAGCACGCCTTCCAAAAAGGTTGACCAAAGTCAACTTTTCAAGTTATAAAAATCTCCAAAACAGGGAAACGGGCCTAAAACCCAAACGAACGACCAGGCGACCGAACAGTCAGTGCCACTTGGGGTCGCTACAGGAACGCTCTAAACGACGCAATGACTGCTTTAATTTAAAAATGACCTGAAGGGTCATTACAATATCCACTACTAAAAGAACTTTCGTCCACGAAAGTAAGAGTCAAGAAGTACCTGATTGCCCAAATAAGCCGGGGAACTGTGCCCGCATCTCATGCTCGATCTCCCAAGTAGCCTCCTCAACTGGACGATGTCTCCAACGGACCTTAACCACAGGAATGGCTCTGGAACGCAACCGTCTGACATCTCTGGCCAAAATAGCAACTGGCTCCTCAATATATCTCAAACTGACGGCTGCGAATCCGATCCAGCAGAGATGACTGAGCATCCACATAAGCTAGTACACACCGGGAATCAGAGATATCAAGCCGTACCATCCGGTTAGCTAAGGACTGGATGTCCAAAGCTAATGGTCGCTCCGTAGTAGAAAGAAAAGCTAGACTACCCATACTCACTGCCTTCCGACTCAAGGCGTCCGCTACTACATTCGCCTTGCCCGGATGATAGAGAATAGATAGGTCATAGTCCTTCAGGAGCTCAATCCAACGACGCTGCCTCGAATTAAGGTCCCTCTGGCTCATAATGTACTGAAGGCTCCTGTGATCAGTATAGATCTCGCATCGAACTCCATACAGGTAGTGCCTCCAAATCTTAAGCGCGAAAACTACCGCCGCCAACTCTAAGTCGTGGGTGGGGTAGTTGCGCTCATGAATCTTAAGCTGCCTCGACGCATAAGCAATAACCCGGCCCTGCTGCATCAATACACAACCCAAACCAACGCCGGATGCGTCACAATATACCTTGAAGCCCTCGCCCTCAACTGGAAGAGTCAATATAGGAGCGGTGGTCAATAACTCCTTGAGCCTCAAAAAGCTCGCCTCACACTCCTCTGACCAAACAAAGGGAACATCCTGGCGAGTCAACCGAGTCAAAGGCGCTGCTATAGTAGAAAATCCCTCAACAAAACGCCTATAGTAGCCTGCCAATCCGACGAAGCTACGAATCTCAGTCACAGAGGTGGGCCTGTGCCAATCACGAATAGCCTCAATCTTCGCCGGATCAACCCTAATACCCTCCTTGGACACCACGTGCCCCAAGAAGGCTACAGACTCAAGCCAAAACTCGCACTTTGAGAACTTGGCATAAAGCCGCTGATCTCTCAAAGTCTGGAGCACTATCCTCAAATGTTGCTCATGCTCACTCCGGCTCCGCGAGTATACCAGTATGTCATCAATGAAGACAATGACAAATAAATCAAGGTATGGCCTGAACACACGTGTCATCAAATCCATGAAGGCGGAAGGGGCGTTAGTCAACCCAAAAGACATCACAAGGAACTCATAGTGGCCATAACGAGTCCTAAATGCGGTCTTAGGGACGTCCGCTGCCCTAATCCTCAACTGGTGGTAGCCGGATCTTAAATCAATCTTAGAAAATACCACGGCACCCTGAAGCTGATCAAACAAATCATCAATACGAGGCATGGGGTAACGGTTCTTCATCGTCACCTTGTTCAGCTGCCTGTAGTCAATACACAATCGCATAGTACCGTCCTTCTTCTTTACGAAGAGGACTGGGGCACCCCAAGGCGATACACTAGGCCGAATGAATCCCTTACCCAAGAGATCCTGAAGCTGAACACTGAGCTCCTTGAGCTCTGCAGGAGCCATCCGATATGGCGGAATAGAAATAGGCCGAGTACCTGGCTCAAGCTCAATCGGAAAATCAACATCACGCTCTGGGGGTAGGCCAGGTAGATCAGTAGGAAACACATCTATTAATTCATGAACAACAGGAACTGACTCAACCGGAGGAACCTCCCTACTCACATCACGCACATAGGCCAAATATGATAAGCATCCGCTAGCCACTAGCCTCCTAGCACGAATAAAAGAGATAACCCCAACTGGTGTGCTACCACGAGATCCCTGCCACACCACCGGAGGAATACCGGGAATGGCTAAGGTAACGGTCTTAGAAAAGCAATCTAAAACAGCGCGATAAGGGGATAACCAATCCATGCCCAGAATCACATCGAAATCAACCATATCAAGCAAAAGAAGATCAACCCTAGTGTCTCGTCTCTGAATAGTCACCACACAGGATCTAAATACCTGATCCACTACTAAAGAATCACCTACCGGGGTTGAAACACGCAACGGCACAACCAATAGCTCTGGGATCATACTCAATCGAAGAGCACAATAAACAGATATATAGGAATAAGTAGAGCCTGGATCAAATAAGGCGAATGCGGGCTGATGGCATAATAACATTGTACCTGTGATCACATCGCCCGAGGTCTCAGCATATGCTCTAGCTGGAGCTGCATAAAAGTGGGCCTGGACTCCCCGACCCTGTGCATCGGCTCTGCCCCCTAACCTGCCTCCTCGGGGACCACCCCGTATACCCTGGTGACCACCCCTACGGTCCTGTCCCTGGCCTCTGCCTCTAGCTGGAGGTGCTGGCGCATGCCTAGCTGCCTGTGGAGCGGGTAAGGCTAACCTGCGATGGGGACACTCGCGAGCCGAATGATCTAACTCCCCACACTCATAACACCCCTGGGACTGTCGACTGAGAGCTGGAGGTCGGCTACCCCGGCCAGAAGAACCCATCTGTGAACTATCTCGGCCCCGACTAGGACCGGCACTAAAACCAATATGGCGGTGCTGATCACCCTCCGATGCCTGGAGAGAAGCCTGGAAGGGGCTACTAAACTGACCCGACTGAAACCTCTGCTGAGATCTATCATAAGACTCTCGAGGTCTGAAACGGCGCCTATCATGGCTATCCTCCTGTCTAGCTCTCTTGTTGCTGCCCCCTTGGTCCTCGCGACGGAGCTGCTCGATAGTGCGGGCATGGTCCACTACATCCAGAAATGAGCGGCCCGCTGAGACTAAAGACTGAGTCTCAATCCGCAACTGTAGTCTCAAACCCCGAACAAAACAACGAACCCTCTCCTCCTCAGTAGGTAATATCATGGCGGCATGCCTGGAGAGCTCGTGGAATCGGGCCTCATACTCTGATACTGTCATGGAACCCTGCTCTAACCGAGCAAACTGATCTCTGAGCTGATCTCTGATGCTCCTGGGAATAAATCGGGCCAAGAAGGCCTTCGAAAACTCAGTCCATGTGACCGGTGGAGACCCAGCTGGCCTGGTCTCTAAGTATGTACGCCACCACTGCCTGGCGGGACTGTCTAACTGGTAAGCGGTGAAGTCTGCTCCTCTCGACTTCACTAAACCCAAAGTCTGTAGCCGCTCGCGGCAAGTAACTAGAAACTCGTGGGCATCCTCCCCCACTGCCCCAGAAAACATCAGCGGTGATAGTCTAAGGAACACCCCGAGCATCTTCTGCTCCCGTAGTGGCATGACGCCCTCCAAATCGTCAGGCTGAACAACCGGTGCCGCTAGCTGCTGAACAACCGGTACCGCTGGTGTAGGCTGACCCTGCGGTACTGGAACGGCTGGAGCTGGGGCCTGCTGCATACCCCCAATGGCAGCTAGTATCTGTACGAGCATCGCCTGTATATCTAGACCTGCCACAGGCTCGGGCGGAGGCTGGGCTAGTCCCGGGCCCATCGGTTGCTGCTGTGCTGGAACTGCTGGTGGCTCTATCACCGGCTCCGGAGTTTGCTCTCGGTCCTGGGCTGGTGCTGTAGCTCTGGCACGACCTTGAGGTCGGCCTCTACCCCTAGCTGGGGCCTTACCACGCGTGCGAGCCATCCCTATAAAAGAGTGGTCCAAGTAAAATTTTCAGAAACTGATAAGACACACAATGCACGACAGTGATACAAAAGCGACACGTTCCTAAAGACGTCCTGTAGCCTTCTGAAGATAAGTAACGGACGTCTCCGTACCGATCTGCAGGACTCTACTAGACATTAGCTCTGTACAAGTGAGACCGACGAATCTGAAGCTCTGATACCAATTTGTCACGACCCGATTTATCAAGTCATGATGGCACCTACTATAACCCACCAGCAGGTAAGCCAACCCGTAACCCGGAACAATAAGTAATGGGTCTGAGGGTAGAAATCAAACAAAAGTAGGAAAATAACAATATAAACAGGCGGAAGCAAACCAAAAATATATATACAATTAAAGATCCCTCCCAGAACCTGGAAGTCACCAGTACAGAGCTACTACAAAATGAGTACAAGTCCCAAAACTGGACAACAGAGACTGGACTGTCTCGAAAGGAAAGAGACAAGTCTATATATACAAATGGAGACTGAAATAGTACAAAACGCCGTGTGCTCACCCCCGTCTCCGGATAAGTCTACTCCAAGCTCGATCAACGCTGGCTACTAGTGCTCGGACCTACATCACGAAATAGATGCAGAGCGTAGCATGAGTACCAAAACAACAGGTACCCAGTAGGCATCATAGGCCGACTGAGCAAGATAAGCAAAAGTGAACTGAAATGCAAATAAAGGGTCACATCAAGTGCAAAGAGTAGTAAATGGGGGTATGTACACGAGCGTACAGGCAACAAAGACAAGTAATCTAACTAACTCCGCCGGGGTCCCATAAACCCGACGGGTACGCTCGTGCACAATAAAAGAAACCACCTGCACGGACCCCCATAAGCCCGGCAGATGCACCGGCAGTTGAAGTAAAATAATGGAGCTAGAAGGTCTATCACAATATTACCAATTTCCGGACTTTTAACTGAACCATTCCCAATCATATTCCAGGATCTCATTACGTCCCGGACTTTAATCGGAATCTCTCCAACCTCCAAAACCTCAACCTACAGATGAGAATAATCAAGACTAACTGAAGCTTTAGTGAGGAATTGGGAATCCACCACGTGCAAGCTGGACCACGGACTCGAACCGGGTACTATAGCTAATGAGTCAACCTATATGGGCTGGACCACGGACTCGAACCGGGTGCTGTAGCCAAAGGTCGGACACGAGTGGGCTGGACCACGGACTCTAACCGGGTACTGTAGCCGAAACCAGATCACAGGTAAGCTGGACCACGGACTCTAACCGGGTACTGTAGCTAAGCCTGGACATAAGTAAGCTGGACCACGGACTTTAACCGGGTGCTGTAGCTAAGAATCAATATCCAACCATACGTCGCGGGAAATATCACCAAACCAATTACCATAAATAATCATTTCAGTACGACCCTCATATACCCCAAATCGCTAAGGAAGTATCCAAAAGTGAGTAAGCTAGACCACGGACTTTAACCGGGTACTGTAGCCGATAGAAAAGCAGGGCATTATGAATACAAGGTCATAAGCTGAGTTACCGCCTAGCTAAGGCTCAGACTATCAGACTCAAGTCTGCTATATCAGTCTACAAGGAGCTGGCCGTCCGAAACGACGTCGGAAAAAGTTCTACTGCCCAACGACATCCGAAACCTCGCAAGTCTATGGCAACACTAGCCTAAGCCTAGACTAAGGCCAAACATACTTCAAATCAATATTATCATATACACCACAAGATATGGATATTCAATAATATCAAGAGACATGCTGTCATAATCCAACACTTTCCCGAAATAAGGTCTAAGGCAGGAATTATAGAAATTTAGCATGCTTGACACCCGAACCCCTCCATACTCAAGCAAATCAATAAACAATTGCCTAAACATGCTCAATCTCACGAGAGAAAGCCATAGCCTACCTGAAAGCCGACCACGCGTGCTCCAACTCACGGTATCGGATCTTTTCCCCTCCGAACGGTCTCCGAATGCTTCCCCACTAACAAAAGGTTAATCACCTCGTCATTACGAATATATTGACAATAAAATTGTATTTTTCGGAGACGGACCCAAAATCGGGTCTAAAACGGGATTGTGGGGCCCACAATTAGAATCTCAAAATCGAATCCGTGGAAACGTCCCAAATACCTTACTAAACTAATACCCCAAAATTTAGCACAAACAGATGCTTAAAACACCACAAATCAGCCACAACAATTAAAATGGGCAGCCCCTTGATCACCAATTTCTGGAAAAACGAGACCCTTTCAACCCAAACAGATTATACCACGACGATCCTTGCGAAAAAATCTACAAGTTAGCCTCAAGAATGACTCAAAACGGACCTAAGATGATCAAGATCTCACATTTCAAAATTCAACAATCAATTCAATCCGGAAATCACCCTAGCAGTGGCTAAAATTGATTCCTTACCTCAAACGAAGCCTCCCCTCGCGTTTCTGAGATCACCGCTAGATTCCCCACGAAATTCTATTGAAGTTAGCCTTTTGAATCACTTAATTTGGACTCAAAATGAAGGAGAAATCTTAAGTTGAAATTGAGGGAAAAATATGGACGAAATTCGTCCTAAATTCTGGAAATTTCCAGATTTCCACTCCGCTGCCACGTGGCGTCACGTGGCTCTGCCACGTCACCGCCGCGTCAAATTCTACAACCCTTCAAACTTAAATTTCGATGTTTCGGACTCGTTCGGAGTCGGAAAAATACAAACCTTATATGGAATCTGATTGGAAATGATATTTCGGACTCAACGGTGAAGGAGGAATTTCCATTTGGAGCTCGCTTCGATGAAAAGTGGGTTCCACACCCAGTATCATTTGAGCCAGATTCCACAACTGCCATCTAAAGCCTCGGGAAGTGAACAAAGGGTCGTTCTAGACCAAAATCGATCTTCCGAAGCTAACCTAGCTGTCAGAATTTTCATCTGAGCACGCCTTCCAAAAAGGTTGACCAAAGTCAACTTTTCAAGTTATAAAAATCTCCAAAACAGGGAAACGGGCCTAAAACCCAAACGAACGACCAGGCGACCGAACAGTCAGTGCCAGCAAGTCATAAATGACTTGGGGTCGCTACAGGAACGCTCTAAACGACGCAATGATTGCTTTAATTTAAAAATGATCTGAAGGGTCATTACAATCCCAAGCTTTTGGCCTATGAAGATTAAACCACAAGCATGTTATGGGGCGAAGATGCAAAGATGGGATGAAAAGGTTTATTTTTTATTTTTTGGCATGTAATAAAGCCTAAGTCTATCTTTGTATTTTATTTTGGAAATATATTTGTTTAATCAATTAAAGAGCAATGGAATGACACATTATGTTATATTAATTTTTCAAATACGCGTCAAACCTATCTCTGTCAAAAAGAAGTCACCTATATATTATGAAATAATATTTAATATATTTGTGTTTTGTGTTTTGTAAATATTTAATTACTTACTTGCTACATGACTCATATCAATTTATTTGCAACATGATTTTAATTGATTAGTACTAACATCATCTTTGTTCTTTCTTATTTTCAGAAGAGAATTAATTTACCTTTATGTATTTTGTTTATTCGATTACCTATTGCATCTTTACAATTTCTTATATCATGTTCATACATTTTTATTTTATATACTAATAATTTTTCATGCTTAGAGCATTTAAATAATTCTACAGAACCCTTTAGACCAAATTAATACTTTCTTCCGTTAAACTATTTTAGCAAATTTGTTTTGTCATTATCTTTGAATTTCTTCCTTTAATCATATCAGTACTTATGTCCCAACATGCTTTGAGAATTTTCTTCTTACTCTTTTAAAATGAACATAATTGTTCATCATTCGGTGGAATATTTTTCTCGCTTATTTTTAAAAAAAAAGGTTAATTCACTCAAAATTTTGCTAGACTTGTTCCAGAATTCGTGCGTTCAAATTTCTGCTTTTTCAAACTCTTCTAAGTCCCTCCTATACGAGTATAATCCTATCTTTCCAACAACAATTTTTTTATTAGTTCCATATTTTGTAGAATATATTTAGCACTCAATCTACGTCATGGTGCTTTTACTTATGCTCTCAAATTCTTCTAATTTATCATTG
Source organism: Solanum okadae (assembly GCA_036553675.1). Lineage (NCBI taxonomy): Eukaryota > Viridiplantae > Streptophyta > Magnoliopsida > Solanales > Solanaceae > Solanum > Solanum okadae. The sequence continues at coordinate 13,937,455 of CM071683.1, forward strand.
ATCTTCACACTATTTATGGCTTCTTAAATTGATATATATATCCAAATTTATTTGCACAATATACCAAACATCATTTACCAATATTGGTTCAATTTTTCTCCATCAAGTTGTTTATGAACAAGTATTCAAGTGCAGTACTTCTCCATTTCAAAAATATTTGTGTCGTTCTTATTGTGGGTTGTCAAAATTCACTTTTAAGAACCCAGTAATTGCATGTTTGGAATAGTGAGTCAAGGACAATCTCATAGGTCTCTAATTGTTTGACATTGTTTCCATCCTTGATAGTTTTTAACACGCGAATACTGATAAATCTTAGATTACTCATATAACAATTAATCGAGTAGGGGAAACTTAGCAATAAAATTATCCAACGTATGATGTCGAGATCAAATCCTATAAGGAGTGATATGTAATAATTCAATTATGAAGAAAAATTGTGATCTAATATATTGTAGTGATATAGTAACAAATGTTCAACATAATTTTTTTTGGATAATTCTAAATATCAATTTAAGATGATTTAGTAACCAAATTTTAGAAGAGTACATTAAATCGAGTGTGTTGCAAGTGGAATGACAATCTAGGAGTGTGCTGAAGTGGGTATTGATTTCAAATAATTGATCAATGTGATTGCTCAATAACATTAGCTGCCTATGGATAGGCTAGGTTAATCGAAACACAAAATTGTATTTCTCAATAACAACATGCTTGTCATATGAACTCTTTTCAAAGCCTCCAGTGTAAAATCTACTAAACAATCCATTGCCTTAACATAGATTTTCTCTTTCAATCAAATCTAGCATTTAGAAGTGAAACCCAAAATTCCACTTTTCAAGAAAAAAAGGAATTTGAATCTAATATGCAAGCATCAAACTAACCATCCACTTCATGTAATCTGTTTCAATCAATACATGAAGATCTAAAGTAGAACCAAGTTTGCAACCTCAATTAATAAATTAACACATCAAAATCAGTTTGAATCCATGAAAACTAATTTAAAACAGAGCAATATACAAAATTCTATTAAATTGATCAATACCCAACATCAACTGCACACCCCTTGAATTGGGGTTTTAGCTAATCATAGTTAAATTAATAGAAATTATATAAAAAAATCATAGTGAACCATATAAATTGATGCATTACAACTTCAAAAATCCAAGAACCCAGCTCCAAATTCCACCAAAATGGATTACAAGCTTTCTTAACACACAAGATCATAGAATGTTCTTCTATACTCCAATTTCAGAAAGTGTAAGATGTGTTTTATCTTTCCTCTAAGCTATTTATACGTTCTCCAAATTTAGCCAAAAATTCATTAGGAAACACAGTCGATGATATTAGTCGTGCTCGCCGACTCACTCGACGAGTTGTTCACTAGTAGTTCTTCTCACCTTTTCTTCCTTGAGTTTAGACTCCAGGTGTTTGAACCATAGTTTCTGAGCTCGATTGACATCATCGTTCACGTTCAGTGAGTTACCGATTATCACCAATTCTCACCATTTTGATCTCTATTTTAGCTCAGTTGTTCTATTACTTCTGGCATGTAATTTTCATCTTGTCGATAGAGTTTGGTGAGTAACCGGTTACTCCATCTTCTCGCTACCTGCCTTGAGCTTTTCACTAAATGACTCTATCTTTTTCAGTGAGGTCTGGCACTTTTGACGAGTCGCCTAGTGCCTTCAGCAAGCATCATCTTCACAAGTTCTTTGTTTTTTCTATGTTTTTTGGGTTTTTTGCATGTATTTGTCCTTTCCTTATCCTTAAACCCTCATAGCTACAAAACAATAATTTATCAATACATATGGACATAAAATGATATTGAGGGTACTATTTGTTGAACTAAAAAGCCTCAAATGAGTCCAAATTCTACAACTCATCAACAACCCCAACTTAAACTTTTGCTTGTCGTCAAGTAAATCAAGAATTCAATAAGTTCAACAAGGGTGTATACGAACAGTTCTTCTTGCAAGACAACATCCATGTGCTATCATTTAGCTAACTTGAAGTCTATGCAATTTTTAAGTACGCACAAAAAGCCTCACATGATTATTATCTAGTATCAATCTAATTTCAAGCTCACAAATGTTCATTCATGATGCAAATGTATGCTTTAAAAAGTATTCTATGCTCTCACAGAGTAAATCAACAATGATGTTAGGAATCAACACAAACTCTCACACTCTCATAGAAAAAGATATGCATTTTTCAACTCATACGTTATCCCATAATTTCCAATCATCACATCATCCGATTTAAGCAAGACCTCAAAGTTCTTTTTTAGGCATGTAATGGGCCGAAGGAAAATGTATGGTCAATTTAGCTTAGTGACTTCCCCTTTTGAAAGGATTAGTCTTTCTCAAATTCACCTCTTCACATTTTCTTTCTTTCTTTTGTCAAAGAGATTTAACCTCATATGATTCACAACACTCATTTCTTATTTAAATCATTGGGAATCCCCTTTATTCCATCATGCAATAATGATAATCAAAACATCAGTTGGTGACACACTATTTCATTTTCTTTTCTTCTCTCTTCTTTATATAGAGGGGTTATTTTTTTGTCTCAAGAACCAAAGATGAGTCTCATACTCATTTATCACTCGGACTATTTCCTCCTTCCTTACCATGCCCCAAACATAGGTTTCAGCCTAAGTTGACTATTCATACAAATAAATGCTCTGAAAAGGATTTTTGTGTGAGAAGGAAGTGAGATTTTTGGGTCAAAAGGTTTTAACAAGGTTTCCAAAAATGGATTAGGATCAATTGGTGCAAAAATAGTTTCACACCCTCACAATGTAGGTATGATAATTTGGGATGACTCTCTAAAACTTTGTGCCTAAGGTCCTTTATTGTGATCGCAAAAGTTAAGCAATTAGACCAATAAGGCAGATTATAGGAATTTACACACATGCCTTTCAAGTAATCCTCACCACGAAAGGCACTTCCAATACAATTATTGGGAATAACTCTACAAGATTAAGTTTGCGTGCAATGGTCAGTTCAAGTCTCACAATCAATAGACAACTAGTAACAACGTGATGCTAGAAAATCATGCAATTTGAATTTCATTATAGAACTAATACAAACACAATTCTCATCAAAAGCACTATCCAAGACATCAATATTGATCATGATCGATACTCAAATTCTCACAGTTAAGGCACAAGCCTTTTAACTCCTCCAAACCAATCACAATCATTTTCGATTTGGGGTAATAGAGAAAGAGAATAAAACATCATCACAATTTGAAATTAACAACCAACAATACTATATATATGCCACTAAATTAAAAAAGGAGTTATTATTTAATAAACCCAAAATATAATAATCTAAACAAAACAACAAAATAAAACCAAAAGGTCTAGGCACTAGCAAGTATCCACGCCCTACCAAGAGAAAACATCAGTGTCCTCAATGTAAAATAAAGTAAAGACATAAAAATAGGGAAAGCAGAAGGATCCCCCATCAAGCTAGGCCTCATGAGAACTCTATCTCGATGGAGAAGCATCATCTTGGCCATCAATGCCTGGTGCATTAAGAGTAGTCTCCTCAAGGGCATCAGTACCCTATATATCAAGGGAAGGAATAGGATCTAGAGGAAGGTACCTTCTCGAACCAATGGCCAAATTCTCATGGAGAGAGAACTCCACAGTTGCCCACATTAATGTATCTTTTAGATATGCCAAGTAAACATAAGGATCCTCAGTATGCGGCTCATCCCACATAAAACCATCCTCATCAGTCTTTGGAATATGTGAGTCCTCATCAACCGCATACATAACTCTCTGTTGTAGCAAATGTTTCACTACCTCTTGCGACTGAAAAAGGCTCAAAACCTTAAATATCGGGAAGGAGTACCTCGCCACATATCATCAAAATATCAGTGGAGCTGAGCTGATCCACATACTTCCTCAAAGTTTTAATTTCATCCTTCAAGGTTGTTAACTCAGTAGATGCACTCTCTACTTTTTCACACTTATCAACCTGAACAGTGAGAGTGTCAAATCTCAACCCATAAGTAGTCAACAGAGTACGATGATCCACTATCACAACCTGAAGATGGGTAAGGGCAGCCTCAAAGGTTGCGAAGATTATGGAGGGAACCTCTCTCTTGAGACGAGAGGATCTATCATCCACCGAATGAGAAAGGCTACCCATCCGGTAAAGCAGGGCCCATTTTAATGGATGCTAGGAGTTAGTTAAAGGTATAGTGGAAGTGGAAGGAGTGGCAATACCTGAGGGATCCATAGCAGGAGTGGAAGGTGCAGAAACAGGCTCCAAGATAATATGATCAACTACAGGGGTAGTGTCAACTTTTTGTGTCTTTCTCCTAGCCGCATCACCCCTCAAATAATCTGCCTCGATCTATCAGATTTTGGTAGAGGATTCTAAAAAATCCTCAGGTATATATCATCAACTTGTGCTGCTATCAACTCCTCATCCGTTTCTGCATCCGACTCTGCCTGTGTTGCACATCCCTTTGCACATCTCCGGTGGTCACATGAGCATCCTTATCATCTGCTCTCTCTGTGAGTGAAGTGAAGTCGGTAGACTTTAGGTAATCTACGTTCTTCCTCAAACTTGCAAACTCGGCTTTTAGGGACGTCACCTTAGATGTTTCCCTCTGTCTGCTCTCACAAGCCATAACTCTCATTGTCAAGGCATCAACAGAAGTCTGAATGGGAGTAAGTGCTGCTAGTATGGCCCTGTCAATCATCTCTGGAATAGACCTTTCCAGTCTGGTAGCTCTCACATCAGCTGAATAGGCCAACTGCCCCATTTTCAGGATTATGGCCTGAGTGATTCTAGTAGGCGGGGAGGATGAAGAAGCACCTGGAGCCTGTGAGGAAGACAAAGAAGGAGCTGGTATACCTGAGGGTTCAGAGGCCGGGGTGGACAAATGTGTCTCTTCTAATAATGAGTCAACATTGACCTCCAGAGAAGTATCGGTTGGCGCTGCTCTTCTCCTGTCATCCTTCTCTTGTGTAAGTTCTGCCTCTATAGGCCGGATATCAGTGGAGGAGGATGGAGTGACTTCTATATCGCTAGCAGGCTCTCGGGGTACTCCAGCACGCTGGCATAACTCAGTAATCAGAACAGGATATGGCATGGATGTCTGTGTCTGTTTCGCTCTCAAAGCCATCTCTTATGAAAGCAGCAGTCCCAGGTTGATCTGCCTCCTGGCCATCATAGAACCCAGGCAAGCCGCCTTAGGATGACGCAGAATGAACTCGTTCTGGGATGGCATGATAGTGCTGCTGATGAAGCCAAACCAGTACCTGGAGGCGATGTTCATATCCCTCTTCTCAATAGGAGCTCCCGCATATAACCACTCCGGGGTGATGTCACAAATCATCAGAGCTAACCAACCCTTCAGATTATCTAGGAACGAAACAATAGGCAAGCCCTGGTAGGGTAGTACCGAGTGCAGCGGTCAACCTAATACAACATTAATATGCTCGTTGTGACACTCCACCTCCTTGCCTCTAATTAGAACCAACTTCACTGGTAAAAATTCACTAGTCTTTTTCTTATTTTTCGGGACCAACTCCCCATAGGCTAAGTAGAATTCCCGGACCCAGGAAGGAATGTAAGAGTCCGGTGGCCTGGTGAATTGTTCAAACTCATGATATCTGAGCGTGTCAAGCACCTCAACATGCTTACCTTCCAAACCCTCTACAGATAGTAACTTTTCTTCTAAAATGGCTCGTAAACCATTGCCTTTTAGTCTATTCAGCAACCTGGGTGAAGGTGGATCTACAAGGAGTGCAGGAGCTGCTGGAGGTAGTGCTGGAGTTAGCACTGATTCGGAGTGCAGGTGCTGCTGGAGGTGGTGGGGGAGTGGCAGCTGAAGGGGTTCCGGTGGTTGTGGGCTGATTTTTATCCCTAAGTTCCTCCCTTCGATTTCTCAAAGGTTGCTCAGCCTCCGGCTCAGATACCGCTGGTTTAACATTTGTGCCCTTCCTAGCGATGTGCTTTTTTTGTTTGCCTTTATCTCCCGGTGGGAGATCTTAGTTTCTTTTTTTTGAAGGTCGTGATCCTCCTTCAATGATTGTTATTCCCGTTGCCTTTTTCTGAGGTGGTGCATTTAGGTTTGTGCGTACCATATCTGTAAAAGTTTGTGATTAGTCAGAAGAACAATCACACTAAAACACTGAAAATCTGAAGCAGAAGGGTTCACCGATCAGTCGGTGAATCACCAAACCTCTTTAGCGAGCTAGGTCGAACTCGCCGAAGGGATTTGTTTAAAATCTAGGTAAATAAGCGATGAAAAAGTCTATATGGCGAGTCGCCGACCATGGATGTGTCCGCCGAAAGTTACAGATCTCGTAACACTATGAACATGAATGAATGGCGATCTAAGGTCAGTAGGCAAACCGTTGAATCGTTTGGTGAGCATGACCCAGCTCGCCGAATGATTCACCATGCCTATTTTTCAAACCACTTCTTAGAATCGACCTTACAAGCACTGAAAATGAAATTAAAGCATGCAGACACGAAATTCACACAAGACCCATACTTCCCATCATTCCGGAATACTCAGACTTCTTCCAGTCCTGCCAAATTTTAGCCATTTAAATATGATCACCCTTAAAAATGTCGTCACCCATTCCTTTATTGAGCAACTTGTGTTATTTACCAAAAATGTGGGCTCTTTAGGTGTTACCTAACTAATACAATGACAATCAAGCGAGACCCATTTCCATCACAATCAAATTAAAGCACAAACAACAAGGCATTTCACTATTAAAATATTTCAGGTAACTAAGTACGGATTACACATAGCATATGAACTTATTTCTATCATAGAGGCCCAACACACGTAATCCTGATACTACAATTGCAAAAGAGTGCAAAAACTTTTAGATAAATTCAGTGTTTTATGGGCTAACCTTTAGTGCCGATCAAATTGCTTTTTGAAATGCTAGGCAGCAAAGAGATCCAACCCCAAGCACTATTTACCAATTGAAATATTAATGGAAAGGTAAAAATCTAAGAAAAAGTACATTTGGTGTGATTTTGAGGAGTTTGAGACGTGGGAAAGTGAGAGATTCAAACATTTTGACTTTCTGCCTCTATATAACAGTTTAGTTCTCTGTCATTCGGCGACGTTAACGCGCCGAACGCATACTTACCTCCTCGAGTTTTACAGGACATCCCTTATTTTAGAGTCCCAACGGCGGATTAAGTCAGAGTCGTCGATAGATTCAGCGACTCGCCCACTCGGTCCTTGGCTCGCCAACTTGCACTTCTCAACACCTTTCTCATTTTACCGTACAAAATTAGCACACCATTATTCGAACAGAATAATTAAAAGCAGTAAAACCTTGTGTTGCCTCTCAAGAAGCACCTTATTTTACGTCGTGGAACGACGTAGGTTCTGTCTCACTCTCCGTTATTTTGGTTAGCACTAGTGTCACTAGGTGACCCCAATATATCATTTGGGTGGAGATGAGGTACTGAAAAACTCAGGAATGACCTGATCAGCTGGATTGATCTAGAGTGAGATCCAATCATTTGATTGAACACTTCAATATTCTCCTTCCTTTCTTCCAACACCCGATCTTGATCGGTGATCTATTGGAGAATGATTTGAAGTGTGTCCCGGACACAATTTTTGTCCCCATTTCTAGACTTCATCCGCTCATGAGGGGGTGTGTACCTCCCCTTGCTATTGCATTGGACTTCCACCTCTGAGATTTTGGTGGCCAAGTCGTTTAGCTGAGATGACATTTCGGTCAGCATCAGGTCCTTTTGGACTCCTTGGCTTATTTCGACCAATATGCCACTACTCTGCTCAGCCATGCTCATCTAAATGGACAACTCAACAAAAAGCAAAACTAAACGTAAAGTTAGTAAATTACAACAAGGAAGAACAAAAATTCGACTAATCTAAAAATTCTCAAATGACACCACTCCCCGGCAGCGGCGCCATTTTGATGCTTATCGTGACCAACGACCCTAACCTACAGTATGAGTGTCTACGATCGTCGATAGTATAATAACCCAAGTAAAGGTTGGGGTCGTGTCCCAAGGGAGTGGTTTTGAGAATTGATAGAAAAATACAATTTAGCTCTAACTAGTCGTAGCTAAAGACATTAACAATGAAAAACATAGTAAATTAAAAGGGGCAACACAAAAGTGTCAAATATCGATTGGAGGTTTTGTTACAAGTAGTAAAAACAGCAAAAATTAACAAGAAAATCAAGTATGGGGAAATGTTCTTGGGGTGTGACCGCAATACAAGTTGAGATAAATCGCTGGGTACATGCTTTCAATAGGAAATTTGCAAGATAATAGTGACTAGGCTAAGCTTTAGATGGAAATAAGTTCCATCTTGGGCAACTTACCCCGTGTCAAATGGGTTCCTCTCGGACACCCATTTGCCACATGCAGACCTGCCTATGCCTTACCCCACTCACTCTCTCGAGATGAGTGTTAGGATATGGGACTAGGGCTCACCCTCACGGGCTGAACCTCATGTCGACCCACTCCTTAGGCCATCAGTCTAGTGGTCTTGGTTTCGCGACCTCCATCTCGGGCAAGTCGAAAACACATGGGTTGTTTTGTATTTGCAACTATAAACCCATTAAATTAAACCACAACCACTAGGTGAAATCACCATTAAAATACATCTACCCTATCAGCAAGCAAGACCAAACAACAATATCAACACATATTTGCTAAATCACACCCAAAGAATGGGGGTTTTTTGCCACACATCAAGAAATAACAAAATACACCTAAAATGACACAAAAATCAAATGAGTATAAGAAATTAAACCTTGATTCAAGTAAATAAATAAGAATGGAGAAGACTGTCACGACCCAAGAGAACCCCCTAGTAGTAACATGGCGTACTCGACCCTGAAGGGGTCTTATACAAGCCACATAGTCATTCATTGCATTCAATAATGATAATAGTGTGGAATTAAAAACTTATTTACATCCAAACATTCAAACTTCATTAAAACAACTTTAAAAACACACAACAGAAGTCTAAGTCTTACATGGCCATCTTAGACACAATCACAAAACATAAGTAGGGACACAACCCTTTACAATCGAAACATTAACTAAAAGTGTCTATTACATGATAAAAAGAACTTAAAATTCTTATCCTGGAATCCATGAGGACATACCAAGTCTTGGAGGAAAGCAATCCAACACTTCAAACTAGCTAGGAGGGATCACTTGCCGGAATCTACACTTATAATAAAAACATGAAGAATATGGGTTAGTACACAAAATGTACTGAGTATGATGACCATGCAAAACATATTTTAAAAGGGACATTTTGGCTAGAAACCCTGCATTATGCCACTTTTAGAAGTATCATGAACAGTTGCATTGAAGACATACAAGACAAGCATAAACATCAAGTAAGTCATAATATCACCTTTAAACAATATCAACATGAAAACCTTTACATTTACCTTGGACCTTCACGTCAAGCAACCCTTATACTATACCTTGTGCAATGTATGGATAGCGTCCCATACCACCATCCATACTAGGGCACCACATTTAGGTCACCTAAAGTAAACTCATCCTTCCTTTCCTTCACCTTTGCACAATATTCATACATAAGAGGTATATCATTAATTAAGACATGACAAGGGAAAATAACTCATAATATAACCCAAGTATAGCATGCACCACATATTAAGCATTTGAGAGCCAACATTCTTTAATAACCTCATTTAGGGCATATTTATGTCACAAACATAAGGATTTTAGAGACACTCACTATGATCCTCTCCAAGCCTACTCGTGCAATGTATAGGCAGCATCCCATACTACTACCTACACATTGTAGAACCTATCAAGAAACCATAATGAAATCTCACATGATGGGAAGTAAGCATTTAACCAACATAGACCATGAGAGCTTCTCATGGAATCTGGTGTCATAAGTCCCCACACCGTAAATAGGTGGTCTACTTGCCTAAGGAAAACCGGTACATATAGCTTAATGGATCCACTAGCTACCTATGCGGGCACATAGTTTATGGGATAAGGTAGATGATCATTGAAACTCATGCCTAACCATTGGGGTAGTTTCCATCTAACCAAATCCACTCGATGCTTAGCCTACATTCCCCTAGAATAGTTCGTTACTTTGACATTATCACATATGATGGGTGCCATTGGCCTACCAACTCCAAATTACATTCATTAACACGTGAAAGGGTGCTTCAAGCCTACAGTTTCAAGGTTCATTTAGGAAAGCTCATTAACTCCTCGTGAAAGGGTGCCATGGGCCTACCGGTTCAAGTCTCATCATTAACCTTCATGGAAAGGTGCCATAGGCCTACCGATTCCAAGGTTCATTACGAACATTAATTGAAGGGTGCCATAAGCCTACCGATTCCAAGGTTCATTATTATCATGAGTGGAAGGGTGCTACTAGCCTACCGATCCGAAGATTCAACAACCAACAATATAATCATTTAAACAAGAAAAGGATGCACAAGCTCTACCAATTCGAGATATGCAATACATTGGAGAATCCTTCATATTCTATCAACATTCATGAATGTCAAATTGAGAAAAAGCCTTTCAATAATAACACATTTACGTTCATAACATGATTACATTAGCTCCATTGAATTCCCATTCATAAATGTCATGTAACACTTAAATTTATCATACTATGCCTTCAAGGCCATGGTCACAACGTACAAAATAAGTAAACACCTCCACCTTTCAAGTGGATCATCATCAAGAACAATTCTACTAATAATATGATATTAAGTCAACTTACCATCCTCCAAAGCCGTAATCACCATTACTCAATTCCCAACAATTCTATCACCACAAGGTGATTCACCCATAACTTGTTCATAAGGCCACAATCCTCAATTCATCCATATACCAACAATTCATCATAAATAGATATAGAAAACCATTTAAATCAACAATAAAATCTGATCTAATCACAATTTCATCAACATTAAATCATAGGCATTAAACCCACTTCATAAGCAAATTCTAGGCTTTTAATGAAAACATGGGTTCTTGCAGAAGTTTCATATAAAATAATCTAAAAATCATAAATAGAACTTCAATTCACCAATATAATGACTTTGAAAACATTTTTATCCATGAACCCTTACCTAGAATAGAAAATAGAAGTTTTGTTCTTTGAAAACTTTTGAAACCCTTTTTGAATGGACTCCTTGAAAGGAAGAATAATCAAGGATCAAGGGTCACGATACCTTTGCTAAGATTCCCCAAGAAATTTGATGAAGAAACCACCTTCAATCCAAGCCCTAGCTCCAAGTTCTTGACCTTCTTCAATGGAGGATTATAGAGAGAGAAATATTTGAGAGGAGGTGGGTTTCTTTTTAATTCTAATTGGAGTGACTTAAATGGAAGAATTTTGGTCTAGAAGGGTTTTATAATTGCTAGGAAAGGCATAGAATAATAGGGACTCAACTTAGGAATAGAATTAAGGACCCACAAAGTTAAACGTAAAAGTTTTCACTAAACCCGTCTAAGCTCGCTCTTTTTTACAGTGCTTCACTATTTTGGGCATAACTTTTTACTCCGAGATCGGAAAAGGGAAAACTCGGTGGCGTTGGAAAGAGGACTCAAATACCTTTAATTGGATAGGTAATGGTCCACCTAATTCATTTTAAGCTAAAATATATCGTCATTTGAAGTTGACCCTAAAAGTTGTAACTTTAAAAATCTGCCCTTTGCCCATCTATTCCAGTGGGATCACTCAAAGGCTGGTCAAATGGGGAGTCCACTAGGTGACCATAGGGCATAAGGGTGACTCGCCAACCCCTTAGGCGATGTAGCAGCCCTATCGCCAAACAGTCCTTCCAAGGACAAGGCTTCTTTCACCCTAACTCGCTAGCCTAGGCCCTTGCTTGCACCCTAGGATGCCTACCTAGATCCATTTAAGTTCTAAAACAGCATAAACATCAACCTAAGCTAACACTAACCCAAACATCAAGGCTCTAGTTCATTCTATCATTTTTCGAGTCGTTACATTATCCCCCACTTAGGAACATTCGTCCTCGAATGACACTTTAAACACTTTAAGGGATAAACAACTCAAGACTAGCAGCCCAACAATCGTAACACATCAACATAAATGCATAACCATAGGAGGAACCATCAACTTCACATCAAGAGGCTCAAACAAACTTCATTCCAATCATGCCAGTAGGAACTACATCCACAAACTTATTGTGCATCAAAACTTCCCCTTTCTCATTTTTTTTTCATTGGAGGAACTTCCTTCTTCAATCACATCATGCTCACTACAAAATCATTAAGCTCATTATGCAATTACTCTCAAAAGCACAATTAGGCAAATTTTCACAAAAGCATATTTAGGCATGTTCAACATTTATCCTCATGAAGCATATAGACAACTCAACTAAATGCACATCAACATGAGGAACACATTTATGAAAACTCATTTTCTCATTTAACAAGAATTCAATTAAAACATGCATAATATAAGGAGACCATGGAAACTCATTTTCACACAAGACTCCAAAACATAAAACAAGCTACTAGGAACTCTTGGTCTCAAGCTTGAATAAGAATAGAAGGAACGAGATAAGGATATCAACACTCTCAACAACCTTGCTATTCAACATACCATCCCCCACTTAGGAGAAAACCCAACTAAGGCAAACATGAAAAACAACAACATAGAAACCTCATCAAGATATTCATGACCATAAGAAACTAAAATTTACCGGCGCCTTTATTCGGATTAGCTTCTTTGTCCTTGCTAGCTTCGAGAGCATAGAAATGACCATAATTTGGAGGGATTGGAACCGTTCCATCTTTAGAAGCTTGCTTGGCTTCCCTTCCTCTAGCCGTAAGAGTAGGACAATCTTTCACCTTGTGATCATTCTTCCCACAACCATAACACCCATTAGTACCGGCTAGGCACTTCCCATAGTGCCTTTTTCCACAAGTGATGCAAGTAGGTTTAGAAAATTGAGATCCACCATTTTTTTCTTGGTTAACCTTAGGAGAACATGAAGAATCTTGGTCTTGAGCCCTCTTCTTGAACCTAGGTTGACCTTGCTCATCGGATCTACCCCTCTTCACATCCCTATTCATCCTCTTAAGTTTGGACTCCTCAATGGATTTTGCATACACTATGAGCCTAGAAATGTTCATGTCATTATGGAGCATTGCCGTATGGCACTCTTCCTTGACTAGGTCGGATATACCGGTCACAAACTTACTCATCTCATCCCAAGGGTTTGACACCAAAGATGGAGCATACTTGGACAATTGGGTAAACCTCAAGGAGTACTCTTGCACACTCGTATTACCTTGCCTAAGGTTGATAAACTCCTCAAACTTACACTCTCTCTTCTCACGGGGAAAATACCTACCAAGGAAAGCGTCCTTAAACTCCTCCCATTCTATAGGATCCACTCCCACCGGCCTATTGGCCCTCCATTGAATGAACCAAATTTGGGAAACATCATTCAATTGATAGGAGGCAAGCTCCGCCTTTTCTTTTGAAGTCACCCCCATAGCACTCACTACCTTATACACTTCATCCAAAAATTCTTAGGGATCCTCTCCCACATTAGAACCTAGAAACACCGGAGGATTCATCCTTACAAAGTCTCTCAACTTAGGAGCCATAGTACCCTCATTAGCATTCACCCTAGGCCCCACATCTCTAGTCGCTTGAGCCGCCATGGCTCGGTACAAGATTAAGAAAGCCGACCTAATCTCTTCATTGGTCATATCCGGAACTCCTATCGGAACTTGGACGTCTTGAGGACCTTGGGGAGGAACTTCCTCATTCACATTCTCTTCTCCTACTCTCCTTGCGGGTCTCCCTCTTGTATTCATATCCTATAAACACAAGAGGAGGATTAGAAAAAAAAACACTTATAGAACCACACTCTAAGGCACATCTTTAAGAATATGAAAGAAGTGTAACTTCTAACGTCCTATAGCCTCTCGCTCATAGATGTGTCGCGACTCACACCGATGAACAAGACTCTACTAGACGTGGTTTGTGAGACTTTGATCCTAAAAACCATTTCCAAAATATTATGCTCTGATACCATGTTTGTCACGACCCGAGAGAACCCCCTAGTCGTAACATGGCGTACTCAACCCCGAAGGGGTCTTATACAAACCACTTAGTCATTCATTGCATTCAATAATGATAATAGTGCGGAATTAAAAACTTATTTACATCCAAACATTCAAACTTCATTAAAATAACTTTAAAAACACACAGCGAAAGTCTAAGTCTCACATGGCCATCTTAGACACAATCACAAAAGATAAGTAGGGACACAACCCTTTACAATTGAAACAATAAATAAAAGTGTCTATTACATGAACAAAAGAACTTAAAAGTCTTATCCTCGAATCCATGAGGACATACCAAGTCTTGGAGGAAAGCAATCCAACACTTCAAACTAGCTAGGAGGGATCACTTGCCGGAACCTACACTTATAGTAAAAACATGAAGAATATGGATTAGTACACAAAATGTACTAAGTATGATGACCACGCAAAACATGCTTTAAAAAGGACATTTTGGCTAGAAACCCTGCATTATGCCACTTTTAGAAGTCTCATGAATAGTTGCATAGAACACATAAAGACAAGCATAAACATCAAGTAAGTCATAATATCACCTTTAAACAATATCAACATGAAAACCTTTACCCTTACCTTGGACCTTCACCTCAAGCAACCCTTATGCTATACCCTGTGCAATATATGGATAGCATCCCATACCACCATCCATACTAGGGCACCACATTTAGGTCACCTAAAGTAAACTCATCCTTCCTTTCCTTTACCTTTGCACAATATTCATACATAAGAGGTATATCATTAATTAAGACATGACAAGGGAAAATAACTTATAATATAACCCAAGTATAGTATGCACCTCATAGTAATCATTTGAGAGCCAACATTCTTTAATAACCTCATTTAGGGCATAATTATGTCACAGACGTAAGGATTTTAGAGAAATTCACTATGATCCTCTCCAAGCCTACTCGTGCAATGTATAGGTAGCATCTCATACTACTACCTACACTTTGTAGAACCTATCGATAAACCATAATGAAATCTCACATGATGGTAAATAAGCAATTTAACCGACACAGACCATGAGAGCTTGTCATGGAATCCGTGTCATAAGTCCCCACACCGTAAAGAGGTGGTCTACTTGCCTAAGGAAGACCAGTACATATAGCTTAATAGATCCACTAGCTACCTATGTGGGCACATAGTTTATGGGATAAGGTAGATGATCATTGAAACTCATGCCTAACCATTGGGGTAGTTTCCATCTAACCAAATCCACTCGGTGCTTAGCCTACATTCCCATAGAATAGTTCGTTACTCTGACATTATCACATATGAGAGGTGCCATTGGTCTACCAACTCCAAATTACATTCATTAACACGTGAAAGGGTGCTTTAAGCCTACCATTTAAAGGTTCATTTAGGAAAGCTCATTAACTCCTCTTGAAAGGGTGCCATGGACCTACCGGTTCAAGTCTCATCATTAGCCTTCATGAAAGGTGCCATAGGCCTACCGATTCCAAGGTTCATTACGATCATTAATGGAAGGGTGCCATAAGCCTACCGATTCCAAGGTTCATTATTATCATGAGTGGAAAGGTGATACTAGCCTAGCGATCCGAGGATTCAACAACCAACAATATAATCATTTAAACAAGAAAAGGATGCACAAGCTCTACCAATTCGAGATATGCAATACATTGGATAATCCTTCATATTCAATCATCAACATTCATGAGTGTCAAATTGAGAAAAATCCTTTCAATAATAACACATTTACGTTCATAACATTATTACATTAGCTCCATTGAATTCCCATTCATAAATGTCATGTAACACTTGAATTTCTCATACTATGCCTTCAAGGCCATGGTCACAACGTACAAAATAAGTAAACACCTCCACCTTTCAAGTGGATCATCATCAAGAACAATTCTACTAATAATATGATATTAAGTCAACTTACCATCCTCCAAAGCAGTAATCACCATTACTCAATTACCAACAATTCTATCACCACAAGGTGATTCACCCATAACTTGCCCATAAGGCCACAATCCTCAATTCATCCATATACCAACAATTCATCATAAATAGATATATAAAACCATATAAATCAACAATAAAATCCGATCTAATCACAATTTCATCAACATTAAATCATAGGCATTAAACCCACTTCATAAGCAAATTCTAGGATTTTAATGAAAACATGGGTTTTTGAAGAAGTTTCATATAAAATAATCTTAAAATCATAAATAGAATTTCAATTCACCAATATAGTGACTGTGAAAACATTTTTACCCATGAACCCATACCTAGAATAGAAAATAGAAGTTTTGTTCTTTGAAGACTTTTGAAACCATTTTTGAATGCACTCCTTGAAAGGAAGAATAATCAAGGATCAAGGGTCGCCATACCTTTTATAAGATTCCCCAAGAAATTTGATGAAGAAACCACCTTCAATCCAAGCCCTAGCTCCAAGTTCTTGACCTTCTTCAATGGAGGATTGTAGAGAGAGAAATATTTGAGAGGAGGTGGGTTTCTTTTTAATTCTAATTAGAGTGACTTAAATGGAAGAATTTTGGTCTAGAAGGGTTATATAATTGCTAGGAAAGGCATAGAATAATAGGGACTCAACTTAGGAATAGAATTAAGGACCCACAAAGTTAAACATAAAAGTTTTCACTAAACCCGTCTAAGCTCACCCTTTTTGACAGTGCTTCCCAAATTAAGCATTCGAGGACACTCTTTCTATTAAAATATAGCCCTGAATGGTCCAATTTGTGGACTCATCATACGTCAAGGGGGTAGCCTCGGGGCGTGACAAATGCAAAGTCGATCAAGTCATTTTTCAGAGCCCATTCACTCACACGAGTAGAAGTACATAGAGTGGCATGTGGTCTTTCACTAATCTCTAAGATCACAATGCCCTTATCTCATTTGCAAGGTAGGGTAGAATCTTCTGGAAAAGCCTTGCGGCTAACTAGTAGTTTTGGTCTGACCATACCTGTATTGCACAACATCCCAAAAACAAATATCAGGTGAAGGGTTAGTAACAAATAATCAAAAATAAAACCCAAAACTAAACGAGGCTTGCCAACTAAGTCGGTGTGTCACCAAATAGGTTCAGCGAGCTAAAGCGGGCTCAACGAAAGTGACAGTGGCAATCATCAGATTTTAGGCAAAGAAAGTCGAGTTCATTATCTGTTCGGTGAGCTAAAGGGAGCTCGCCGAAACCGACAGTATACCTAAAGAATAATTCGTCACCAAAGGGCGAGTATGGACTTACACAACGATTCCTCGAATCAACTTGGCGAACTCAACTAAGCTCACCAAGAGATGATTGACATCCCTTCAACCTATTTTTTCAATGTTAAAATCCAATAACAAATCAACGATCAAATATAACAAAAGTAACCCAAAATTATTGTTATCCAAAACCTCCATTTACCCTGCGTACTCAGAATTCCAAATTTTTTTTACATTATACAATAAAATGACAATTTGTCTTTAAGAATTACATCACCTGATAACGCTCAAGTTACCCTCAAGAATAGTTCGAAGAGTAACCGGTCGTCGTCAAAAAAATGCCCAACTGAGAGTTGTGGTCGAATCTCACAAGGAATAATTTTTTCGGCGATTGAAAAGTTAAAGAATCAATAATTACAACTTTGAACCTAAACATATAATTAACTATAACTCCCCAAATATTAGTTCATAACTAGAGCCAAGAACTAGGGTTCTAGAGTGAGATGTTGAGGATTAGAGTTGTAGATGAGACTTTATGTGCTTAGAATGAGGGGTGTAGTGGTTGAATGTCAAGGTACGTGTTATACCTCGTAGCATAGAAGACCATTTAGAGTTTGGTTGAGCATGTGAACGGCAAGTTCCAAGGGAAAAGGGCAAGCCTAGGCCAAGGGCCAAGGCTGCCCAACCTTGGCAAGCGACTTCCCAAGGGTTGACGTCCAGTGGTCGTGACCATGGTCCGTGAAGGGGTCCGTGAAGACCCCTTAGACTCATGTGAGGCAAGGTCCAAAACCTTGCTACTGCCAAGGGACCACGAGCCACTTCACGGCCAGTGGTCAGGAGCACAACTCGTGGGAAGGCTCATGGTCATGCCTTAAGATTTTGGGAGTTTGGCTTGTTGAGGGGAACCACTGGTCAAAGAACCACGGGCACCACTACGGGCCGTGGTTCCCTTCACGGCTTGTGAACTTGGGCGTAGCCACTGGCAAGGGGCTGCCTAGTGAGGGTTTGTTTAGTAAATTCCAATTCGGCTAGTTTTAAGTGGGGGTCGTCTTATATGAGTTTTATTCACCTATTTAAGGTATTTTAAGTTTTAAGCCCCCAATTTTAAGTCACTTTTCATAAAACCCAAATCAAAACCCTAAATCACTCCTCTCTCAAATATTCTCTCTCTAGAAAGACCTCTATTGAAGAAGAAGCTAGAGATTTAAGCTAAGGTCAAGAACAAAGGTTCCATTGTTGAAGGGTTGTGCTAGGGCATTGATTAAGGTATGTTTAGATTTTCATCTATGGGTTCTTCCACACATAGAGTCCCCTAGAATATCCCCTAATTTGTGAGGAAGAACCCCAATTTAAACTAGGGTTACTTCCAATGAGTGGGTCTTAGATGGGTATAATTCCAATTGGTTGGATAATACTTATATATGATTAATTTAGTGTTGATTCATGATATTATGAAGTGTTTATGTGAATTCCATGATTTACCCTAGAAATCAAAGTATGTGGGTTTATGTCTTGTGATGAAAAGTTGATGATTCTTGATATATTTTCTAGAATTGTTAGCATGTATGAAACTTATTTAAGAATGGAAATATGAAATCATGAATTGAACTAGAATTATGAATGTATGATAGACCATGAATTGTAATGATAGAAATTGGGATTTTATGATGAATTATGTATAGAATTGCCTATGATTAAGGCTTGTGACTAACATCTCTTGTGATCTAGTCTAGTATGATGATTGTGGGGTAAAGATTGATAGTAGGGATTGAAGTAATAATGTTGATCACTAGGGCTTATAGAGTAAGTCTAATATGATGAGTGGCTTGTATATGAATGATACATTAGAGGTTAGAGTTGTTGTGGAAGGCTTTTACCCACATGACCTATCCTGTACTAAATGAATGCATGTACAGAATGTGAAATATCTTCTCACATTGAATTATTCTAGAATGAAAGGAAACATACCCAAAATGAATCAAAGCATGTTAGAATAGAATAGTTTTAAGTAGTGATATACGGTCCCTTCATGTATAGCTTGTTTATGTAGCGTGAGTTAGAAGTTCTCATGGTAACTTGGGATTGTGGACCATACCATCCTAAGACTAGCTTGAGTTTGCATTGCAAGGATGCTTTTCATGGTAGGTTGAACTAGCATTGCAAGGATACTTTCATGGTAGCTTGCACTAGAGTAGGCATGGTAGCCTAGGATTGAGGACCTACACTCTCCTAAGGGTAGCTTGAACTTGCATTGCAAGGATGCTTTCATGGTAGCTTGATTTGGTTCGGCCAAGATCATTTCGTGGTAACTTAGGATTGACGATTAATATTGTCCTAAGGATAACTTAGTATTGAGGGCTTATACTCTCCTACGGATAGCTTAGGGTTGAGGATTCATACTCCCCTAAGGGTAGCTTGCATCATATTGAATGTTGCATGGTATCTAGGTTGGGACACTTGTATTCTTCCTTGGATAGCTTGGATTGCATGATAGTATGTCTTCCATGGTAGTTAGGTCTAGCCTAGAAGTGTGCTATTCCTTGATAGTCTAGAATAATCTATAGTAAGCATTGAGTGAGCTAGCCTAAAGAAGTACTTTTTGTTAGTGGTAGTATGGGATGTCATTCATACATGGCACTAGTATGACATGAAAATACTTATGAAGTGTCCTCTTATGTGATATATGCTTAGTTTGGATTGTTGCTATAGTTGCCTTCCATAACATGATTGACTCAAGACGATAGTTCCTTGTCTTTATGAAGTAGGTCAAGAATGACACTTATGATTAGAAAGCATGAATAGAGTGATGTCAAGATATGCTTAGTGTGAGTGGTATTATGGGATGCCAGACATGCGTTGCACATGTGTGCCTTGAGGTTACTTAGGAGTATATGTGCTCTTCGGACATAAAAACCTAGGTCTTGACTATGAATGTGGACTATGCCTAAGAATGACAAAAAAGAGGTACTTATCTTGGATGGTATTATGGGATGCTATTCTTGCCTTGCACATGTATACTTTGAGGTGGCTTGTGAAGTAGTTCTCTTGTAATAAGAGAGGCTAAAGGTTGAAGTATGTAAATATGAAAGTCTAAGTAAAGACTATGCCATGAATATGATTTATTTCCTATGCTCATTAACTATGTCTTATGTTGACTTGTGATGATATGATGCTTATGATGGAGATTATGCTATGATTATGTTATTATCTCGTATGCTTATGTCTTATGTTGACTAACCATTTTAAGATGCTCTTATGATGTTGTGCTAGGTATCATACTTGATACATTTTGTACTAATGCAAATTGCATAAATTCTAATCAAATGTAGGGTTTCGGAGGCTAGGTTGCTAAGAAGAAGAAGTTGAAAATTTTTGGTGAGTCCTCCTAGCTTCAAGGAAAAACCCACTATGTTCCCTTTATGTCATTTCTTTACGTTTTAGACGACTATGTGGGCTGCATCCCATGTCTTTTATGCAAGAGTTTTAATAGATGGTTTGAGACAAAGTTGTAGTAAAGACTTCCGCTTGCTTATGAAATTGTTTTCGATTGTATGGTTTAAAGAAATTTTAAATTTTCCCGTACTTTTCTGGTATCTTATGTTATAATTATTCTAAGGGCTTGTATGAGACCCCTTCGGGGTCAAGTACACCATGTTATGTCTAGGGGGTACCCCTGGGTCGTGACAAACTTGGTAATTAGAGCACAAGGTTTTGAATTATTCTAGGATTGTCTCAAATCACATCTAGTAGAGTCTTGTTCAGAAATGTGAAGCGTGCCACTTTTATGAATATGAGGCTATTGGTTAGTTAGGAAACTTCACTTCTTCATTCTCTAAGTCGTGCCATAAAGTTTAATTCTATAAGGTCCCTCTCATATTCCTTATCTGATGGTCATTAGGATATGACTACTCGAAGGGCTTATGCTACAAGGAGCCAGGGAGAAATGTTGGTTGTGATGCCAATTATGGCTATGTGACTTGAGAGATTTGAGATGATATATGTGATGTTGTCTTTAGTATGAATGATGTTTCATTGTTGCCTTTATGTTATGAAAGATGTTTAGAAGGATTTGTGTAGGCTTACTCTCAAGGGGGATATAGTGTGCTTACCTAGCAAGGTGATTGCGAAGTTATGTTTAGTTGTTGGTCAAACCCGACTTAGTCATGATGAGTTTAGAGGTATGATGATAGATTGGTTGAATAAGGTGTTTAAGTAATTCTTAGATGGGTTGAGTGAATAGCTCTAAGAAGGGTAGAAGTGTAATTAACCATGGTTTATAATCATCTTGTGTGATGGATGTAAAATCTTAAGTGATGACTTGCTCCGGCCTTAGAATTGAAAGAAGTGATGCTTTGAATAGTTTGTACAGGCTTGCTCCCAAGGTGGGGAGATAATGCGCTTAGATAGAAGGTCGTTCAGTACCCTTGATGTGTATGAGTTAGGTTTATGTGAAATATTCACCTTGAGAGGTGTAGTGAGTATGAGAAGTTTAGTCCCGATTTGTTAGGCTCATGTGAGACCTTGAGTGGTGTTAGTAAGGTTTCTTATGAGCTATAGTTTCTTAAAGAAAACCTCTTTAATTTAGAAGTACCAGTAGAGATCTTAGACCGGCAAGTTAAGATATAGAAGAACAAGGAAGTTGTTCCATGAAGTAGCATGGAGTGTCCTTTAGTGAGGGTTTTAAGTGAAGGTGCTACTTGGGAGGCCAAGGGCCAATGAGATGTCCCAATGCCCTAATCCTTTCCTTCTACTCCTATTCAAGCTTGAGATGATAGGTTCCTCTTGATTTGCTTTTATGTGAAGTCATGTGTGAATTATGTGTTGCCATGATTTCCTTATATGCATTGTTTTACCCCATCTTGTGGTGCATTGGGTAGAGTTGCTTGTAGGATTCATGAGATGATTATATGAGCATGCTTTAGTTTGGAGTTGAAAGATTCCTCCTTGAGCAAATGAGTTTTAAGAGTTAGTTTCAGTTAGGCTCCATGATTATGTGTTGAACATGTTTTAGCTAGGCGATGATAGTCCCTCCTTGAAAAGGAATAAAAATGGAAGTTCATGCATTTTGGGTTGGTAGATGTAGTTCCTACTCCCTTGGGTTGCATTGAGTATGTTTAGCTTGGAGTTGAAGTTTTCCTCCTTGGTTGTGTGCATTTAGATGTATTGCATGGATGATGGGCTGCTAGTCTAGAGTCATTTCCATTAAGAAGTTTTTATAATCGTCATTCGAGGACGAATGTTCCCAAGGGGGAGATATTGTAATGCCCCGGAAATTAGTAGACTAAACTAGAGCCAAGAACTAAGGTTCTAGAGTGAGATGTTGAAGATTAGAGTCATAGATGAGACTATATGTGCTTAGAATGAGACGTGTACTGTTTGAACGTCAAGGTACATGTTTGACATCGTAGCATAGAATACCATTTAGAGTTTGGTTGAACATGGGAAGGGCAAGTGCCAAGGCAAAAGGGCAAGCCTAAGTGAAGGGCCAATGCTGCCCAACCTTGGCAAGCTACAGCCCAAGGGTTCACGACCACCTTCACAACCAGTGGTATTGACCACGGTCCATGAAGGGGTCTGTGAAGACCCCTTAGACTCATGGGAGGTAAGGTCCAAAAGCCTAGCTACTGCCTAGGGACCGTGAGCCACTTCACGGCCCGTGGTTATGACCACGACTCGTGGGAAGGCTCGTGGTCATGCCTTAGGATTTTGGGTGTTTGGCTTGATGAAGGGAGCCACTGGTCAAGGGACCACGGGTAACACAATGGGCCGTGGTGCCCTTGATGGCTCAAGAACTTGGGCATGGTCCCTCCTCCTAGTGAGGGTTAGTTTAGTAAATTCAAATTCGACTAGTTTTAATAGGCGGTCATTTTATATGAGTTTTATTCACCTATTTAAGGTATTCTAATTCTTTAGCCCCCAATTTTAAGTAACTTTTCACAAGACCCAAATCAAAACCCCAAATCACTCCTCTCTCAAATGTTTCTCTCTCTAGAAAGACCTCAATTGAAGAAGAAGTTAGAGGTTGAAGCTAAGGTCAAGAACAAATGTTCCATTGTTGAAGGCCTGTGCTAGGGGATTAATTAAGGTATGTTTAGCTTTTCATCTATGGGTTCTTCTACACATAGAGTCCCCTATAATTTCCCCTAATTTGTGAAGAAGAACCCCAATCTAAGCTAGGGTTACTTCCAATGTGTGGGTCTTAGATGAGTATGATTCCAATTGGTTGGATAATACTTATATATGATTAATTTATTGTTGATTCATGATGTTATGAAGAGTTTATGTGAATTCCATGATTTACCCTAGAAATCAAAGTATGTAGGTTTATGTTTTGTGATGAAAAATTGATGATTCTTGATAGATTTTCTAGAATTGTTATCATATATGTAATTTATTTAAAAATGGGAATATGAAATCATGAATTGAACTAGACTTATGAATGTATGATAGACCATGAATTGTTTTGATAGAAATTGGGACTTTATGATGAATTATATATAGAATTGCCTATGATTAAGGCTTCTGACTAACATGTCTTGTGATCTTGTCTAGTATGATGATTGTGGGGTAAAGCTTGATAGTAGGGATTGAAGTAATAATGTTGATCACTAGGGCTTATAGAGTAAGTCTAATATGATGAGTACATTGCATATAAGTGATACATTAGATGTTAGAGTTGTTGTGGAAGGCTTTTACCCACATGACCTATCTTGTACTAAATGAATGCACGTATGTAGAATGTGAAAGGTCTTCTCACAAAGAATGATTCTAGAATGAAAGGTTAAATACCTGAAATGGATCAAAGCATGTTAGAATAGAATAGCTTAAAGTTGTGATATATGGTCACTTTATGTATAACTTGTTTATGTAGCATGAGTTAGAAGTTCTCATGGTAGCTTGGGATTGAAGAACCATACTCTCCTAAGATTATCTTGAGTTAGCATTGCAAGGATGCTTTTCATGGTAGCTTGAACTAGCATTGCAAGGATGCTTTCATGGTAGCTTGCACTACAGTAGGCATGGTAGCCTAGGATTGAGGACCTACACTCTCCTAAGGGTATCTTGAAATAGTAGTGCAAGGATATTTTCATGGTAGCTTGATTTTGTTAGGCCAAGACCATTTCATAGTAGCTTAGGATTGAGGATTCATATTCTCCTAAGGATAGCTTAGGATTGATGGCTTATACTCTCCTAAGGATAGCTTAGGGTTGAGGATTAATATTCCCCTAGTGGTAGCTTGCATCATATTGAATGTTGCATGGTAGCTAGGTTGGGATTCTTGTATTCTTCCTTGGATAGCTTGTATTGCATGATAGTGTGTCTTCCATAGTAGTTAGGTATAACCTAGAAGTGTGTTATTCTTTGATATTCTAGAATGATAAATAGTAAGCATTGAGTGAGCTAGCCTAAAGAATTACTTAGTGTGAGTGGTAGTATGGGATGCCATTCATGCATGGCACAAGTATGACTTGAAGCTACTTATGAAGTGTCCTCTTATGTGATGTATGCTTAGCTTGGATTGTTGCTATAGTGGCCTTCCATGACATGATTGACTCAAGATTATAGTTCCTTATCTTTATGAAGTATGTCAAGAATGACACCTATGATTAGAAAGCATGAATATAGTGATTTCAAGATATGCTTCGTGTGAATGGTAATATGGGATGCCACTCATGCGTTGCACAAGTGTGCCTTGAGGTTACTTAGGAGTATAAGTTCTCTTAGGACATGAAAACCTAGGTCTTGACTATGAATGTGGACTATGCCCAAGAATGATGAAAAAGAGGTAGTTAGCTTGGATAGTATTATGGGATGCTATTTTTGCCTTGCACATGTTTACTTTGAGGTGGCTTGTGAAGTAGTTCTCTTGTAATATGAAAGGCTAAAGGTGGAAGTATGTAAATATGAAAGTCAAAGTAAAGATTATTCCATGAATATGATTTATTTCCTATGCTCATTAACTATGTCTTAAGTTGACTTGTGATGATATGATGCTTATGATGGAGATTATGCTATGATTATGTTATTGTCTCTTATGCTTATGTCTTTTGTTGACTAACCATTTTGAGATGCTCTTATGATGTTGTGCTAGCTTTCATACTTGGTACATTTTGTACTAATGCATATTTCCTACATTCTAATCAAATGTAGGGTTTCGGAGATTGAGTTGCCTTGGAGGCTAGGTTGCTAAGAAGAAGAAGTTGAATTTTTTTGGTGAGTCCTCATACCTTCGAGGAAAAACCCACTATGTTACCTTTATGTCAATTCTTTATGTTTTAGATTATTATGTGGGTTGCGTCCCAAGTCTTTTATTCATGAGTTTTAATAGATGGTTTGAGACAAAATTGTAGTAAAGACTTCCGCTTGCTTATGAAAATATTTTCGATTGTATGGCTTAAAGAAGTTTTAAATTTTCCCATACTTTTCTAGTATCTTATGTTATGATTATGCTAAGGGCTTGTATGAGACCCCTTCGGGGTCAAGTACATCTTTTTTCGATCTCAATCGAGTCAACAAAATAACAACCCAAGACCTTAATCTAAACCCCTATTTCTAGTATGTTTATCTTTCAACAAAGTAGACCTAAATTATCTCCTTCCGAGTCTCAAATTTAAAATTCAAAGCCAAATATGATTATTAACCTAATTATCCACTTCACGAACTCTCTTACGAGCAACCCAAAAAGATCAGAAGGTAGACTCAAGCGTGCACTCTTGAATCATAAATACAAACATGAAAATTAGATTAAACCTATTTCATAAATTCAAGCATGAAATCAATGAATTACTAAAGCAATATAGTAATAAATAAAATACCCAAAGAGCTTTGTGTATTTCTAGCACAAAATCCCCAATTTCATACACATAGTTAAGACCACAATTCTAGCAATGCAAACTAAGGAAATGAAGAAGGTAAAATAAATTTTACTATCAAGAACACAATCTTCAAACCCATAAATGAATTGTGAGACAACTTGCCTTCGATGTCTCAATCAAAAATTAAAAACAATATGAAATCTAATCTAAGCTAAGAAGATGAGTTTCTCTCTACAATATTTTCTCTAATATGTTCTTCCTTTGAATAATGATTGCTAGTAAGTGTAAAAAAGGTTTTAGGGTCAATTCGGTGAAGTTCCCACTTTGCCCAGGTGTCTGTAATCTGACAGTCCGCGTTCGTTAATACTTGTCCACATTCATGGACTTTAGCTGATTTGGCCTCTGCTTTTGCAGTCCTGAGTTCACTCAGGCTCCACAATCACGTTCCTTGAGCACATTTGTGGGCCTTTTTCAAAGTCCTTCTAGCGCGTTCGGAGAGGGAAATTTTCTTGCCAAAAATTTACATTTTCAACTCTTGACCTTTTCTTGCCTCATTTCCTCTTGGTATCTTCAAATGTCATCTAAATTACCTCTCCATTTCATTTTCCTGCAAATATGAAGAAAACCACATTAAAAGCACAAATTCTAATCTAAAGCAAGCCAAAATAACAAAAAAAAATGCCTAATGATTGTAAATCTACCACTCATCAACACCCCCAACATAGAAAATTTGCTTGTCCTTAAGTAAGAAAATAAAAATTAGAAGAGGCTTTCATTTTAACACACACCACAAATTAAGTTCACCTTTTCCAATCAAGAACGACGGAAATTACTTCAGTTGGTACTAAAAAATAGTCCACATGCAAAATTTTCACAAACTACCTCCCCTAATTCTCATCGCACATTTTCATGAACCAAGAATCATTAAGTGACAACAACTCAAAAATCAAGAAGTGACTCAATTCATTAGCTCTTTTCATATTCACTTGACTCAATTAGGAATTTTCTAAATCACCACTTTATCAACTTACATGCCCTCACAATAAAGAAGTACCCCACAATCACACACACATATGTACAAAAACAAGGGGAAAAGATCAAACACTCACTCTCACATGGAATCATCTCATGCACACAAATGCCAGACCATAAGCTTGTCCATATTTTCAATCAACGTTGACTCGACTCTATTTGGTTACAAATCTAAAGGACTTTATTAAACTTGTAATGTAGGCTTGAGGAAGGCTGGGATATCATTTAGGTACAAATGACTGCACCTTCCTTGAACACTACAGAACAACTCATTATTCACCAACTTTTCTACTTTTTCTTAATTTTTCAACTCAATGCACATTTCAAAATATTTATTTTTCATTTTTTTCCCTTATTTTCACTCGAGATGCCCCACATACAACCATTTGCAACTTTTTGAGAATTGAAGTCTCATCTATTCATTTTTATAATTTTTTCTTTCTTTGAGAATTTTTCTCCATTTTTATATCAAGCCCTCATGTAGTAAGCATACCATCTATAAGTTTCACATTACACCCCGACTTAGGCTATTAGCCTCAACTCTCACAATTCTCAAGTACAAGGAGGGATGGATTCAGAAGAGGGTTACTTTTTCAAAAAAGGACAAGGCTTGTAATGTGGTTGCCAATAAAAAGGATAAGGCTCAAAGGGGACAACTAAGGATGCATTTAGTGCAAAGGTGGAATTTTAGGCCAAGTGAACTTCAAGAATATCAAAGAAAGCCTAAGATCATTTCTCCAACAAAACTCATTCAAGACCAACATTTCAACACCAACCGGGCAAGTTGTAGGTGACAAAAGAGAGTACAAGGCATTATTCAAAACTCACCACACATGTAATGCAAATCAATTAATATGGTTCAAAATCTTATTTCCTTTTTAACATACAGGTGGCATAAAGCATTTAAACTGCTAACGAATCAAAAGTCACAAAAAGAGTTGAAAGAGTTATCACAAAATATTTCACAACATGCTTAAGTTTCAAAAATTGAGGGGTATGTTCAACATTATTCACATGCAATACTATGTTCCTAGTACCAACCAAGTGAAAACCTCCCAAAAAGATGATGATTATGCCCTTTAAGAAATTCGTCAATCAATCCATCATCAGGTAACATCATGTATCTATTAAGGGTTGGCTACTCAAACTTTACCACATCCAACACCAATCAAACAATCACGAGCAATCAAAAATTATCCTTAATAAAGTCGTCACTCTATTCATCAGCGAACATCGTTAATCCATATATCAATTACCAAAGAAAAAAATAAAGAAGCTACAGACTACAAATAAAAAGTTAAAAATAAACTGACCAATCCAACACAATATCAATAGAAATCAACCACAGTATCAAAGCCCGACAAGGAAAAACCAATCCAAAACAACAACAAAAAAGTACGCTCAACAAGGGCACAATCTCAATATGCACTTAAAATCAACAAATTAACTACAAGGGAGGAACCCCCAACTAAAAATGAGACTTTTTCGTCACATCCCATATATCAAAAGAGAATATGAGGGACTCCTTGAATCGCATAACTCTAAATTCGATCTAGTAGGAAATGTGAGATCCTCCTCATCCGAAGCACTAATGCCACATATGCTCCTAATTGTTCCCATCATCTTGCTAAGAAACTTCCCCTTTGTCTACTCATGCTTACGTAATGTCCTATGCCTCTGACTCAAGTCCTCAAGCCTGTCAGACATAGCCTTCTAAGTAACCTCTACAAAACCAATAGTAGATTGAGGAACACCCTCAGAAGTAGGGGCTCTAGATGAGCCTAAAGTTATGCTCGTCATTAACTCTCTGTAACTATCCGGAAAACTAGTAAGTGAAACTAGAGCCTAACGAGTTTGTTTTTGAGTTTGTTATGGGGTTTCAAGTTGTAAAATGTCTTGTCGAGCTTAGGTTGAGGGGTTTAAAGGTTAAACGTCAAGGTACGACTCCCCAAGGACCAACCAAGAGGTCCTTCAGGAGGACCCTAAAGCCTAACCCCAAAGACCCCAAAGAACCAAAAGGCTGTCAAATTGAGGAGGAGCTACGGAGGAGACCTACGCCCCGTAGGCCCATCCATGCCCCGTGGATGGCTCCATTGGTCAAGGTCCCAAAATACATGTTGCAGCCACAAACCACGAAGTGCCAGTACGGCCAGTGGACCTACCCACTGTCTGTGGGTTGGGTTCTTGAGTCACCTCTGTAGAAAGTTGTCAAGCTCGGCTTAAGTTGGGTAAATTGGTAAATTTCTAATTAATTAGTTAGGGGTTGGGGACAGTTATTATTGATTTATTAAAGTATTTTAAGGCTTTTAAAGGTATTAAAATACCTCTTTCAATGCATTATTCCCAAACCAATTAGAAACCACCCTCTTCCCCAAATATCCTCTCTCTAGAAACCACCATTGGAGAAGAAGGAGTCAAGTTTTGAAGCTCAAGATCTCACCATTCTCACTCAATTTTCATGGATTTTATTACATAAAGGTATGGTATTCTTAATCCTTGATTAAATTTCATTCAAGGAGCCCTCTCAAAAGATGATTTCAAGTATTAAAAATCCCCCAAAAACCTAGGGTTTTCAATCTATGCATGGGTTCAATTCCAAAAATGTTTTCAAAGGTTTATATATGATGAAATGTGAATGTATTGTTGAATTAATGATGAAATTTGGTGAATTTCTCCTATGAACCCATGTTTTCCCCAAAATCCTAAGTTGTGAATTGTGATTGGGAATTGATTGATCATGAAAGTATGTTGATTTGTTCATGTTTATTTTGAATTAATTATTGAATCATTTTAATTCCCTTATCTAATGTTGTATTCTAGATGTTTGGGTTGAGATTTATTCATAGCCTTGGAGGGCAATTTCATGAAGGATTTATGTATGATTATGATGCGAAATAATGTGTGTGATCTCAATGAAAGTATTAGGATCATGTTTAGAATGCAATTGTGTTATTATTGAAAGAATATTCTCAATTAAGACTCATGAATGATGATGATAGAATATGAAGGGTTTCTAAAATGTGATGTTACATCTCGAATTGATAGGCTTAGGACATCTTCTTCTTATATAAATGAAAGTATGTGGATTGATGTATCTTGAATTGGTAGGCTTAAGGCATCCTTTTCTTGTAATGATGAATGTGACATTGAATGTTGTATCTTGAATTGGTAGGCTTAGGCATCCTCTTCTTGTGTAATGAATGTGTCTTGACTTAACTAATATGAATCGATAGGCCTATGGCATTCCTTTCATAAATGACTAATGAATGTGTCTTGACTTGATGAATATGAACTGATAGGCCAATGGCATT
The DNA here is from genome assembly GCA_036553675.1 of Solanum okadae. Taxonomy (NCBI): domain Eukaryota; kingdom Viridiplantae; phylum Streptophyta; class Magnoliopsida; order Solanales; family Solanaceae; genus Solanum; species Solanum okadae. The sequence goes on from CM071683.1 coordinate 13,967,926, forward strand.
CCTTTCATAAATGAGTAATGAAGATTTGTAAGGCTTTGTCTTGAATCGGTAGACCTAATGTTGGTAGCCCTTTCATGAGGAGTCTATGAATGAATGTAATGTACCTTGAATCGGTAGACCTAATGTTGGTGGCCCTTTCATAAATAAATGATGAAGTATTCTATGCTATGTCTTGAACTGGTAGACCTAATGTTGGTAACCCTTCATGATGAGTCTAGAAACTAATGTAATGATAAACCTTAAATCGGTAGGCCTAATGTTGGTGGCCCTTTCATGTGTGAAATGATGAACCTTGTATCGGTTGAACTAATGGTGGTGTCCCTTCTTGAGGATTCAATGAGCTATCCATGTAATGTACCTTGATTCGGTAGAACTAATGGTGGTGGCCCTTTCTTCTGTAATGTACTTTGGGTCGGTAGACCTAATGTTGGTGGCCCTCTCAAGTACAATAATTTTAATGTCAATGAACTACTCTATGGGAATGGAGGCTAAGCACCGAGTGGAATGGTAAGATGGAAACTCTCCCATGTTAGGCTGGCTTCCAATGAACATCTTTCTATCTCATAACTATGTGCCCACATAGGTTATTAGCTAGTGGATCTACCTAAGCTAAAATATTACCGGTTCTACCTTAGGCAAGTAGACCAACCCTTACGTTGTGTGATAGTACATTGGATTCCATGTTAAGCTCACATGGTCTATGTCGGTTAAAGCTTATTCCCTTCATGTAAGATGTGCACTATGGTTACTTGAGAAGTTCTATGAAGTGTGGGTGGTAGTATGGGATGTCATTCATGCATTGCACAAGTAGGCTTTGAGAGGGCTATAGTGAGTTCTCTAATGTCTTAATGACTAATGAATGAAAGTGCTCTTAATGAAGCTAATGAATAATGTTGACTTATATGCTTAATGTAATGATGCATGCTATATTTGGATTGTATTATGAGTTACTTTCCTTGTCATGTCTTATGAAATGTTTATGTTCCTTATGTATGAGTATGGTCTAAAGATGAAAAGGTAGAATGGTAAGTTCACTTTTGGTGGCCTTAATGTGGTACTTTGCGTGGATGGTGGTATGGGACGCTATTCATACATTGCACAAAGTATAGCTTGGGGTTACTTAAGGTGAAAGCTTAATGTGATGAAAAGGCTTGTATGTTGATTATGCTTGTATCTTATGCCTTTTATGCAAAAGTTCATGAAGTTTTCTCAAATTGGCATAATGCATGGTTTTCAAACCCAATGTCCGTTTTAAAGCATGATTTTTGCATGGCTATCATACTTAGTACATTAAATGTGCTAACCCATATTTCTTCGTTTTCTACAAAAGTGTAGGGTTTGGAGATTTGATGTCGTATACTTGGAAGATAGGTTTCTAAGGAGCTTGGAGTTGAATATTTGGTGAGTCCTCATAGTTTCGAGGACAAACCCACCCTTTCCTTATATGTCTCTTATTTTATGTTTAGAGCTTCTGTATGGGTTGTGTCCCAATGTTTTAAGTGTTATGTTTCTAGATGGTTTGAGACAAAGTATAGAAAAAGACTTCCGCTTGCTTTTATGAAAAATGACTTCGATTGTAAAGAAAGTTTTTAAATTCTGCACTATTTTCTTATGCTCTTATGTTCACGAATGCTATGAGACTTTTCGGAGTCTTGTACGCCATGTCACTTACGGGGTGTAGGCTCGGGTCATGACACTCTCTGACCTCATGGATCTAGGAAAAAAGGTGCCTCATGGTGGTTGACCCATAACTAAGGGGCCTTGTAGATATGGAAACACCATATACAAACATTGTCTCAATGAACTTGCAAAACTCACGGTCGTCTATATCAATCTTTCTTTTCTTTCTCCTGTCTCCCAGTCTCCCCTTTTTCAAGGGATAAATCATTTTTCCTAGTTTCTTCTCCTCATCTATAGGGTGTTTTATCACCCAAGCTCATAGAAAAACCTGGTAATAAGAGATGGGAATAGGATACTCTTGGCTCTCCCCTGAGAAAACTCAGCAATCTGGTCCATGATCAATGTAGAGACATCAAACCCCATTCCATCCATCACAACAACAACAAGAACATCCCTGTCTAATGTCACTTCAATGTCGTGGGTCAAAGGGAAGATCTGAGCACATGGGATAGATAACCAATACTTCATCTTGATTGTGAATTCAGGAAAATAAACCCCTTGGTTCGATGTAAACCACTCCAGTGGCTCACCACCATAAAGTTTGTCAACAAGCCACTAGTTGCCCAACTCTTTATACATGTTTATGAACTCCTCATTATCAATATCTTGGAGTCCATATGAGGCATTAATGATAGCCGAATCAAAGTAGCCTTGAGCACTTACGACTTTAGTCACCACTTCTCCACCAAAGTCTTTCTGAAGGGAATTGGCATAAAACTCCACCACGACTGTGTTATTAGCCTTGATAAGCTCATTGGTGAAGCACATCCAACCACTAGAAATCAATTAGCCATAGAAGTCTGGCATCCCCTCTTCGTGTTTGTCCAAGCATATATATTTCTCCTTCACTACCGTTTGGCTTAAGTATTCATAATATTTTCGAGAATATATTTCCAATAGGAACTTGCTCCGATCATAGTACTCCTCCTCCTCAATTTTTGTTGCAATTTTATTATCATTCAGATATTTTTCGGACACCATTATTAGCTCAAGCACCTACAAACTAAGCCAACATGTTAAAAGTTCTTCAGGACACTTAAAACTGTATTAGGAAGTAGTTAAGCCAGAGAAATCATCAAAATAAGGCTCGAGCTAAGCTATGAGAAGCTACTATTTTGGTTTGCCATCAGTGTTTCCTCCACGTTCGCTACTATGGGAAAGTCACTACTCTACGTTTGCAGACTGATGGGCGTGTTCATGGAGAATCTAGGATCAGATTCCTCCAGGTCCATGTTGGAAGGGGCGCGTTAACGAATTCATCTTCTCTAGAACTCAAAAGTCTTATTGGGGCATTTCAACAAATAGGTAGAGGGAAGTCCTTCGAGGCACAATTTTCACATAATTCAAGACCTCAATTTCAACCAAAAGATGAACTCATTGAGTACCCAAAATAAACATTCATCACACAAAAAAAACAACCAAACAATTAATATTTAATCATGCTCTAATAAAAAATCAACAACACTCAAAACTTATAACTTATCATTGATGAAATAAAAGAGAGGGGGAAAAGAGTGTTTCTTCATAGTTGAGAGAAAATGCAAAAAAAGAAAACCTTATTGATTTTATTTCAAAGAAGAGATCTTTTTGGAGAGGATTTCGACCTTTTTGGGCAAATAAAACTACCCTCTCCGCTCAACTTCTGCCTTTTCTTATAACTGAGGCTTGTTTGCTTGCCAGTGTTCGCATAACTATGGCACGTTCGTGCTATTTAATATGTAGGAAGTCCACGATTGTATGGAATTGGAAGCATTTTTAGAAGGTTTAACCTCCGTATTCGCGCGCACCCACTTATGTGTTCACACTTTTAGCTCATTGGAAGTCCAATGTTCACGTAGGATAAGGCATATTGGTGAAAGGTTTAACCTCTATATTTGCGGACCCACATAAGCATTCGTGGAAAACACCTAAATCTTGAAAAAAAATTCTAGATCTTTTTGTCCATTTTGGCAAGGGGCAGGAAAAAATGGCGATCCACCCAGTCAACTTAGGCGTGCCTAGGTACCCAAAATCCATCCTAAATCCAATTTTGAAGGTGTTTTAACCCCAAACTTCAATTTCAATCATCTTTTTGCTTCAAAATATATCCAAACAATCATCAAAACTTTGAAACCATAAGGATTAGTCAAAAAAACAAATCAAACCTAATCTAGAAATAAAAAAATTGAAATTGAAATTTATTTTGATACCGATGTGTTGTCTCCCATCGAACGGACAATTTAACGCCGTGGTGCGATGCCTAGTACATCACCCTTTTTGTTTTCACTTCAAGGTGATGAACCTTCTCCCCAACTTTAGATCATTTTCACTTCGAAGAGAATGGGTAGTACAAAAGAGCATCAAGCATTGCGTTCGATTTCTCCACTTTGAAGACTTGAATTTCTTACCCAACTTTGAATTATTCTTCCATTTAAGATCCTTGGGCAAGAGTGAGAATGAGAGGGTCACTAGGCAACTTGAGTGTTTCTTTTCATGTTTTTTGGCCCTCAATTGTGTGACACTCTCGATTCAACATGAACTAGAGTTTCCATTTATGATTTTTTTGCATTTTCTTGCAACTCTAGTATAATGCCATTTATTGCAACCTCTTGGATTGTTATTGTTTTGACTTTGTTGCACAAGCCCACGATATCTTATATGAACCTCAATCCCATTTTGTGTTCTCATATTGAGTTTTAAAAAATTTAATCCCGAACTTGACTTGGATCGTCTCATCACACCAAGCAATGTGCAAGTTACGAGATTCCTCTTCACTCTTCTCAGCCATTGGATAATGAGGAGTTTTCACCCCACATTTGTTCTAACCTTAGACCTAAAAGTAGAAAGTGCAAAATCCAAGTTGATCATGTCATAGAATCGAATTTGTTGCATTTTGCGAAGCCTGTCTTTTTCTAGGGAAAGTAGACCTAGGGCTTTCTTACCCCAAATGAGTTTTTCATCCACAACCATAAGCCTAAATTAGTTTATAACATATGTTCCACTACAAAATCATGGGTTAGTATAGGGTATACTAATCCCAAATATATGATAATCACAATGAGTCTTAAAAACAAAACAAAAGAAAGTAAAGACGACTATTCACAATCTAGATAGATACAAGTAAACTATAAATTCTAAATCAATTCAATACTCCTAATTCTTCCCCGGTAGCGGAACATTTTTGACAATGCTCAAATTACCCTAAAAAAAAGTTTGAAGAGTAAGCGATCGTCATCAATAAAGATACCCAAGTATTAGTCGGGGTCGAATCCCATAATGAGCAGTTTTTGGGTGATGATGTGGCTTAGAGAAAGCCGCCACCACTAGACTCCACATCTAAAGGTCGACCATTCCACATTGACACTTGAGAAAACAACGCCTTATCCTTCTGTAGAGCAGGTAGGTATTCCTACTACTTCATATGTTGCTTGATTTTTTGATTCCACTAATGCATTTGCACCCTCTGCTTTTGTCACCATTGATAGTGTGAGGCCTTCCCCTTCTCCTTTTGATTGTCCTCCTTTTACCCATGCACTTATATACAAGATGGGTAGTCTTGCACACTCGGTGATCATTAGAGCTGCTCGGGTTTAGAATGACTTGCCTTGTTTCATTGACCAGGTTATCCAGAATTCCTTGGTTCCTATAACAAAAAAGGTTTCCAAATGTGAGAAGTTGATTGAGGGACACACATTGAGATTAGATGATTTGACTGCGAGTATAGTAGCTTTGGAGAAGGCAGAGGGTAGTTTTATTGCTTTCGACACCCTTAGAGCTAAGTTTGCCACGTTGAGGGAAGAGGTTCTTCTGATTCAGTCCATGGACATATCGATACTTTACGATGATGTTTTCCTTTAAGATGTTTCTGCCTCTGCACCCAAGATGCCTATTGTTGCACCTTCCACCTCTGAGCTTGAGGTTTCTTTAAATGTGGATATTGACGATGAGAAGTTGGCCGAGGAGACTGATTATGAGGGTTTAAGAGAGGACAAATAAGAGGTTGTTGAGACTCTGATAGAGATGCAAGAGTCTGAGGAGGCCATCCTTCAGGCTACCCTAGAGAGGTCTCTTAGAAAGACTACATAAGTCAGGTCTAGTGGAGTCAATTAAAACTAAACCACAATTCCCATTGTTGTGACAAGCACTGATGCCCAAGCCAAGCCTTCCTTGCAACCTCCAGTGATCCTATTTCTAAGCACTGATCCCCAACTTGAGGATTCTCCACTAGAGACACTGGATGAGAGTTCTATGTTAGCCTCCCAGTATTTCATTTATTTAGTATTGATGACACCACTTTTCGGTTTTGGTGGGCCAAGGCCTTCGTGCAATTATTCCTTTTTTTGTTTGTATTTTTTTATTTTCTCTTTTTATCTTTTGTAGTTAATATTTTGTTTATATTAGAGTGCTTTTTTTTTGGGAAATTTAGTATCATTAATTCAATATACATTCTTTCTTGAAGAATGCAACCCCTCATGAATTTTGAAATCGTGAAATGCTAGAGGTTTTAATTGATATAATTTAAGTATCAATTTTGTGCAATATCAATATTTTAAACGGAGAAGGGCCTAAAATACACCTCAAGTATATGAATTGGTACAAAATTATCCTCTATCCACCTTTTTGCCTTAAAAAATACCCGTATGTCTAACAGATGATACTCATAAGGTGGATGGAGGGCAATATTATACCAAATCACATTACTTAATGTCATTTTAGACCCTTTTCCGTTAAAATAATTTGAAACTACTTAATATCTAAACTCACATGATTGACTTTATTTTGAATTTCATAGTAAATTAAAATTAAAAAAGAGGTTATGCATCTACTCTCTACACACACACCCCCCCCCCCACTTCTTATCGATTTTTTTTCTATTTGGATCTTTTCAATAATGAATTTTTTTTTCAATTTATTACAAACAAGAGAGAAAAATGGTGGAAAGTAACGATGCATTCATATAGAAATAATTATTTCAATGAAAGATGATTTGATTAAGAAAATATGTACAAATGTCGCATTTTTGTCTTTTGTGTACCCAAAATTTCAAATAAAAGAATAAAAAAAATTATTTCTCTTATTCCCAGCCTCATCCCACCATATAAATAATATGAATTTATAGAATATATAAACATGTGAGGTTAATTCAAGTTTGAGTCTCGAATATCTTAATAAAGAATAAGAGATTTAAAAAAGACATAAAAGAGAAAATGAACAACACATTTGGATAATTGATATACAATTTTATATTAATAAAAATAGTAACTTTTTTATATGGACAATTAGTCGAGGTGAGTATGGATTTTCGTTGGATCCTCATTTATGACTTGGGTTCTGTTATAATAAGTTGGGGTTGATTAAAAATAGGCGAATAGGAAGATATCATGAAATTTTTCAATATTATTTTCAAGTCTATCAGGTCAAACTATGAATCATTTGTTGTTTTACAAAAAATATAATTTTAAAAATATGATTTTTATTATTTATTTGAGAAGAGTTTAAATTTGGACCAATCACATTAATCAACTTAAGTTATATATATTTAATAATATTACTTTAAGAAAGCTATTAAAATTAAGGGCAAATTTGAGCGAAAGGATTATCATCAAGGATATTTTAGAGCCATAAGGTGGACGCCAAAAGTATTTTAAGACTGAAAGGCGGATGGAGAGTAATTTTGTACCAATTCAAGTATTTAAGGGGAATTTTAGGCCATTCTCTGTATTTTAAATAGTACTAATGATGAACATGATGCATAGTGTTGGTGTTGCGAGAATGAAATTGATGTGGTTACATTATTAAATGATCCCTTTGAATCTTTTGTTGACTAGCTGCGTTTTTATGTGAGCCTTGCACTAAAAATCACACGTAGGCTTTTGATTTTTTTGGGATGTGCTAAATGAGTATATTTTGAAGGGAAATGTGTGGTCAGTTTCTACTTGAAAGCATACAGGTAGAGCTCTACAATTTACCTTGTGAGTTAAATTGTGTGAATCTTGGTGAATGTGAGACATGGTCTTTGGAAAAAATTCAATGAGGGAACCAAATTGTTCACAAGCCATTTGTGACTACCTTGTGAGGGTCTGAAACAATTTTTGGGCAATTTGATCCTAATTCATTTGTTGTCAACAAAAAGAAATCCTCTTGAAACAAATTGTCCCTATATTCTCACTTAAAATTCTTTTTGAAACATTGTGATGTTTAAATAACCAATTTAGGTAAAACAAAAAACCCCTAGTTGGGTAAAGAAAGGAGTAATGAAAACCAAGTTAAGGGAAAAGAAAGATGAAATGAGGTTCAACCTTCAAGTTAAGGGTTGAGTTCTCAATTGAAAGAGAAGAAAAATAACGAGAGAAAAGGTGATGATGATTGTAGCAATGCTATGAAAACATAAAGTCACCGATCCAAATTGACCATGCCTTAACTCTCTACCCAACTACAAGCCTTAAAAGACCCTTGAGATCTTTCATGAACTAGGTTGTGCAATGATTGGAAATATAGGCAAACCTATGGGTGAAAGATTGCCAGTAATTCTCTTTTGAAAGAGTGAGAGTTGCATTTATTCCATACACATTTGTTGAAATTACGTTGTGAGAGCCTGGAATCTTTCTTTATGTAAGCGCAGTTGAATCAATTTTTTTAATCATGTTCTTGCATAAGAAAAGAAGCTAACGTGAGCTTGAGCTTCTGTTGAGGCTAGTTAGTCATCATTTGAAGCTTTCATAACATGATTTTGTGTAAGTTAGTGTTGAGATGAATATTTATATGGAGTTTGTATGATAGCCCTCATTGAGTACTATTGTAGATACATGTTAGAAGTTATTGCGTTCTTGATTTACTTGAGGACAAGCAAAAGTTGAAGTTGGGGGTGTTGATGAGTTGTAGATTTGCCCACATTTAAGGTCCATTTAGCTCAATATTTTGTGTCCTCAATGCCTATATTTTTTCCTTTTCTAATAGAATGCACATTTATGAAGGTAATTTCAAAAGCCAAGGACTGATGTCTGAAAGATGGGGAAAAAATACAAAAAGAAGTGCAAAGTTAACATTGTTAATCGTCTATCTTGAAGGGTGTATCACCTTTTTAGCATGACCTCACACAATTTGAAAGTTCAAGGCAATTGACGCTACCAATGAAGGTAGGTGAGCTCAAGTAGAAAAGGTGATGTGTCTTGTGAGAACAGCAGACTTGACAGTCATCGCCCAAAGTTATAGTGTGCAAGGCAAAAATTTAAAGCTCAAACGGTGAACTAAGGTGGTATTCAACGATTTACCGAACGTTTAAGGATGACAAGTTTGCCAACAAAGGGTCAAACACTTGTAGCCTAGAGCATCAGAAGGCGAGCTAAGGAGCGAAAGGTAAGCCACTGAGCATGTTCGGCGAGCCCGACTAATATCGTCGAATTAGTCATTGATTGAATTTTACGAAAGTATAAATATCCCAAAGGATCAAATTTTAAGAGAGTTCAAAAATAGATTAAAATTTGATAAGAGTCTGGAACTTTAGTGATTAGTAGAGAGAACACTATACTTTTGATGAACACTTTTCTAGCTTTTGGGGTCTTACAACTTGCTTCTTGAATTTGTCAATTTGAAGTTAAATACAAAGTGACTTTGCTCTTTATTTCTTGATTTCATGTTACACATGGCTGATTTCATTTGAAAGGTATAATTTCTTTATTTTTTGTGATGATTGGCTAAAACCCCAAGATTTAAGGGTGCTCTAATGAAGTTGGGTGTTGATTTAATGTAGGGTGTATTGTGCTATTCTCTGTTTTTGTTCTGTTCAAGCATGAATTTTTTCTAATTAATATGGCTATAACTAATGAGTTAAAGTTGCAATGTAAATTTCTATTTTCTATCTATGGTTGATGTTCGAAAGAGATTAATTGGAGTGGGTAATTAGTTCAATACTAGAAAATAAGTTTTGGTTAATTTAGCTTGCTCGAAAGAGAGTTTATGGGTCGAAATCTGGTTGGCTTATTCTTGAAAGAAAGGATAGTGTAAGGTATTGGCTTGTTTTGGATTGGCATATAGATGAGATTTCAAAGAGATTCTTTGCGCAGATACTTGAGATCGAAAGCGGATTATCATTAATGAAGATTACTTAGAGTATTCGTGAATGTTCATCACTACTGAGTAGTACAATTACCCCTATGTGAGATTGACTTCAAATCCGTGCAACCCTAGATTGCTTATTAACACTCGATTTCGTTTAATTTCTAGTTTAATTTTCATAATTGATAACCGAACCTTTCTATTAAGTTGGTGGTTCAATTTACCTAATTGTTCTTACTATTACAAATGAGCTAATTTAAAATCCATATTTCGAGAGAAGGAATCCTCAACGATACATCATTCCCTATGTGATTCAACCCCAACTATTCATTGGGTTTTCTTACTAAGAACAATTGCTCCCTCTTGTAATAGGTTTTGGAGGATTATTTTAGCGTTATCGGTCTTCGAATGTGCGGGTTGCTAAGGTTGAGACATATATGGTAAATTTATTGATTGGGCCATTTAAGATGCATTTGCTCCTATGAGAGACATGTTTACTCTGTGTGAGGCCACCGTAGCGTCACATGGCATGAGGTTGCATTACCACACATGCTTGAGTTTGCATTGATAATGTTCGATAATCGATTGTGTTCTATATCTATATCTTTGGTAGTACTCATGATGATGATTTTGTTTATTGTTTGCATTTCAAAAAGAAATTAGACTGGCAGAATTTTTTAATCTTCTTTTTTAATCTTGTGTTGACTAGTTAGGTTTTGATGTGAGCCCTACAATGAACAGCACATGTAAGTTTTTGATCTTGTAAGTCTATGCTAAATAATTGTTTTTGAAGTGCCTTGTAGGGTAAGGTTTTACTTTAAAGCATGCTTGTTGAATCCTAGAATTTGCCTTGTTAGTCATATGTCTAGATTTTGTCAATGCAATGAATGATCTTGGGAGTAATATTTTTATAGGGAATACAAATCTTCATACCCTTTTTGTGACAGCCTTGTGAGGGTCTGCAACAACTACGGCACCATTTGAGCCTATAAATTTGTTGACAACCTTGTTGAAACCTCTTAAGAAAGATTATCCCTAACTTCTCACTTATAAAATCTATTTTAAGCATTGGTTTGTTTGTGTAGAAAACCTAGGCCAACAACTTAAGTTGGGTGTAAAAAGGAAGGAGGAAATAAAGCCTAGTGGAAGGCAAATAAAGATGATGTGAGAATCAACTTTGAAGTGTGTTGCAAAAAGAAGTAACCCCTCCTTAAAAACAAGAGAATGTAATAAACAACATTTCAAAATTGAAATGAAAAAGAAAGTATGGCGAAATAAAAAAGGGTCTCCAATAAAGTAATTGACAAGTCAATTTTTGACTTCCCAAGTGAAAAGAATTGAATAAACTTGAGAATAGGAAATGATGATTGCAACAATCTTTGGAAAGGTGAAGTTAATGAGCCAAATTAACCATACCTTAACCCTTAGCCCCATTACAAGCCTAAAAGACACTTGAGATATTGCATGATTGTGATGATTGGAAAATATGGGAAAATATATGGGATGAAGCTTGAATGTATTTCTCTTTTGGAGAGTAAGAGTTGTACTGATTCCTAACTTCTTTTTTGACTTTGTTTGTGTGAGAATGGAATCATTCTTAATGTGAGGACACTTGAATGCATTTTTTGAAATATAGTTTTGCATAATAAAAGAAGCTATAGTGTGCTTGAGCTTGGTTATAAACCAACTAGTCATCATTCGAAGCTTATTGTTCATGATTGAGTGTTACATTTGATTGAGAGTAGACTCGTAGTGGCACTTGCATGTTATCTCTCATTGAGAACTATTGTAGACACCCTTTTTGAACTACTTGTGTTTTTTATTTACTTTAGGAAAAACAAAAGTTTGTGTTGGGGGTATTGATGAGTGGTACATTTACACTAATTTAACGCTTATTTAATTAAACAATTAGTGTCCTCAATACCTAAATATTTCTAGTTTTGATCATATTTTGATGATTTACAACGATGAAGGATATTGGACAAAAAAAGGATGAATATTTGAAATGCCAATGTTATGGAAAGAAGTTTAAGTTCCACACTATTGATCACCTAACCAAAGAGGTTGATCGCCCAAATGGTACGACCTTGCCCAAAGTAACAGTGCTCAACACTTCAATCAACTAGTTACGCCATCAAACTTAAAGAAAAATGGTAAATCGGTGAATGCAAAGGGAGAACATGCTGACAATCGCCAAATGGGATGATGTTCGACGTAATCAACTGGCACTATTTCGGTTCAAGTGCCAAACGATCGCGTGTAGTTATATAACACAACCAAGGGTTGGGATCGTTCCCACAAAGAGTCATTTTGAGAATTAATAGAAAAATAAAATCAAGTTCTGTTTAGTCATAGTTATAAATATAAATGAATAAAAACATACTAAATCTAAGGAGTGACGCAAGCGTCAATTATCAATAGGGGGTTTGTATTAACTAATCAACAAAAATGACAAAAATATAAAGAAGAGCGATAGGGAGACGAGATTCTTCGGATGTGATAGGAATAGGGGTTAAACTAGACTACCAGGTAAATGCTTTTGATATTAAATTGTTGAGCATTTGTGACAAGGCTAGACTATAGTGGGGGTAAATTTTCTCTCGAGCAACTTACCCCAAATCACCTCGGTTTCTCTCGAACACCGAGTAGCCGCATCAAGCACAACCCCGACCTTAGCCCATTCAGTCTCTCAAGCTTAATGTGTGGGATAAGGACTAGGATTCACTCTCTCGATCTGAACACATGTCGACCCAATACCATCGACTATCAATTTAGTAGTATTAGTTTTACGATCTCTCTCTCGAGTAAGCCAAAAACACTAAGATGAAATCATATTTGAAGCTACAATCCCATTAATTTCATACACAGCTATTAAATAAAATCACATTTAAACAACAAACAAACCATCAACAAGCAAGACCCAACAGATAATTTAGCCTATATTCACAAAATCACACCCCAAGAATTGACATGTAAAAGAGATAAAAATTTATACCAATTTCACTTTCCATCAACTGGGTATGAAGAATTAAGTCTTAAAACACATCAAGAGTGAAGTATCGTCGAGACCCACGTCCAATTTCTTGGAGTTGAAATACTTTGAATCTTCAAGGTTTTAGAACAAAGTCTCCAAAACACTCTAAAACTTAAATTCTCTCAAAAAACTGTAAAAAGTTCGAATAATAGAAGTGATACTATGCTAGAAATTTAAAACAAGTATTTATAGTGTTTGAAAATTTGTGATGCGGAGGACCATTCGGCGCAGTTAGTCGGGATCGCCGATGCACTCGGCGATCCGCCTTTTGGTCTATTTCATCACCTTCTTGCTTTAGCCTTCTGCCTCTTCGCATTTTAGGTCGCTGGGCGATATGGTACCGTTTTGCGGAACTGCTCGGTGACACCCAGACTGCTCCATTTCATCGCCAGCTTGATATTTCCGTTCAAGGCTCAGCGTATTGGAACAAAAGGCAATCTCCAGTCTGATTGGCGACTCGCCTCTTAGGCTCGGCGATATTCAGGCACTCATTTCTTCGTTATTTTCAGCCGCCTTGTTCCTTTTTGCCAAGTAGTGTCCATGCTTTGGCTCAAACTCCAAATACTTGAAACTTAAGGATTTACATCAGATATTGAGATCAAATATGCATTTGAGGACACTAATTCTATAAAAATATAGCCTTAAATGGTCCAAATTGTGGACTCATCAACACCCCCAACTTAAACTTTTTCTTGTCCTCAAGTAAAACTCAAGTTTAGCAGTTCAAAAAGGATGTCTCAAACAGTGCTACACAAGACTCAATCATGAATGTACACAACAAGGATCAACTTACTCATGCAAGGATCAATTGTATACTCAAAGATTCAAGTTGTGACACACCATTGCCAATGATTCCTCAAGCTCACTATACTTGCTTCGAATGCAAGTTCGAGCTCAACAAAGGTATTCAAATGCCCTCACACAACGAGAGATTCCATATTCACACACAATGGTTTAATCATTTAAAGTTCCGAAATCAAATGCAACACTCACTATCACAAAGAAGAACACAATGCATGCTGTCACCCATAGGTATGTCCGTATTTTCCAATCAACAATAGTTTCATCTCACTCAAGATCAAAAAGGTCTTTTCAAGGCTTGTAATGGGGCTGAGCGCAAAGGTATGGTCATTTAGGTTCAGTGACTTTCATCCTCATGAAATGTGGTGCTCATAACACTTCCTTTCCTCTTCTTCCATCATTTTCTTTAGTGCTCATAAGTCATCCCATTATTCACTTTCCATGGATTGTTTGGAAACTCCGCTTCTTTTGTACTTTATTCCATACCTTTTTCATTCTTTTTTCTTTTCGTTTTTTATTTTATTTTATAGAGGGGTTCCATTTTTTTTAACACCATGGGTTAAAGGGGACTTTTCTTGCACTTCTTGACTTTCCTTCTCTTTTCACCACACCCTCAACATAGGTTTTTGGCCTAAGTTTACTATTTGATCAACCACAAATCAAGAGGATTATAGGTAGCAGATTAAGAAAGGTCATGTTTTCATCAAGTTTTTTTAAAAGAAAGGTAAGGCTCAAGCGATGTTCAAAAGAGGTATATGTCTAATTGGTTCACACTCTTCGAACTCGCTTAAGATGATTTAAAAAGATAGCCTTACTTAGTTGACCATACCAACGGGGAAAATTCTATATGTTATCATGCATGGTTCACAGTAAGCTCTTCACACAAGGCATCGATACCAAGTCAAACAAGACTCCACAATTTTGCTAGTGTGCAGCGTTCATCATAAAAGAATCAATTTGAAAATTGGCTAGTCACAACGAGATGCAAAGAGTTCACATATTGACTATGTAACTTCACTTGGTCTCATCGTAGCCGCACATTCATGTTTGTTCGATTATAAGCACAATTCGATTCATCAGTATTGATCAAAACTGATACTCAAATTTGCAAGAGAACAACCAAATTCAATACAGAAGGGGTGGCAACAATTTGTAGAATTTTTTTGGAAGGGTCTAAAAATCATTTTCAATTTAAAATCAATGAGCCACAAGCTCAAACATCCACGAAAAGCAGTGTTGACACAAATTAAGCTAAAAACCCAATATATAATCAAATATATAAACAAAACAATAGTCGTAATCAGTACAAAAATGTAGGCTTCACCCCACCACAAACAAAAACCATTTGTCCTCAAATGCAAATGAAGTAAAATATCCAAAACTGAAAGAAACTAAGATACAGAGGGAGGTAAAGAAAGGATCATGTCTATGATGTCTCTCCATCTGTCTGGGTATCAGTGCCCGATGCCTCACCTTGAGCCTGGGCATCAGTACCCGAGGTTACCTCAGGAGGAACAGCAGTACCATATTCACCAAGTTCTGCTGAGTGTGAGTCCGCTAGAAAGGCATGGACCGCCCTACAGAATCACCGGTCCCATGAGGAATATTAGGGTCTAGGGTAATGGTTTTTCTGGCAGAAGTGGGCCTCTTTCCCTTGCCTTTACCAGTAGTTGTGGGTAGTTTCGTAGCATTGTCTTTCGACGTAGTTGCACCCTCATTTATCACAATCACTTTGGACTTCTCTTGGACTGGTGTTATTCTTTTAGCAGCTTTTGATTAGTCATGTCTGCAAAATCTCAAAGAGAAGTTAGAAAAGCTTAAACAAAAGGACATCAAAACAATTTTAGACAGGTTCGCCAAACAAGAGGCTGAATCACCGAATTTCTTAGGCGAGCTAGATTAAGCTCGCCGAAGGAAATAGCTCTAAAAATTGCGGCAAGTAGGCAATGGGTGGAACCACTCAGCATGTCGCCGATAGCTTTTGGCGAACAAGGATAGGCCTACCGAAAGTTCCAGTGCACAAAGGTTCAGGGGTGCAGACAAAGGGTGAATGAAAAGCCTTTCGGCAAGTTATCGAGTGCTTTTGGCGACCTCACACTTCTCGCCAAAAGTTACATAATTCAACTACTCACTTAGCAAGGAATTAAAGGCGAGATGGGGGCACTAGGAGAACTGCCGAGTGGTTTGTTGAGCTCGACCCAACTCGCCAAACCACCCAACGTGCCTTTCTTCAACCCACTTTCTCGAATTCAACCCCTCAACCACCGAAAATAAAATCAAAGCATGAACTAGTTCAATTAAGTTAAGACCCATAGCACCTATCTGCTTGGGATACTCAGATTTTTCTCGGTTTTGCCAAGCTAGATGACTTGCAAACACAACCACATAAAATTTAAATCACTTTAACGAATAAGCATACATGATTTCAAATTAACACATGCATTTGAATAGTCAGATTTTATCAGAGAGGCTCAGCACATGACAATACAATTAGATTATTTGCATACGATAACAAATATAAAAAATATAAGTTTGGGGTTCATAAGACTAACCTTATTTGCTGATTAAAATGATATTTGAAGTGCTAGGCCACAATGTAATCCAACTCCAAGCACAAATCAACGACCGAAATACTTGAAATGCAAACGCTATTGTAAATACTTACTAGGAGTGAATTTGTGAAGTTTGAAATCGAGGAAAAGTGAAGAGTTCAAAACTTTTGAAACCTTTGGCTGTTAATACCCATCCAATTTGCATCCATTCGGGGATGTTAGTTGCAACTGCCAATCCACTCACCAACGCGCGAAGAGGTCACTTACCTTGCCGAGTTTTAGAGGACCTTCAGTCAAAGTGAGGGTCAAAACAGTGGTTTACATCGGGATCGCGAACCTAGTCGACGATTTGCCAATAATTTGTTGTGCTCACCGAGTGTTAGAGACTCTGATGTGAGAGTTTTTTGAGTTTAATAGCGGTCTTAATCGGTGTAGCCGATGTCTTCGCTGATTGGACTTATGATCGTCAACCTACAATTTTGAATCACTATCCACACTTCAACCTGCAAAATCAAACACCATTATTGCTAAAAAAAATATTAAAGCAATAAAGTGTTTTGGGTTTCCTCCCAAACAGCGCCTTAGTTAACATCGTGGCACGATGCAAGTCGACGCTCAAGTTCCCCTAGTGTGGTTTGCCTCAATTTCATCAGGAAACCCCCTTTCCGGATCTTTATATTGCTCATTCAGTATTTGGTCTATTTGGGATCCTAGTAGCTGGATGAGCTTGGCATGGGAAGTTGACATCTGGTTCAACAGTAATACATTCTGCATGAGTTCCTCTAGTACCCTGTCCTAGGTATTGGCTTTCCAGAGAAGGAGCGTGAGTATTGCTTCAGTTTGTCCATCCCCTTTATTTTTTGAATTTCTTCGCTCATGAGGAGGGACATAGTCGTCTTTCTTGATGGACTGGACATCAAGCTCTCTAACCTTTTGGCCAACTCTTCCATCTAATTCATCAGTGCGGCCATTATGAAATCCTTTTCTACTTCTTGGTTTTTCTCGGCCATGCAATCAAGAAGTTGGCCTGCTATCGCATATGGCTATTTTAAAATGCCACCCAGAATGAGCAGATATGCCAACACCTTGTTTTTGGGACCTAGACTTCTGTATGAACAGTCAAGGAGGACTATATCGGGAATTTCATGAGTTTGGCATTGAGTTATCAGTTCTTTAAACCTTGCCCATGTCTCATGAATCCATTCACCTTCCAATTGTTTGTAGGTTAGGACGCGATCCCTGAACAACATTACTTCCAATGGAGGAAAATCCATTTGCTCGTGAGTACTGCACGACCCACTCACCTTCTATGTTTCAAAGTTCAAATCAACAAAACAAAACTAAAAATTAAGTAAATAAACTACAACTAACAAGAACAAAAATCCTACTTAACTACAAATTGTCAACTAACACCACTCCCCGGCAGCGAGTTCCATTTTGATGTTCGACGTAATCAACTAACACTATTTCGGTTCAAGTGCCAAACGATCACGCGTAGTGATATAACCCAACCAAGGGTTGGGATCGTTCCCACATAGAGTGGTTTTGAGAATTAATAGAAAAATAAAATTAAGTTCTAATTAGTCATAGCTATAAATATTAACAAATAAAACATACTAAATATAAGGAGTGACACAAGCATCAATTATCAATAGGGGGTTTGTATTAACTAATCAACAAAAATGCAAAAAATAAAGAAACGCGATAGGGAGACGAGATTCTTAGGATGTGATAGGAAAACGGGTTAAACTAGACTATCGGGTACATGCTTTTGATACTAAATTGTTGAGCCTTTTTTACTAGTCTAGACTATAGTGTGGTAAGTTCTCTCTCGAGCAACTTACCCCGAATCAACTCAGTTTCTCTCGAACACCGAGTTCCCGTATTAAGCACAACCTCCGCCTTAGCCCATTCACTCTCTCGAGCTAAATGTGTGGGAGAAGGACTAGGATTCACTCTCTCGAGCTGAACCCATGTCGACCAAATACCACCGGCTATCAATTTAGTAGTCTTAATTTTACGACCTCTCTCTCGAGCAAGTAAAAAACACTAAGATGAAATCGTATTGCAACTACAATCCCATTACGTTCATACACAACTACTAAACAAAATCACATTTAAACAATAAATAAGCCATCAACAAGCAAGACCCAATAGATAATTTAGCCCATATTCACAAAATCACACCCAAAGAATTGGGTTTTAGCTTGATATGTAAAAGAGATAAAAATTTATACCAATATCAGTTTCTATGAATTGGGTATGAAGAATTAAGTCTTAAAACACGTCAAGAGTGAAGAATATTTGCCACCCACGTCCAATTTCTTGTAGTTGAAACTCTTTGAATCTTCAAGGTTTTAGAACAAAGTCTCCCAACCCTTTAAAACTTAAACTCTCTCAAAATCTGTAAAAAGTTCGAATAATAGAAGTGATACTATTATTTAGGCTCGGTGACTCGCCACTTGGGCTCGGCATTGTTTAGGCCTTCATTTCTTCGTTCTTTTCAACTGCCTTTTTCCTTTTTGCCAAGTAGTGTCCATGCTTTGCCTCAAACTCCAAATACCTGAAACTTAAGGGTTTACATCAGATATTGATAAAAAATATGCATTTGAGGATACTAATTCTATCAAAATATAGCCCTAAATAAGTCCAAATTATGGACTCATCAGGGGAAAGGACTTGGAGTAAAAGTGAAGGCTTAAAAGATGAACAAAGGTGATACTCGGTGATTCATTGAATGTGAAAGACAAAAAAAATTAGCTCGTCGCCTTAGGTTTAAACACCTAAAGCTAAAGATAAGAGAATTGCACAATAAGGAGCAAATGGTGATCTAGAAAATCAGCTCGCTCAGCCCGATTAGTGTCGCAAAAGACATTACGCAATGGATTTTGGGTAAAATTTTGGGAAACTTTAAATATCCCAAAGGAGAGAGAAAAATAAAAATCTTTTAGAGAGAGACGTTTTGCAAGATTTTTTAGAATAGAGTTTTACAGTTCCTAACTTTAACATTCTTGAGAAAAACACTCTTAACTTTGGGGTTTTACATGTTGCTCTTAGATTTTAAAAATTGAAGTTGAAATGGAAATGGGTGTTGATTATAATTGCTTAAGTTCATCACATCCATGATTGTCTTCATTCTAAGTATAATTTCTTTACTTTTTGTGGTAGTTGGATAAAACTCCAAACTTTAGGGGTGTTATTATGGGGTTAGGTGTTGATATAATTAAGTGGGTATTGTATTTTGATCTGTTTTATTGTTGTTCATTCATGGATTTGGCCTAAATAGGATGTTGATATCTCATGGGTCAAGGTTGCAAACTTATTCCTATCTTTGGTTGATGTTCGAAAGATATTGATTGAAGTGAGTAATTAGTCTAATGTATGTACTTTAGGTTTTGTTTCCATTATTTCCTTTTAAGAGAGGTTATGGGTCTTAGCTATTTCCCCAAAATTTTCTCAAAAGAGAGATTTCGTATGGTAGTGGGTTGAATTTTTATTGATATAGAAGAGACCAAAAGGAGATTCTATGAATCGGTACTATGAGACCGAATGAATATTAGGGTCATTGATGATGACTCATACTGTCCATGATCATCTAGAACTATTGGGAAACACAAGTACCCATATGTGACATCAATTTGAATCCCCGCACCCCAAGATTGTTTCTTAATTAGTTGAATTTCGTAAGTTTTAGCTTAATTGTTCCTCTTGCTACCAAAACCCTTTTCATAAATTTTGTTGAATCATTCACCAATTGTTCTTAAATGCTACAAATTAACTCATACATTTTGAATTTGTTGACAAAACTCATTGCACTACATAACTGTTTGTTGGATTCGACAAAGAGTTATATTGCACTATATAACTGTCTTTTATATAGACGTCAACTGTTTATCCTGATATGTTTTTGAGAATAGTTTAAGCGTTATTAGAAACCCAAGTAGCCATGATCAAATGATTAATCCGAACATAAAATAAGTCAAATCAGAGCTCAAATAGAGTAGAAATTGCAAAAACAATACCCAATAAATGTTGAATTTGTGGCCAACACTTGACAAAAAACCTAGCCGATGTTCGCTTATATGCACTCTAATGTCGCTAAAGCGTCTGGCCTAAAAAAGGCAGGCCTCACTTTTGCGAGCTCTTAGTTGTAAATGCGAGCCTTGCATAAACGAACCTAGTTAACAAAATCGAGGAATGCATAAGCGATAATAGGGTCGTTTTAGCAACAACGACATGGCTGGATGGCCTCGAATAAGAAGAGCCCTAGGGCTAAGATTCCCCCCCCCCATCCCCTCCCAAATCTTATCACACCCTTCATGCGCGACATATAGAGAAAAAATATATCAACAACTAAACACTTCAAAGGCCTCCCCCTATGATCAACATAACTTCTATGCGTACTCTAATACATCCAAAGTCTGTCTTAAATCACCCTTACCTATACTAAATTCTCCTCAATCAAATCAGTGCCACGCGGTCTAGGATTTGTAGAATCAAACAAACCAACCCTGGATTGAAAAGTCCTATCATGTAAGGCCTCAAATGAGGCCATCTAAATAATGGAGTTGTAGGAGATGTTGAATGAAAACTCCAGCAAAGAGAAGAACTGGTCCCACTAACCTTTAAACTCAAAAACACAAGCTCACAACATTTATTCAATAACCTGAATATTATGCTCTGACTGATCATCACTATGCGGTGGAAAGTTGTGCATTGGTCAACACGAGTGCCGAACTCTTTCTAAAAGGTCCTCTAGAAAATAAAAGTGAATTGAGCACACTAATTGATATAATAGAGATCGACATCATGAAGATGGACCACTTATCGAGAGTAGATACATGCGAACTTCTTGGTGCTGAATAAATACTTAATAGGGAGGAAGTGTGCAAACTCGGTCAATAAATCAACGATGACCCATATATTTGCAACAACTCTAGAAGTCGGAGGAAAACCTCCCACAATGTCCATAGTGATGCGATCCCACTTCCTCTCTGAAATGGTCAATCTCTGAAACTCAGCACAAGGTCTCAAATTCTTGCCTTTCACTTAGTGTCAATTCAGGAAACATGACACATAGTCTTCAATATCTCTCATTATTTTGCTCCTCTTGTATTGATGCATAAAAACAATATATCTTCGGAATGCTCAGATAGATAGCGTATCAGAAATCATGGGCCTCATAAAGTATCACCTAGATCAAACCCCCAACTCTCGAAACACAAATACAACATACAAACCTACAAATTCTATATGTATACATGGTAATGTGACAGGCATAACCCGCTAACACCCAATCATGAAGTTCGACAAAGGTTTTATCCTGAAACTCACGGCTACAGATCTGATCAAGCAAAGAGGACAGGATTATCACATAGGTTAAGAAACACGTAGAATCTAAAAAACCCAATAGAATCATCTGCTTTACTAAGGACTAAATGTCAAAAACTAAAGATCTCTCGATATTAGACACGAAGGCTAGACTACCTATACTCACTACCTTCTGAATCAAGGAATCCTCTACTACATTCACCTTGCTTGGATGGTAGAGAATAGAATGGTCATAGTACTTTAAGAGCTCAATTAAGTGATTCCCTCTAGAATTAGGGTCCCTCTGGCTCGTGATGTATTAAAGGCTCCTCTGGTCACTCTAATCTCACAATGAACGCCATACAGGTGGTGCCTCCAGATCTTAAATGCAGAAACTACATACGCCACCTTAATGTCATGAGCGGGGCATTTGTGCTCATGTAGCATAAGTTTCCTTTGTGCATATACAATAACACAACCCCACTGTATCAATACATAACCCAAACAAACATTGGATCAACTAGAAGAGTCAATATAGGAGCAAAACTTAGTAGCTCTTTGAGCTTGAAAAATCTCTATTCACACTCATTAGACAACTCAAAGGTAATATCAAAGGGAGTCAACCAAGTCAAAGGTATTGCCATGGTGGAGAAGCCCTCTATAAACCCTTTGTAGTAACTTGTGAATCAAACGATGCTTTAAACAATAGTAACCAAAGTGGTCGCCCAATGACAAATAAATTCAATCTTAGAAGAATCTACCATGATTTCATCCTTGGACACCACATGACAAAAGTATTCTATAGACTCAAGAAAAAACTTGCTCTTTGAGAAGTTGGCATAAAGTTGTTGATCTTTCAAATGTCTGTTGCACAATCCTCACATTCTACTAACGATCACTCTTACTCTTGAGTATACCAGAATGTAATTTATGAACACAATTATGAACAAATCAATATAGGACCTGAACACTCATTCCATCAAGTCCATGAAGTATTCTGGGGCATTAATCAACCCAAAAGACATCACAAGGAAATCCTAGTTAACATATCACGTCCTAAATGTGGTCTTAGTGATATAAACTTCCCTAATCCCCAGCTTATTGTAATCATGCCTCAAGTCAATCTTTGAGAACCCTGCAGTACGCTGAAGCTGGTTGAACATATCATCATTCATAGGCATGGGGTTATGGTTCTTTAATGTCACCTTATTCAATTTCCTATAATCTATACACATGCACGCCGTACTACCCTTCCTCTTCACAAAAAGAAAAGGATCACCTAAAAGAGAGACACTAGGCCTAATAATCCCCTTACCCAAGAGATCCTAAAATTTAATAGTGACCTCCTTAAGCCTTGCTGGAGCAATCTTATATGATAGAATAGAAATAAGTGGTCTACATAGCTCAAGCTTAATAGGAAAAACAATATCACGCTATGGGGGTAAACCGAGTAGGTTAGTAGGTAAAACCTCTAAAAAATCACGACCCACTAGAACTGAAGCAACTGCAAAGACCTCCGTACTCACATCACACATATAGGGCAGACAAGACAACCACCCGCTAGATACTAGTTTCCGAGCCTAAACAAAAGAAATATCACCACCAGTTGTGCTAATATTGGAGTCGTGCCACACCACTGGGGAAAAAAGCAATAGCTAAGGATATGATCTTAGAGAAGCAATCAAAGACCGCACGGTAGGGGTATGAAAAGTCGATAGCCAAAATCATGTCAAATTAAACGTTATGAAGAACTATTAGATCAGCTCAGGTGTCATGCCCTTGTATAGTAACTAAAAAAAATCGAATTATGTGATCCACTACTAAAGACCTACCCACGGGGGTCGACACATGCAATATTGCTGCCATAGGTTCAGAAATCATAACAATACTTGAGGCATAATACATAGACATATAAGAATAGGTAGAACTCGGATCAAAGAAAGCTTAGGTAGATTGATTGAATAAAAGAATCGTATATGTGATCACATTGATTTATTCCCCACCCTCTTCCCTTACTTGAGCTCCATAGAAATTTCCTTCTGTGCCTAAACCTTTTTCATCTATCCCACTACTTGACCTGCCTCCATGGGGCCCACCCTAAATACCCTATTGTGCACTTTGATGGTCCGGACCCTTACCTCTACCCCTAGGTGGTAATGCTACTGGTTTAGCTAGGACAACTAAATGAGTTGCTTTTGTAGCGGTAATCCGCTAATGGGAGCTCTAATTTTTAGCCAAGTAATCCAAATCTCGACAATCAATGAAACCCGAAGATGATCTACTCCTAGAACAATGCGACAACGGCCTGAAGGACTAGACTAGGTCCCATGACTCTCATTAGAGTGAACCTCACTCCGGCTTTACCAATCACCATAAAAAATCTACAATGAAGCCTTAACAGGCTGACTGAACTGACCTTTACTGAATGCGCTTTTGAGTCTAGTTATAAGTCTATCTCTCTTGTCACTACCCGCTTGGGTATTATAATGGATTTTCTCAATAGTGTGGGTGTTTTCAACAAAATTCAAAAAATATTGATTTCCAAGACCCTGGACTAAGTGTCATTCCTTAACTGAAGTGTAAACCCACAGAAAAAATATCAAACTCTCTCAATCTCAGTAGGTAGAATAAATATTAATTCTCAAACTATTCTATAAAACAAATCCAAAGAGTAAGTGATCATCGTCAATATATAATACCCAACTAAGAGTTAGAGTCGAATCCCATAGAGAGTGATATAGTGTAGAGAATTCAATCAACATATTTAGAGTGTAAATCAATTCATTTGTAGCAATAAGAACAATGGATGGCTGATTCCATAAAATTTACGAGAAGGATTTTGATATCAACAATCATAATTGAACTACTATTACTAAAATTTAATCAAACAAGTAATATAGATTTGTGGGGATTTGAAATCAATGTCACATAGGGGTAATTATTTTGCTCTATAGTATTAAACACTTATGGATAGGATAGGTCATATTCAATGACACTATTTATCTTTTGATCTCATAGCATTGGTTCATCTAATATCTTTTCGGTGTCATTTATGTGGGTAACTACAAAACCCTATACCTTACACTATTCTTTCTTTCTATGCAAGAATAAGGCAAATAGATTTAACCCATAACCACTTTTTCAAGAATATTACACACAATGAACCTTTAATTGACGATATCAAACTAATTACCTAATCTAGTAAATCTCTTCCAACCATCAAGAAGATATGGGAAATAGGATAAAGTTTGTAATCTTAACCCATAATTTAACCCATGCTAATTATCCAAAATCCATAGATGAACAACAATAAATCAGAGCATAACACAATACTCACTATATTAATCCAACGCCCAACCCCATAATTGCATGCTTAGACATTGAGGTTTTAGACACCCATCACGAAGATAAAATATATTATAGCTTTCATCAAATAAGTCATGGTTACATGAAATTAAGCAATTAGAAATAACAATCACTTTGAATTTAACATCAAATTATACAAATTAAGAGCAAATTTGAAAAGTGTAAAGATGTTCTTCACAAGGTAAATTGTTTTCACTCTAAAAACTCTAGATAAAAGTTATAGCACAAGTCTCTAAGAAAATTTTTCTTATCTTTGTCTCTGTCTCTTTCCTTAGGGCTATTTATAGTTCCCCAAAATTTGCAAAGAATGTCCATTTCAGTGATGTTAGTAAGGCTTCCCAAGTACATTTGGTCGATCATCTCTTACTCAATAGCGCGCCTTTCTCTTGCTTTAGGCTTCAGATGTTTGAACCTCACTCGAAGAGCTTTTTGGAGTCTTCCTTTCACATTTGACGAATGAGTGAGTACCACCTTTATTTGTCTTTAAGCCTTCAGTTTTCATCCAAGTTATGTCAATATCGGTAACGATCTGCAGGTTTGACCTTTGCATTCAGCGAGTTGATACACTCAAATTACACCTCCCTAAAGAAGCATAAGCGATTTTTATCAAGTAAAGAACCCAACTTGTAGGTTGGGGTCGATCCCACGAGGAAAATGGTTTAGACCTTACTTTAACCAACAGTTATATTCAATTAGTACTTCCAAAAACAAGTAATTAAATGGGGGGGGGGGGGGGTTTGTGAAACAAATTGTAAGAATTCAATATGTAATCAATAAACAAAAGTCATTTTTTTGTTGTTATCAAGATGAGAGAATTAACTAGGGTATACGTGTTCCCCACAAGCTCATAACGCAGTACTCCTAGTAATAACAATCCTTTCCTAGTATATCACATGCAAAGTGGTAAGTTATGTATCTCTAAATCCTTGATCCGGCATTTAGAAAATTTCACCCCGCACCTTGGTCCGGCTACGTGTGTATAATTTACTAACCCTTACCTTATAACGACCCGAGAGCACCCCCTAGACGTTACATGCGTATTCGACCTCTCGGAGGTCATATACAAGCCTTAGCATTCATTCATCTCATTCGGTAATAAAACTGTAAGGAAAAAAAACACTTTTTAAAACAAATCCATAATACTCATAAAATCTTTCAAATGTAAAGAAGTAGAATTTCTAAGTTTCATGTACCATCGTAGACACGAATAGAACATCTTAGGGACACGACCCTTTACAACAATAGAAAATATATGTCTTATACAATGTCAAAGTCGAAATACTAGAAAGATAACAACTATGTCCTCGAATATATGAGGACACACCAAGCTTCTTGAGAAGAGTCAATATCCCAAGCTTCCTCAAAAGATCTCCTCACTTCCCACTACCTACACTTATAACAATAGAGAAATGTGGAGTTAGTACAATAAGTACTAAGTATGATGACCATGCAAGAAAACATGCACAACGGACATTTACAAGGAATGTATGCTTTTAAGACCTTCTTTAACAAACCTTTACAACCACAAGCATAAACCCACATTTCAAGTCACCATTCATAATTAAGACCATATTCACATCATTTACAACTCAATTAATACAAGTGTACAATACTTAAACAAGATAGCAAAGTAAGTCCTTCATTACCATTTAAGCCTCTATCTGAAGTCACCCTAAGCCACACTTAAGTGAATAATGAAGTGACTGTCCATACAACCTCTTCATGTACACCTAAGTTTTCCTAAGAGTTACCATAGAAAAGGGTTTAATCATTACATTATAACATACTAAGCCAACATTCTTAATAAAACCATCTAAGAGACACACAAGCATATAGGGGACAATCACATAATAGCCCTAAGGCTTAGGGAACTGAATTTAGTATCTTCTAAGCCTACTCATGCCATGCGTAGATAGCATCCCATACTACTACCTACATGTTGTAGAACCTATCCAATACTAGAGTGCACATCCCATACGATGGAAATAGACCACACTGGCAAGGTATGGAATTCGGAGTCTATCCTACTCTGTGGAGGTTGTTCTACTTGCCAAGGGTAGAACAAAAAGCAACCCATGTTAGCACATGGTTTAAGAGATGTCCAAGGATGTTCCTTGTGCCTAATCTCATGCTCAACTAGGCCACCATCCTAACCACATCCAGTCAGTGCTTAGCCTTGGTTTCCATAGAGTATTCAATCACATATGTACTAGAGAGGGTTCCTTTTCTAGTTCAACCAACTCATAGTACCTCTTCCCAAGAAAGGCCCCATTTCTTAGTCATAGCCAATCTGGGTTCATAATGATAGCTCATTTGACTTTCTTAGATAAGGATTCTCATGCCGTTCCGGCTCCATCCATCTCTAAGTCTATCATTTCACTCAAGAAGGGAACATTGCCCTAAGGCCCATCCTTCAAGGTTATACATTTTCTTAGGAAAGCTAGACTCATGAAAACGCATTATGCTTAAGTCTACCAATTCAAGTCTTGGCCTAGAATTCCTCTTTTAGCATTTATAGGAAGAGCTCCATTACTAAATCATAGCCCAACCAAACCTTCATATATATATAATCAAGCTTCCATGACATAAGACAAGATACTCAAGTCTAGCATATGATCTACAACATCATCTTATGAAAACTCATCATAGTCCATCATCACCACATATCACCATTTCAAGAGAGATATGCTTTCACATTAGCATAATAACAAACTTTGGAACCCTTAGTCGAAACATACATTTAGACTTATAATCACATACAATAAGGCAACACAATCACTATCTATCGTTCCAATGGTATTGTAACTTCCAATTTTATCATGCAATTACATCTACCAATTACCCAAGATCAAGACCCAACTCTCGACTTTCTATATTCAATCTATGAACCGAAATTCAAAGTGAGGGGAAAGTTTATTATCTTACAAGCAACGAGGAGTGTAGTGATTGCATGACGACACTAGGCTTTGCAAGGCCAAAGAAGTACTTCTTGGTTACCAACCCGAACACCGGACCTTATGGGAATTGTTGTAGAGGAAAGGGAATTTAGGGGTTTGAAGAAAAAGGAAGGGAAGATTAATTGGGGAGTAATGGAGTGATTATTGAGTGATTTAAGGAGTTTGGGAGGTTATGAAACAGTTTTGGGATTAAATGGAAGGAAGTGGAATGATTTAAAAATTGGGGGTTTTTAAATAGGGGGTTCCGGGTCGGGTCAAGCAGCCTTAGGGTTTGGACCAACTAGACCCCATCTACGGTCCGTGGGTCCATTGACGGTCCGTAGATTGGGACTGTCGATGACATTTTACTTGAAATTTTTTTAGAACATACCTGGGATCTACGTACACCATTTACGGTCCGTGGATTGAACCACAGACTGTCAATGGGGCCCGTAGACCTCTACACCAGATCTTTTTCTGCAGATTTCTCATTTTGGCCCTGCACATGTAGCATCCATTAGGCTATTCTTTTTACATTTTCTGGACACTTTTTAGACACGGATCCTATGCTAATTCTAGCCAACACTAAAAAAACAAAAAAAAACACAAATCACAGAACTGCTATGTAAATTAATACAAAGAATCAACTAAAACGTAGAACTGCTAGATGGAAACAAAAACCTATCGTTGGCTAGATTGTACATCTTGGGTTGCCTCCCAAGCAGCACTTGATTTAACGTCGCGGCACGACATTGGTCTCTTTATTACTCAGACTTCTTTCACACTCTCAGCATTTCCTAGATAGATCTTGATCCTTTGCCCATTTACCATGAACCTTGTTTCTTCCCTATTCTCAATCTCAACCGCTCCATGAGGGAGTACTTTTGTGAGTAAAAATGGCCCAGTCCGTTTGGACTTGAGTTTGCCTAGGAACAAGCGCAACCTAGAGTTGAATAGAAGCACAAGATCACCAACCACAAATTCTCGCTTTTCAATTCTTTGATCATGGTACCTCTTCATCTTCTCTTTGTACAAGGCTGAACTTTCATAAGCTATTAGGGGAAACTCATCAAGCATGTTCAAGTCATTCATTGTCGGATTAGATGCGGCGCCCCAATCCAAATTTAGTTTCTTCATTCCCCACAATGCCTTATGTTCTAGCTCTACTGGTAAATGACAAGACTTCCCATATATAAGTTGGTAAGGAGACATACCTATGGGAGTCTTGTAGGCAGTGCGGTAGGCCCATAGAGCATTATCAAGCTTCCTTGACCAATCCGTTCTGTTAGCATTCACAGTCTTCGCCAAAATCTATTTAATCTCTCTGTTGGACACTTCAACTTGCCTACTAGTCTGCGGGTGGTACGGAGTGGCCACATTGTGGCGGACACCATATTTCTCAAGTAGTGCCTTGAACAATTTATTACAAAAGTGGGAACCTCCATCACTGATTATTGCCTTTGGTGTACCAAATCTGGAGAAAATATTCTTTTTCAAAAATGCGGTGACAGTTTTACCTTCATTGTTGGGGAGCGCAACTGCTTCCACCCACTTTGATACATAATCAACCGCAACAAGAATATATTTCATCACATGTGAACTCACAAATGGACCCATAAAATCAATGTCGCATACATCAAACAACTCTATTACCAATATGGGATTCATAGGAAGCTCCTGCCTCTTTCAAATCCCTCTATCTCTTTGGCAACGATCACACGACTTTTCCAAATCATGAGTATCTTGGTGGATGGTAGGCCAGTAGTACCCACACTGCAAAATCTTATGTGCAGTCTAAATACCACTATGATGCCCACCCACAGGTGACGAATGGCATGCTTCAAGTACACTCAACATCTCAACCTCGGGCACACAGCGACGAATAATCTCATCTGCACAACTACGATACAAGTAAGGCTCATCCCAAAAGAATTTCTTCACGTCATGCATAAATTTCTTCCTTTTGTGAAAACACAAATCCAACAGCACCAGATTGCTTGCCAAATAATTAGCAAAGTCTGCAAACCAAGGAATCAGATCATGAGAAGCAGCCAAAACCTGCTCATCTGGAAAGGTATCATTAATTTCGGCCCCATCATCAAGCTTTAGCGTAGCTTCTTCCTCTAATCTGGACAAGTGATCGGCAACTTGATTTTCGGTCCCCTTTCTATCTTTTACCACAAAATCAAACTCTTGCAGCACCAATACCCATCTAATCAACCTTGGTTTTGCATCCTTCTTTGCCATCAGATACCTTAATGCAGAATGGTCAGTATGCACTATGACCTTAGTACCAAGAAAATAGGATTGAAATTTTTCGAATTCGAAAACCACCGCAAGAAGCTCTTGTTCAGTCACAGTATAATTCTTCTGGGCCACATTTAGAGCATTGCTAGCATAGTAAATAGGATGGAGTATTTTCTCTCGCCTCTGTCCCAATACCACACCAAGCGCCACTCCACTTGCATCACACATTACCTCAAACGGTTGTCCCCAATCTGGTGAGATAATGATAGGTTCAGTAATCAACTTCTCCTTCAACTCTCCAAATGCTCTCAGACAAGCATCATCAAAATCAAACTTAGACTCCCTTTCGAGCAGTTTGCACAAAGGATGTGCAATTTTAGAGAAGTCCTTGATGAACCTCCTATAGAATCCTGCATGCCCAAGAAAACTTCTAACACCTTTTACAGAGATAGGTGGTGGAAGCTTTTCTATTACCTCAACTTTTGCTCGATCAACCTCGATGCCTTTCTCAGAAATCTGATGGCCTAACACGATTACTTCTTTCACTATAAAGTGGCACTTCTCCCAATTTAGCACTAGACTGCAATCTTCACACCTTTTCAGCACCTCGGCCAAATGATCTAGACAGCGGTCAAAAGAGTCACCTACCACAGAGAAGTCATCCATGAACAATTCAATAGTGTCCTCCACCATATCAGAAAATATTGACATCATACACCGCTGGAATGTCGCTGGAGCATTACACAAACCAAATGGCATCCTTTTGAAGGCGAAAGTCCCATAAGGGAAAGTGAAGGAGGTCTTCTCTTGGTCCTCTGGAGCTATAGAAATCTGATTGTAGCCCGAACAACCATCAAGAAAACAATACCAACCCTTACCAGCAGGTCTATCCAACATCTGATCCATGAATGGCATGGGGAAATGGTCATTTTCTTTCTAAGCATTTAACTTCCTATAGTCAATGCAGACTCTCTATCCAGTCACGGGCTGCATCGGAACAAGCTCATTTCTTTCATTAGGAACCATAGTGATCCCACCTTTCTTGGGCACACATTGAACAGGACACACCCAACTACTATCTGCAATGGGATAAATAACTCCGGCATCCAACCACCTGATGATCTCCTTTTAACTACCTCTTGCATAGGTGGATTTAGTCTTCTTTCGTGCTCGATACTAGGCTTGTGATCTTGCATGAGTTGGATTTTGTGAGAACAAATACCGGGAGGGATCCCAATAATATCTGCAATAGTCCACCCAATAGCTCGCTTGAATCTCTTTAACACAGCCACTAAACATTCTACTTGTCTTGAATTTAAATCTTCCGCAATGATGACCAACAAAGTATTATCTCTACCCAAAAATACATACATCAAATGCGGTGGTAAAGCCTTAAGCTCCACTTGCGGTGCCTCCACAATAGACGGTCTCGTGGGTGGGGACTCATGATTCTTCATGTCTAGCTCATACTTCTTTGGTTTTGACCGATATTAGCATCTAACTAGTGCATCTACCAACTCATCGTACTCTTCAATACCATCACTCTCAAAGTTCATCATAACTGCTGCTAGTGCCTCAATACCTAGTCGTTCTTCAATTTGCACTTATGTTCCACTCTGAACTCTGTAACTTATAGCGGATACTATTTGGAGTTCACCACTCTGCTTCATAGATCTACAAATATTGAAAGTTGTTTTTCATTGTTCAGTCTGAACTTCATCTGCCCCTTCTCCATATCAACCAATGCACGCCCTGTGGCAAGGAATGGTCTCCCAAGGATGATGGGAACCTCAAAATCGACCTCACAGTCAAGATTCACAAAATTCGCTGGAAAAATGAAAGACTCCACTTTAACCAGCACATCATGAAGTACACCAATGGGCCTTTTCACAGTTCGATCAGCTATCAGTAACCACATGGTAGTGGGCTTTGGGTCCCCCAAACCCAACTTCTTGTAAATAAACAATGGCATGAGGTTGATGCTAGCACCAATGGCACACAATGCCTTAGCAAAGTGTAATAGCCCGATAGCACATGGAATCGTGAATGCACTAGGATCCTCCTTCTTTTGCACAAGAGACCTTGTAGAAATAGCGCTACAATGCTGCATTCTATTATTATCTTCAAAACTTACAGACCTCTTCTTTGTCACCATATCTTTCATAAACTTTGCATACCCAGGCATTTTTTCCAAAGCTTCTATAAATGGAACGTTGATGGAAAGTTTCTTCAACATAGTAATAAACCTGCGATATTTACCATCTTCAGTCTTCTTCACTAACCTCGTTGGAAAAGGTGGTGGAGGTCTAGGTATGGGTACCAGTTTCTGAGATATCTCCGCTTCTTTCTCTGTCACATTCTCAGACTCTTCTCTAACCTCTATCACATCTTCTTCTTTTCTAATCTCAACATCCACTATAGATGGCGTAGATAGATCTATGGTTTTCTTACCCCCTTGAGTAGTAACTACCATACAATGACCGTCATTCTTTGGATTCTGGATAGTGTTTCTAGGAAGAGTACCAGGTTGACGTGGGTTTACTGTAGTAGACAATTAGTTCATCTGCTGCTCTAGGTGCTTTATTGACACTGCATAGCTATCAACCTTTTGACCAATACCAGACAAGTCATTTCTCATCTCCTTCACATTCTTATCAGTTGAATAAAATCTTCTCATCATCTTCTGCATCATGATATACCGTGAGTTTACGGTATTTCTAATACAGTTCACTTACAAGTTGTGAGTGTCTAGGGCCTTTTTATATTGGTTTTTATGTGTTTTTATCATGTTTTGCAGGAAAGGTCTTCAGGCGCGGAAGTTTAGAGACAGCTGAAGGAAATGCAGAAAAAGGCATCCACGGAGGTGATCTACAGACCGTAGATCCATTCACGGTCTGTAGGTTATGACCGTAGATCAGCAGGCATGGTATTGAGGACAAATCAGAGAAATCTGACCAAGTGTGGAACCACGGTGCCCATTGACGGTCCGTAGTGTTGATCCGTAGAGTGAGACTGCGAGGGTTCCAGTACCTGATTTTTGAAGATTCTAAGTATGGAGCTACGGAAGGGATTGACGGACCGTAGATCGATCTACGGTCCGTACTGTTGGTCCGTCATTTGCTTCAGAGAAGCTGAAATATTTTCTAAGTCCCGAGTGACGGGAGGGACTTACGGACCGTAGATCCATCGACGGTCCGTAAGTCGGTCTCGTGGATTGAAGACGCGTACCTGAACAAAACTTTCCTTAATTTGTTTCCTTTTTTATTTAGGATTTGTTTTCTATAAATAGTACATGTAAACCTCATTTTTGGGGGTTAGACACTATTATTCTACTTTTACTTTGTAACTTTGGAGATTAATTTGCAACTCTAGCAATTATTGATTTCCCAAGTTCGTTTAGAAGATTTTGGCTTTGCAATTCAAGTAAAATTTCTGGGTTTATTATTCTCTCTACATAAGTTCATGATTTCTTCATCTATAATTATGAATTGTGATCTTGCCAATATGAGTAACTAAATCCACAACTAGGGTTGTGGGAACCATGATCGATTAACAAAGTATGAATAGTAAATAAGCAATTCTTGAATAGTGTGTTGCATGTATTGATAATTCTTTCGTTCAGAAGTCTTTTTTAACGGTGGCCAACGTTAGAACTCTCCTTGTTGCTACTTGCCGGACCAAAGAGGTAATTAACAAGAAAAGAATTATCAACATAGATTTAGTGTGATACTATCTAATAGGCTAGTGTCGATTGGTGCGAAGTAATAACTAAGCCAAACATCGATTATGATGTCTAATATGAGGTAAAGGTAAGGGTTAGTAAATTATACACACGTAGCCGGACCAAGGTGCGGGGTGAAATTCTCTAGATGTCGGACCAAGGATTTAGAGATACCTAACTTATCACTTTGCATGTAATACACTAGAAAAGGATTGCTATTACTAGGATTACTGCGTTATGAGATTGTGGGGAACACGTATACCCTAGTTATTTCTCTTATCTTGCTAACAACCAAAGTTGAGTTTGATTATTGATTACTTATTTATTACTATTTGTTTCACACAAGCACAACCCCCCTTTTATTATCTGTTTCTGGAAATAATTTGACTAATTGAATATAATTGTTAATAAAAGTAAAGTCTAAACCATTTTCCTCGTGGGATCGATTCCAACCTACAAGTTGGGTTCTTTACTTGATAACGATCGCTTATACTTCTGTAAGGAGGTGTAATTTGAGCGTATCAAATTTTGGCTCCGCTGCCGGGGAGTCTGGTTTTTAGATTTATTTTTAACTACATTATTGAACGTTAGTCAAATATTTCCTAATTTTACTTTTTTCTTTGTTTCTGTCTCTCTCAGGTTCCGACTCTAGTGTATGCCAAGTACACGAAGCCAAAGCGAACCACTTACTCCGTACGACCCAGAGTTGAACAGAACTTTGCGAAGAATGAACAATCAAGAACTTCCAGTTCATCCTATCGGAGGAAATCTAGATGAAACAGTTGAGTTACAGCAGCCAAGAGTAGTTGGTGGGGAAAACCGGGGTCTAGCTGAAAATCAATTGGGAGATGCAGTGAGAGTGCATGGTCCACCAGGCCCACAACAACATGACAACTATCGGGGCAACATCGACATAACAGACTCCAATGGACCCATTGTCCTACCTCCTCTACCTCCAGGGCACACATTTGTGGTGACTAGTAGTTTGATGCAGATGCTTACAGCAAGAGGCTTATTTTCAGGATCGCCATCGGAGGATCCACATGCTCACTTGGCCAAGCTAAGGGTGGTTTGCAAAAGTTGTGTAGGTAGACCAGACTTGGATATGAATGTCATTGGATTACGAGTGTTCCCTCTGTCACTGACAGGCGATGCTGCAGTATGGTTCACTGAGCTTCCTTATAACTCAATTTTCACATGGGACCAACTAGCAGAGGTGTTTAAAGCAAAGTACTATCCAGTGTCTAAGAAGCTCAATCACAAAGATAGAGTCAACAATTTTGTGGCATTACCTGGAGAGTCTGTGAGTAGCTCGTGGGACAGATTCACTGCTTTCGTAAGAAGTGTCCCAAACCACCGTATTGACGATGAGTCATTGAAGGAATATTTCTATCGAGGACAGGATGATAAAAATAAAGCAGTACTTGACACTATAGCTGGAGGCTCATATGGTGATTGTACATATGCACAGATTGCTGAAAAATTGGAGAGGATCTCTCACAACAATAAAGTGTGGAGCACTAAGAGGTCAGATACTGGGAGAAACACTTTTGCCGTTCATAATGCAACTGTTAACTCTGCAGATGATATTCGTGAGGAGATGGCTCAGATGAGGACAGAGTTGGGGTTGGTATTGAAGCATGTGAGTGGAGGAGCAGAAAAGGTAAATGCTGTAAATTACTTAACTAGAACCCCACCACCAGTTGAGGAGTGTTACTATAAAGAGGACACTTATGCGGTGAACGATCAGATGGGGGGTTTCCGACCAAATGCCCAAGGATCCAACACGGAAAATTGGCGCCAAGGTAAAGGGAACCAAGGTCGGAACTATGGAAATTACAACCGAGAGGGTCACTATGTCCGAGATGGGAACTTCAATCGCGATGACAACTACAACAGGAACAACTATGGCAACAGAAACGATCGGGTTGGACCCTATGTTCCCCCTCAAAATCGGGAATCTGGTGCTAGGGAAGCTGGAGGTAATATGACGCGTATCGAAGATATGCTGCAGAAGATGATGAGAAGGTTTGATGCGACTGATGAGAATGTGAAGGAGATGAGAAACGACTTATCTGGTATTGGTCAAAAGGTTGATGCCCATGCAGTGTTAATAAAGCATCTAGAGCAGCAGATGACGCAGTTGTCTACTACAGTGAACCCGCGTCAACCCGGCACTCTCCCTAGCAACACCATCCAGAATCCAAAGAATGATGGTCATTGTATGACAATTACTACTCGAGGAGGTAAGCAAACCATGGATCCACCTATGCCGTCTGTGGAGGAAGTTGAGATCAGAAAAGAAGATGATGTGATAGAGGGTAGACCAGATGCTGCGAAAGCAACAGAGCAAGAGGTGGAGATATCTCAGAAAGTAGTTCCCATACCTAGACCTCCACCACCTTTTCCACAGAGGTTAGTGAAGAAGACTGAAGATGGTAAATACCGCAGGTTTATCACTATGTTGAAGTAGCTTTCTATCAATGTCCCTTTGATAGAAGCCTTGAAGCAAATGCCTGGATATGCAAAGTTCATGAAAGATATGGTGACAAAGAAAAGATCTGTGAGTTTTGAAGATGATGATAGACTGCAGCATTGTAGTGCTATTGCTACAAGATCTCTGGTGCAGAAGAAGGAAGACCCTGGTGCTTTCACGATCCCATGTACTATAGGGTTATTACTCTTTGCTAAGGCATATTTGATCTTGGTGCTAGCATCAACCTCATGCCTTTATCTATTTACAAGAAGTTGGGTCTGGGGGATCCAAAGTCCACTACAATGCGGTTACTAATGGCTGATCGGACTGTGAAGAGGCCCATAGGTGTGCTCCATGATGTGCTAGTAAAAGTAGAGTCTTTCATCTTTCCGACGGATTTTGTGATTCTTGACTGTGAGGTTGATTTTGAGGTTCCCATCATCCTTGGGAGACCATTTCTTGCCACAGGGCGTGCATTGGTTGATATGGAAAAGGGACAGATGAAGTTCAGACTGAACAATGAAGAAGCAACTTTCAATATCTGTAGGTCCATGAAGCAGAATGGTGAGCTCCAAACAGTATCAGCCATAACTTACAGAGTGGAGAGTGGGTCAGAAGTGCAAATTGAAGAGCGACTAGGTGTTGAGGCACTAGCAGCAGTCATGATGAATTTCGCTAGTGATGATATTGAAGAGTATGATGTGATGGTAACCGCACTTGATAAGTGGGAATACCGGTCCAAACCAAAGAAGTATGAGCTAGACATGAAGAATCGCGAGTCCCCACCCACAAGACCATCTATTGTGGAGGCACCGAAATTTGAGCTTAAAGCTCTACCACCACACTTGAGGTATGTATATTTAGGCGAAGAGAATACTTTGCCGGTCATCATTGCAGCAGATTTGAATGCAAGGCAAGTAGAGTGCTTGGTGACTGTATTAAAGAAGTTCAAGCGAGCGATTGGGTGGACTATTGCAAATATTATTGGGATTCCCCCCGGTATTTGCTCTTACAAAATCCAACTCATGCCAGATCATAAGCCCAGTGTTGAGCACCAGAGAAGATTAAATCCGCCTATGCAAGAGGTAGTCAAAAAGGAGATCATCAAGTGGCTGGATGCGGGAGTTATTTATCCCATTTCAGATAGTAATTGGGTATGTCCTGTGCAGTGTGTGCCTAAAAAAGGTGGTATGACTATGGTTCCAAATGAAAGAAATAAGCTTGTTCCAATGAGGCCTGTCACTGGATGGAGAGTTTGCATGGATTACCGGAAGTTGAATGCGTGGACAGAAAAAGACCACTTTCCTATGCCATTCATGGACCAGATGTTGGATAGACTTGCAGGCAAGGGTTGGTATTGTTTTCTTGATGGGTATTCGGGCTACAATCAAATTTCTATAGCTCCAGAAGACCAAGAGAAGACCACCTTCACTTGCCCATATGAGACTTTTGCTTTCAAAAGGATGCCATTCGGATTGTGCAATGCTCCAGCGACCTTCCAGAGATGTATGATGTCAATATTTTCTGATATGGTGGAGGACACTATTGAAGTGTTCATGGATGATTTTTCAGTTGTAGGTGATTCGTTTGATCATTGTCTAGAACATCTTGCTAAGGTGCTCAAAAGATTTGAAGACTGCAACTTGGTGCTGAATTGGGAGAAATGTCATTTCATGGTAAAAGAAGGTATAGTGTTGGGTCATCGAATTTCAGAGAAAGGTATTGAGGTTGATAAAGCTAAAGTTGAGGTAATAGAAAAGCTTCCACCACCCATCTCTATAAAAGGTGTTAGAAGTTTTCTTGGGCATGCAGGTTTTTATAGGAGATTCATCAAAGATTTCTCAAAAATTGCACATCCCTCGTGCAAACTGCTCGAGAAGGAAAGTAAGTTCTATTTTGATGATGCTTGTCTTAAAGCATTTGGAGAGTTGAAGGAAAAGTTGGTTACAGCACCTATTATTATTTCACCGGATTGGGCACAACCGTTTGAGGTAATGTGCGATGCAAGTGGAGTGGCACTTGGTGTAGTATTGGGTCAAAGGCGCGAGAAAATCCTTCACCCTATTTACTATGCTAGCAAAGCTCTAAATGTGGCCCAGAAGAATTATACTGTGACCGAACAAGAACTTCTTGCGGTGGTTTTTGCATTCGAAAAATTTCGTTCCTACTTGCTTGGTACTAAGGTCATCGTGCATACTGATCATTCTGCATTGAGGTATTTGATGGCGAAAAAGAATGCAAAACCACGATTGATTAGATGGGTACTATTGCTGCATGAGTTCGATTTCGTGGTAAAAGATAGAAAGGGAACCGAAAATCAAGTTGCCGACCACTTGTCCAGATTAGAGGAGGAGGCCATGCTAAAGCTTGGAGATAGGGCTGAAATTAATGATGCTTTTCCAGATGAACAGGTATTGGCTGCTTCTAATGATTTGATTCCTTGGTTCGCAGACTTTGCTAATTATTTGGCAAGCGATATTGTGCCACTCGATTTGTCTTTTCACCAAAGGAAAAAGTTTATGCATGATGTGAAGAAATTCTTTTGGGATTAACCTTATTTGTATCGTAGTTGTGCTGATGGGATTATTCGTCGCTGTGTACCTGAGGTTGAGATGTTGAGTGTACTTGAAGCATGACATTCATCGCCCGTTGGTGGGCATCATAGTGGTATTCGGACTGCACATAAGATCCTACAGTGTGGATACTATTGGCCTACCATCTATCAAGATGCCCATGATTTCGCCAAGTCTTGTGATCGTTGCCAAAGATATGGAGGGATTTCAAAGAGGCAAGAGCTCCCTATGAATCCTATACTGGTGATCGAATTGTTTGATGTATGGGGCATTGATTTTATGGGTCCATTTGTGAGTTCATATGGGATGAAGTATATTCTTGTTGCGGTTGATTATGTATTGAAGTGGGTGGAAGCAGTAGCACTCTCCAACAACGAAGGTAAAAGTGTCACCGCATTCTTGAAAAAGAATATCTTCTCCAGATTTGGTACACCGGGGGCAATTATTAGTGATGGAGGTTCTCACTTTTGTAATAAGTTGTTCAAGGCACTACTTGAGAAATATGGTGTCCGTCACAATATAGCCACTCCTTATCATCCACAGACTAGCGGGCAAGTCGAAGTGTCCAACAGAGAAATCAAACAGATATTGGCAAAGACTGTGAACGCCAATCGAACGGATTGGTCAAGGAAGCTTGATGATGCTCTATGGACATATCGCACTGCATACAAAACCCTCATAGGCATGTCTCCTTACCAACTTGTATATGGGAAGTCTTGTCATTTACCAGTCGAGCTAGAGCACAAGGCTATGTGGGCAATGAAGAAGTTAAATATGGATTGGGGCACTGCATCAAATCAAAGGATGAATGACTTGAATATGCTTGATGAGTTTCGCCTAAAAGCTTATGAAAATTCAGCCTTATACAAAGAGAAGATGAAGAGGTATCATGATCAAAGAATTGAAAAGCGAGAATTTGTGGTTTGTGATCTTGTACTGCTATTCAACTCTAGGTTGCGCCTATTTCCAGGCAAACTCAAGTCCAAGTGGACCGGGCCATTTTTGCTCACAAAAGTGCTCTCGCATGGAGCAGTTGAGCTTGAAAATAAGGATGGAACAAGGTTTGTGGTGAATGGGCAAAGGATCAAGATCTATCTGGGAAATGCTGAAACTATGCAAGAAGTGATTGAGGCCTGCAATCTTGATGAAGTCTGAGTAATCAAGACACCTGCGTCGTTCCGCGACGTTAAATCAAGCGCTGCTTGGGAGGCAACCCAAGATGTACAATCTAGCCAACGATAGGGTGCTGTTTTCCATTTAGTAGTTTAGCTTTCTTTGATTACTTGCGTCTTTGTATCAATGTCGGTAGGTGCTTTAGTGTTTTTAGTTCGTAGTGTTGGCTAGAATTAATATAAGGTCCGTGTCTAAAAAGTGTCAAGAAAATGTAAAAAAATAATAGCTTAGTGGTAGCTACATGTGCAGGTACATCACGCAATAAATCTGCAGAAAATTGTCTGGTGCAGAGATCTACGGATCCCATCGACGGTCCGTCGATTGATCCACGGACCGTCAATGGCATCCGTAGATCCCAGGTAAGTCCCTAAATTTGTCCAAGTGTAATAGTGATCTACGGTCCCGATCTACGGACCGTAGATCGACTCACGGACCGTAGACGGGGTCTCGTGAGTCCAAACCCTAAAAGTTGTCTGACCCGACCCGGACCCCATTACTTAAAAGCCCCCATGTTTCAAACCACTTCCATTCCCTCCAGTACTCCCAAAACCGTTTCGCCCACTCTTTAAACTCCCCAAACCACTTCATAACTACCACATAATATCCTCCCTTCCATAAATTCCCAAAATCCCTTCCATACCAAAGTCAACCCATCCCATAATCTAACAAAAAGGGTCCGGTGTTTGGTCAGTAACGAAGAGGTGACTTCTTGGTCTTGCTAAGCATAGTATCATCACGCAATCACCCCACTCCTTGTTGCTTGTAAGGTAATAGACTTTCCCTTCACTTTGAATTTCAATTCATAGATTGAATATAGAGAGTCGGGAGTTGGGTCTTGACCTTGGGTACTTGTTAGATGAAAGTGCGTGATAAACTTGAATATTACAATGCCCTTGGAACGATAGATAGTGATTGTATAGCATTAGTTTATGTGATCGTAACAAGTACATGCCAGTTTCGACTTAGGGTTCCACATCTAGTCTAAAGTGTTGGGTATAATAATCGGTTGGAATCTTAAGAATGACGAACTAGCATAATTTTAAATTTGTAAATGCATGATGAGGTTGTGTCAATGTTGAAAACTAAGGCCAAAAATGTATGATACCTGGCACTGATGGCTTCCACGATACCCCGTCTACAGACCGTAGATCCATCTACGGACCGTAGATGGGGTTCGTAATTGAATGCACCTGAACAATTTCACCAAGTGTGAAACCACGAAGGTGGACTACGGTCTGTAGGTCCATCTACGAACCGTTCTGCACTTCTGTGGTTTCCATCTGCGACTTATATGTCAGGCTCCTGATCCTCGGAATAGATCCACGGACCGTAAATCAGTCTACGGACCGTAGGTCTCCTCCGTGGATGACCACTGTAGCATCTGTCAAAAAAAATTTGTGAACTTAGTTGAGGGTCGTTATCAATTCTCAACGTTTCTTTTTGCTGCATATGGTTAGTGTTGGCACTAATATCGTTCCCGCAGGTACGATGGCACCCAAGAAGATGGTCACCTACTCAAAACGGGGAAAGTCCAAATCTATTGCCCCTAGTTTCCGGTTGATTGATGAGGACACCGACAGCGACTCTGACCCAGCATATGTGCCTCTCAACCCTAGGACTTCTCGCGCTGCACCCAGAAGCACCTCCCGGAAGGTGCTCCCAGACGTAGTCACTGTCTCCCAGTCTGATGAGGAGCACACACTGATCGGGTCACCAACTGGGGCTGCTTCCAGTTCAGAGGGGCCTATGTCCGAGTCCGAGTCTGCCCATGCCTCAGGCTCCAGTCGGCCCACTCTTCAAAATCAGAGTCTGTCCATGCTACAGAGTCAAATGCCAAATCATCCACAGGGTCGGGAGAAGATGACCAAGCAGCCTTGTCTGACGAAGCAACTAGCTCAGAGTCCATACCTGCACCACGGAATGATGAGCCCACTCTTGTAGCCGGCGAGCTGAATAGGTGGTGCGTAGAGGGTCAATGGCAGATCTATCGGGATGCTAAGATGGTCAATGAAAAACAAAAGATGGCCTGACTGATTCAAGAGGAGCGCAGAGTCCTCACGGGGAGCTTGCATACTGTTCCAGATATTCACCGGCTGTTCAAACTTCACAAGTGTGACTGGATGGCTCGAGACCCAGGGACGTATAGCGAGGAGATTGTCCAGGAGTTCTATGCTTCTTATGCTTCCACTCTCCGCGGGTCCATTTCCAAGCGGTCAAAGCCGCTAGCTCAGGCTCCACTCACTT
Source organism: Solanum okadae (assembly GCA_036553675.1). Taxonomy (NCBI): domain Eukaryota; kingdom Viridiplantae; phylum Streptophyta; class Magnoliopsida; order Solanales; family Solanaceae; genus Solanum; species Solanum okadae. The sequence goes on from CM071683.1 coordinate 14,010,073, forward strand.
CCACCATGGTTCGAGGGTGTCCGGTGGACATATCACCCGCCACCATTAGCCGTTTTCTCTATGGTCCTACCACGGTCCACGCTCGGTCTCCTAACACTTAAGAGTTTGATTACCGCTGGGACATCGTGCGGAGTGGTGCCTTTCAGAGGAATGTTGAGCAGCGAGAGGATGTGATACTATGGCTGGCTAGGTACATTGTTGCGGATGGCGAGCGGGCGGAATGGGTCGCTGCTCCACGGTTGGGCATCCGGAAGGCCACGTTAAATTTTGTGACCAAGTTCTTCTGGCTGCTGGTGCGTAACAGAGTGTCGCCTACAAAAGCTGACAATCAAGTGACTTGGGACAGAGCGGTGATGGTTGCAGCATTGGTAGCAGGAGTAGAGATCGACTTTGCCCGCATGCTGCTGGCAGAGATTCATGAAAATGAGCTACAAAGTCTAAAGTCACATCCGTGGTTGAAGAAAATCAAGGGAAAGAAGGTAAAGCAATAAGATGACAAAAATAGGGCAAAAAGAGGTTAAAAGCCTAGTGTAATGACAAGGAGGGCAGAAAGTCACTAAACAGTACCCAAATGTACCACACCTGACCCTAAGCCTACGTTACAAGCCAATAAAGTCCTATAGTGATCCTAGAGTCTAGTTTGGAGAGTCTAAGCCATGAAAATAAGGGCAAGCTTATGGCAGTAAGCACTAACTGTATTTGAAATTACTTCTGAGCGTGAGTGTTGAATAAATCCTTGTACCATGAATGAAATTAATTTTTTGCGAAAAGAGGATTTCGTTTGAAGTAAGGGCACTAGTTACATCGTTGGAAAGTTGGTACCTGGGTGACAGTGAGAAGGTGGCTGTTGTGTGTCAGTTGGTTGGTCTGTGTCATGATATGATCCACAGGAGTTGGCTTGTCGAGTCTAAGAGAACGAATGTGCACCCGAACAATGAGGATGTAGAGAGCCATGTGATTGCTTGAGTTTAGAAATATTTGCTTCTATACAAGTGTCGTTTAGAGTTGTAGTGCGTCGCTTGAGGACAAACAACGAATTTAAGTTGAGGGTGCTGATATACCGTAAGTTTACAGTATTTCTAATACAGTTCACTTACAAGTTGTATGTGTCTAGGGCCTTTTTATATTGGTTTTTATGTGTTTTTATCATATTTTGCAGGAAAGGTGTTCAGGCGCGGAAGTTTAGAGACAGCTGAAGGAAATGCAGAAAAAGGCATCCACGGAGGTGATCTACGGACCGTAGGTCCATTCACGGTCCGTAGGTTATGACCGTAGATCAGAAGGCATGGTATTGAGGACAAATCAGGGAAATCTGACCAAGTGTGGAGCCACGGTGCCCATTAACGGTCTGTAGATTGATCTACGGACCGTACTGTTGATCCGTAGAGTGAGACTGCGAGGGTTCCAGTACCTGATTTTTGAAGATTCTAAGTATGAAGCTACGGAGGGGATTGACGGACCGTAGATTGATCTACGGTCCGTACTGTTGGTCCGTCGTTTGCTTCAGAGAAGGTGATTTTTGGAAGCTGAAATATTTTCTAAGTCCCGAGTGACGGGAGGGACTTACGGACCGTAGATCCATCGACGGTCCGTAAGTCGGTCTCGTGGATTGAAGACGCGTACCTGAACAAAACTTTCCTTAATTTGTTTCCTTTTTTATTTAGGATTTGTTTTCTATAAATAGTACATGTAAACCTCCTTTTTGGGGGTTAGACACTATTATTCTACTTTTGCTTTGTAACTTTGGAGATTAATTTGCAACTCTAGCAATTATTGATTTCCCAAGTTCGTTTTGAAGATTTTTGCTTTGCAATTCAAGTAAAATGTCTGGGTTTATTATTCTCTCTACGTAAGTTCATGATTTCTTCATCTACAATTATGAATTGTGATCTTGCCAATATGAGTAACTAAATCCACAACTAGGGTTGTGGGAACCATGATCGATTAACAAAGTATGAATAGTAAATAAGCAATTCTTGAATAGTGTGTTGCATGTATTGATAATTCTTTCGTTCAGAAGTCTTTTTTAACGGTGGCCAACGTTAGAACTCTCCTTGTTGCTACTTGCCGGACCAAGGAGGTAATTAACAAGAAAAGAATTATCAACATAGATTTAGTGTGATACTATCTAATAGGCTAGTGTCGATTGGTGCGAAGTAATAACTAAGCCAAACATCGATTATGATGTCTAATATGAGGTAAAGGTAAGGGTTAGTAAATTATACACACGTAGCCGGACCAAGGTGCGGGGTGAAATTCTCTAGATGCCGGACCAAGGATTTAGAGATACCTAACTTATCACTTTGCATGTAATACACTAGAAAAGGATTGCTATTACTAGGATTACTGCGTTATGAGATTGTGGGGAACACGTATACCCTAGTTATTTCTCTTATCTTGATAACAACCAAAGTTGAGTTTGATTATTGATTACTTATTTATTACTATTTGTTTCACACAAGCACAACCCCCCTTTTATTATCTGTTTCTGGAAATAATTTGACTAATTGAATATAATTGTTAGTAAAAGTAAAGTCTAAACCATTTTCCTCGTGAGATCGATTCCAACCTACAAGTTGGGTTCTTTACTTGATAACGATCGCTTATACTTCTGTAAGGAGGTGTAATTTGAGCGTATCACATCATATCTTCACTACGCGCCATATTTCCTCCAGCTTCCCTAGTACCAGATTCCCGATTTTGAGGGGGAACATAAGGTCCAACCCGATCATTTCTGTTGCCATAGGTGTTCTTGTTGTAGTTGTTGTCGCAATTGAAGTTCCCATCCCGAACATATTAACCCTCTTGGTTGTAATTGCCATAGTTCTGACCTTGGTTTCCTTTACCTTGGCGCCAATTATCTGCATTGGATCCTTGGGCGTTTGGTCGGAAACCCCCCGTCTGATCATTCATCGCATAAACATCCTCTCCATAGTAACACTCTTCATCTGTTGGTCGCATTCTAGTCAAGTAATTCACAGTATTTACCTTCTCTGCACCTCCACTCACATGGTTCAATACCAACCCCAACTCGGTCCTCATTTGAGCCATTTCCTCACGAATCTCATTCGCAGACTGGGTATTTGTATTCTGAATGGAAAATGTGTTTCTCCTAGTATCTGACCTCCTAGTGCTCCATGCTTTATTCTTGCAAGATATCTTCTCCAGTTTTTTAGAAATCTGTCCATATGTGCAGTCTCCATATGAACCTCCTGCAATAGTATCAAGCACTACTTTATTGTTGTCATCCTGACCTCGATAGAAATATTCCTTCAGCGACTCATCATCAATACAGTGATTTGGGACACCTCTGACGAAGGCAGTGAATCTGTCCCAAGAGCTACTCACAGACTCTCCAGGTAATGCTAAAAAATTGTTGACCCTATCTTTGTGATTGAACTTCTTGGACACTGGATATCACCTTGCTCGAAACACATCCGTCAATTGGTCCCATGTAAAGATTATGTTATAAGGAAGCTCAGTGAACCATAGTGCAGCATCGCCTGTCACTGATAGAGGGAACACTCATAATCCGATGACATCCATATCCAAGTCTGGTCTATTTACACAACTTTTGCAAACAACCCTTAGCTTGGCTAATTGAGCATGTGGGTCCTCCGATGGCAATCTTGAGAATAAGCCTTTTGCTGTAAGCATCTGCATCAAGCTACTAGTCACCACAGATGTGTTCCCTAGAGGTAGAGGAGGTAGGACAATAGGTCCATCTGAGTCTGCTATATTATCGTTGCCCCGATAGTTGTCAAGTTGTCGTGGGCCCGGTGGATCCTGCACCCTTAATGCATCTCCCAATTGATTGTCAGCTGGAATCTGATTGTCCCGACCAACTACCCTCGGTTGTTGTAACTCAACTGCATCAACTAGATTTCCTCCAATAGGATTAACTGGATCTCCTGGATTGTTCATTCTTCGCAAAGTGCAGTTCAACTCTGGATCGTAAGGAGTAAGTGGTTCACCATTGCTCCGTGTACTTGGCATACACTAGAGTCAGAACCTGAGAGAGACAAAAACAAAGAGAAAAAGTAAAATTAGGAAATATTTGACTAACGTTCAATAATGTAGTTAAATAAATCTAAAAGCCAAAGTTCCCCGGTAGCAGCGCCAAAATTTGATACACTCAAATTACACCTCCCTAAAGAAGCATAAACGATCGTTATCAAGTAAAGAACCCAACTTGTTGTTAGGGTCGATCCCACGAGGAAAATGGTTTAGACCTTACTGTAACTAACAATTATATTCAATTAGTCAAATTACTTCTAGAAACAAGTAATTAAATGGGAAAGGGGGGGGGGGTTTGTGAAACAAATTGTAAGAATTCAATAAGTAATCAATAATCAAAAGTCAATTTTTTGTTGTTATCAAGATGAGAGAATTAACTAGGGTATACGTGTTCCCCACAAGTTCATAACACAGTAATCCTAGTAATACCAATACTTTCCTAGAATATCACATGCAAAGTGGTAAGTTATGTATCTCTAAATCCTTGGTCCGGCATCTAGAAAATTTCACCCCACATCTGCGTCCGGCTACGTGTGTATAATATACTAACCCTTACCTATACCTCATATTAGCCATAATAATCGATGTTTGGCTTAGTTCTTACTTCGCACCAATAGACACTAGACTATTAGATAGTATCACACTAAATCTATGTTGATAATTCTTTTCTTGTTAATTGCCTCATTGGTACGGCAAGTAGTTACAAGGCGAGTTCTAACGTTGGCCACCATTATAAAGACTTCTAAATGAAAGAATTATCAATGCATGTGAAATACTAGTCACGAATTGCTTATTTACTATTCATACTTTCTTAATCGCTCACAGTTCCCATAACCCTAGTTGTGGATTTAGTTACCCATATTAGCAAGAACACAATTCATAGGTTTAGACGAAGAAATCATGAACTTACGTAAGGAGAATAATAAACCCAGAAATTCAACTTGAATTGCTAAACCAAAATCTTCAAAACGAACTTAGGAAATCAATAATTGCTAGGTTTACAAATTAATCTCCCAAGTCACAAAGTAAAACTAGAATAATAATGTCTAACCCCCAAAAACGAGGTTTACATACCCTATTTATAGAAAACAAGTCCTAATTTAAAAAGGAAACAAATTAAAGAAAGTTTGTTCAGGCACGCGTCTTCATTCCACGAGACTGACTCACAGACCGTCAATGGATCTACAGTCCGTGACTCTCTTCCGTCAGCCAGGACTTGGAAAATATTTCAGCTTCCACCAATTAGCTTCTCTTAGGCAAATGACGGTACTGCAGTCCGTCAATCCACCACGATCTACGGTCCGTCAATCCCCCTCCGTAGCTTCACTCTTAGAATCTTCAAAAATCAGGTACTGGAACCCTCGCAGTATCAATCTACAAATCAACAATACGGTCCGTGAATCAATCCATGGACTGTCAATGGCCACCGTGGTTCCACACTTGGTCAGATTTCCCTGATTTGCCTTCCATGCCTTGCCTGCTGATCTACGACCATTACCTACGGACCATCAATGGACCTACGGTCCGTGGATCACTTTCGTGAAAGTAATTTTTATGCATTTATTTCAGCTGTCTCTTTACTTTCGCGCCTGAACATCTTTCCTACAAAATATGATAGAAACACATAAAAATAAATACAAAAAAGCCCTAGACACACACAACTTGTAAGTGAAATGTATTAGAAATACCGTAAACACACGGTATTTCACGAGGCCCCTTTACTCTTATGTTCACTAACTAGACTCAATTAATTCAAATGTTAAGCACTGTCAATTTGTGTGAGGTCTTTCCAATAGGTTAATCCTCACATTTAGTTAGGCGATCAATAATGTGTAGTTTACAATTCTTTGCATGTTTTTGGCAATTCTTCCAAATATTCATCGTAGTTTTGTTCCTTGGCCTTTCATATATTTAAAGTACCACTATTTCTGTAGAATAGCACATAATTAGGTAGTGAAGACACTAATTGTTGAACTAAATAGGCCTCAAATAAGTATAAATCTACCACTCATCAACACCCATACCTTAAACTTTTGCTTATTCTCAAGGAAAATCAAGAACACAATTAGTTCAACAATGGTGTCTACAGAAGTTCTCAACGAGAGCTAACATGCACGTACCATTACGTGACTACTCTCAATAACATGTGACACTTAATTATGAATAAAAAACCTACAATAATGGCTAGCTGTTATCAAACAATGCTCTAGCTAACTATTTCTTCTTTTCTCAAGCTAGATCAAGTTTTCAAAAATAAATTCAAGGGCCCCTACATCAAGAATGATTTCATGTTGTCACAATGAAATCAATAAAGAAGATAGTAATCAATACAACTCTTACTTTCCCAAAAGAGAAATACATGCAACTTCTTCCCATAGGTTTGCCCATTTTCCAATCATCACACAACCTAATTCATGTAGGATATCAAGGGTCTTTCAGACATGTAATGGGGCTGAGTGTTATGGTATGGTCTATTTGGCTCAGTGACTTTACCTTTTTAAAGTATTTTTGCAATTATCTTCACCTTTTCATAAATTCTTTTATCCCATTTCAGTTGGGAGCTCAAAATTTGACTTGTCCATTTTAGTGGAAACACCTTTTTTATATGACAAAACTTACTTTTCATGTTAATTTTCAAAAGGTTTCTCATCATGATCTCTATTTTTTATAAGGAGGGGCTTCTTCTTTTTGTAAAACACTTCAAAGTTGAGTATCCTTTCATCTTTATTTGACATTCACATTGCTTTTCTTCCTCCTTATTTTCCACACCCGAACTTGAGCTTTAGCAAACGTCGGCTATTAAAAAAAACAATGCTTTGAAAAGGATTTTAATTGAGAAGTTCTGAGAAATTTGGCACAAGAGGTTTCAATACAGTCATCAACAAATGCTTTAGGCTCAAATGGTGCAAAAATTGTGGCACACTTTCTCAAGGTAGACAAAAGATATTATGACATTTTGGTTCCCTCTAAAAATTTCTGCCCAAAATAATTTCTTACCTTTACCAAAGCTAGACAATTGGACTTACAAGGAAAATTTTAGGACTCAACAAGCATGCTACAAAGTAAAACCTTACAACAGACGACACATAAAAAAAATTATTTAGAATAGCCCGATAAGATAAAAAGCTTATAGGCGATGTTCATTGCAAGGCTCACATCAGAACATAGCTAGTCAACAATATATTCAAAAATATGATCTAAAAGTGCAACAACATTGATTTCTTCTTGCAAAAAAAAAAACTAAGACAATGCCCATTATAAGTACTATTTAAGACAACGGTAATAGAAACCAATCTATCCTCAAATTATTATTAATGAAAACTCAAGCAATTTAATGATTTCCAAACTCATGGGGAAATTGAAAATGGGTAGAGTCAAAAAGAGCTCTACACTAATGAAACCATTATGATAAACCAAACATAAAAAAATACTATAATTATCCAAAAAATAAAACTGCAAGTAACAAGATACAATCAAAAGGGGAATATTGGCACAAGGCCCTCACCCCACCAATATAGGAATAGTAATTTCCTCGATGTGAGGTAAAATAATATAATACAGAAGGAGAGGTAAAAGTCCCCATGAAAGGTTATGTCTGTGGAGTCCTTGCATGGAGTGGCATCATCCTTGGAATAAGTGCCTGACACAATGATCATTAGAGGCAACACAATAGGCTCAACCTGATCCTCATATTTCCAACACATCAGCACGATGAATGGTGTAGTCTTAAGAGACTCCACTAGTACAAACTACAGAGGTCTCCTCAATGGATCTATCGAACGTAGCATGGACTATCATCTCCTCTGGATCCAGCAGTTCTATCGGTGTCAATGCAATCTCTAACTTATCCTCATTTCTCCTCAAATCCTCCTCATCTGTCTCCTCAACCAAATCATCATTGGTCATATCTTCATCTCACTCGGAACCAGCATCAACAACTATATCATCAGCAACACTCATAATATATCTGTGCAACTGCTCAGCCACACTCGAAGAAAGCTCACCACTAGGCATAAAAGTAGGTGTATACTTAGGAATATAAGGCAAGAGAACTTCACCTCACATCATATATATATATACATGTCTTTAGACCTCAACTATTGAACATATACACCATAAGCAACTATCTCATGCTTAATCGGAGATAAAAAATCTGAACTACCTTATGTTTTCTCTTGGTCCTTTAACTTAGTAGTGAGGTTATCCAACCACAAATAATGTGATTCTATAGATATCTCACAGTAAGTCAACCGAACCCTTAGGGGAGACAATGAAACTTTAATCATCCGATGGGCACATCTTTCACAACCCTCGCGTCCCTCATATTTGTAAACTAGGCAATATTGCCTACTTGATTGATTAAGGTTCGGGTTAAGAGAGACGAGAAATATGAGCAGGGGTAGGTGCAGCAAGAGTAAAAGCAAAAGTATAAGGTATTGAGGAAGTCTGGGGTATACTTAACTACTCCACAAAAAGAGTAGGAGTGGCCTCCGTAACAAGGGTTGAAGGATCAACCATAAGTCTGGTATCTTGTGTTCGCAGAATCCTTTGAGCAACATCATCCCGTATATAATGAGTCTTGATCCTCCCTATGTCATTGGATGAGTGTAGGGTAATCCTCACATCAGTCTTTTCCCAAAGGGACTCCAGTAGGTTTGCACAACTGTCTGATTATAACCGGAAAATGAATTGTTATTTTCTCTTGAATAACTCTAATATATATGTCATCAAAAATAATCCTACAAACATTCAAATCTTTCCTATCCATGATGCCGCCAACTTGTATGACTTTTGGGTACCGAAGTATGGGTTCGTTTTGTGAATGGATAATATTTTTGCTTATTAAACAAAACCAATATCTAGCTCCAATATTCAATTCCTTCTTCTATATTCTCACATCGTCAGCCATTCAAGGAGGAGAAGTATAACAGATAACTGGGTCCAACCAACCTTTGAGAGAGTAAAAAGAATGATGCATACGCATCGTAAACATGCCAACCCCATTTGATGGAGTCCTTAGGGTTGTGTTAGTTGCACCTCTGTGGCATTGTACAATATTACCACGCACCTCAACTTCACCTAAAGGCTTCAAAACTGCACCCTTTCTCTTCTTTGTTATGTCCTATTAATAGGCCATCTAAAACTTTCGCACCATAGATGTTACATATGGATTTTGAGGCAATGTAAACCTCTCAAACTTGTGGAACTAAATTGTGTCTGACATAGCTGCATAGTAACTCATGACACAATAAGTGGAGAGACATATGTCCTCTAGTATAGTGCGTTCTTTAGTAGCCTTAAGCTTATTTAGGGGCTCTAAAGCAATAATCGGGATAACTGGAGATGTGGGTCCCTTAGCTAGAAAGGGTTACACCAAATTTGACCTAATGTTCATTCTCTTCCAAATAATTATCATTTTAGGTTGCTCGGTCTCATGCGTAGAGGGGCATAAAGTTGTTGGTTGTGGGCTAGGAGCCTCAGATGGCTCGTTGTTTGATATCCCCCTATGTCTTTTCAGTGCAGGAGTAGGAGATTTCCTATTAGATTCAATATTAGAAGTCACAACTCACTTCTCTATTGTTTTATCCGTATCCTGCAAGGCACCATCATAAGAACATAGAATTGGTGAAGTTTAGTTGAGATGAGAACCCAAAAGAAAAAAAGTTCAAAAATAGGTCTAAGGCATGCCTACTTAGAAGGGGGACTACCTAACATGCTTGTTGATCTTAGGTGAGCTTGTCAAAATAGACAATGCATAATTTAAAAGAGCCCAGGAAAGATGGGTGGAGTCATATCCAACATAGTGATTCGCTAAGAAACTTTCGACTGGCTAAGACAAGTCCACCAAAAGTGATAGTTAAAAATTTAAAAGAATAGTAAAAAAGGGTCATGTATACTCCTACTTAGCGATTCATCCAGTGGATTTCGACGGACTACGACAAGCCCACCAAATGTGATAGTACCCAGGTCACATATTCAAACACAAAAGGTGGGCAGTGACTTATTTGGTGATTCAACTAACTTCCTTGGTAGGCTAAGACAAGCCCACTTAATAGGCAATGTCCAGGCCAGTGCTTATTTTCACGAAATCAGCTACAATACATAACAATATCCAATTCGCAATTAAATCTACAATTTACCCTTATGATTTTTCTACCCATGGGTACTCAGATTCCCCTAAAATATCACAATGTATTACTCAAATTGACAATTTTTTGTTAAGAAAATAGCCAGTACATCTGTCATTGGGCAAAATCATCTAATTAGGCAACAACAGGCAAATAAGACTTCACCCGCATGAAATTCAACAAAGACCTAGCTTATATCAGAATTCAATTTCATAATTTCACCAACATAATCAATTTTAGCAATTTTTTGGGCACAAGCACAACAATCTAACACGTGGGCACAATTAAAAATGATCGATTTAGCATTACCAATGAAATTTAAACAATATTATGCTTTCAATGGATTCAAGCCCATATAAAATGACACACATTTCAGTAAAAACATAAAATATAGGAATGAAAAACCAACCTCAAAGAGTAGTACAACACAGAAAAAAGGGAAATAGTGTTTGGATTGACATGAAAGCAATCCAATGCACTCCAAGCACTAACACAAATGAGGCACTCTAATATTAAACTTAGGGTATTGGGACCTTAGATGAAATAATGTCCACAAAGTTATGAAATGATTTCTTTTTTAACCTAAACTGATTCTTGGCCTATTTATGACAGTCACACTCAACGTACTGTGACTAAAAAAGCCAAACGCATTTAATGAATCTCCCAAGGAGCTAAAGCTCACCGTTGAGGGTAACGGATACCAAACTTGAAAGTTTATTCAGCACACCTGATAGAGTTCACATAGTGCACTTTGGTAGATAGCCAATTTGAGCTTAGATTGCCTGAGTTTATTGTCCACTTTTTCACTCTTTACACCTCAAAAAGAGAACAAGAATTATTACTCACAATTTCATCAAAGGATGACTGACATGTTCTTGGCATTGCTTAATGTACCTTTCGCAACACTTTGACTTCATTTAAACTTCAACGCACAACACATATTATTGAAAGAAATAACATTAAAGAAAAACTTGGGTTTTCTCCCAAGAAGAACCTTATTTAAAATCATGGCACGACATAGTTTTCAATTCCTCAACAATCAGTATTGGGATTTTTTATTGTATCATTAGGCAACGTTTCTTTTTTCCTTGTATTGAGATGTGTGGAGATCTGGCTCATTTGAATCCCAACTATTTGATAGACACTGAATGATAGGTCCCTATTTGACTGAAGGTGCAAAAGTCATTTTTCAAGTCGTTCAATACATTGTCAAACTCTTTAACCTTCTTTAAAATCCCCGTGAGCATTTCCTGAGTTTGGTTTCCTTCCAAACTAGCTAGTTCGTTTTGTCATGGATGATCATTGATAGGGATATACCTATCTTTTTAAGTGTCCTTGTCTCTCGAATTTCAACCTCTCCAATCTTTCCAACTGCTATCTTCCTCATTTTTTCAACCTTGGATCACCACCTTGTCATTGGCTATTTGACTGAGAAACCGCTACTTGGTTTCCGAAGAATTGTACTTCATCATTGTACAACGCCTTAAACATGGTGTAACGACTGGTTCTCGTCATTATAGAAAAGCCAACGGGAAATAATTTTGGGCTGAAAAACTCTTTTGTAGTAACTTTGGAATTTCTCAACCTAGTCTAGATTTGGACGAAATAGGAGTCAGTAAGGTCTAGGGAAATATAGGTACAATTCGGTGATCTATTTAAGAATATAATCATACGGGTAGATAAATAAGACGTTAAGGAACAAATACAACTTTATAGAATTGAATTCGGGTGAGTAGAACTCCTAAAATTGATCTTAGCATGAGAGGGTAGTTTCTGAGTGTCATGAGACGAAGGTGTGTTGTGAAATGGGGTTTGGAAATTCTTTATTTAGCTCTCTGTTTCAATGCAAGCCACTAAGGTGGGATTATTCCCACCAGGGCGGGGCTGCTGTGGTGGGATGGGTGCCGCCATAGTGGGCCAGTCACGAATTAAGTCAAAAATAAATCCCTAAAATGTTTTATTCTGCACTTTTCAACTTTGGGAGCTAGGAGACGGTCCCAAGGCGAGTTCTCGGCCATTTTTCACCATTCTTGAGGCTAGAGGTAAGGTTTTCACTCCTTTAATCTGTGTTTCAATCTGTAGAACGTAAACTAGTGGGTAATTACCGATGGAGGAGGATGTTGATGTGGAATTTATGGTGGAAAAAACCCTAATTTGGATATTTTGGTAGTTGCACCCATTTTCTTAGACTTGTTGAGCTTTAGATATTTTGGTACATTACCTTTCAGGTTCTAGGTATTATTCAGCATTTATTTTGGTTGTTAGATTTTTGTTGGAGTTTATGGAACTCTATTTCTTTTCCTTAGCATTTAAACCTTCTTGCGTATCTTTAAAAGCCACAGATTTTGGTTGAGCTTAGTTTGGGTTGTAGTAATGGTTCTCCTACCGGAGGGTTAGTGTGGGTGCCAACACGATTATCAGGGTCGTGACAAAGTTGGTATCAGAGCCTAGTTCGTTGATCTCAATGCATCGAAATGAGTCTAGTAGAGTATTGCGGAACGGTACAAAGACATTTGTACTTTTCTTTGAGAGGCTATAGGACTTTTGGAAATCTCTTTGCTTTCTCTTTTCTCCTTTCGCGCTTTAAATTGGTTACTATTGGTATCTGACAATTCGAATTGGTATCTAACCTATTTCACTCTTCTATCCGCAAATGGTTAACACTAGATTCAACATCATCAGGCTCATATCTACCGTCAACGCTCCACCTGAGGAATCTATAGCAAGAGGTCGCGGTCAAGGCAGGGGTAGAGGAAAAGCTAAGGGTAGAGGCGGAGGAAGGGTGGCGCCTACTAAAGATGGAGCACCATTTGAGAATGCTCCTAGAAATGAGGCCCTTCTTGTGCATCATGAAGAGGTAGAGGAAAATGTATAGGTTAAGAATGAGGATAATGTTGGACAAGCAGAAGAGGTGCAGGCTCAGACTACAGGTATCCTCATTTAGACCCAGTGTTAGCGCAACAGATTATGACGTTCTTGAAAGGATTAGTTGGTCCTGGAGTTCTTCCCTCTGTTAAAGCAACTCAAGCTCCCGCCAATCCCCCAGTTGCTATCACTGTCCCTAAGGTGGGTGGAACTGTAGGTAATGATGATTTCTTTTGTCCTTTGTTGGGTCTTGTTATGACTGGTAATGAACATGAGATCTTGATTAAGTTCTTGAAGTTGTTACCGCATGTGTTCCATGGTTCTGAGAGTGAGGACGCCTATGAGTTCATCCTAGATTGGTTTGAGAGGCTTCATAAGTTGGGAATTTTCTATCAGCATGGAGTTGAGTTTGTGACTTTTCAGCTTAAAGGTGAGGCTAAGTAGTGGTGGAGAGCTTATGTGGAATGTAGATGTTCAGTATTACCTCCACTCACTTGGACCCAGTTTCATGCTTTGTTCTTGCAGAAGTATGTGCCTCAGAATTTGATAGATCATAAGAAGGTTGTGTTCATGGCTTTGGAGAAAGGTAGTATGTCTATGGCTGCTTATGAGGCCAAGTTCCATGCTTTGTCTAAATATGCTACGCAATTTGGGACTACTAAGGAAGAGAGGATCCGTCTATTTGTTACGGGGCTAAAATTTTGAGTTGCAGTTATTGTCCGTTCATATGACCTCTACACGAAAAAGCTTCAATGAGGTAATAGATTTTGTGAAGAAAGAGGAGGGGGTGAGGCGAGACGGTCATGCTAAGGCATTGGCTATAAAAGCCAAGAATTTAGGAAACTTTCAAGGTTCTTACTCAAGAGGTTCAGGGAGGCCAACACTTGCAGCCTGGTCAATTCAGTCCGCTATGCCCACTTATACAGGTAATTACTCTGGAAATCCACCTCAGAATTTGATTCAAGATAGCCAAGGAGCCCCACCTTCGATGGGCGGTAGGCCATCTTTTGATCATACTTGCTATAACTTTGGAGAATCTGGGGATATGAGGAGAGATTGTCCCCACTTGCGCATGATGGATTGCGTTTAGCAGCAGACTAGAGCATTGGTACCCACGGGAAATGGGAATAATGGTCGAGGGCATCCACAAGGTGGGCGAGGAGGAAATTAGCGAGGTTGTGGAGGTTGGGGAATTGGTAATGTAAGCAGGGTACAGTGCAGCCAGACAGGAAAGTCGCCAGTCATGATGACAGGTCTCAGTGTTATGCCTTTCCGGGTAAGACTGAGGTGGAGGCATTTGACGTATTAATCACATGAACTATTCTTGTCTGTGACCGGATGGCTAATGTGTTATTTGATCCGGGTTATACTTATTATTATGTGTCCGTGCAATTTGCATCAGAATTTAATATGAATTATGATATACTTGATGCCCACATCCATGTTTCTACCCCAGTTGGAGAGTCTGTCATAGTCACCCATGTTTAACATTGTTGTCCTATTTTGTTATGGGTTTTCAAACTTGGGCTGATTTGGTAATTTTGGATTTCATTGACTTTGATATAATCTTAGGCATGAATTGGTTGTCCCCCTATTATGATGTACTTAATTGTAATGCTAACTCTGTAACTCTAAAAATTCCCAGAGGGAAAAGTTAGTGTGGCAAGGGATGTACAAGCCTAAGCAAGCTAAGATCATATCCTCCATTTAGGCTAGGAAATTGGTAGGGCAGGGTTATTTGTCTTATTTTGCTCATATTCGAGATGTTGAGGTTTAGTCTCAATCTATTGAGTGTATCCTTATGGTGTCAGAATTTAGAGAATTGTTTCCTACTGATTTGCTTGGTATGCCTCCGGATAGAGATATAGATTTCTACATTGATTTAGAACCTGGAACTCATCCCATTTCAATCCCTCTATATCTCATGGGTTCGACAGATTTAAGAGAGCTTAAGGCTCAAATCTAAGAACTTCTTGATAAAGGATTTATTTGTCCTACTGCTTCCCCATAGTGGTCTCTAGTTTTGTTTGTTAAGAAAAATGATGTTAGTACGAGGATGTGTATAGATTACCAGCAATTGAATAGGGTCACAATTCCAAACAAGTACCCGTTGCCTTGAATAGTTTATCTTTTTGACCAGTTGCAAGGTGCATCAGTTTTCTCTAAGATTGATCTAAGGTCTAGTTACCATTAGTTAAAGATTAGGCCTAAGGATGTGGCCAACACTGCATTTAGAACCTGTTATGGTAACTCGTTTAGGTTGACTATTGTGCCTGCAGCCTTTATGAGTTTAATGTATGGTGTGTTCAAGATATTTCTTGATTCGTTTGTTATAGTCTTTATTGATGAAATTTTAGTTTATTCGAGAAGTAACGAAGAGCATGCCGACCATCTTCGTATTGTTCTGGTGTTCTTGGGAAACAAAGGTTGTATGCAAAATTTTCTAAGTGTGAATTTTGGTTGACTTCGGTTGCATTTTTGTGGCATGTAGTTTCAAAAGAAGGGGTAACGGTAGATCCCCAAAAGATTGAGGCGGTTAAGAATTTGGTTCGGTCGAGCTCTATGATGGAAGTTAGGAGTTTTGTGGGGCTCGCTAGCTACTATCATCGGTTAGTGAAAAACTTTGCTTCTATTACCACACATCTAAAAAAATTGACCAAAAAGGAGGTACCTTTTTAATGGACTGAAAAATGTGAGGAGAGCTTTCAAAAGCTCAAGATTCTATTGACCACATCGCCTATTCTAGCACTACCGGTGGAAGGCAAAGCTTTTATTATTTATTGTGATGCTTCCCATTCGGATTTAGGTGTTGTGTTAATGTAGGATAAAAATGTTATGGCTTATGCATCGCGATAGTTGAAGGTGCATGAAAGGAATTACCTAATACATGATTTGGAGTTGGCAACGGTGGTATTTTTTCTTAAGATCTGGCGATATTACCTCTATTGTGTCAAGTATGAAGTGTTTACTGATCATCGTAGTTTACAACATGTGTTCACTCAAAAAGATCTCAATTTGAGACAAAGAAGGTGGATGGAGCTACTTAAGGATTATGATGTCACCATTCAATACCATCCGGGTAAGGCTTAATATAGTAGCAGACACCTTGAGTCGAAAAGCGGTGAGTATGTGATAACAGCAAGGTTAAGGGAGATCACAAATAGAGAATTGAATATTAGAATGCGGAAGCACAAAGAAAAGAAACAAAAAGACTAACTAAAGATATGGGAAATTCGAAGGAAAGATCCACGAATTTCCAAGGATTAGATGTTCTAAGGCCTTGAAAAGATCCAAGTAACAACGTATAGATTTATGGAAGAAATCTAACGCCTTTACTTGAGAAAACGAATCAAAACGATAGATTCGGATCTTGACCGCTTTATGAGTAACTAAAGACAATAATTAGTATGTAGAAACTAATCACCTTCTAAAGAATACCAAAAAGAAACCAAAGATATCACAAGAAGAAATTACTTTATACCTTAAACTATGAAACTAGTAAAGGTTTAAAGATAAATTCTCAAAGAACAAGTCACAAAGGTTCAAAGAACTCTCTCAAATATTATTAATATCAATGTAAATTGTCTTTAATGAATGAAAAGGACTCCTATATATAGGAGAAGGGAAAAAACGTCCAAGAAGCCAAACCCTAAAAAAACAATTACAAGGAATCCTACTCTAGAAAGGAAATAAAGTAACCTAACTAGGAACAAATTTAGTACTTCTAGGAAAGCATTAAATGGTACTTAAGAGACCATAAATAGACTAAGGAAAATATTAATAACCTATATATAAATAAATAAATAAGGTAAATCCCAACTAGGAAAAGAATCTTGACAATCTTGGAAAGTTTGACTAGTCTTCTCTCAAAACTTGGGCAGAAAGCAACTCTTGTTGTGGCTGATTCTTGGACTCTTCTTGACCTTTTTTGCACGAAATTGGACCTTAAAATTCCTCATCTTGGGCTTGAATTTGGGCCACCAAATAATTGTAGCATTTGGACAATTCCTCTCCCTTGGGCTTGAGCTCTTCTTCCCCAATAAGAAACCTTTGGATCAGCGATTGAAGCCCATTGAGCTTATCATTGAACTCCTTGGTTTGAGATCTTGTTATGGGCCTCCTTGGAGTTTCTAAAGCGTCATCCTTGTCCTTCAATGGAGTAGAGCTTCCTTGGATGCTATCATTCCCCTCTTCTTGAAGAGAATTCGTCCTCGAATTCAAATCTGCATCAAAATGGGAAAGATCAGAAACATTAAAAGTAGCACTAACTTGGAACTCACCAGGAAGATCAAGTTTATAAGCATTGTCTCCAATCCTTTCAAGGACTTTGTATGGCCCACTTCCTCTAGGATCTAGTTTGGTCTTTCTTTTGGAAGGAAATCTTTCCTTTCGCATATGCACCCAAACCAAGTCACCAGGTTTAAAAACAACATATTTTCTGCCCTTATTCCTTCGCAATGCAACTTCCTTGTTCTTCTTTTCAATTGCAAGCCTTGTTTGTTCATGAATTTTCTTCATCATATCAGCCTTCTTCTTACCATCAAGATTAGCAAAATCATTAGTAGGCAAAGGCAATAAATCAAGGGGGGTAAGGGGGTTGAATCCATATACAACTTCAAAAGGAGTCTTACCAGTAGAAGAATGGAAGGTCCTATTATAAGCAAATTCTACAATAGGTAAGTAATCTTCCCAAGAAGTCAACTTTCCTTTCAAAATAGCCCTCAACATGTTCCCTAAAGTTCTATTAACCACTTCCGTTTGCCCATCCGTTTGTGGGTGACAAGATGTAGAAAATAGCAATTTAGTTCCTAACTTTCCCCAAAGAATTCTCCAAAAGTGACTTAAGAACTTGGCATCCCTATCACTAACAATAGTTCTAGGTATTCCATGCAATTTAACCACTTCCTTTACAAACAAGTCAGCCACATGAGATGCATCATTAGTCTTTTTACATGGGATAAAACGAGCCATTTTAGAAAATCTATCTACTACCACAAATATACTATCCTTACCATACTTAGTCTTTGGCAGCCCCAATATGAAATCCATAGAAATATCAATCCAAGGGGAATTAGAAACAGGTAAAGGAGTATAAAGACCATGCGGCAATGTTCTAGACTTAGCCTGTTTACATTCAAGACAATAAGAACACACTTTTTCAACATCCTTTCTCATGCTAGGCCAATAAAAATGTTCAGAAAGTATTTCAAGTGTTTTGGGTACACCAAAATGTCCCATTAGCCCTCCACAATGTGCTTCCCTAACAAATAGTTCACGCAATGAGCAGTTAGGAACACATAATTTATTTTCCTTGAATAGAAATTCATCTTGAAGATTAAATTTCTCAAAAGGACCTAACTTACATTCAGCAAAAATCTCACCAAAATCAGAATCATTAGCATAGAGGAACTTGATTTGGTCAAAACCCAACAACTTTGAAGTAAGAGTAGAGATCAAAACATACCTTCTTGAGAGTGCATCAGCAACCACATTCTCCTTTCCTTGTTTGTAAGCAATTACATAAGGAAAAGTTTCAATAAACTCTACCCATTTAGCATGCCTACGACTAAGTTTACCTTGACTCTTCAAGTATTTTAATGACTCATGATCAGTCTTGACCACAAATTCTCGAGGCCACAAGTAGTGCTGCCATGTAGCTAACGCCCTCACCAAGGCATATAGCTCCTTATCATAAGTTGAGTAGTTCAATGTTGCTCCACTTAGCTTTTCACTAAAGTAGGCAATTGGCTTGGAGTCTTGCATCAAAACTGCACCTATGCCCTTACCAGAGGCATCACACTCAATTTCGAAAGACTTAGAAAAATCAGGCAATTGCAAAAGAGGAGCAGAACACAATTTATCCTTCAGCAAGTTAAATGCATCATCTTGTTCCTTTCCCCATGTAAAAACCTTATCTTTTTTAATAACTTCAGTTAAAGGAGCAGCAATGGTGCTAAAGTCTCGCACAAACCTCCTATAAAAACTAGCAAGTCCATGAAAACTCCTAACTTCAGTTACACTATTAGGTTTAGGCCATTCTTTTATTGCTTTGATTTTCTCATCATCTACTTCAACTCCCTTAGAACTGACTACAAAACCTAAGAAAACCACACGATCCACACAGAAAGTACACTTTTTGAGATTAGCAAATAAGCGTTGATTTCTAAGAACTTCAAAAACTTGTTTTAAGTGCTCTAGGTGTTCATCCAGATTTTGAGAAAAGATCAAGATGTCATCAAAATACACCACAACAAATTTTCCATGGAAATCTTTAAAAACATGATTCATTAGTCTCATAAAAGTGCTTGGTGCATTAGTCAAGCCAAAGGGCATAACTAACCACTCATAAAGTCCATATTTGGTCTTAAAAGCAGTTTTCCATTCATCTCCAGGATTCATACGAATCTGATGGTAACCACTCTTTAGATCAATTTTAGAAAAGATTTTGGAACCATACAGTTGGTCCAACATGTCATCAAGACGAGGAATAGGATGGCGATACTTTACCGTTATCTTGTTGATGGCTCGACAATCTACACACATCCTCCATGTTCCATCCTTTTTGGGGACCAATAGGACTGGAACAGAGCATGGGCTCATACTCTCTCGAACAAATCCCTTTACAAGCAATTCTTCAACTTGCCGTTGTAATTCTTTGGTCTCTTCAGGATTGCTCCTATAGGCAGGCCTATTAGGAAGTTGAGACCCAGGCACAAAGTCTATTTGGTGCTCAATCCCTCTCAAAGGTGGCAATCCCTTTGGAGTGTCATCAGGAAAAACATCTTCAAAATTCTGCAAAAGAGAAGAAACACTATTTGGCAAAGAAGGAGTTAGTTGTTCAAAATTAATCAATACTTCTTTGTAAGTAAGTAGTATTATGGGCAGCCCCTCTCTCCTAGCATTCAAACACTCCTTGGCTTTTATAAAAAGGCTCTCATTTTTCTTTTCCTTAGCCTCTTTCCTCTCACCAAAATATTTATTTTTGTTACTCACACCCTCTTTTACCTCTTTACTTAGATCGCTGCCCTCTCTCTCTTTCTCGCGGCCATCTCTCTTTTTTTCTATTATCTCTTGGCCTTTTTCTTTTCCCTCAAGCTCACTTTTTACCTCTCCCTTTTGTTTTCCCATTGTTTCCCTCAATCGTTTTTGATCTTCAAACACTTGAGAAGGAGATAATGGTGCAAGAGTATACTTCTTACCATTATGCAGAAGACTATACCTATTCTTTCTCCCATGATGAGTAGTATCCCTATCATACTGCCAAGGTCGGCCAAGTAAAACATGACATGCTTGCATTGGGACTACATCACAAAGAATTTCATCTTCATACCTACCAACATTGAATGAAATCATGCATTGTTTGTTTACTTTTACTTCTCCACAATCATTCAACCATTGGAGCCTATATGGGGTAGAGCGCTTCATGCATGCAATTCCTAGTTTATCCACCAAGTATGAACTCACCACATTTGCACAACTTCCCCCATCAATAATCATAGAATAAGTCTTCCCTTTTATCCCACACCTAGTATGAAACAAATTCTCTCTCTGTCCTTCATCAACACTACCCAAATTGATAGTCATAATTCTCCTAACCACCCCAATTATACCATCATTAGGCAATTCCAAATCATCTTCCTCACTTACACCTTCTCCCTCTTCTTCTTCCCCCTCACTTTTTTCACTCTCATATTCTCCATTCTCTCTAAGTAGGATGTTTCTTCTACTTGGACATTCATGCATCATATGCCCCCTTCCATGACATTTGTGACATTGAATAGAACTTGAAGGTTTAGAAGATTTAGGATTAAAGGTTTTACCTCCCTCCTCAACTTTACCTTTACCTCTATCATCTTGAGGTTTGGAAGGAGCTTTCCCCTCTTGAGTTGGCCATGGCTTCTTCGAGATAGTGTTTGGTCGACTTCTCCATGAGTTATTTTGCCGCTTTTTCTCAATTTGTTTTTCAACTTTTACAGACAAATCAACTAACTCATCTAAAGTTACATATTGTTGTATCTCTACTACATTAGCTATTTCTGTATTTAAACCATTTAAAAATCTAGCTATTGTAGCCTCTTCTTCCTCCATGCAGTTAGCTTGGATCATAGCCATATCCATGCTTTTGAAGTACTCATCCACTGACATGGAGCCTTGCTTCAAGTGTTGAAGGCGAGACTGTAGATCTCTTTGGAAGTATGATGGAATAAATCGCTTCCTCATTACCCTCTTCATCTCTGCCCACGTAGCAATAGGTGGTAGCTCCTCTTGCAATCTGTCTCTAGCAAGCTTTTTCCACCAAGAAGCAGCATAATCAGAAAACTCAACAACAGCAAGTTTAACTTTCTTACCCTCAGAGTAGTTATGACAATCAAAGATGGCTTCAACTCGTCTCTCCCAATCAAGGTACAAGTCTGGATCCCTTGTCCCCTTGAAAGATGGCATCTTCATCTTTATACTATTTATATTATCATCTTCTACTCTACCTCTTTGTCCCCTCCTATCTCTTCTTTCTAGATTAAATTCAACATCAAAATCATCATTATCATATTCAGGATTTACAAAAGGGATATGGGGTACATTCCTTCTAACTTGGGGTCTAACATTATTTGGGGGTACAACATTATTCTCCCTCCTAATTGCAGCTATGATGTCATTCTGCTCGATAATCATATCCCTCATCTCTTGAAATTGAAGGGTCCATCTCTCAAATTGTTGGTGCATAGCTTGAAGGGTGAAGTCGTTCCTTCCTTTGACCTCGGCTTCTAAACGAGCCCTTTCCTCATCACCACCTGAATTAGACATCTAAAAAAAAAAAAAGAATAAATGATTAAGTATCACACTTTTAATATGGCTTTTATCCTCTTTTAAACTCACCCACACTTGCCTTTTTCCACTCAAAATAACCTTTGAACGAGAATACTTTGTAGATTTATAATTAAACCAAAACGTGTATCAAGTTCGTAGTAATAAAGTATGGAATCTTGGGGTACAAAAAGAAAGTAAAGAACTAGTCCTAGAACAAGTAGGATTTAGTTGAAACAAAACACGAATAAAAAGGAACTTATTTTAGAATTATAAGAACAAGAAAAAAAAGAATTCCTCTTATTCTTAAAGGTCTAGAATCCCCTCTTCTTGCAACCTTCTTTCTTGGAAACAAATTAATGCAAAACTTGGAGAGCAAGTAATAAGATTTCTTGAATAGCAAGTAATAAATTCTTCTTTTTTTTTTTCACGCTACTGTTCACGCTATTGTAAATTTTTTTTTTTTTTTTTTTTTTTACGACGCTACTGTTCACGCTTTACTGTTTTTTTTTTTTTTTTTTTTTTTACTCTAAGAAGAAATCCCAAGATTTATCAAGAACGGAATCTTGATAGAACCGCTCTGATACCACTTGATAACAGCAAGGTTAAGGGAGATCACAAATAGAGAATTGAATATTAGAATGCGGAAGCACAAAGAAAAGAAACAAAAAGACTAACTAAAGATATGGGAAATTCGAAGGAAAGATCCACGAATTTCCAAGGATTAGATGTTCTAAGGCCTTGAAAAGATCCAAGTAACAACGTATAGATTTATGGAAGAAATCTAACGCCTTTACTTGAGAAAACGAATCAAAACGATAGATTCGGATCTTGACCGCTTTATGAGTAACTAAAGACAATAATTAGTATGTAGAAACTAATCACCTTCTAAAGAATACCAAAAAGAAACCAAAGATATCACAAGAAGAAATTACTTTATACCTTAAACTATGAAACTAGTAAAGGTTTAAAGATAAATTCTCAAAGAACAAGTCACAAAGGTTCAAAGAACTCTCTCAAATATTATTAATATCAATGTAAATTGTCTTTAATGAATGAAAAGGACTCCTATATATAGGAGAAGGGAAAAAACGTCCAAGAAGCCAAACCCTAAAAAAACAATTACAAGGAATCCTACTCTAGAAAGGAAATAAAGTAACCTAACTAGGAACAAATTTAGTACTTCTAGGAAAGCATTAAATGGTACTTAAGAGACCATAAATAGACTAAGGAAAATATTAATAACCTATATATAAATAAATAAATAAGGTAAATCCCAACTAGGAAAAGAATCTTGACAATCTTGGAAAGTTTGACTAGTCTTCTCTCAAAACTTGGGCAGAAAGCAACTCTTGTTGTGGCTGATTCTTGGACTCTTCTTGACCTTTTTTGCACGAAATTGGACCTTAAAATTCCTCATCTTGGGCTTGAATTTGGGCCACCAAATAATTGTAGCATTTGGACAATTCCTCTCCCTTGGGCTTGAGCTCTTCTTCCCCAATAAGAAACATTTGGATCAGCGATTGAAGCCCATTGAGCTTATCATTGAACTCCTTGGTTTGAGATCTTGTTATGGGCCTCCTTGGAGTTTCTAAAGCGTCATCCTTGTCCTTCAATGGAGTAGAGCTTCCTTGGATGCTATCATTCCCCTCTTCTTGAAGAGAATTCGTCCTCGAATTCAAATCTGCATCAAAATGGGAAAGATCAGAAACATTAAAAGTAGCACTAACTTGGAACTCACCAGGAAGATCAAGTTTATAAGCATTGTCTCCAATCCTTTCAAGGACTTTGTATGGCCCACTTCCTCTAGGATCTAGTTTGGTCTTTCTTTTGGAAGGAAATCTTTCCTTTCGCATATGCACCCAAACCAAGTCACCAGGTTTAAAAACAACATATTTTCTGCCCTTATTCCTTCGCAATGCAACTTCCTTGTTCTTCTTTTCAATTGCAAGCCTTGTTTGTTCATGAATTTTCTTCATCATATCAGCCTTCTTCTTACCATCAAGATTAGCAAAATCATTAGTAGGCAAAGGCAATAAATCAAGGGGGGTAAGGGGGTTGAATCCATATACAACTTCAAAAGGAGTCTTACCAGTAGAAGAATGGAAGGTCCTATTATAAGCAAATTCTACAATAGGTAAGTAATCTTCCCAAGAAGTCAACTTTCCTTTCAAAATAGCCCTCAACATGTTCCCTAAAGTTCTATTAACCACTTCCGTTTGCCCATCCGTTTGTGGGTGACAAGATGTAGAAAATAGCAATTTAGTTCCTAACTTTCCCCAAAGAATTCTCCAAAAGTGACTTAAGAACTTGGCATCCCTATCACTAACAATAGTTCTAGGTATTCCATGCAATTTAACCACTTCCTTTACAAACAAGTCAGCCACATGAGATGCATCATTAGTCTTTTTACATGGGATAAAACGAGCCATTTTAGAAAATCTATCTACTACCACAAATATACTATCCTTACCATACTTAGTCTTTGGCAGCCCCAATATGAAATCCATAGAAATATCAATCCAAGGGGAATTAGAAACAGGTAAAGGAGTATAAAGACCATGCGGCAATGTTCTAGACTTAGCCTGTTTACATTCAAGACAATAAGAACAC
Source organism: Solanum okadae (assembly GCA_036553675.1). NCBI lineage: Eukaryota > Viridiplantae > Streptophyta > Magnoliopsida > Solanales > Solanaceae > Solanum > Solanum okadae. The sequence goes on from CM071683.1 coordinate 14,034,498, forward strand.
ACTTTTTCAACATCCTTTCTCATGCTAGGCCAATAAAAATGTTCAGAAAGTATTTCAAGTGTTTTGGGTACACCAAAATGTCCCATTAGCCCTCCACAATGTGCTTCCCTAACAAATAGTTCACGCAATGAGCAGTTAGGAACACATAATTTATTTTCCTTGAATAGAAATTCATCTTGAAGATTAAATTTCTCAAAAGGACCTAACTTACATTCAGCAAAAATCTCACCAAAATCAGAATCATTAGCATAGAGGAACTTGATTTGGTCAAAACCCAACAACTTTGAAGTAAGAGTAGAGATCAAAACATACCTTCTTGAGAGTGCATCAGCAACCACATTCTCCTTTCCTTGTTTGTAAGCAATTACATAAGGAAAAGTTTCAATAAACTCTACCCATTTAGCATGCCTACGACTAAGTTTACCTTGACTCTTCAAGTATTTTAATGACTCATGATCAGTCTTGACCACAAATTCTCGAGGCCACAAGTAGTGCTGCCATGTAGCTAACGCCCTCACCAAGGCATATAGCTCCTTATCATAAGTTGAGTAGTTCAATGTTGCTCCACTTAGCTTTTCACTAAAGTAGGCAATTGGCTTGGAGTCTTGCATCAAAACTGCACCTATGCCCTTACCAGAGGCATCACACTCAATTTCGAAAGACTTAGAAAAATCAGGCAATTGCAAAAGAGGAGCAGAACACAATTTATCCTTCAGCAAGTTAAATGCATCATCTTGTTCCTTTCCCCATGTAAAAACCTTATCTTTTTTAATAACTTCAGTTAAAGGAGCAGCAATGGTGCTAAAGTCTCGCACAAACCTCCTATAAAAACTAGCAAGTCCATGAAAACTCCTAACTTCAGTTACACTATTAGGTTTAGGCCATTCTTTTATTGCTTTGATTTTCTCATCATCTACTTCAACTCCCTTAGAACTGACTACAAAACCTAAGAAAACCACACGATCCACACAGAAAGTACACTTTTTGAGATTAGCAAATAAGCGTTGATTTCTAAGAACTTCAAAAACTTGTTTTAAGTGCTCTAGGTGTTCATCCAGATTTTGAGAAAAGATCAAGATGTCATCAAAATACACCACAACAAATTTTCCATGGAAATCTTTAAAAACATGATTCATTAGTCTCATAAAAGTGCTTGGTGCATTAGTCAAGCCAAAGGGCATAACTAACCACTCATAAAGTCCATATTTGGTCTTAAAAGCAGTTTTCCATTCATCTCCAGGATTCATACGAATCTGATGGTAACCACTCTTTAGATCAATTTTAGAAAAGATTTTGGAACCATACAGTTGGTCCAACATGTCATCAAGACGAGGAATAGGATGGCGATACTTTACCGTTATCTTGTTGATGGCTCGACAATCTACACACATCCTCCATGTTCCATCCTTTTTGGGGACCAATAGGACTGGAACAGAGCATGGGCTCATACTCTCTCGAACAAATCCCTTTACAAGCAATTCTTCAACTTGCCGTTGTAATTCTTTGGTCTCTTCAGGATTGCTCCTATAGGCAGGCCTATTAGGAAGTTGAGACCCAGGCACAAAGTCTATTTGGTGCTCAATCCCTCTCAAAGGTGGCAATCCCTTTGGAGTGTCATCAGGAAAAACATCTTCAAAATTCTGCAAAAGAGAAGAAACACTATTTGGCAAAGAAGGAGTTAGTTGTTCAAAATTAATCAATACTTCTTTGTAAGTAAGTAGTATTATGGGCAGCCCCTCTCTCCTAGCATTCAAACACTCCTTGGCTTTTATAAAAAGGCTCTCATTTTTCTTTTCCTTAGCCTCTTTCCTCTCACCAAAATATTTATTTTTGTTACTCACACCCTCTTTTACCTCTTTACTTAGATCGCTGCCCTCTCTCTCTTTCTCGCGGCCATCTCTCTTTTTTTCTATTATCTCTTGGCCTTTTTCTTTTCCCTCAAGCTCACTTTTTACCTCTCCCTTTTGTTTTCCCATTGTTTCCCTCAATCGTTTTTGATCTTCAAACACTTGAGAAGGAGATAATGGTGCAAGAGTATACTTCTTACCATTATGCAGAAGACTATACCTATTCTTTCTCCCATGATGAGTAGTATCCCTATCATACTGCCAAGGTCGGCCAAGTAAAACATGACATGCTTGCATTGGGACTACATCACAAAGAATTTCATCTTCATACCTACCAACATTGAATGAAATCATGCATTGTTTGTTTACTTTTACTTCTCCACAATCATTCAACCATTGGAGCCTATATGGGGTAGAGCGCTTCATGCATGCAATTCCTAGTTTATCCACCAAGTATGAACTCACCACATTTGCACAACTTCCCCCATCAATAATCATAGAATAAGTCTTCCCTTTTATCCCACACCTAGTATGAAACAAATTCTCTCTCTGTCCTTCATCAACACTACCCAAATTGATAGTCATAATTCTCCTAACCACCCCAATTATACCATCATTAGGCAATTCCAAATCATCTTCCTCACTTACACCTTCTCCCTCTTCTTCTTCCCCCTCACTTTTTTCACTCTCATATTCTCCATTCTCTCTAAGTAGGATGTTTCTTCTACTTGGACATTCATGCATCATATGCCCCCTTCCATGACATTTGTGACATTGAATAGAACTTGAAGGTTTAGAAGATTTAGGATTAAAGGTTTTACCTCCCTCCTCAACTTTACCTTTACCTCTATCATCTTGAGGTTTGGAAGGAGCTTTCCCCTCTTGAGTTGGCCATGGCTTCTTCGAGATAGTGTTTGGTCGACTTCTCCATGAGTTATTTTGCCGCTTTTTCTCAATTTGTTTTTCAACTTTTACAGACAAATCAACTAACTCATCTAAAGTTACATATTGTTGTATCTCTACTACATTAGCTATTTCTGTATTTAAACCATTTAAAAATCTAGCTATTGTAGCCTCTTCTTCCTCCATGCAGTTAGCTTGGATCATAGCCATATCCATGCTTTTGAAGTACTCATCCACTGACATGGAGCCTTGCTTCAAGTGTTGAAGGCGAGACTGTAGATCTCTTTGGAAGTATGATGGAATAAATCGCTTCCTCATTACCCTCTTCATCTCTGCCCACGTAGCAATAGGTGGTAGCTCCTCTTGCAATCTGTCTCTAGCAAGCTTTTTCCACCAAGAAGCAGCATAATCAGAAAACTCAACAACAGCAAGTTTAACTTTCTTACCCTCAGAGTAGTTATGACAATCAAAGATGGCTTCAACTCGTCTCTCCCAATCAAGGTACAAGTCTGGATCCCTTGTCCCCTTGAAAGATGGCATCTTCATCTTTATACTATTTATATTATCATCTTCTACTCTACCTCTTTGTCCCCTCCTATCTCTTCTTTCTAGATTAAATTCAACATCAAAATCATCATTATCATATTCAGGATTTACAAAAGGGATATGGGGTACATTCCTTCTAACTTGGGGTCTAACATTATTTGGGGGTACAACATTATTCTCCCTCCTAATTGCAGCTATGATGTCATTCTGCTCGATAATCATATCCCTCATCTCTTGAAATTGAAGGGTCCATCTCTCAAATTGTTGGTGCATAGCTTGAAGGGTGAAGTCGTTCCTTCCTTTGACCTCGGCTTCTAAACGAGCCCTTTCCTCATCACCACCTGAATTAGACATCTAAAAAAAAAAAAGAATAAATGATTAAGTATCACACTTTTAATATGGCTTTTATCCTCTTTTAAACTCACCCACACTTGCCTTTTTCCACTCAAAATAACCTTTGAACGAGAATACTTTGTAGATTTATAATTAAACCAAAACGTGTATCAAGTTCGTAGTAATAAAGTATGGAATCTTGGGGTACAAAAAGAAAGTAAAGAACTAGTCCTAGAACAAGTAGGATTTAGTTGAAACAAAACACGAATAAAAAGGAACTTATTTTAGAATTATAAGAACAAGAAAAAAAAGAATTCCTCTTATTCTTAAAGGTCTAGAATCCCCTCTTCTTGCAACCTTCTTTCTTGGAAACAAATTAATGCAAAACTTGGAGAGCAAGTAATAAGATTTCTTGAATAGCAAGTAATAAATTCTTCTTTTTTTTTTTCACGCTACTGTTCACGCTATTGTAAATTTTTTTTTTTTTTTTTTTTTACGACGCTACTGTTCACGCTTTACTGTTTTTTTTTTTTTTTTTTTTTTTACTCTAAGAAGAAATCCCAAGATTTATCAAGAACGGAATCTTGATAGAACCGCTCTGATACCACTTGATAACAGCAAGGTTAAGGGAGATCACAAATAGAGAATTGAATATTAGAATGCGGAAGCACAAAGAAAAGAAACAAAAAGACTAACTAAAGATATGGGAAATTCGAAGGAAAGATCCACGAATTTCCAAGGATTAGATGTTCTAAGGCCTTGAAAAGATCCAAGTAACAACGTATAGATTTATGGAAGAAATCTAACGCCTTTACTTGAGAAAACGAATCAAAACGATAGATTCGGATCTTGACCGCTTTATGAGTAACTAAAGACAATAATTAGTATGTAGAAACTAATCACCTTCTAAAGAATACCAAAAAGAAACCAAAGATATCACAAGAAGAAATTACTTTATACCTTAAACTATGAAACTAGTAAAGGTTTAAAGATAAATTCTCAAAGAACAAGTCACAAAGGTTCAAAGAACTCTCTCAAATATTATTAATATCAATGTAAATTGTCTTTAATGAATGAAAAGGACTCCTATATATAGGAGAAGGGAAAAAACGTCCAAGAAGCCAAACCCTAAAAAAACAATTACAAGGAATCCTACTCTAGAAAGGAAATAAAGTAACCTAACTAGGAACAAATTTAGTACTTCTAGGAAAGCATTAAATGGTACTTAAGAGACCATAAATAGACTAAGGAAAATATTAATAACCTATATATAAATAAATAAATAAGGTAAATCCCAACTAGGAAAAGAATCTTGACAATCTTGGAAAGTTTGACTAGTCTTCTCTCAAAACTTGGGCAGAAAGCAACTCTTGTTGTGGCTGATTCTTGGACTCTTCTTGACCTTTTTTGCACGAAATTGGACCTTAAAATTCCTCATCTTGGGCTTGAATTTGGGCCACCAAATAATTGTAGCATTTGGACAATTCCTCTCCCTTGGGCTTGAGCTCTTCTTCCCCAATAAGAAACCTTTGGATCAGCGATTGAAGCCCATTGAGCTTATCATTGAACTCCTTGGTTTGAGATCTTGTTATGGGCCTCCTTGGAGTTTCTAAAGCGTCATCCTTGTCCTTCAATGGAGTAGAGCTTCCTTGGATGCTATCAGTATGGTTAGTCTAGCTTGCTTGAGTATATCCAAGCAACCTTTGGCTATGGAAATCCAGACCTTGGAGTCTAAATTCATACAGTTGGGCATCTTAAAACAGGGTGGGGTGTTAGCCAACATTGAGGTTAGGGCCACATTCATTGAGTAGATCAATGCCAACTAGTTTGAGGATGAAAATTTGAACAAGCTTAAGAAGAAGACTACAATTGGTAAGGCAAACAAAACCATTCTTGATACAGAAGGTGTGCTATGTTTTGAAGGATGGATTTGTGTTCCTCCAGATGATGACATGATTCAGAAATTGTTGACAAAATCCCATGGTTCGTGATATTCCATTCATTCGGGTGTGACCCAGGTGTACCGAGATTTGTAACGAATTTACTGGTGGCCGGGCATGAAGAAGGAATTTGTGGCTAATAATCAAAAGTGCCAACAAGCAAAGTATGAACTTGAAAGGCCTGCAGGTTTGCTTCAGCGAATGCCAATTTCGGAATGGAAGTGGGAAAGGATAGCCATGGATTTTTTTGTTGGTCTTCCAAAGACCTTGGGGAAGTTACATTCTATTTAGGTAGTGGTTGACAAATTGACTAAGTCAGTCCATTTTATTCCGGTAAGAATAGATTATAATGCTGAACAATTGGCTAAGGTGGTATATGTGAAAAAGATAGTGAGGTTGCATGGGGTGCCCCTCTCTATCATCACAAACTATGGTACGCAGTTTACCTATAAGTTTTGGAGGAAGTTACATGATAAATTGGGCTCAGAAATCTCTTTTAGTACAACTTCCATGCACAGACGGGCGGGCAGCCAGAGAGAACGATTCAAGTGCTAGAAGACATGTTGAAGGCATGTGTGTGTTATTGCTTTTGTAAGGAATTGGGATAATTTCTTACATTTATATGAGTTCTCCTATAATAATAGTTATCACTCTAGCATAGATATGGCCCCGTTTGAGGCCATTTATGGGAGGGGGTGTAGATCATTCATAGGATGGTTCGAGCCTGGAAATGTGAAACCTTTGGGGTTGATTTAGTGAAGGATGCTCAAGATAAGGTGAGGAGTATTCAAGGTAAGCTTTTAGCAGCCCAGAATAGGCAGAAGAAGTATGCAGACTATAAGGTAAGAGAAATGACATTTCAGACTGGTGAGAATGTTCTTCTTAAGGTATCACCCATGAAAGGGGTGATGAGATTTGGCAAGAAGGGCAAGCTTACTCCTAGATACATTGGTTCATTTGAGATTCTTAATTATGTACTACCGATAGCATATAGATTGGCTCCGCCTCCTATCCTATCGGGAGTTCATCCGGTATTTCATGTGTCCATGTTGAAGAGATATCATGGTGATGGGATTACATCATAAAATCGGATTTGATTTTTTTAGACCAAGACCTTCAGTATGAGGAGGAACCGATTGCAATTCTTGATCATGATGTTCAGAAGCTGAGGAACAAAGAGATTAAGTCCATGAAAGTTCAATGGAAGCATCATCAAATTGAGGAAGCTACTTGGTAAACCGAGAAGGACACGTGAGACAAGTAACTCCAACTGTTCATCGATTCAGGTATTATTCTAATCTAACAATTGCCCATTTACACCTAGTTTGTCACTCGGGGATGCGTGATGGGTAAATTGGTATCTATTGTAACGACCGGTTCCCATCCTTATAGAAAAGCCAACGGGGAAAAAATTTGGGTCAGAAAACTTTTTCGTAGTAACTTGGAATTTCCCAACATAGTCCAGATTTGGATGAAATCAGAGTCAGTAAGATCTAGGGAAAAATTGTAACAATTTGGTGATCTAGTAATGAATTTAATCACATGAGAGATAGCAAAGACATTAAACAACCCGTACGGCTTTACAGAATTGAATGCAGGCGAGTAAAACTCCCGAGATCGATCTTAGAGTGAGTGGGTAGTTTCTTAATTTCATGAGACGAAGGTGTGTTGTGAAATGGGGGTTAGGAAATTCTTTATTTAGCTCTATGTTTCCGTGCAAGCCGTTAAGGCGGGATTATTTTTGCCAGGGCGTGGTGGGATGGGTGCCACCATAGCGAGCCAGTCTCAAATTATGTAGAAAATAAACCCCAAAAATGTTTTATTCTGCATTTATCGACTTTGAGAGCTAGAAGACGACCCCAGGAGAGTTCTTGATAATTTTTCACCATTCTTAAGGCTAAGGTAAAGTTTTCACTCCCAAAATCCGTGTTTTGATCCGTAGAACGTAAACTAGTGGGTAATTATCGATGCGGGAGGGTTTTGATCTTGAATTTATGGTGGAAAAAGCCCTAATTTGGATATTGGGATCATGGGTTTGATTTAGGGTTTATAGAGTTTATTATATTCCGGGTAATTAAGATTTGTTTATTGATCATAGCATTATATTGATTGGTTGTAGACCAAGAACAAGTGGACGGAATTCTGAAAGGGAAGAATCAAGTTTCATAGGGGATTCAAGCTTTGTTTGAGGTAGGTGATGGTTGTGATTTCATGTTGTGTGATAAATGTTTGTTCTTGCTTCATTATGGTGCATGTATGTATGCGAATGTTGTATTATTGATCGCACTAATCTTAAATGAGGATAGTTGAATGATTGAATGCCATGAATCATGACTTGATTGTATGATTATGAGAATATACTTGTGAGTGTGATTGTGGCTTGTTGAATGGATCGGGTGTTGAATTCCGACACACTAACTGGGATCGGCTGCCACGTACTAACCTAAACATTGGAACGGGTGTCACGATCCGACCCGCTAACTTGGAACGGGTACCATGTACCGGTACACTAATAGTTTGGGTGTGGGTTCCATGAGAGGACCATTGACTTGACATAGCTGTATATTTTGAGAATTAAGAAATTGTACGTTGTCTGTAAGTGATATTGATATTGTGTATGTTTGGTATATGCATGTTATTATTATGTTGCAATGTCTTATGTATGTTGCACTTAGTGGGATAGCCTCATGATCCTACCAGTTCACTGTGCTTGTGTATTTATACTGCACTTGCTCTTTCTTTGTTGAGTACACGACATCTTCAAGCGGCTATTAACAAACCTTGTTTAGAAGATCAGTGATCATCATCAAATTCAAGGGTGAGCATGTTCTTTCGGGTTGCCAAGAGTCCTCTTTTCTGTCTATGTCCACATTTCGGACATAGACTAGTTCTTAAGATTTCTTATGTTTAGTTTGGGGGTTGCACCCATTTTCTTAGACTTGGTGAGCTTTAGATATTTTGGTACATTGACTTTCAGGTTCTAGGTATTATTTCGCATTTGTTTTGGTTGTTTGACTTTTGTTGGAGTTAATGGGAACTCTATTTCTTTTCCTTAATATTTAAACTTGCTTCCGTATCTTCAAATACCTTAGTTTTTGGTTGAGTTGTTTAGTTTGGGTTGTAGTAATGGTTCTCCCACTGGAGGGTTATTGTAAGTGCCAATTACGATGATCTGGGTCGTGACACATGGAATCCTCCAGGCACTATGTAACGACCCTAAAAACGAACTAGTGAAACTAGAGCCTCACATGTGAGTTTGGAGTTGAGAACTTGATGAAATGATTAGAAATGACCGTGACGTCCGGAAACTAGTCATTTGAACTAGTGAGTTGTAAGGGTCAACTTTAAATAGTCATATCTTTCAGCTCAAATTGAATTAGATGGACCTTTACCTATCCAATTAAAGGTCTCTGAGTCCTCTTTCCAACGCCACCGAGTTTGCCCAATTCCGACCTTGGAGTAAAAAGTTATGCCCGAAATATTGAAGCACTGTCAGGCTGAAGAAAAGGGCGAACTAAGACGGGAAGGGGCAGAATTTTTAAGTTAAAGCTTTATGGGTCCTTAGTCCTTTTCCAAAATTGACCCTATGCTATTTTATTCTTTTCCTAGCAACTATTAGACCTTTTTATGACTTAACTCCTTTCATTTAAGTCACTCCTCTTAGAATTTCCAAAATCATTCCCTCTCTCAAATATTTCTCTCTAACTCAAGGAAGAAGAGGAGTTGGAGCTAGGGTTGAAGATTTCGAGTGCTTCTTCTTCAATTTTCGTGGGTTTTCAACTTAGAGGTATGGAGATCCTTATCCTTGATTATTCTTTCTTTCAAGGAACCCAATCAAAAGGTTTTCAAGGTTTTTCAAATACACACAAAAACCTATTTCGATTCTAGCATGGGTTCTTGCATAAAAAGGTTTTAAATGATGATTTATATGGTTATTAATGATTATTAATGGTTTTTAGAAAGAAATCCCCATGAACCCATGTCTTCTCAAATTCTCTAAATTTGGCCTAAAGTGGGTGTATTGATTTTGTGTAATTGATGGACTATTATTGTATAGATTGTTGTGGACTGTTCATATATGTATTTATCTATGTTGAATTGTTAAGAATTGTTAGTGAATTGAAGGATGTGGGATGTTAGCCTTGAATGGACAAAATTGTGAATTGGTCTTCCTGTTGATTATTGGCTTATGCTTAGCTTAGCTTGTATAGTTGAATGTTGTTATTATCATTGTTATTGTATTGTTAATTGTTGGAATATGAGGATGATGAAGATAGCCATGGAAAGAGGGTAAGTTGATCAAACTTGATAAATATTGTACAATTGGCATGGAATTGAGTATTGTGGCTTATTGAAATGACCCAAAAAGTTCTTAAAAATATGTGCTTCGGAAGTTACCGGAAACTTGTTTTAGCTATATCTAAAAATCCGTTTCGTTTTTCAAAAATCCGACTTCATATTCTTGTTTAGGGGGTCAAATTGAGTGGGAAATGGGTCTAACCCAAATTTTAGAGCAACTATATCAAAATCCGAAATTTCCAAATGAAGCCTTTTTCGAGGGTCTACTTTGGAGGGTCATATCTCCTAGCACACAAATAATTGGGTGGCCCATAACATATCCATGGAAAGCCCTTTGAGTTAGCTACCCAACGCACTTCGTTTCATCTCATTCGGAGTTCGGACGAAGAAGTTATGCCCATTTTCGTAAAATCTGTCCGGCAGGAAATGTAATTTCCAGTGAGCGTTTTTACTGTTCACCCGCCTCATTTTGTTTTCTAAGTGTTGGACCATTTTTCCAAAGGGCATATGTTATTTCCTATATACCATTAGTTCAATTCCCATCTCTAAAACATTTCCCAAAACACCTCTCCCATACTTAGAAACATTTTCTCTCAAGTTCTCTCAAGAACCCTAATCCAAAACCTTCCTCAAGATTGAAGAGACTCTTACTCCAAGTTCCAAGCTTCCATTGAAGACACTCTCAAGACCTTCATAAGAACTCAAGGTATGTGGTGTCGAACTCATGGGTCCCTCCACCCATAGTGCCTAGACCCTATTCTACTCACTAATTCATGGTTTAAGTTAAGATTCATAAATTAGTCTTGTTCTTTGTAATAATTTCCTGCACATTGAATTTTAAACATGAAAAGTGATTGTTTTGAACATGTTGTGACTCTAGAACTTGAATCTAAATTTGGAATGGATGTGGAGATTTTCATGTGGTTTTGTGGGTGTTAAAATGTGTTGTTGTAGGTTGTTCACTGGTTTGGCTGCATAATTACTACCCTATTTTCCATGCTCTTTGATTCCATTACATGCCTTCAAGGTGTTTGACAAAATGTCCAACTATGGAGAATTGGTGAATTGATGCTTTAAAGCTTGAGTTATGAGATGTATGGCATTCCAGAGATGTGTTGATGACAAACTAAGCTTGTGTATATGTTCATTCCATACGTGAGATTGCATTAGAGCCTAATGGGAATTTCCTATATAAAGTGTTGCATGACCATGCCCGGTCCGGGGGAAAAGAACCGGACAACCATGTGAGAGGTTTATATCTCACCACCTAGGATGCTTGGGATGTGACCAACATCAACCATGTGAGAGGTTTATATCTCACCACCTAGGATGCTTGGGGTGTGACCAACATCAACCATGTGAGAGGTTTATATCTCACCGCCTAGGATGCTTGGGGTGTGACCAACATCAACCATGTGAGGGGTTTATACCTTGCCACCAGGGTGTCCGGGTGTGAACGGCATCCCCCATCCTAAGTTGGGGTTATAGATTGGTTGGATCATGCATACACATATGATATCTACTATTAGTATAGATTTACTTAAACATGTTTTGACTTCACTTTGATCATGCATCCTCATATTGTTATTCATTATGCCTATGAAACTATTTCTTGCATTTCGATTGTGTCCTTGTCTATTGTTGTATTGCACCCCGCATACTTAGTACATTCCAAGTCTAACGACTATTATGTGAAAGTCCCCTTATGTGCTTGAATGTCTCCAAAATGGTTTCTTAAAGAATGTTGGTCTATTGATGTTATGTTGTAAAGGAAATGTCCTTATCTAAGGTAATCTTGGAGAACACTTAAGTGTGCTTGAAGAGGTTGTATGGGCAGTCACTTCTTGTCTCACTCAAGTGTGTCTTAAGGTTATATTAGGTAGAGGTCCTATGGTAATGAAATGACATGTGTTCTTTTAAAGTTAAGCATGGGTTGTTTATGGATATATGTTGAGTATGTGTATGGTTGGCTATGGTCTTATATGTGAATGTTGACTTGTAATATGTCTCTTATACTTGTGAAGTGAAGGTTTTATCAAATGATATGAAAGCATTTACTTCCTTGAAAATGTCCTTTTTGGCATGTTTTTGCATGGTCTCCATACTTAGTACTTAATTGTGCTAACCCCTTTCTTTCCCTTTTTGGACTAAAGTGTAGGGATTTGGAGATGATGACATGTCATGGCTATTTGATAGGTTTCTAAATGTTGAAGATGAAGACTTGGTGAGTCCTCATATATTCGAGGACAATACCCCATATGTTCTTTTATGTCTTTTTAGTATTGTTTAAGTTGTGTATGGGATTAGTCCCGAATTTTGTACTCTAAAGTATTAGATGGTTTTGAGACATCATGTATAAAGTCAAGAAAGTCTTTCGCTTGCTATTGTTTTTTTTTTGAAATGTTTTATTGGTAAAGAAAGTTTTAATTCCTTATGGTTTTAGTGTCTATGCGATGAATGAATGCTAAGAGGCTTGTATTAGACCTCATCGAGGTCGAGTACGCTGGTTACGACTAGGGGGTGCTGCCGGGTCGTGACACACTACCCTTTACTTGTTTCGACCGTAGTTAATTAATTCAATCAACCTTCCATGACATGTTTGGACGACAAATTGAGTGTTGTAATCAATTTGTCCAGGTTTTCAACTTTCTCATCCTCTTCCTACATTTGTTCATTGCTCATGCTCAGTTGTAGAGAATACACTTTGTCCTCTCTTAAATGCCATTTTTGGCTCACATTGTTCATGTTATTCAACAAAAATGGTGCCACCTCATATGGTTGTCGCATCAGCCCACCTTGGGCAAGTCTATTATCCCCATCTCGCGACACCACGTGTTGGACATTCCGAGAGTAATTTCCAGAACCGCTACCATGTCTCAGGTAAAGGTTCACCTTCACCGGTCTATAAGCTTTACCATCTACGAGGAAGGAATGAATCTCTCCAAGAAGGCTTCAATTAATTCCTCCCAATAAGTACTAGAATCAGTTGGCAATTCTACTAACCACCTTGTAGCTTTACAAGTCAACAAGAAAATGATTAGTCTCAACCTTATGGACTCTTGTGAGTTGTTTTTTGAACCCAGACAACCTACATGCATCAAGAAAATATTGAAGGTATTCATGGTGGTCTTCATGAGCTAAGCCCCCAAATATTTCTCTGAATTGGAGAAATTGTAGAATTGTTCGAGTTACATGAAAAATTGCCCTCCCTGCTTTTGGAGGATACCAAATGGCTTTCTTGGTTTGAATGACGTTCATATGCATGTCATTAAAATTAACCGTATTGTCAATTTTCCGTAGTGACTATCATTTTCACTAATACGTGTAAATTAACACTTCAATTAAGAAGTATAAAGAGGTTGTTGTCAAATATAGAATCCAACAATGTTGGGGTCAAATACCATAAATAAAAATGGCGAGAACTAAGTTGTATGCGATTATTTGAATTTGAGGAACTTATTTCCAAATAAAAATTGGATATAGGGGAAGATTTGGGGTTTAGTTGTAATTTTATTCATAACAAGTAACATTTGACAATCACACTTGATTTAAAGAAATTTAAGAAAAGTATTGTGTTCACAATGACTTTTTAACCAACTTTTAGGTAAATTATAGACCTAAACTCAACACTCCACACTATACCAGTTAATCAACCCTAGTAACATGTAATAGTTTTTAAACCATATGAATTGCATATCACATTCATTCTCTCGACCAAAAAGTTTTTAACTCAGCTAAATGACTATAACAAACATAGATAATCTTGCTACAACATTTATATTAGACAGGTTCAAACCCTCAAATTGTGTCATTAATTCTTTTCCTACGTTTTATATTTTATCCAAACTAGTCAAACCTAGGGAAGGTCCTGATGTTTGCAACCATTAGAATTCAGTTTAAATGAAAGAATTAACAAGATGTAGATCAGATTTGTGTCCACAAATTCCCTTCTTTTAGTTTAAAACATATGGGTCCCATAGCCCTTGGTTGTTGAAAATAGCTGCTTATGCTTAATTAAATAACAACTATATTTAAATTCATTCAAGAAAAGCATAACTTACAAGAGATTAAAACTATCGACATTATGGTTTTAAATAAACTCACTAAGTCTCCTTCAAAACTTAATCAAGAATAATATGTTCTCAATGATACTTATTCATTTCAAACTCCTTAGATAAAAAAAATGATTATAAAATAAAACCCTAACTGTAGTATATTTAGTTGCCAAAAAATTTTAAACTTTTAAATAGAAAGTGTTGATCCCTAGTAACTTGTGGCGAAGGTCATGATGGCCTGTTATTGGGGTGATGGTCCCGCAGACTGGTCGTCAAAAACTATTGTAGCTTTGGCCTGATTCCTATAGAGTTGACGTCACAAATGACGACTAATCAAAGTAGTCGTTACAGCTGTTCATAGTCTTCTCGATTTCTTGCAAAGTTTACTAGGCATTTGACAATAAGTCATAGAGATGACAACCCGTCATGGCTGATCTGCTGGCACATAGCTCAATTTACTCTTCTTTCTGTCTTAACACTTTTCCTGACAATCGTAGTGTAAAACTTATCAAAATGACACTATTTATTACCTAAGTTCCCAAAAATATTCTTAGTAAAGTCATTAGATATGTCATCAATTACTGGCACATAAGTCTCTACCGTGATCACTCATGTTCTCGGCCTACAAATCAGAAAACCACAAAAGAAAAAGTCAATCCTCTATAGAGAAACAATTTTACAAACTAATTTCTCAAATGGAATTCTTAGCAATTATTTCTCGGCAGTGCCACAATTCTCAATAATGCTCAAACTATACTCTAAAACAAATGAAGAGATAAAGGGATCATCGTCAATATAAAATACCCAATTAAGAGTCGGGGTCAAATCTCATAAAGAATTATATAGTTCAAAGAATTATGTCATGAAAGTTAAAATGTAAATTTATTCATCTGTAGCAATAAGAACAATGGGTTGATGATTCAACCAAATTAACGAAAAGCATTTCGATATCAAGGGTCACAATTGAACTAATATTTAAGAAATTTTAAAAAGTAACAAGTAATATAGGGGTGTGAAGATTTAAAATTAATGTCATAAGGATAATTTTATTGCTCTTTAGTACAGAACACTCTTGGATAGACTTGTTCATCTTAGATGACACTAGGAGTGGAAAATGAGTGAGTCGAGTCGAATATAAGTCTATCAAAAATGAGTTAAATAAAAATGGATAAATTACTCGACTAAACTCATATTTTTAACGGGTAAAAACGAGTTATCCAATGGATATTGTGGGTACTCATATTTACCCATATTATAATAGAAATCTTGTTAAAAGCTTTTAAAACAAAAAAAAATCCAAGTTTTTTAATCACTTCATTCCACCCCCTACCAGCCCCTCTATCACCCTATCCCAAAAAAAAAGTAAAAAGAAATTTTAAAAAAGAATTACCACCCCACCCCCTACCGCCCCCATACCCCCTTCCTCCTACCAGCAACCCCCACACCCCATCCCAAAAAAAAAAAAAAATTAAAAGTTTTTCCATTAATTTGTTTTTAAAAAAATTACCACCCCATCCCCCAATCATCCCCACCCCCCACCACTGTCACACCACGTCCCCACACCCCTACGTCCAACCATCCCCCCAGCCCATCCAAAAAATATTAACAAAAAATTTAAATTTTTTCCGTTAAAATTTTCTTTAAAAAATTTAAAAAGAATTACCAACCCACCCCTCTACCACCTCTCCCCCCCCCCCCCCACAAACCCCCTTATCCCAAAAAAAAAATTAACAAAATTTTAAATTATTTTTAAAAAAATTAAATAAAAGTTTACCACCCCACCCCACCACCACCCCCCCCACACACCCTATCCCAAAAAAAATTAACAAAATTTTAAATTTTTTCCATAAATTTTTTATTTAAAAAAAAATTACCACCCCCCCACAACCAACCCATCCCCCTATCCCAAATAAAAATTTAAAAGAAGTTTCATTTTTTTATAGAAATTTTTTAAAAAAGAAAAAGACTTACTTACTACCCCACCTTTTATCACTCTTTCTTTTGTGTGAATTTAACTACCCACTTTTAAATGGGTATTATTCGTTTTTACCCATTTTCAAATGAGTTGGATACCCAATCGATTTTCAATAGGTAAATATGAATGATACCCATATTAATTACCCATTCTGCCACCCTAGATGAAACTAATCTTATTTCAATTTCATAACAACAGTACATAGAATCTCTTTTCGGTGTCATCAATGAGCACAACTAAACAACCGAGTAGTTTACACTATTGTCCCTTTTGATGCAAAAATAGGTCAAATAAATATAACCCATAATCTAATTTTTAAGTAAATTACAGACATCAAACCTATATTGCATGTATCTAATGAATTTACTCACTCTAATGAATTTCTTTCGAGCAGCAATCGCAGATTGGAAATAGGATTAAGTTTTCATACTGAACACATATGTTAATCCCATGCTAATTAACCCAAATAAATTGATGAAAACAAACAAAAAAGAGCATAACATAATAACAACTACTTCAGGTCAACACCAAACCTCATAATTGCATGCCTAGAGTTTGTTGTTTTAGCCACCCATAAGAAAGTGTAAAGAAATTATGTCTTCCATAAAAGAAGGAATAGGTGACATGAAATTAAGCAAATAGCAGAAACACCCACATTGAATTCAACTTCAAATTGCACAAATTAAGAGAAATTTTAAAAAGCCTAAAAATAAAGATGTTCTTTACAAGGTAAAGTGTTTCTCGCTATAAAATCTCTAGAGAATAGTTTTAAGACCAGTCTATAGGAATGATTTTTTGATCTTTCTTTCTCTCTCCTCTGTTCTATTTATATTTCCCTAAATTTGGTCAAAAATTCATTGTGTGACCATTTTGGCGATGTTAGTCGGGCTCACCAAGTACATTTAGCAGATTGCCATTTGCTCATTAGCTCACCTTTCTCTTGCTTTAGACTTCATGTGTTTGAATCTTAGTTGTCAAGCTCGATCGAGTCTATCTTCCACATCCAGCAGATTGTCAAGTACCATCTTTGTTCACCTTTTAAGCCTATTTCTTCCAAGTCATGTCACCTTGGGCGATGGTCGGAGGGTTCACCTTTGCGTTTAGCGATTCTCCAATCCTCTATGGGCTTGCCGACTTGTCTCAAATAATTAAAGTGTTGAGCAGTGCAAATTTGAATGAGGTTGTGCCAGTTAGGGGATCGACAATGTGAAGTTTACACTTCTTTTCATCTTTTTGCTATTCTTCCAATTATTCATCCTTTCTTTTCCCCTTAGCATTCATACCTAGAAATCACAAAAAATATCATTAGAATAGGAAATAATTAGGTATTGATGACAATAGTTTTAAACTAACTAGGCCTCCAAAGAGTGTAAGTCTAAAAATGATCAATAATTATAGCATGGCAAGACAACTCATGAAATCTCACCTTGTACTCCGACACAATCTTAAATATCTTCTCCACATGGAGTGTTGATCCCTAAAATGATCATTGACACTACGAGGTATGAACTTGGCCAAGAAGACCTTAAAAAACTCATCCTAGGTGATAGGAGTAGACCTAGCTGGCCTGATCTTAATAAAGGTATGACATCACTGCCTGAATGGCCAATCTAGCCTATACGCGCTGAAGTTTACTTATCTTGACTCCACCAACCGATAAGTATAATGAGTAAAAACCTCTAGGTCATTTTTCTTCTTATGCGTAGTGTTCATCATTTAGAGCATTATTGTAGCAACCCCAAAAAACATGAATTGCTTTGACTAAAACTTTGGTCACGTGGTCGTTCATTTGATTGTAGTGTGTGTTTTAGTATTTTAGAGGTTTTGAACCTTGGACATTTAATTTTGATGAAGTGTACAAAAAGATGACCACAATATCCAATTTTGACAATTCTATCACGTTGAAAAAGGTCATTTTAGACTAGTAGCATGGTCGATATGTCCCCTGAGGCTTTAATTTTTAGTTTGTGTGATTTGGCGTTTTAACATTCAAGTTAAGGCTTAAGTTTTCTTTAGTCAACATTCATAGTAAACACGTTCGGATAAGAATTGTGTCAGTGTGGTTAGCTCTGGAATAGTGAGTTTTGTCTAAGAACGACCCTTTGTTTTGATCCCAAGGCATTAATGTTGATTTTGATCCCCCTTGTGGACTTTGACTTAAAATAGAGTTTAGGGTGGGGCCTTCTTTTATCGAACACGACCTTGTATGGGAATTTGAAGTAGTCTTTTGAGTTCAAAATTTCAAATTTTTTAAGGTTTCATATTTTATTTTTATGCATAGAATTTCGAACAAATTTGAAACATGTCATTGGATATTTAAAACATTCCTAACCAACATATATGCATAAGTTGTTGCACGCCTTCACGTTTGCACGCCTTTGGCTCTGATCGTGGAGGTCACATGAACCGAGGGCTATATTCCTGAGGCTCAGGCAAGGATCACAGAGATCTCATTCGCAAAATCTTGAGGTTCGCATTCACAGAGGACCTTCCACGTTTGCGAGGGTGAGATGGGGTCTCTCTTACGTTTAAAAGACAGACATAAGATACGCTAATTTAGGAGTTTGATATTGTTATTTCTTGGTCATATTAGTTTTGAAATTAGTTATTTGAAGTCTCATACATCTGTTATTGTCTACGATAGGTGGTGAAGTTATCGGAATGTTTTGGTGAACCTCTATTTAAAGTTGCTGGCCCGACCCTTTTCTTATGCTTTCTTGTTGATAATCATGCATGTGTTGCTGATCGCTGATACTCTCCTCGAATAATGTTAAATTTTTTAACACAAATTTGAGGCATAGTTTAGGACCTCTGGATTGATAACAGCAAGGTTAAGGGAGATCACAAATAGAGAATTGAATATTAGAATGCGGAAGCACAAAGAAAAGAAACAAAAAGACTAACTAAAGATATGGGAAATTCGAAGGAAAGATCCACGAATTTCCAAGGATTAGATGTTCTAAGGCCTTGAAAAGATCCAAGTAACAACGTATAGATTTATGGAAGAAATCTAACGCCTTTACTTGAGAAAACGAATCAAAACGATAGATTCGGATCTTGACCGCTTTATGAGTAACTAAAGACAATAATTAGTATGTAGAAACTAATCACCTTCTAAAGAATACCAAAAAGAAACCAAAGATATCACAAGAAGAAATTACTTTATACCTTAAACTATGAAACTAGTAAAGGTTTAAAGATAAATTCTCAAAGAACAAGTCACAAAGGTTCAAAGAACTCTCTCAAATATTAATAATATCAATCTAAATTGTCTTTAATGAATGAAAAGGACTCCTATATATAGGAGAAGGGAAAAACGTCCAAGAAGCCAAACCCTAAAAAAACAATTACAAGGAATCCTACTCTAGAAAGGAAATAAAGTAACCTAACTAGGAACAAATTTAGTACTTCTAGGAAAGCATTAAATGGTACTTAAGAGACCATAAATAGGCTAAGGAAAATATTAATAACCTATATATAAATAAATAAATAAGGTAAATCCCAACTAGGAAAAGAATCTTGACAATCTTGGAAAGTTTGACTAGTCTTCTCTCAAAACTTGGGCAGAAAGCAACTCTTGTTGTGGCTGATTCTTGGACTCTTCTTGACCTTTTTTGCACGAAATTGGACCTTAAAATTCCTCATCTTGGGCTTGAATTTGGGCCACCAAATAATTGTAGCATTTGGACAATTCCTCTCCCTTGGGCTTGAGCTCTTCTTCCCCAATAAGAAACCTTTGGATCAGCGATTGAAGCCCATTGAGCTTATCATTGAACTCCTTGGTTTGAGATCTTGTTATGGGCCTCCTTGGAGTTTCTAAAGCGTCATCCTTGTCCTTCAATGGAGTAGAGCTTCCTTGGATGCTATCATTCCCCTCTTCTTGAAGAGAATTCGTCCTCAAATTCAAATCTGCATCAAAATGGGAAAGATCAGAAACATTAAAAGTAGCACTAACTTGGAACTCACCAGGAAGATCAAGTTTATAAGCATTGTCTCCAATCCTTTCAAGGACTTTGTATGGCCCACTTCCTCTAGGATCTAGTTTGGTCTTTCTTTTGGAAGGAAATCTTTCCTTTCGCATATGCACCCAAACCAAGTCACCAGGTTTAAAAACAACATATTTTCTGCCCTTATTCCTTCGCAATGCAACTTCCTTGTTCTTCTTTTCAATTGCAAGCCTTGTTTGTTCATGAATTTTCTTCATCATATCAGCCTTCTTCTTACCATCAAGATTAGCAAAATCATTAGTAGGCAAAGGCAATAAATCAAGGGGGGTAAGGGGGTTGAATCCATATACAACTTCAAAAGGAGTCTTACCAGTAGAAGAATGGAAGGTCCTATTATAAGCAAATTCTACAATAGGTAAGTAATCTTCCCAAGAAGTCAACTTTCCTTTCAAAATAGCCCTCAACATGTTTCCTAAAGTTCTATTAACCACTTCCGTTTGCCCATCCGTTTGTGGGTGACAAGATGTAGAAAATAGCAATTTAGTTCCCAACTTTCCCCAAAGAATTCTCCAAAAGTGACTTAAGAACTTGGCATCCCTATCACTAACAATAGTTCTAGGTATTCCATGCAATTTAACCACTTCCTTTACAAACAAGTCAGCCACATGAGATGCATCATTAGTCTTTTTACATGGGATAAAACGAGCCATTTTAGAAAATCTATCTACTACCACAAATATACTATCCTTACCATACTTAGTCCTTGGCAGCCCCAATATGAAATCCATAGAAATATCAATCCAAGGGGAATTAGAAACAGGTAAAGGAGTATAAAGACCATGCGGCAATGTTCTAGACTTAGCCTGTTTACATTCAAGACAATAAGAACACACTTTTTCAACATCCTTTCTCATGCTAGGCCAATAAAAATGTTCAGAAAGTATTTCCAGTGTTTTGGGTACACCAAAATGTCCCATTAGCCCTCCACAATGTGCTTCCCTAACAAATAGTTCACGCAACGAGCAGTTAGGAACACATAATTTATTTTCCTTGAATAGAAATTCATCTTGAAGATTAAATTTCTCAAAAGGACCTAACTTACATTCAGCAAAAATCTCACCAAAATCAGAATCATTAGCATAGAGGAACTTGATTTGGTCAAAACCCAATAACTTTGAAGTAAGAGTAGAGATCAAAACATACCTTCTTGAGAGTGCATCAGCAACCACATTCTCCTTTCCTTGTTTGTAAGCAATTACATAAGGAAAAGTTTCAATAAACTCTACCCATTTAGCATGCCTACGACTAAGTTTACCTTGGCTCTTCAAGTATTTTAATGACTCATGATCAGTCTTGACCACAAATTCTCGAGGCCACAAGTAGTGCTGCCATGTAGCTAACGCCCTCACCAAGGCATATAGCTCCTTATCATAAGTTGAGTAGTTCAATGTTGCTCCACTTAGCTTTTCACTAAAGTAGGCAATTGGCTTGGAGTCTTGCATCAAAACTGCACCTATGCCCTTACCAGAGGCATCACACTCAATTTCGAAAGACTTAGAAAAATCAGGCAATTGCAAAAGAGGAGCAGAACACAATTTATCCTTCAGCAAGTTAAATGCATCATCTTGTTCCTTTCCCCATGTAAAAACCTTATCTTTTTTAATAACTTCAGTTAAAGGAGCAGCAATGGTGCTAAAGTCTCGCACAAACCTCCTATAAAAACTAGCAAGTCCATGAAAACTCCTAACTTCAGTTACACTATTAGGTTTAGGCCATTCTTTTATTGCTTTGATTTTCTCATCATCTACTTCAACTCCCTTAGAACTGACTACAAAACCTAAGAAAACCACACGATCCACACAGAAAGTACACTTTTTGAGATTAGCAAATAAGCGTTGATTTCTAAGAACTTCAAAAACTTGTTTTAAGTGCTCTAGGTGTTCATCCAGATTTTGAGAAAAGATCAAGATGTCATCAAAATACACCACAACAAATTTTCCATGGAAATCTTTAAAAACATGATTCATTAGTCTCATAAAAGTGCTTGGTGCATTAGTCAAGCCAAAGGGCATAACTAACCACTCATAAAGTCCATATTTGGTCTTAAAAGCAGTTTTCCATTCATCTCCAGGATTCATACGAATCTGATGGTAACCACTCTTTAGATCAATTTTAGAAAAGATTTTGGAACCATACAGTTGGTCCAACATGTCATCAAGACGAGGAATAGGATGGCGATACTTTACCGTTATCTTGTTGATGGCTCGACAATCTACACACATCCTCCATGTTCCATCCTTTTTGGGGACCAATAGGACTGGAACAGAGCATGGGCTCATACTCTCTCGAACAAATCCCTTTACAAGCAATTCTTCAACTTGCCGTTGTAATTCTTTGGTCTCTTCAGGATTGCTCCTATAGGCAGGCCTATTAGGAAGTTGAGACCCAGGCACAAAGTCTATTTGGTGCTCAATCCCTCTCAAAGGTGGCAATCCCTTTGGAGTGTCATCAGGAAAAACATCTTCAAAATTCTGCAAAAGAGAAGAAACACTATTTGGCAAAGAAGGAGTTAGTTGTTCAAAATTAATCAATACTTCTTTGTAAGTAAGTAGTATTATGGGCAGCCCCTCTCTCCTAGCATTCAAACACTCCTTGGCTTTTATAAAAAGGCTCTCATTTTTCTTTTCCTTAGCCTCTTTCCTCTCACCAAAATATTTATTTTTGTTACTCACACCCTCTTTTACCTCTTTACTTAGATCGCTGCCCTCTCTCTCTTTCTCGCGGCCATCTCTCTTTTTTTCTATTATCTCTTGGCCTTTTTCTTTTCCCTCAAGCTCACTTTTTACCTCTCCCTTTTGTTTTCCCATTGTTTCCCTCAATCGTTTTTGATCTTCAAACACTTGAGAAGGAGATAATGGTGCAAGAGTATACTTCTTACCATTATGCAGAAGACTATACCTATTCTTTCTCCCATGATGAGTAGTATCCCTATCATACTGCCAAGGTCGGCCAAGTAAAACATGACATGCTTGCATTGGGACTACATCACAAAGAATTTCATCTTCATACCTACCAACATTGAATGAAATCATGCATTGTTTGTTTACTTTTACTTCTCCACAATCATTCAACCATTGGAGCCTATATGGGGTAGAGCGCTTCATGCATGCAATTCCTAGTTTATCCACCAAGTATGAACTCACCACATTTGCACAACTTCCCCCATCAATAATCATAGAATAAGTCTTCCCTTTTATCCCACACCTAGTATGAAACAAATTCTCTCTCTGTCCTTCATCAACACTACCCAAATTGATAGTCATAATTCTCCTAACCACCCCAATTATACCATCATTAGGCAATTCCAAATCATCTTCCTCACTTACACCTTCTCCCTCTTCTTCTTCCCCCTCACTTTTTTCACTCTCATATTCTCCATTCTCTCTAAGTAGGATGTTTCTTCTACTTGGACATTCATGCATCATATGCCCCCTTCCATGACATTTGTGACATTGAATAGAACTTGAAGGTTTAGAAGATTTAGGATTAAAGGTTTTACCTCCCTCCTCAACTTTACCTTTACCTCTATCATCTTGAGGTTTGGAAGGAGCTTTCCCCTCTTGAGTTGACCATGGCTTCTTCGAGATAGTGTTTGGTCGACTTCTCCATGAGTTATTTTGCCGCTTTTTCTCAATTTGTTTTTCAACTTTTACAGACAAATCAACTAACTCATCTAAAGTTACATATTGTTGTATCTCTACTACATTAGCTATTTCTGTATTTAAACCATTTAAAAATCTAGCTATTGTAGCCTCTTCTTCCTCCATGCAGTTAGCTTGGATCATAGCCATATCCATGCTTTTGAAGTACTCATCCACTGACATGGAGCCTTGCTTCAAGTGTTGAAGGCGAGACTGTAGATCTCTTTGGAAGTATGATGGAATAAATCGCTTCCTCATTACCCTCTTCATCTCTGCCCACGTAGCAATAGGTGGTAGCTCCTCTTGCAATCTGTCTCTAGCAAGCTTTTTCCACCAAGAAGCAGCATAATCAGAAAACTCAACAACAGCAAGTTTAACTTTCTTACCCTCAGAGTAGTTATGACAATCAAAGATGGCTTCAACTCGTCTCTCCCAATCAAGGTACAAGTCTGGATCCCTTGTCCCCTTGAAAGATGGCATCTTCATCTTTATACTATTTATATTATCATCTTCTACTCTACCTCTTTGTCCCCTCCTATCTCTTCTTTCTAGATTAAATTCAACATCAAAATCATCATTATCATATTCAGGATTTACAAAAGGGATATGGGGTACATTCCTTCTAACTTGGGGTCTAACATTATTTGGGGGTACAACATTATTCTCCCTCCTAATTGCAGCTATGATGTCATTCTGCTCGATAATCATATCCCTCATCTCTTGAAATTGAAGGGTCCATCTCTCAAATTGTTGGTGCATAGCTTGGAGGGTGAAGTCGTTCCTTCCTTTGACCTCGGCTTCTAAACGAGCCCTTTCCTCATCACCACCTGAAATAGACATCTAAAAAAAAAGAATAAATGATCAAGTATCACACTTTTAATATGGCTTTTACCCTCTTTTAAACTCACCCACACTTGCCTTTTTCCACTAAAAATAACCTTTGAACGAGAATACTTTGTAGATTTATAATTAAACCAAAACGTGTATCAAGTTCGTAGTAATAAAGTATGGAATCTTGGGGTACAAAAGAAAGTAAAGAACTATTCCTAGAACAAGTAGGATTTAGTTGAAACAAAACACGAATAAAAAGGAACTTATTTTAGAATTATAAGAACAAGAAAAAAAATCTCCTCTAATTCTTAAAGATCTAGAATTCCCTCTTCTTGCTACCTTCTTGCTTGGAAACAAATTAATACAAAACTTGGAGAGCAAGTAATAAGATTTCTTGAATAGCAAGTAATAAACTTTCTTGGGAATCAAGTAATCAAATTTCTTGGAGGACAAGTAATCAGATTTCTTAGAGAATTTTTTTTTTTTTTTTTTTTTTTTTTTGTTCACGCTACTGTTCACGCTACTAAATTTTTTTATTTTTATTTTTTTTTTCACGACGCTACTGTTCACGCTACAGTTTTTTTTTTTTTTTTTTTTTTTTTTTTTTTTTTTGGCTCTAAGAAGAAATCCCAAGATTTATCAAGAACGGAATCTTGATAGAACCGCTCTGATACCACTTGATAACAGCAAGGTTAAGGGAGATCACAAATAGAGAATTGAATATTAGAATGCGGAAGCACAAAGAAAAGAAACAAAAAGACTAACTAAAGATATGGGAAATTCGAAGGAAAGATCCACGAATTTCCAAGGATTAGATGTTCTAAGGCCTTGAAAAGATCCAAGTAACAACGTATAGATTTATGGAAGAAATCTAACGCCTTTACTTGAGAAAACGAATCAAAACGATAGATTCGGATCTTGACCGCTTTATGAGTAACTAAAGACAATAATTAGTATGTAGAAACTAATCACCTTCTAAAGAATACCAAAAAGAAACCAAAGATATCACAAGAAGAAATTACTTTATACCTTAAACTATGAAACTAGTAAAGGTTTAAAGATAAATTCTCAAAGAACAAGTCACAAAGGTTCAAAGAACTCTCTCAAATATTAATAATATCAATCTAAATTGTCTTTAATGAATGAAAAGGACTCCTATATATAGGAGAAGGGAAAAACGTCCAAGAAGCCAAACCCTAAAAAAACAATTACAAGGAATCCTACTCTAGAAAGGAAATAAAGTAACCTAACTAGGAACAAATTTAGTACTTCTAGGAAAGCATTAAATGGTACTTAAGAGACCATAAATAGGCTAAGGAAAATATTAATAACCTATATATAAATAAATAAATAAGGTAAATCCCAACTAGGAAAAGAATCTTGACAATCTTGGAAAGTTTGACTAGTCTTCTCTCAAAACTTGGGCAGAAAGCAACTCTTGTTGTGGCTGATTCTTGGACTCTTCTTGACCTTTTTTGCACGAAATTGGACCTTAAAATTCCTCATCTTGGGCTTGAATTTGGGCCACCAAATAATTGTAGCATTTGGACAATTCCTCTCCCTTGGGCTTGAGCTCTTCTTCCCCAATAAGAAACCTTTGGATCAGCGATTGAAGCCCATTGAGCTTATCATTGAACTCCTTGGTTTGAGATCTTGTTATGGGCCTCCTTGGAGTTTCTAAAGCGTCATCCTTGTCCTTCAATGGAGTAGAGCTTCCTTGGATGCTATCATCTGGATGGACTCAATTTTAGAAATTCATGTGTTGGTCCCAGAATTCCTGTTTGGCTCCAAATTTTGGGACGTTTCCATGTTATGTGATTTGGTTGTTTAAACAACCATACTTATTTTGTGATCCTATTCTTGATCGCATAGAAGTGTTTTGAGGCTATTTTCAAAAGAAAATGCTTCGGTCTATTGATTTGGAGTGCTCTCAGTTGACCTACATATAGTCTACGACTTCCTTTCTATTTAGATTAAACCGGAATGTGTGAATCCATGAAGATTATTTTGAATTGGGGTAGCTCCCTAGTTATCAGTACTTTTCTTTGATAACGCTCAACTATACTTCATCAAATTCTAAGTGTAGGCGGTCGCTAACATGTTTAAACCCAACTAAGAGTTGGGATAGATCACACAGGGAGTGATACAGTAGAGAATTTGATTAAGAAGTAAAATTTTGTCCTAATCATTTGTAGAAGTAGAGGTTTCGAAACATTTAAGTAAATCACAAAGTTTATATGATGAAAATCAAATGGGGGGATTTGGGTAACCAATTTACGACAACTACAATGAAAAGTAAACAAGTAGAGATTGGTCCTTAGGAGTGTGATAAGTTGAATGCTAAATTTGTGTAATGGGTGATTGCTAGTTTCTCAAAGATGTTGAGTCTAAGTTGGTAGGTGAGGTTTTGATTGCAATAGCCATCATCAATCAACTATTGCATTTGAAACGAGTTCGTTCGAACCTCAACAAGAAAATACAATCGAACAAACCAATCCTTAATTAATCCACTCTTTCAAGCTAGATTTGTAAGAATGCAATCAAACCCAATTTCTCAAGTTAGATTCTTAAGTACTCCTCTTCTCACCTTATTGGCGTGGCTTTTTCATCAAATCTTCCAATAACTTTCGGCGAGCCTGCTCATCATCGCCGATCTCTTCGGCATGTCGCCAAATAACTTGTCTTCCTACCAAATTGGTTTTGTCCATGGGTTGGCATGCTGGAACTTTAGGCGAGCTGAAGGTCCACTCGACGACTCGCTCAGTTACTTTGGCGAGTAGCACCTTTTCTTTCCTTCAACTTTTTCAGCTTTTTAACTCCTATTTGCCTTGTAATATCTTTTTCTTACTCTATAGCCTTCATTGCTGCATATAAGCATTTAAAAATAAGTTATGATCATAAAACAGGCATCGAGGTCACTAAATCCTTGAATAATAAGCCCTAAAAGAGTCGAAATCCCCGACTCATTAACACTCAAACTTAAACTTTTCCTTGTCCTCACGTAAAACACAAGATCAATCAAGACAATCGGGATGTCTACAAATAGTGCTACTTGAGACTTAAGATGAATGTACATGAGGTTCAATCTACACATGCAATTTTCTATTGTGCACTAAAAGTTTCAAACTGTGACTAATGATCATCGAATAGAGGTCAAGCTCACAATGCTCACTTCAAATGAAAATTCATGTTCAACAATAGATAGTATTTGAATGCCCTCACATCAAGAATGAGTCCACACTCTCACAAAACCCATGAAATATTATAACTTAAGGAATCAAAATCAACCCTGCCACTCTCAATGATAAAAACATGCATGATTTTACCCATAGGCATGCCCGTATATTCCGATCAATACATCATTCAGCTTATGCAACATCACCAAGGTCTTTTAAGGTTTGTAAAAGGGCTGAGGGTAAATGTATGATTATTTAGGCTTAGTTACTTCTACCTTCATGATGCATGGTCTTCTCCTTTTCTTTCACACTTTTCATATTCACAACCCACCTTAGGTATATTCAAGAACAATAATTCTTGTATGGCTCCTTGGATACCGCTCTTCTTTCCACCAATGCACAAATTGCAAATTTTTTTCTCAATCTTTTTCTTTTGCTTTTATTTCTTTTCTTTTTTAATATGGAGGGGTTCCATCTTTTTCAACACAATTCTTCAAGGGTGAATTCTACAAAATTCTTGCTCAATTTATTTCCTTATTTTTCACCACACCCCAACTTAGGCCTTTGGCCAAAGTTGGCTATTCAAACAGACCAAGGCTTCATGAAGGTTTTAGGTGGTGAGGAAAGGATCAAATATGTTCATGCATGTTTCATCCAAAGAAAAGGTTAGGCTCAAATGGTGCCATGTTTTGTTCAAACTCTCATAAGGTTGTCAAAAAGAGGTATAAAAGTAATGTGTTTCACTATCAAAAATTTGTGCCTAAGATCATTTCTTTAATTTACTTATGCTAGTCAATTGGACCAACGTGGAAAGTTCTAGGAATCACGAGGCACATACTTCAAGAAAATCTGACCACATACGGCATTCAACACACTCATCGATCATGACTGTACAAGTTAAGCTCGTGTGCAACGATCATTAAAAGACTGACTTCTACAATTGACTATTCACAATGAGATGCTACGAGTTTTCGCATTACTAATGCAACTCAAATTTGCCTCATTAGACTTCTAAAAACATATTGTTCAATCAAGAGCACTATTCAAGTTATCGGTATTGATCGCAACCGAAACTCAAATGTTCAAGAGAACATCACAACAATCAACAATCAAAATCAGGATATGGATCACTAAGAAAAAACAAAACCAACAATGGTGTGACCTTCCCCCACAGAGAGAAACAAAGAAGTGTCATCAATGCATATAAGAAATAATTGAAATAATAACAAGGGAAATTAAGGGTCACTAAATTCGAGGATTAAAGGGGAAGAGACCCTTCACTTCAATTGCCAGTCTACGAGCAATTCTAGTGGCACCAAACCATTCAACGGATCAGTGAATAGACTTTGGTTCACTAAAATTTATAGAGAGTCAGCCTTAGAGTTGAAGAAAAAAGGAAAGGTTTATTGACCTTGCCGATTGTAACACTCCGGAATATAGTAGGCCAAACTAGAGCTTAACGTGAGGGTTGACATGGATGTAACACCCCGTACTTAAAATAGAGGGTTTAGTGTTAAAACATCATGGTACGACCTCCCAAGGACCAACCATTGGTCCTTGAGGAGGACCCATGGAAACTGCCTAAAAATAGTGAATCACGGCAGGACCTACACCTCGTAGGTGGGTCCACGCCCCGTGGGTCGAGCCGTAGGTCCAAGCTCAAATTTCATACTCCCATAACCTAAACCATGGTTCATCAGCATGGTCAGTGGGTTTAACCACGGTCCGTTAGTGAGGTCTCGTGGATGGTGACCTGTGAGCTGGTTTGGTGGTTAAGTTTAAGGACACTTTGGAGTTTTCTGATTGTAATTAATACTAAGTGATGTAGTTTTACCCTAATTTAGACAACCTATATAGGGATTTTATACCCCTAAATTAAGTCATTCAAATCATTATTCTGTCAAAATCCCCAAACCCCATGAAATCCCCATATTTCCCAATTATTGTGTTCTACTGTGGGTTTGTTTATGAAAGAAGAATCTGTGAGATTATGCATGTAGTGATTGTGTTACTTGAATTATGTTGATATCCATTTCTAATGTAGTGAATTCTAGATGTCTAGATTTTATATGAGCTTTGAACCTTGAAAGGGAAAATTATGATATTATGCATGTTTTATGAGGTATATGTATATGCTTTAAGAACACTTTGAGAGTGAAGTGTCTATGATTATGATCTACTTGTTGTGTTGTTGAAAGGTTATTCTCATATACACACTTATGCAAGAATATGATATGATGTGAAAGGTTTTCTCACAATATGAAGATTCTAAGGTTGAAAGGCTTTCTCACCCATTGAATATATATGTAGACATGGACGGTGAATGGTTATTCTCACGCATGATCTAATGAGCTATCATAATGAATCAAGTTATGAGTTATTATGTATTTTGTGGGAAGTAATGCTTAGCACCGAGTGGATATTGAATATTAGATGGAGGCTTTAACACTAGTTGAGTCCGACTTCCCAATGGAACCTTTTACACTAGTTGAGTCCGGGTTCCCAAAGTATGTCTCATGAGATGGAGACCTTTAAACTTAGTTTAGTCCGGGTTTCTAGTAGCAATCTGTTTACACCATAGACTATGTGCCTTCATAGGTTATTTAGCTAGTGGATCTACCTAAGCTAAGAGTTTAATTCTACCTTAGGAAAGTAGGACAACACTTTTCAGTGTGGGAGACACCGGGGGTCCATGTATAGCTCAAATGGTCTCTTGTCAATTAAGGCCTATTGCCATAAAAACAAGAACAATAATATGAATTATGAACTATGGTTACTCACGAAGCTTTAATATGAGTGTTCAAGGTCTTAAAGGCGATGAATATGAATATTGGCCTAAAGATGTTTACTTAGTATGGGTGAGATTTATAGGGTCTTATTCATGCATTGCAAAAGTATTCCTTGAGAGTATTGATGAAGTGTTTATCATATGATATGATGATCAATGTATTTTATGTTTATGACTTATGCTTTTCCACTATCCTTATGATGATGTTTAAACTTGGTAAATAGCATGCTTTCAAATAAAATGTCCCTTTTAGCAAGTTTTCAATGTTTTTATGCATGGCTATCATACATAGTGCATTTTTGTACTAGCACCTATTTTTCCTACATTTTCCCTAAGTGTTAAGGTCTAGTTCTCGAGGTGATTATTCTAGTGGCTAGTGCTTGGACTTGACTATCTTCCAAGCTTGTTGGTGAGTCCTCTTGGTTCGAGGATGGCTTTTTCTCATGATGTTGTTTCCTTTATTGTATTTCCCTTTTTGGACATGTTGTATGGGCTAGGCCTTATTTCATTCAAACGTTGTTAAGAGTTAGTGTCTAGACTGCAACTTTTGTTTATGAAAATTTTAGACTTGAAATGTGTTTTTACTCTTATTGTTCTATTGCTTATGTTATGAGGATTCAGTGGCTTGCATAGAGTCCTTCGCAACCCTATACGCCATATTA
Organism: Solanum okadae; assembly: GCA_036553675.1. Classification (NCBI taxonomy): domain Eukaryota; kingdom Viridiplantae; phylum Streptophyta; class Magnoliopsida; order Solanales; family Solanaceae; genus Solanum; species Solanum okadae. The sequence goes on from CM071683.1 coordinate 14,065,501, forward strand.
CAACTAGGGGGTACCCCTCGGTCGTGACAAACTGATAGCATCCAAGGAAGCTCTACTCCATTGAAGGACAAGGATGAAGCTTTAGAAACTCCAAGGAGGCCCATAACAAGATCTCAAACCAAGGAGTTCAATGATAAGCTCAATGGGCTTCAATCGCTGATCCAAAGGTGTCTTATTGGGGAAGAAGAGCTCACGCCAAAGGGAGAGGAGTTGTCCAAATGCTACAATTATTTGGTGGCCCAAATTCAAGCCCAAGATGAGGAATTTTAAGGGCCATTTTCGTGCAAATAAGGTCAAGAAGAGTCCAAGAATCAGCCACAACAAGAGTTGCTTTCTGCCCAAGTTTTGAGAGAAGACTAGTCAAACTTTCCAAGATTGTCAAGATTCTTTTCCTAGTTGGGATTTACCTTATTTATTTATTTATTTATATATAGGTTATTAATATTTTCCTTAGTCTATTTATGGTCTCCTAAGTACCATTTAATGCTTTCCTAGAAGTACTAAATTTGTTCCTAGTTAGGTTACTTTATTTCCTTTCTAGAGTAGGATTCCTTGTAATTGTCTTTCTAGGGTCCTTGGACGTTTTTTTTCCCTTCTCCTATATATAGGAGTCCTTTTTATTCATTAAAGACAATTGAGATTGATATTATTAATATTTGAGAGAGTTCTTTGAACCTTTGTGACTTGTTCTTTGAGAATTTATCTTTAAACCTTTACTAGTTTCATAGTTTAAGGTATAAAGTAATTTCTTCTTGTGATATCTTTGGTTTCTTTTTGGTATTCTTTAGAAGGTGATTAGTTTCTACATACTAATTATTGTCTTTAGTTACTCATAAAGCGGTCAAGATCCGAATCTATCGTTTTGATTCGTTTTCTCAAGTAAAGGCGTTAGATTTCTTCCATAAATCTATACGTTGTTACTTGGATCTTTTCAAGGCCTTAGAACATCTAATCCTTGGAAATTCGTGGATCTTTCCTTCGAATTTCCCATATCTTTAGTTAGTCTTTTTGTTTCTTTTCTTTGTGCTTCCGCATTCTAATATTCAATTCTCTATTTGTGATCTCCCTTAACCTTGCTGTTATCAAGTGGTATCAGAGCGGTTCTATCAAGATTCCGTTCTTGATAAATCTTGGGATTTCTTCTTAGAGCCAAAAAAAAAAAAAAAAAAAAACTGTAGCGTGAACAGTAGCGTCGTGAAAAAAAAAAAAAAAAATTAGTAGCGTGAACAGTAGCGTGAACAAAAAAAAAAAAAAAAAAATTCTCTAAGAAATCTGATTACTTGTCCTCCAAGAAATTTGATTACTTGATTCCCAAGAAAGTTTATTACTAGCTATTCAAGAAATCTTATTACTTGCTCTCCAAGTTTTGTATTAATTTGTTTCCAAGCAAGAAGGTAGCAAGAAGAGGGAATTCTAGATCTTTAAGAATTAGAGGAAATTTTTTTTTTCTTTCTTGTTCTTATAATTCTAAAATAAGTTCCTTTTTATTCGTGTTTTGTTTCAACTAAATCCTACTTGTTCTAGGAATAGTTCTTTACTTTCTTTTTGTACCCCAAGATTCCATACTTTATTACAACGAACTTGATACACGTTTTGGTTTAATTATAAATCTACAAAGTATTCTCGTTCAAAGGTTATTTTTAGTGGAAAAAGGCAAGTGTGGGTGAGTTTAAAAGAGGGTAAAAGCCATATTAAAAGTGTGATACTTGATCATTTATTCTTTTTTTTTTAGATGTCTATTTCAGGTGGTGATGAGGAAAGGGCTCGTTTAGAAGCCGAGGTCAAAGGAAGGAACGACTTCACCCTTCAAGCTATGCACCAACAATTTGAGAGATGGACCCTTCAATTTCAAGAGATGAGGGATATGATTATCGAGCAGAATGACACCATAGCTGCAATTAGGAGGGAGAATAATGTTGTACCCCCAAATAATGTTAGACCCCAAGTTAGAAGGAATGTACCCCATATCCCTTTTGTAAATCCTGAATATGGTAATGATGATTTTGATGTTGAATTTAATCTAGAAAGAAGAGATAGGAGGGGACAAAGAGGTAGAGTAGAAGATGATAATATAAATAGTATAAAGATGAAGATGCCATCTTTCAAGGGGACAAGGGATCCAGACTTGTACCTTGATTGGGAGAGACGAGTTGAAGCCATCTTTGATTGCCATAACTACTCCGAGGGTAAGAAAGTTAAACTTGCTGTTGTTGAGTTTTCTGATTATGCTGCTTCTTGGTGGAAAAAGCTTGCTAGGGACAGATTGCAAGAGGAGCTACCACCTATTGCTACGTGGGCAGAGATGAAGAGGGTAATGAGGAAGCGATTTATTCCATCATACTTCCAAAGAGATCTACAATCTCGCCTTCAACGCTTGAAGCAAGGCTCCATGTCGGTGGATGAGTACTTCAAAAGCATGGATATGGCTATGATCCAAGCTAACTGCATGGAGGAAGAAGAGGCTACAATAGCTAGATTTTTAAATGGTTTAAATACAGAAATAGCTAATGTAGTAGAGATACAACAATATGTAACTTTAGATGAGTTAGTTGATTTGTCTGTAAAAGTTGAAAAACAAATTGAGAAAAATCAGCAAAATAACTCATGGAGAAGTCGACCAAACACTATCTCTAAGAAGCCATGGTCAACTCAAGAGGGGAAAGCGCCTTCCAAACCTCAAGATGATAGAGGTAAAGGTAAAGTTGAGGAGGAAGGTAAAACCTTTAATTCTAAATCTTCTAAACCTTCAAGTTCTATTCAATGTCACAAATGTCATGGAAGGGGGCATATGATGCATGAATGTCCAAGTAGAAGAAACATTCTACTTAGAGAGAATGGAGAATATGAGAGTGAAAAAAGTGAGGGGGAAGAAGAAGAGGGAGAAGGTGTAAGTGAGGAAGATGATTTGGAATTGCCTAATGATGGTATAATTGGGGTGGTTAGGAGAATTATGACTATCAATTTGGGTAGTGTTGATGAAGGGCAGAGAGAGAATTTGTTTCATACTAGGTGTGGGATAAAAGGGAAGACTTATTCTATGATTATTGATGGGGGAAGTTGTGCAAATGTGGTGAGTTCATACTTGGTGGATAAACTAGGAATTGCATGCATGAAGCGCTCTACCCCATATAGGCTCCAATGGTTGAATGATTGTGGAGAAGTAAAAGTAAACAAACAATGCATGATTTCATTCAATGTTGGTAGGTATGAAGATGAGATTCTTTGTGATGTAGTTCCAATGCAAGCATGTCATGTTTTACTTGGCCGACCTTGGCAGTATGATAGGGATACTACTCATCATGGGAGAAAGAATAGGTATAGTCTTCTGCATAATGGTAAGAAGTATACTCTTGCACCATTATCTCCTTCTCAAGTGTTTGAAGATCAAAAACGATTGAGGAAAACAATGGGAAAACAAAAGGGAGAGGTAAAAAGTGAGCTTGAGGGAAAAGAAAAAGGCCAAGAGATAGAAAAAAAGAGAGATGGCCGAGAGAAAGAGAGAGAGGGCAGCGATCTAAGTAAAGAGGTAAAAGAAGGTGTGAGTAAAAAAATAAAATGTTTTGGTGAGAGGAAAGAGGCTAAGGAAAAGAAAAATGAGAGCCTTTATATAAAAGCCAAAGAGTGTTTGAATGCTAGGAGAGAGGGACTGCCCATAATACTACTTACTTACAAAGAAGTATTGATTAATTTTGAACAACTAACTCCTTCTTTGCCAAATAGTGTTTCTTCTCTTTTGCAGAATTTTGAAGATGTTTTTCCTGATGACACTCCAAAGGGATTGCCACCTTTGAGAGGGATTGAGCACCAAATAGACTTTGTGCCTGGGTCTCAACTTCCTAATAGGCCTGCCTATAGGAGCAATCCTGAAGAGACCAAAGAATTACAAAGGCAAGTTGAAGAATTGCTTGAAAAGGGATTTGTTCGAGAGAGTATGAGCCCATGCTCTGTTCCAGTCCTATTGGTCCCCAAAAAGGATGGAACATGGAGGATGTGTGTAGATTGTCGAGCTATCAACAAGATAACGGTAAAGTATCGCCATCCTATCCCTCGTCTTGATGACATGTTGGACCAACTGTATGGTTCCAAAATCTTTTCTAAAATTGATCTAAAGAGTGGTTACCATCAGATTCGTATGAATCCTGGAGATGAATGGAAAACTGCTTTTAAGACCAAATATGGACTTTATGAGTGGTTAGTTATGCCCTTTGGCTTGACTAATGCACCAAGCACTTTTATGAGCCTAATGAATCATATTTTTAAAGATTTCCATGGAAAATTTATTGTGGTGTATTTTGATGACATCTTGATCTTTTCTCAAAATCTGGATGAACACCTAGAGCACTTAAAACACGTTTTTGAAGTTCTTAGAAATCAGTGCTTATTTGCTAATCTCAAAAAGTGTACTTTCTATGTGGATCGTGTGGTTTTCTTAGGTTTTGTGGTCAGTTCTAAGGGAGTTGAAGTTGTATATGGATTCAAGCCCCTTAACCCCCTTGATTTATTGCCTTTGCCTACTAATGATTTTGCTAATCTTGATGGTAAGAAGAAGGCTGATATGATGAAGAAAATTCATGAACAAACAAGGCTTGCAATTGAAAAGAAGAACAAGGAAGTTGCATTGCGAAGGAATAAGGGCAGAAAATATGTTGTTTTTAAACCTGGTGACTTGGTTTGGGTGCATATGAGAAAGGAAAGATTTCCTTCCAAAAGAAAGACCAAACTAGATCCTAGAGGAAGTGGGCCATACAAAGTCCTTGAAAGGATTGGAGACAATGCTTATAAACTTGATCTTCCTGGTGAGTTCCAAGTTAGTGCTACTTTTAATGTTTCTGATCTTTCTCATTTTGATGCAGATTTGAATTCGAGGACGAATTCTCTTCAAGAAGAGGGGAATGATAGCATCCAAGGAAGCTCTACTCCATTGAAGGACAAGGATGAAGCTTTAGAAACTCCAAGGAGGCCCATAACAAGATCTCAAACCAAGGAGTTCAATGATAAGCTCAATGGGCTTCAATCGCTGATCCAAAGGTGTCTTATTGGGGAAGAAGAGCTCACGCCAAAGGGAGAGGAGTTGTCCAAATGCTACAATTATTTGGTGGCCCAAATTCAAGCCCAAGATGAGGAATTTTAAGGGCCATTTTCGTGCAAATAAGGTCAAGAAGAGTCCAAGAATCAGCCACAACAAGAGTTGCTTTCTGCCCAAGTTTTGAGAGAAGACTAGTCAAACTTTCCAAGATTGTCAAGATTCTTTTCCTAGTTGGGATTTACCTTATTTATTTATTTATTTATATATAGGTTATTAATATTTTCCTTAGTCTATTTATGGTCTCCTAAGTACCATTTAATGCTTTCCTAGAAGTACTAAATTTGTTCCTAGTTAGGTTACTTTATTTCCTTTCTAGAGTAGGATTCCTTGTAATTGTCTTTCTAGGGTCCTTGGACGTTTTTTTTCCCTTCTCCTATATATAGGAGTCCTTTTTATTCATTAAAGACAATTGAGATTGATATTATTAATATTTGAGAGAGTTCTTTGAACCTTTGTGACTTGTTCTTTGAGAATTTATCTTTAAACCTTTACTAGTTTCATAGTTTAAGGTATAAAGTAATTTCTTCTTGTGATATCTTTGGTTTCTTTTTGGTATTCTTTAGAAGGTGATTAGTTTCTACATACTAATTATTGTCTTTAGTTACTCATAAAGCGGTCAAGATCCGAATCTATCGTTTTGATTCGTTTTCTCAAGTAAAGGCGTTAGATTTCTTCCATAAATCTATACGTTGTTACTTGGATCTTTTCAAGGCCTTAGAACATCTAATCCTTGGAAATTCGTGGATCTTTCCTTCGAATTTCCCATATCTTTAGTTAGTCTTTTTGTTTCTTTTCTTTGTGCTTCCGCATTCTAATATTCAATTCTCTATTTGTGATCTCCCTTAACCTTGCTGTTATCACAAACTTGGTCTGAGAGCACATGGTTTAGAATGATTCTAGGATGATGTTTCATAAGCCATTTCTAGTAGAGTCTTTTTCATAAGTGTAAAATGTGCCACATTTATGAATGAGAGGCTACAAGATGATTAGGAAATTTCACTTTTTCATTACTATTAAGTTGTATCATAGAGTTTAACTCTATACGATCTCTCTCCTAATCCTTTCCCTATGTTCTTCAGGATATGAATACTAGAAGGCCTAATGCTAGAAGGATGGAGGGTGACAATGTGCAACAATGAGCTCCTCCTCAAGCTCATCCATCTCTGATTGATCCTTTGGTCGATAATGTTAATCATGCGGAGTTTCGGGCGACTCTTCAAGTGTTGGCTCAAGACGTGACGACTCAAGCCAATAGAGAGGTTGTAGCTCCAGTAAATCCTAATGTTAATTCGACGGCTTTAAGAGTGAGAGTTTTTTCAAAAATGAAATGCCTGGAAATTGATGGCTTCAAAGTGGAAAATATCCTTACAGGTTTATCGATGAGGTCTATAAGGTACTTGCTATTATGGGGTGACTTCAGAAGAGAAGGCAGAGTTAGCCTCTTACCAATTGAAAGATGTTGCTCAAGTGCGGTATGATCAATGGAAGGGAGAGAGACCGGTTGGTAGGTTCTTTCCCTTAGAGTTGAGGGAAGCAAAGGTGCCAGAGTTCTTTAAACTTCGTTAAGGAAGTATGAGTTTGAAGGAGTATGCCCTAAAGTTCACCCAACTATACATGTATTCTCCAACTATGGTGGCGATTTGATGGCTAAGAGGAGTAGGTATTTTGTTAGGTGTGTCCCAAATGGTAGAAAAAGAATGTCGTACGGCAATGCTCCTCAATGACATGGATTATTCAAGACTTATGGTGTAATCTCAGTAAATTGAGGAATCAAAACTTATAGAAAAGAATAGGGAGGTGAAAAGAGCTAGAACCGGTGATGGGAACTTCTCAAATGCTAGGTCCGATGGACAAGGCCGACCAAGGATTACACAAAGGTTTTCCAACCAAAGTTCCTCCAGTGCTCCTCCAAGGGTCAACAAGGATAGGGTGGCTAACCCTAAACCTCAAGGAGGTGATAGTAGTGGCTCTTATGTGACTAGGCTTATTTGTGCAAAATGTGGAAGGAAGCATGATGGTAAGTGCCTAGTTGTCATAAATGGTTGCTTGGTTGTGGAAAGAGTGGTCACAAGATGACAGATTTTCCGATTCTTAAAGTTCAAGGAAGAGAGGGCAAGTAAGCTCCTCCTAGCGGTTAAAACTCCAATGCTCCCACACAAAACTGCTTTTATGCTTAACAAACCAAGTTGACCAAGAGAGCTCCCCGAATGTAGTGACCGCTATGTCAAAAATCTTTTTTATTGATGTGTATGCCTTGTTGGATAACTGTGTTACTTTATATTTTGTGAAGCTTTATGTGGCCATGAGGTTTGATGTTCCCCCGGAAGTGTTATTAGAACCTTTTTATGTCTTTACTCCTGTTGGTGATTCTATGGTGGCTATGAGGATTTATAGAAGGTGTCCCATTTCCTTATGCAATAGAGTTACTCTTATTGACTTGATAGAGCTTGACATGTTAGATTTTGATATGATTTTTTGTATGGATTGGTTGTATGCATGTTATTCCTCTATTGATTATAGGACTCGAGTGGTTAGATTCCAATTTCCAAATGAGCCTATCTTAGATTGGAAAGGGGCAAATTCTATGCATAGAGGTCAATTAGTGTCCTACCTTAAAGCTCGGAAGATGATCTCGAAAGGTTGCTTTTACCATGTTGTTAGGGTAAGGGATATAGATTCTAAAACCCCTTCTCTTGGGTCGGTTCCCGTGGTTAGTGAGTTCCCTAAGGTTTTCCCCGATAATTTGCCTAGTATCCCTCCCTAGTAGGAAATAAATTTTGGTATTGACCTTCTTCCGGATACACAACCTATCTCTATTCCTCCTTATAGAATGGTTGCGTCCAAGTTAAAAGAGTTGAAATGGAACCTAAAGGATTTGTTAGATAAGATTTTCATCTGACCAAGTATATTTCCATGGCGTGCTCCTTTGTTGTTTGTTAGAAAGAAAGATAGGTCTCTTCGAATGTGCATTTATTATCGTCAATTTAATAAAGTGACCATTAAGAACAAGTATCCTCTTCCAAGAATTGGTGATTTATTTGACAAACTTCAAGGGGCTAGTTATTTCTCCAAGATTGATCTTTGTTCGGGTTATCACCAATGGACGGGGAGAGGGGTTGATATTCCCAAGATGGCTTTCCAAACTCGGTATGGTTATTATGAATTTCTAGTGATGTCGTTTCGTCTAACCAATGCTCCGATGACATTTATGCACTTGATGAATAGAGTGTTTAGACAATACCTAGACATGTTTGTGATTGTGTTTATCGATGATATTTTTCATCTATTCAAGGAGTCAGAATAAATATGTGGACCATTTGAGAATTCTGTTGCATGTTCTTAAGGACCAACAACTTTTTGCAAAGTTTAGCAAATGCGAATTTTGGTTAAGGTCTGCAGCTTTCCTTAGTTAATTTGTGTCAAGCAAGGGGATTGAGGTAGATCCTACGAAGAGGGATGTGGTCAAGAGTTGGCCTAGACCTCTAACTCCTTCCGACAATAGAAGCTTTTTGGGTTTGGCTGATTATTATAGAAGGTTTGTTGAGGGATTTTCTTCCATTACTTCTCCTTTGACAACTGTGACTCAAAAGAAGGCTAAGTTTGTTTGGTTGGAAGCTTGTGAGATAAGTTTCCAAGAAATGAAAGTTAGACTTACTTCCGCTCCGGTGTTGACCTTATCGGAAGGTACAAATGGTTTTGTAGTGTATTGTGATACGTCTAGAGTTGGGTTGGGATGTGTGGTTATGCAAAATCGTAAGGTGATTACCTATACTTCTAAGAAACTTAAAGTCCATGAGAAGAATTATCCTACACTTGACCTTGATTTAGCAGCGGTTGTGTTTGCCTTAAATATATGGAGGCACTAACTGTATGGGGTCCAAGTGGATGTTTTCACCGATTATAAGAGTCTACAATATGTGTTTAGTCAAAAGGACTTTAATCTTCTCCAAAGAAGGTTGTTATAATTATTGAAGGATTATGATATGAGTGTCCTTCATCACCCTGGTAAAGCTAATGTGGTAGCGGATGCTCTTAGCTGATTTTCGATGGGTAATATGACTCATATAGAGGATGAAAAGAAAGATTAGGTTCGCGATGTGCATAGGTTGGCCCAACTAGGTGTTCAACTAGTGGATTCCACCAAGGGTGGCGTTATGATCCATAATGTTTCTGAATCATCCTTTGTGATGGATGTGAAGTCTAAGCAAGGTCTTGATCCTATATTAGTTGAATTGAAAGAGCCAGTACTTAAGAAGTCCGTTGAGGATTTCTCCTAAGGGGGAGATGGGTGCTTAGGTACCAAGGTCGGTTATTTCTTCCTAATGTTTATGGTTTGGTGGAACAACTATTAGAGGAAGCTCATAGTTCTCTCTATCAATTCACCCGGGAGCCACCAAAATGTACCGTGATCTATGGGAAGTCTATTGGTGGAATGGGATAAAGAAAGACATTGCAGTATTTGTAGCCAAATGTCCTAATTGTCAACAAGCTAAGGTTGAGCATCAAAGGTTGGGAGGCTTATCCCAAGATATAGGTTTTCCCACTTTGAAGTGGGATGATGTAAACATGGACTTTATTGTGGGTTTGCCTTGCACCTTGAGACAACATGATTCTATTTGGGGAATTATACATGGGATGACAAAATTTGTTCACTTTATTCCCGTCAAGGTTTCATATTATGTGGAAGACAATGCTAAATTGTATATAAGTGAAATGGTGAAATTGCATGGGGTACCTTTATCTATAATTTCAGATTGGGGCACTCAATTTACTTCACACTTTTGGAAGTCATTCCAAAAAGGTCTTGGTACAAAGGTTAAGTTTAGTCCGTATTTATAGCAGCAATCTCCTTATCCCATAAACTATGTTCCCCCTAGGTTACTTAGCTAGTGGATCCACCTAAGATAAGAGTATAGTTCTACCTTAGGCAAGTAGGACAACCCTTTTTGGTGTGGGTATCACCGAGGGTCCATGTATAACTCACATGGTCTTAAGTTAATTAAGGCTTATTCCCACAACAACAAGAACCACAATAGGAATTATGAACTATGGTTACTCAAAAAGCTTTAATATGAGTGTTCAAGGTCTTAAAGGTGATGAATATGAATATTGGCCTAAAGAGGTTTACTTAGTATCGATGAGATTAGTGGGGTCTTATTCATGCATTGCACAAGTATGCCTTGACCGTATTTATGAAGTGTTTCTCGTATGATATGATGATCAATTTATTGACTATGTTGATGAATTATGCTTTTCCACTATCTTTATGATGATGTTTAAACTTTGTAAATATCATGCTTTCAAATAAAATGTCCCTTTTAACATATTTTCAATGTTCTTATACATGCCTACCTTACTTAGTGCATTTTTGTACTAACGGCTACTTTTTCTACATTTCCCCAAATGTAGGGTCCGATTCTAGAGGTGATCATTCCAGTGACTAGTTCTTGGACTTGATTATCTTTTGAGCTTGTAGGTGAGTCCTCATGGTTCGAGGACAAATTTTTCTCATAATGTAGTTTCTTTTATTGTATTTCCCTTTTGGACATGTTGTAAGGGCTAGGCCTAATTACATTCAAACATTGTAATAGATAGCTATGTTGAGACTTAGTGTCTAGACTTTCACTTTTGTCTATGAAAGATTTAGACTTGAAATGTGCTTTTACTCTTATTGTTCTATTGCTTATGTTATGAGGACTAAGTGGCTTGTATGGAGTCCTTCGGGGTTCTATACGCCATGTTACATCTAGGGGGTACTCCTGGGTCATGACACTGATTCAGCTTGGCGAACTACTAAAATGATTGTAGTCTCACCAAATATTCTAGAACGATTCTCAACCATGGCCCTAGGAAGGGCGATACACTTGGGTGATCTACGGGCCAATTTGGCAATTCACCGAATGGGTAAATCCCCCGCCCAATTGCCATTCTTTCAAAATAAGGTTCCAACCTAGACATTAAGCAAACATTATTCAAAAAATGACTACAAGTTGGCTGTTTCCCAAGAAGCTCCTTTATTAACATTGTGGCACAACGTGGAAATTCATTTAAGCATCTTCCAACTGCACCACTTTAATGACTGACAAGTCCTGTTATTCTCAAAAGTAAAGCTTCAATGATTATCCATTTAGCTTGAATACCGACCCCTTTTTCCTTTCAACTTCAATTGCCTTATTCATCAACACACGAGTAACTTTGAATGGGCCTTACCATTTCGACTTGAGTTTACCCAAAAAAAGTCTCAAACGGGAGGTATAAATCTAGACAAGATCGCCAACTTTAAACTCTTACTGAAGAATTCTGACATCATGCCACATCTTTATTTTTTCTTTGTTGAGGGTTGAACCCTCATAAGTGTGCAGCGGGAACTCTTTCAACGCATGGAGTTGGTTCACTCTATCTTATGAAGCATTCCCCCAATTCAAGTTTAATGCTTTAAATGCCAACAATGCCTTCTGTTCAAGCTCAAATTGTAGGTGACAAGACTTTCCAAATACCAATTTGTATGGTGACACGCCAATCATGGTCTTGAATGCAGTGCAGTAAGATAAAAGAGAATCATCTAACATCCGAGGTGAGTTAGTCCGGTTTGTGTTGACTGGTCTTGCTAGAATTCCCTTAATATCCCGATTCGACACTTAAAACTGCCCACTTGTTTGTGGATGATAAGGGGATGCCACTTTATGCTTAGTTCCGTATTTTATCAAAAAATATGCAAACAAACTATTGCAGAAATAAGACCCCCACCGCTAATAATTGCACGCCGAGTGTCAAACCTTTGTGAAAATGTATCGCTTCATAAAATCGCACACCACTTCTCTCTTCGTAGTTGGATATAGATACATCTTCTACCCATTTAGAAATGTAGTCAACTGCCACGAAGATATACTTAATGCCATAAGAATTCACAAAAGGTCCCATGAAGTCAATTCCACATACATCAAACATATCTACCTCTAGAATAAGATGGAGAGGTAGTTCATCTATTTTCGACATTCCTCCTTGATTTTGGCATTGAACCCATTGTTTAACATGAGAGTGTGCATCTTGGAATAACTTTGTCCAATAATAACAACTTTGAGGTACTTTGGCAGCCATGAGCACCACCGCTATGATTTCCATCAATTGGCAACGCATGGCAAGCATCAAGAATCACATTTACCTCTACTTTTGGTATACACCTTCTAATTATGTTGTGTGCCCATTCCCAAAATAGGCATGGTTCATCCCAAAAATACTTCTTTACATCGAACAAGAACCTCTTCTGTTGGTAGAAATTTAGTCCATAAGGAAGAATCACACACAAAACATAGTTTCTGAAATTAGCATACCAAGGTGGATTGCCATGATTTACAACCATTAATGACTAATCAGGTAAGGTTGCATCAATATCCCTCTCACTGAGAACAACAACATTAGTTTCTAGCCTTGACAACTGATTGGCCACTTGGTTCTCACACCCTTTTCATTCCATGACCTTGAAATTAAATTGTTGCAACAACAACACCCACCGAATAAACCTTCGCTTTGAATCTTTATTAGCCATCAAATATCAGATTAAAGCATGATCTTTTTGCGACACCACTTTAGTTCCCAACAAATACACTCTAAACTTTTCATAAACATACACCACGTCTAGCAATTCTTGTTCAGTGATAGTGTAATTCTTTTGAAGTACATTCAAAGTCTTACTTGCATAATAAACTACGTGAGATGGCTTGCCCTTTTCTTAACCAAGAACACCTCCTCAAGCCACAACACTTTCATCATACATTAGTTCAAATGGAATGCTCCAATCGAAGGCAATAATGATCAGAGCCGACACTAGTTTTTCTTTTAAGCGCAAGAATCCTTTGATGCAAGCTTCATCAAAGTTGAAAGTAGATTCCTTTTAAAGTAACTTACAAAAGGGATAAGCTATGTTAGAGAAATCCCTTATAAACCGCCTGTAGAAGCCTACATGTCCTAGAAAACTCCAGACGACTTTCACTTAAAAGGGAGGAGGTATTTAAGCAATAACTTCGACTTTCGCTTGATCCACTTGCATTCCTTCTCCTTAAATTTTATTCCCCAAAACGATACATACATTGACCATGAAGTGGCATTTCTCCCAATTGAGAACATGATTAGTTTGAACACATCATTGTAATACCTTCTCAAGGTGTTCAAGACAATCTTCAAAGGTGTCACCCACAACCGAAAAATCATCCATTAAGACCTCCAGTGAGGTCTTCAACCATATAACGGAAAATAGAAATCATGCATCGTATGAACGTTGCCGGAGCATTGCACAACCATAAAGGCATTCTTTTGAAATCAAATGTCCCATAGGGAGATGTAAAGGTTTTTTTTATTGTTCTTCCAGTGCATTTGAATTCTGATTGTACCCAGAATAACCATCTAAGAAACAATACCGTCCATTCTCTACAAGCCTATCAAGCATTTGATCCATAAAAGGCATTGAAAAATTATCTTTTTGGGTCCATGCATACAACTTTCGGTAGTCTATGCATATGCACCAACCAGTAACCTGTCTCATTTGTACATGTTCCTCTTTTTAATTTGGGACCACGGTGTTACCTCATTTATTTGGTACACATTGCACGAGACTCACCCATTTGCTATTTGAAATAGGGTTGACCACACCCACATCAAGCCCCTTGATGATTTCTTTCTTCACCACTTCCTGCTTTGGAGGGTTTAACCTCCTTTGGTGCTCAACACTTGGTTTGCATTCACTATCCAATTGGATTTTATGTGTACAAATCTGGGGAGGGGGAGCGGGGGTTCCCACAATATAAGAAATTTTCCTTTCAATGGCCTTAATATATCATTTCAACACATATACAAGTAATTGCACATGCCACTCAAGAAAATCTACAGCGATGTTGACGGGAAAGGTTTTCTTTTTTCCAAAAAATACACACAAAAGGTGAGGTGGGAGCAGCTTTGGCGGTTCTTCAGTTGATGGTTTAGCGGGAGGACTTTCCCAATTTTTTAGATTAATATAGATCTTCAATAGATTCTTAGAATGAGAACCTAAACCCGATAGAGAAGCCACAACATCTTCATAATTTTGAATTTCCTCCCCATAATAATTCGAAAGGACGGAAGCTAGGGACTCACCCACACAAAACACTTCACTCGTACTAGCCACTACATCATCAGTCACATCAATGGTTGATACCTCATGAATGTCACAAGGTTTCTTCATCGATTTGCACACATTTAAAGTAACTTTGTCATCATTTACCCAAAATTTAACTCACAACTTTCAACATCCACAAGGGCTCTTTCGATTGCCAAGAAAGACCTACACAATATAATAGGTACTTCGGTGTCAATCTCGGAGTCAAGAATAACAAAGTTGGCTTGAAATATGAACCTATACATTTTTACTAAAATATCATAAAGTATGGCAATACGATGCTTGATCGATCGATCGGCTATGAGAAGATGCTTCGTTTTATACTTAGGATCACTTAACCCAAGCTGTTTAAAAATGGCATAAGACATCTAATAAATACTTGTCCACAAATTGCACAATGCTTTGGAAAATTTAAACATCCCAATAGTGCATGGAATCGTGAATGCCCCCGATCAGCTTTCTTGACAACAACATTACTTATCATAATGGCACTACAACTATGAGACACCTCAACAATTTAAAAATCCATACTCCTCCTCTGGTAAAAAATTCTTTCATGAACTTCTCATAGCAAGGAATTTCAAACAACTCTTCCACCAAAGGAAAATTTATAGATAGTGTTTTGAAAATAGAGAGAATTTTTTGGAACTTCGCATTTTCATCCCATTTATGAATCTTTGAGGGAATCGAGGGTTGATGTAATACCCCAGATTCGAGATAGGGGGCATAGCATGTTAAAACTTCAAGGTGCCATCTCAAAAGGACCAACAACGGCTCATGGATGGGACCATGGACCGTAAGAGGGTTTCGTGGATGGGCACCAAGAAAAATGCATCAGGCAGTAACCTTGTCAGGACCTACAATTTATCGATGGGTCGACGTCTTGTAGCTAGGGTTTCCGTAGGTCTCCAAGTAATTCCTTGTATCTACCCACACTTGACTAGGACGAACGGTAGGTCCATCCATGGTCTGTCAGCGGGGTCTCGTGGGTGGAGGTTGGGCAGTTTAGTTAAGGGCACAATGGGACTTTCTTGTTTTAATTAAATTGAAGTTGTGTCGTTTTGCCTAAGTATAGAACACCTATATAAGTGTTTTCAACCCAGAAAGTAATTCATTCAAGTCATTCTCTCAAACTCACCAAAAGAATAGGGTACCTCTCCCAATTAATTCTCTCTCTAGAAAGTTGAAGAAGAAAAGAGAGAGTTCAAGCTATGTCAAGTTCATGTCTCTAATTGTCACGACCCGGGAGCACCCCCTAGTCGTAACCGGCGTACTCGACCTCGAAGAGGTCTAATACAAGCCTCTTAGCATTCATTCATCGCATAGACACAAAAACCATAAGGAATTTAAAAACTTTCTTTACCAAGAAAACATTTCATAAAAAAAATAATAGCAAGCGGAAGACTTTCTAGACATTATACATGATGTCTCAAAACCATCTAATACTTTAGAGTACAAAATTCGGGACTAATCCCATACACAACTTAAACAATACTAAAAAGACATAAAAGAACATATAGGGTATTGTCCTCGAATATATGAGGACTCACCAAGTCTTCATCTTCTACACTTAGAAACCTATCAAATAGCCATAACATGTCATCATCTCCAAATCCCTACACTTTAGTCCAAAAAGGGAAAGAAAGGGGTTAGCACAATTAAGTACTAAGTATGGAGACCATGCAAGAAAATATGCACAACGGACATTTACAAGAAATGTATGCTTTCATATCATTTTGATAAAACCTTCACTTCACAAGTATAAGAGACATAATACAAGTCAACATTAACATATAAGACCATAGCCAACCATACATATACTCAACATATGTCCATATACAACCCATACTTAACTTTAAAAGAACACATGTCATTTCATTACCATAGGACCTCTACCTAATATAACCTTAAGACACACTTGAGTGAGACAAGAAGTGATTGCCCATACAACCTCTTCAAGCACACTTAAGTGTTCCCCAAGATTACCTTAGATAAGGACATTTCCTTTACAGCATAACATCAATAGACCAACATTCTTTAAGAAACCATTTTGGAGACATTCAATCACATAGGGGGACTTTCACATAATAGTCGTTAGACTTGGAATGTACTAAGTATGCGGGGTGCAATACAACAATAGACAAGGACACAATCGAAATGCAAGAAATAGTTTCATAGGCATAATGAATAACAATATGAGGATGCATGATCAAAGTGAAGTCAAAACATGTTTAAGTAAATCTATACTAATAGTAGATATCATATGTGTATGCATGATCCAACCAATCTATAACCCCAACTTAGGATGGGGGATGCCGTTCACACCCGGAAACCCTGGTGGCAAGGTATAAACCCCTCACATGGTTGATGTTGGTCACACCCCAAGCATCCTAGGTGGTGAGATATAAACCTCTCACATGGTTGATGTTGGTCACACCCCAAGCATCCTAGGTGGTGAGATATAAACCTCTCACATGGTTGTCCGGTTCTTTTCCCCCGGACCGGGCATGGTCATGCAACACTTTATATAGGAAATTCTCATTAGGCTCTAATGCAATCTCACGTATGGAATGAACATATACACAAGCTTAGTTTGTCATCAACACATCTCTGGAATGCCATACATCTCATAACTCAAGCTTTAAAGCATCAATTCACCAATTCTCCATAGTTGGACATTTTGTCAAACACCTTGAAGGCATGTAATGGAATCAAAGAGCATGGAAAATAGGGTAGTAATTATGCAGCCAAACCAGTGAACAACCTACAACAACACATTTTAACACCCACAAGACCACATGAAAATCTCCACATCCATTCCAAATTTAGATTCAAGTTCTAGAGTCACAACATGCTCAAAACAATCACTTTTCATGTTTAAAATTCAATGTGCAGGAAATTATTACAAAGAACAAGACTAATTTATGAATCTTAACTTAAACCATGAATTAGTGAGTAGAATAGGGTTTAGGCACTATGGGTGGAGGGACCCATGAGTTCGACACCACATACCTTGAGTTCTTATGAAGATCTTGAGAGTGTCTTCAATGGAAGCTTGGAACTTGGAGTAAGAGTCTCTTCAATCTTGAGGAAGGTTTTGGATTAGGGTTCTTGAGAGAACTTGAGAGAAAATGTTTCTAAGTATGGGAGAGGTGTTTTGGGAAATGTTTTAGAGATGGAAATTGAACTAATGGTATATAGGAAATGACATATTCCCTTTGGAAAAATGGTCCAACACTTAGGAAAAAAAATGAGGCGGGTGAACAGTAAAAACGCTCACTGGAAATTGCATTTCCTGCCGGACAGATTTTACGAAAATGGGCATAACTTCTTCGTACGAACTCCGAATAAGGTGAAACGAAGTGCGTTGGGTAGCTCGCTCAAAGGGCTTTCCATGGATATGTTATGGGCCACCCAATTATTTGTGTGCTAAGAGATATGACCCTCCAAAGTAGACCCTCGAAAAAGTCTTCACTTGGAAATTTCGGATTTTGATACGGTTGCTCTAAAATTTGGGTTAGACCCATTTCCCACTCAATTTGACCCCCTAAACAAGAATATGAAGTCGGATTTTTGAAAAACGAAACGGATTTTTAGATATAGCTAAAACAAGTTTCTGGTAACTTTCGAAGCACATTTTTTTAAGAACTTTTTGGGTCATTTCAATAAGCCACAATACTCAATTCCATACCAATTATACAATATTTATCAAGTTTGATCAACTTACCCTCTTTCCATGGCTATCTTCATCATCCTCATATTTCAACAATTAACAATACAATAACAATGATAATAACAACATTCAACTATACAAGCTAAGCTAAGCATAAGCCAATAATCAACAGGAAGACCAATTCACAATTTTGTCCATTCAAGGCTAACATCCCACATCCTTCAATTCACTAACAATTCTTAATAATTCCACATAGATAAATACATATATGAACAGTCCACAACAATCTATACAATAATCGTCCATCAATTACACAAAATCAATACACCCACTTTAGGCCAAATTTAGAGAATTTGAGAAGACATGGGTTCATGGGGATTTCTTTCTAAAAACCATTAATAATTATTAATAACCATATAAATCATCATTTAAAACCTTTTTATGCAAGAACCCATGCTAGAATCGAAAAAGATTTTTTTGTGTGTATTTGAAAAACCTTGAAAACCTTTTGATTGGGTTCTTTGAAAGAAAGAATAATCAAGGATAAGGATCCCCATACCTCTAAGTTGAAAACCCACGAAAATTGAAGAAGAAGCACTCGAAATCTTCAACCCTAGCTCCAACTCCTCTTCTTCCTTGAGTTAGAGAGAAATATTTGAGAGAGGGAATGATTTGGAAATTCTAAGAGGAGAATGAAGTTATAACCCTCATTTAAATGGTCTAATATACCTAAAATAATAAAAACAACTAAAAAAAATAAATGCCCAAACTACCCCTCACTTAGTTGGACCCACAAAGTCTTGACTTAAAAAATGTTCACTAAACCCGTCTAAACACATTCTTTTGGACAGTGCTTCACTATTTCGGGGATAACTTTTTACTCCAAAGTTGGAATTGGGAAAACTCGGTGGCGTTGGAAAGAGGACTCAGAGACCTTTAATTGGATAGGTAAAGGTCCACCTAATTCATTTTGAGCTAAAGGTTATGACCATTTAAAGTTGACCCTTACAACTCACTAGTTCAAATGACTAGTTTCCGGACGTCACGGTCATTTCTCATCATTTCATCAAGTTCTCAACTCCAAACTCACATGTGAGGCTCTAGTTTCACTAGTTCGTTTTTAGGGTCGTTACACTAATATTCCAGATCATGAGGGCTCTCCTGTAACACCCCGGAAATTCTATGACTTAAGTTAGAGCCTCACCTGTTACATCTAGGGGGTACCCCTGGGTCATGACAAACTTGATAATCAGAGAACAAGGTTTAGAATGCTTCTAGGATGTCTCAAACCACATCTAGTAGAGTCTTGTTCATAAGTGTGAAGCACGCCACACTTATGACTGAGATTCTATGAGATGCTTAGGAAACTTCACTTCTTCATTACTCTAAGTCGTGCTATAGATTTTAACTCTATAAGGTCTTTCTCCTAATCCTTACCTGATGGTCTTCAGGATATAACTACTACAACAACTAATGCTTGAAGGAATGAGGAAGACAATGTGGATCAACGCTTGAGGAAGATCCTCAATATTTCATAGATGAGGTCCATAAGATGTTGAACATTATGGGAATTACTCTAGTGGAGAAGGTGGAATTTGACGCTTACCAACTCAATGGGGTTGCTCAAGTTTAGTTCAACCAATTGAAAGAAGCAAGAATGGTAGAAATGGGCACCATAGAGTGGGCAAGGTTCAAAAATGCTTTCCTTGATAGGTTTTTCCCTCTAGATATGAGAGAGACTAAGGTGCTTGAGTTCATTAACCTTTGGCAAGGTAGTATGAGTGTTAATACATATGCTTTAAGGTTTACCCAATTGTCTCAGTATGCTCCATCTATAGTGGCCAACCCTAAGTCGAGATTGAGTAAGTTGGTTTCGGGAGTGTCCGATTTAGTGGTGAAAGAATGTCGTATGGCTATGCTTTTTCATGATATGGATATTGGTCATCTTATGACTCATGCCCAACAGATTGAGGAGGAGAAACTAAAACGGAGATCTAGGGGGTAAAATAGGTCTAGAATGGATAATGATAATTCCTCCTATGCAAGGTCCCTTACATATGGTCGTCCTAGGAATCGACAAAGGTTTTCCAGGAAAGGTTCCTCCAATGCTCGTAAGTATAGTTAAGATAGAGTATCTAACACTAAACCACAAGGAATTAGTAGTGAATCCCTATGCCCTATTTGTTCTAGGTGTGGAAAGAGACACGAGGGTAGGTGTTTAGCTGGCATAGAGGTTTGCTTCAGTTGTAGTGAAAGTGGTCACAAAATGAGGAATTGTCCAATGGCAAAGGCTAAATGAAGAGAAGGAAAGCAAGTTCCTCCTAGTTGTTCGGATGCGAATGATCCAAGGCAAAATAGGTTCTATTCTCTACAAGCTCTAGGTGAGCAAGACTGTCCTCCAGATGTGGCTACCGGTGAGAGTTTTCCTAGCTTATGTGTATGCTTTATAGATTCCGGTATTTTTTTGACTTCTGTGACATGATAGACTTGATATGCTAGGCCTTGATTTTATCGTAGGTAGGGATTGTCCTTACTTTTAGTATTGTTCCATTGATTGTAGAACCTGAATTGGTCATTATGAGTTTTAGGATGTTTTTGTGGTTCGACGAATGCCCTGGCGTCATGTAAAGATTGGATGAATAGGGAGTTTAAAAAATACCTTGATATTTTAAGTTAGTAGAATCCTCTAAAGGTTAGTCTTATAGTTCACCATGGTTTAGAATCATCTTGTGTAATTGATATGAAATCTTAGTGATGACTTTATCTGACATTAGAGTTGAAACAAGCGGTGCTTATGAAGTCTGTCTAGACTTTCTCCCAAGGAGGAGATGGTGTACTTAGATAGCAAGATCATTGAGTTTTCCTAATGTTTATGATTTGGGTTTACTTGAAATTCACACCCAAGAAGGGTGTAATGAGGTTTGGGAGGTAAGAAAATTTTAGTCCCCATTTTGTAGGCACAAATTAGATCTTAAGACAGGTTGGTAAGGTTTTCTATGAGCTAAAGTTGCCTAATGAGTGGGGATCAGTGCATCCAGTTTTCCATGTCACTATGATAAAGAAGTGTGTTGGAGATCCGACACTCATAGATCCCTTAAGAGAGTTGGGAGTTAATGAGAATCTCTCAAATGAAGAAGTACTAGTTGAGATCCTAGACCGGCAAATTAAGAAGTTGAGGAACAATTAAGTTGCTTTTGTGAAAGTGTTGTGGAGGGTTCTTTTAGTTAAGAACTGTTAGTTGAGGGTGTCACTTTATCACGACTAAGGGGCACACCCTAGATGTAACAAGTCGTACTCAACCCTAGAGGGGTCTCATACAAGCCCCTTAGCATATCATAACATAAGATAATAGAAAAGTGTGGAAATTTTTAAAACTTTTTCAATACAATAGAAGTGTTTTATAAAATCAAGAGGAAGTCTATAACACTTTGTCTCAAACCAAGTAAGGCAACTTGAATAAATCTTTTTGACGCAGCCTATACTAAAGTCTAAAACATAAAAGAAAGGTGATCACATCCTGGATGCTATGAGGACTCACCAAGTCTTCAACTACTTGCTCTACTAGAAACCTTGCCACGAGAATGGAACTCAATATCGCCGGATCCTAAATTTTATAAGAATGTAGGCAAGAGTATGTGTTAGCAGAAAATGTACTAAATATTATAGCTAGCATAACAACATAAGAGCATAACATAAGTGTTAGTCAATATAAGATATATGCCATAATCATAAGAGATACTTTATAAAACACACACTATAAGCATAAGAGACAACAACATAGTCATAGGCATAATCTCCAACATAGGCATAATATAAGCATTTTTAAACCCTTTGTCCTTCATATCATAAGAGGAACACTTCATAAGTAACTTCAAGTCATACTTCTGCAATGCATGGAGAAGACCCCATAATCTCATCTATACTAAGTACCACCTTAGGTCATCATACATACTTACCATCTTTGATCCCAATCTTACATTATGTCTCATAGACAAGGGAACATTCCCCTTTAGTCAAACATATCAAAGAAGGCAACTATAGCAACAATCCAATCTCAATATACATCATATAAGAGAAACAATTCCTAGGTAACCTCAAGTCATACTTGTGCCATGCATGGATAAGACCCCATAATCCCATCCATGCTAAGTACCACTTTAGGTCATCATAATCATATTTCTTGGTTGGGGACTAGTCCCTCTTTTAAAACATTGGAACACTAGGAGATACTTCTTCAAGCACATATTCGGTCCTCCTTAGTTTGAACACTATGAGATACTTCATTAAGCATGTCACAGTAAATTATTATTGTGAACACTATGAGATACTTCATCAAGTATGTCTTAGTTCATTAATGCTTTAGAACACTAGGAGATACCTCTTCAAGTATGTCATAGTTAATTGGATACATATATTGCTACTAGAAACCCAGACTCCACTAGGATAAGGCTTCCATCTCATGAGACCTACTTTCGAAAAACCTAGATCCTACTATGTGAGATTTCCCCCTTACTTTGGAAGCCCGGACTCAACTAGGTGTGAGCCTCTTTTATTTTTGAAGCCTGGACTCAACTAGGTGTGAACCTCCATCTGATTGTCAATATCCATTCGAGGCCAAGCATACACCCCTTAGACTAGTTGTTAAACCTTACTTAACTCATGACTCATGGAGGGATGTCTTTGACAACCAATCCATGTTTCAAGTTATTCTATCATATTATGCATTCAAACATTCATAAGGTAGATGAGGTGGGTAAAGTCCTTCCAAAACAACTCTACCTAATAGTTTACAATCATCATATAAACTTCCTCTTAGGACCTTAACATACATAATTCATCATACTAGCTTTAACTTCAAAACCCTAGAAGTTAACATTCATAACTATAATCCTTACTCTCAATAGCTTTACTTCTTAAAATCATCCTATGAACCTAGATTACCAAGCATTCTAATCACATACTTCATTCTTAAGTGATTCCAATCTTATATCATCTTAAAGCTTCAATCTCAAGCATTACTAGTCATGATCCATCATATATACTTTAATCTAATTAATTCATATTTACATGCTTTTACCCTCATAAATTACTACGCATATCATCAACCCTAGAAGATCATCTCTACATCCTCAATTTTCCCTTTTCAAGGTATAAACCCACATTACATCAATTTCATCAATTAGACTAGAGTTAGGCAAGGAAAACATGTCATTTGATAATAACAACATGATTCACTACTAATTCAATCATAAACAATAAATATCTACTCAATTGGATCCATATTCAACTTAACCCACATTATTGGTAGGAACCCTAACTTGAATTGGGGATTTCATCTTCACAATTGGGGGATTTATAGGGGAATCCATGGATGGAAGAATCCATGAATGAATAAGCTATCATACCTTGGATACAAAGCCCTCACAAAGCTTTGATGTTTGGAGTAATTTGACCTAGCTTGACCCTGTTGTTCTTCATCTTCTTCTTCTTCTTCTTTGAGTTTTCTAGAGAGAGAATTTTTTGAGAGGATAGACTTTGGGATCTTTGGGGGTTTTTGAAATAATGACTTAATCGGGGCGGTTAAAGGGTTAAAATACCTTATATTGATGTACTAAGACTACACAAAATGACCTCACTTAATAACCACCTAAATAGGAATTACCTAAAATAGCCCTCACTAAGAAGCCATGTGACACGCACCACGGCAGGCTCAATGAGCCGTGGTCCTTACCACGAACCATGGTCCAGCCCGTGGTCCTTGGACAGTGGCTAGGCCTAGGTATCTTGGCCTCCAAAAATCTAATGCACCTTGACTGGCCTTTCCACGAGCAGTGGACATCACCACTGGCCGTGAAGTGGCTCGTTAAGGTGAGCCATTTTGAGGCAGCTTCAAGGTAGCCATTGCCTTAGCCATACCACGAGCCGTGGTGGGTGTCGTGAAGTGGCGCGGTGCTAGGAAACCTTAGGGCAGCCTTGGCCCTTGATTTGGGTCTTTCCCCTTGGCGTTGGCTCTAGTTGCCCTCAAACATAGCCCTATCTGGCCTACTAACCTACGGGATGTTACACACTTGGGATGCCAAGGCCGATATGATGTCCCAATATCCTCTTCTTTGTCCTTCTACTCCTCCTCTAGCTTGAGATGACAATTTCCTCTTGGTATGCTCTTTGTAAGAAGTCATGTGTGTTTTAGATATTCCTATGATTTCCTTATGTTATGCATGTTCATGAAAATCTTGTGTTTTAAAAGAAAATGAATTTATATGATTGATTTTACTCATGTTGTTGTGCATTGGGTATGAGTTATCTATAGACTTCATGAGATGAATTGATGAACATGCCTTAGCTTGAAGTCTAGAGATTCCTACTTGGATGTATGTTATGAGTATATATTGCACATAGACCCCATAAGATTGTGTTTAGCATGATTTTAGCTTGGAGATGATAGTTCCTCCTTCAACATGAGTAATGTTGAGATTTGATGCATATTGGGTTGTTAGATGTAGTTCCTACCTTTCGTATGATGCATTGAGTATGTTTACTTGGAGTCGATGTTTCCTCCTTGGTTGTGTGCATTTTGATTGGTCACATGCATGATGAGTTGCTAGTCTTGAGTCGTTTCTTTAAGAGGTACCTAGAATGCCATTCCAGAACGAATGTTCCACAAAGGGAGATAATGTAACACCTAGGATTCGAGATAAAGGTCATAGCATGTTAGATCTTTAAGGTGACGTCTCACAAGGACAAACTATGACTCGTGGATGGAACCACGGACTGTAGGAAGGTTTGTGGATGGGCACTAAGAAAACTACCCAAGGCAGTAACCACGCCAGCACCCACGATTCGTTGATGGGTCCATGGTTCGTGTCTATGGGTTTCGTAGTTCTCCAAGACATTCCCTGTGCATACCCACGCTTGACCAGGACGGACCGTTGGTCAATCCACGGTCCATCATCAGGGTCTTGTGGGTGGAGGCTTGGCAGTTTAGTTAAGGGCACGATGGGACTTTCTGGTTCTAATTAGATTAAAGTGGTGTTGTTTTATCTAAGTCTATAAAGCCTATATAAGTGTTTTCAACCAACAAATTAAGTCATTCTCTCAAACTCACCAAAAGAATTGGGTTCCTCTCCCAAATAATTCTCTCTCTAGAAAGTTGAAATAGAAGAAGAGAGTTCAAGCTAGGTCAAGTTCAAGTATCTAATCTTCAAGATTTTGAGGGATTTGTAATCAAGGTATGGTGGCTTTTAATCCATGGATTCCTTTCATCGATCGAACCCCCATTATTTCCCCAATTTAGAAGAAGAATTCCACAATTCTAGTTAGGGTTTCTACTAATGTTATGGGTTATGATCCAATTGAGAGGATTGTTATTGTTTATGACTGATTTGATATAATTACATGTTTTTAGGATGAATTTACATGTACCCATGTGTAACTCATGATTCTAAGATGAATTTGATATAGATGGGTTTTATACCATGAAAGGGGAAATTGAGGATTTTGATGCATTCAATCTAGGATTGATGAGATACATTAGAATTGAAGCTTGTATGATGAATCATGATTAGTAGTGCTTGAGATGGAGGCAATATGATGAAGTATGATTAGAATTGCTTGAGAGTGAAGCATATATGAGAATTTATGGTTAGACTTGTCTTGAGAGCTTGGCATATATGATGATGATGAGATGTATTGCTTTGAGAGTAAAGCATGAATGATGAATGATGATTTGTAGAGCTTTTAGAGTAAAGCCTACAGGATGAACTGTGATTATTAAGGCTTTGAGAGTAAAGCTTATATTATGAAATGTTTATTTGTAGATAGAATTGTTGTGGAAGGACTTTACCCACAAAATCTATACTATGAATGTATGATTGTATAATGATAAAGATTTTCTCACATAGAATGATTCTAGGTTGAAAGTTCTGCTCACATAAAATGAATCAAAGCATGTTTTGACTATGATAGCTTGAAGTAGTGATATGAGATCCCTTCATGAATAGCTTGACTTGGTAAGACAAGACCATGCATGGTAGCTTGAGTAGTAGATCTCATGGATAGCCATGGACTAAGCAATCGTAACCGTCCAATGGTTAGCTTGAACTACCATGATAGCATGCTTGCATGATAGCTTGATTTGGTAAGACCAAACCATTTCATTGGTAGCTTGGATTGAGCAATAGCACACTTCCTTGAGTAGCTTGGACTTGCATAGTAAGGTGCTTTCTGTGATAGCTTGATCTAGCTTGATGAGGTGCTTTTCCTTGATAGCCTTGAATTGGTAAATAGTAATCATTCATGAGTAATGACTTGTCATGGACTAGTAAAGAAGTACTATTCCTGGAATAGTAGGAATATCTAAAGAGGGACTAGTCCCTAATAAAACTAGAATGGTTATGATGAAACAAGGTTACTTTGTGATGATCTATTATAAGTCTTTTTTAGTATGAGATTTACTTGTATGATGATAGGATAGATTGGATTGTTGCTTGAGTTGCCTTCCTTGATATGTATGACTAGAGGTGGATTACCCAAGTCCTAACTAAGGATAAGTTGAGGTTACTTGAGAAGTGTTCCTCTTATGTTATGATGATCTATGTGCATTAATTATGCTTATGACTTATGTTGTTATCTCTTATGTTTATGGTATATGTCTTATGTTGACCAATGCCTATGTTAATGTATATTATAGCTATCATATTTAGTAAATTTTTGTACTGACACATACTCTTGCCTACCTTCTTATCAAATGTAGGGTCCGACGATATGGACTTCCATCCCCATGGCTAGGATAATAGTGGAGCAATATTTTATGTTTTGGTTAGTCCTCATAGCATTCAAGAATTTGACCACCATTTCCTTATGTCTTTCGTTTTATGTTTAGAACTATTTTATGGGCTGTGTCCAAAAGATATTCATGTTTTAGATGGTTTGAGACAAGTGTAATAGACTTCCGCTTGTTTTATAAATACATTGATTGTTACTGAAAAATGTTTTATAATTCAGCTCAATTCTATTATCTTATTTTATGATATACTAAGTTGGGTTCTATGAGGCCTCTCGGGGTCTTGTACGCTTTGTTACATCTACAGAATACCCCTGGGTCGTGACAGTTATCTTTGGGCACGGCTTTGTAGGTCCTAAAGAAGAAACAGTCCCCTCATTTGATTTTTTCACTTCCCCGGTGATGTACTTTTTTGGGACTTCAGCAATTTCTTTGGATATTTCATTGTCTGGTTCTTCGCCGAACCCATCTACATCAATAGTATCATCACTTTCTTTACTTGTGCTTGACTTTCCATCCCATTTCACGTCACCACCGAGTACTTTACCCATCCAAGTAAACATCACCATGCATATGTCGTGAATAATCATTGAACTCACCATGTAAGAAAGTGTATTGTCAACTATGGCGATCTGAGGTCCAAAAAGAAGTCATGCCGAAGTACGATATGTTTAATCCATCAGGTTCATCGAATCAGCCTTCTCGTTTGGTATTCGTTTAGGCCTCTTCGGTGAACTTCAACTCTATTCATGATCGCCGAACTTGTGTGGCATAAAAAGGACAAGGGTATTTTACTTTGAAAAAAGAAAACCCTTTTCCACTTGGTGCTAAGCACAATTCCCATGGAATAGTATTTTCTTACTTATTCTCCTCATTAATGGAAAGACATGTCATCTTGTCAATCCAAGCTAGTTCATTAGGATTGCCCTTATTCATTGATTCAATTAGGTCAGAATAGCCTTTCAACCTACGAATACTTTCTATGTGAGAAAACCTTTCACATCATGGTTGTAAGTGTTTTATGGTAATAACCTTTGAACAACACAACAACATTGGCAATTCACTCTCAAAGCACCCTTAAAGCGTTTACATAGGTTTCATAAGATCATGCATAAGTTCATACTTTCCCCTTTCAAGGTTCAAAGCTACTTTCAATGACCAAATATAGAATTCTAGAATTAGATAGGGATTTTTAACATAAATTCATGTAATTCTATTAATTCATGCTTTAGATCACAAATATCCTCTTTCATAATCAACAACCCAACTCTGTCAGATCACAATTTGGAAAACATGTGGGTTTGCATGGGTTCACAGGGGAAACATCATAAAAGCATTGTAAATAATCAATTCATGCATATTTACACATTATTAAGACATTAACATTAATAATCAAAAGAACCCATAGTGTTTCAAGAAAACTCTAGCTAATTGGGGAATTCTACTATTTGGAATACACAAAGTTAGGGACTCCATGAATGAAAGAGATTCATGGATGAAAACTACCATACCTCAAGTCCAATTGCTTATCTTCAATGGAGGAATTGAGCCCTTAGCTTTGAAACTCTAAGTTGAATCTTTTTATTCTTGTTCTTCATGTTTTCTACAGAGAGAATATTTTGGAGGAGATGTGATTTCTTTTGGGGAAATTGGAAGAATGAACTAAATGGGTCTAATTTGGGGGTAAAAAGACTTATATAGGGGTTCTAAATGTAGTCAAACGACATAGTGTAGGAATTAATTTTTTAGTAAAAGACCCAATTACCCCTTAAAATAACTGCCAGCTGCTGACCCACGAAACCCTCGGCGACGGACCGTGGGTTGAACTACGGTTCGCCCTGCACACCGTCACCAAGTACAGAGAATTTTGGCCATCAACAGACCGTCGGTCTACCTATGGTCTGTAGGTCCAGTCGTCATCATGGCCTGGACAATTTTATGAGTTGCCAAATCCATAGACCCCACCTACGGTCCGTGGGTCCATATACTGGGTCGTTTGTGTTCCTCGTGGATGGCACCTATAGATTTTGATATTCTGGTTAATTACCACTTTTCGGATATGGGGTGTTACAATATCTCTCCCTTGGGATCATTCGTCCTCAAATGAGATTCAAACTGGTTCTAAGAGAGCAGGAGATGGACTAACAACCCAACCTAACAATGCAATGCATACAACCGAGGAAGAACTATCAACTCCAATCTAGGATGTTCTCAAAACATCATAACAGGGGTGAAACTAACTCTAACAGCCCAATATGCATGCAATGCACATAAATAAGGAGAAAACTTCAATTCCAAACTCATAACACTCAAATGCATCTAAAGTATGTAGGAACTACATCTATCAACCCAATATGCATGAATTTTTAAAATTTCTCATGTTAAAGGAGGAATTACCTTCTCCCAACTATTAGCATGCTCAACACAATCTCATGGAGCCTTTATGCATTTTATAGTCAATAGCATAGCTAAAGCTTGTTCAAGAATTCACTCATGAAGTCTATAGGCAACTCAGACTCGAAGAACAATAACATGAGGAAAATTAATCATATAAACTCATTTCTTTCAAAACATAAGCTCTTTTATGAACATGCATAACATAAGGAAATCATGGAAACACAAAAATCACACATGACTCCCAACATACAAAACAAACCGAAAGGGACTCATTACCTCAAGCTAGAGTAGGAGTAAAAGGAAAGAGATGAGGATAACGGGGCTTCATATCGTCCCCGGCCTCCCAAGTAGCACCCTCAACTAAGTGATTCCTCCATACCACCTTCACGGAGGCAACTTACTTGTTTCCTAACTTTTTGACTTGCCAGTCTAAAATTTCAACCGGTACTTCTTCATAAGTAAGATTCTCTTTAACCTCTAAACCCTCTAAGGAAACAATAGATGTTGGATCCCTAACACATCTAGCGATGCCAACTCATTTGGCAAATCTAGCTCATATGCAACCTTGCCACCACGCCTCAAAATATCATATGGGCCTACAAAAGGGAGACTAAGCTTCCCTTTCTTCCCAAACCTCAGAACATCCTTCATGGGTGAGATTTTCAAATAAACCTAATCATGAACCTCATATTCAAGATCTCTCCTTCTAACATCGGCAGAAGACTTTTGCCGACTTTGGGTCGTTCTCAACCTCTCTCTAATAAGTCGAATATTCTCTATGACCTCATGTACCAATTCCGGACCTATGAGAGCAACTTCACCCACCTCAAACAATCCTATAAGAGATCAACCCCTCCTACCATAGAGAGCCTCAAATGGAGCCATATCTATACTCGAGTGATAGCTGTTATTATAAGCAAACTCAATTAACAAAAAATGGTCATCCAAATTACCCTTAAAGTCTATCACACAAACCCTCAACATGTATTCGAATGTTTGAATAGTACGTGCCGCTTGCCCATCGTTTTGGGGGTGAAAAGTTGTACTAAGCTTATCTTTGATACCAAGACCTTTTTGGAAAGACTTCCAAAACTGTGAAGTAAATTGGTTACCTCGATTGGAAATTATGGACAAGGGTACTCCATGTAACCTTACCATCTCTATCAAATGTAACTTAGCATAATCTTTCACCGAATAGGAAACTTTGATGAGAATGAATTGAGCAGATTTAGTCATTCGATCCACTATTACCCAAATCAAGTCATGTTGTCGCCGAGTAAGTGGCAACCCTACTATAAAGTCAATATTCACATCTTCCCACTTCCAAGTAGGAATACCAATGTCTTGGGATAAACCTTTCAGTTTTTGATGCTCAACCTTCACTTGTTGACAATTAAGTCACTTAGCCACAAATCCCGTAATATCTTTCTTCATCCCATTCCACCAATATATCTGCCACAAATCACGGTACATCTTGGGTGGCTCGAGGGTGAATAGAATACCGAGAACTAAGAGATTTTTCCAAGCACTGTCCTCTCAACTTATCAACATTTGGAACAAATAAACGACCCTGATATATTAGTACCCCGTCTCCCCCTTGGAAGAAAGCCTCTCCGAACCTTTTTAGCACCGCCTATTTCAATTCCACTAGAATTGGATCAAGACCTTGCATAGCCTTCACATCCATCACAAAAGATGATTCGGACCCATTATAAACCATGACACCACCTTTGGTAGAATCCACTAGATAAACACCTAATCGAGCAAACCTATGAACATCTCGAACCAACTATTTCTTTTCATCTTCAACATTAGCAACACTACCCACTGATAGCCGACTAAGAGCATCCACTACCACATTTGCTTTACCGAGGTTATAAAGGACACTCATGTCATAATCCTTCAATAATTATAGCTACCTTATTTGGCGAAGATTCAAGTCCTTTTGACTAAACACGTATTGCAGGCTCTTATGATTGGTGAAAACATCAACATGAACCCCATACAAATAATGCCTCCAAATCATTAAGGAAAAAACCACCGCCGCTAAGTCAAGGTCATGGGTCGAATAATTCTTCTCATGGATCTTAAGTTGTTGTATTGCGTAGGCAATAACTTTACTATTTTGCATAAACACACATTACAACCCAACTCTAGAAGCATCACAATATACCACAAAGCCATTCGTACCTTCTGGTAAGGTTAACAGCGGAGCGGAGGTAAGTATGTCTTTCAACTCTTGGAAACTCTTCTCACAAGCTTCCGACCATATGAATTTAGCCTTTTTTTGAGTCAAAGCCGTCAAAGGAGAAGCAATGGAGGAAAACCCCTAAACAAATCTTCTATTGTAATAGGCCAAACCCAAGAAACTGATAATATCAGAAGGAGTTAAAGGTCTAGGCCAACTCTTGACCGCATATGTCTTAATAGGATCTACGTCAATACCCTTTCTTGACACAATATGCCCAAGAAAAGCTACGGACCTTAGCCAAAATTCACATTTGCTAAACTTTGTAAAAAGTTGTTGGTCCTTAAGAATTTTCAACACGATCCTCAAATGATCAATATGCCTTTCGTCACTTCTCGAATATATCAAGATATCATCGATAAACACAATAACACACATATAAAAATATTGTAAACACCATATTCATCAAATCCATAAACGCCGCCGGAGCATTAGTCAACAAAAACAACATTACCAAAAACTCATAATGACCATACTATGTTCGGAAAGCCGTCTTCGGAATATGACTATCCTTCAACTTCAATTGGTGGTACCCCGAATGTAGATCGATCTCAGATAAATAACTATCCCTTTGAAGTTGG
Source organism: Solanum okadae (assembly GCA_036553675.1). Lineage (NCBI taxonomy): Eukaryota > Viridiplantae > Streptophyta > Magnoliopsida > Solanales > Solanaceae > Solanum > Solanum okadae. Next base: position 14,097,416 of record CM071683.1, read on the forward strand.
TCAAACAAGTCGTCAATCCTAGGAAGAAGATATTTGTTCTTGATAGTGACCTTGTTGAACTGTCTATAGTCGATGCACATACGAAGGGAACCCCATCTTCGTTCCTTACATACAAAACTGGAGCACCCCATTGAGAGACACTCGGCCGTATGAAACCCTTATCAAACAAATTCTTCAATTGATCTTTCAACTCCTTAAGTTCTGTCGAGGCCTTTCTATAAGGAGGAAGAGATAGGTTGTGTCTCTCGGAGAAGGTCAATACCGAAGTCTATTTCTCGCTCGAGAGGAATACCTAGTAAATCATCAAGGAAAACATCCAGAAACTCCTTAACTATGGGGACCGACTCAAGAGTAGGGGTTTTAGAATATACATCCATCACCATAACTAGATGATAAATGCAACCTTTCTAAATCATCTTCCTAGCTTTTAGACAAGATATAAACTACCCTTTGGGCATAGAATTTACCCCTTTCCACTCAATGATAGACTCATTTGGAAACTGAAATCGACCACTCGAGTCCTACAATCTATGGAAGCATAGAAAGAATGCAACCAATCTATCCCAAAAATGACATCAAAGTCTAACATGTCAAGTTCTACAAAGTCTACAAGAGTAACTCTATGGGAAAAGGAAATATGACACTTTCTATAAACCCTCTTATCCACTACAAAATCACCAACATAAGTAGACATAGAAAAAGGTTCGAACAATATATCGGGGAGCACAACAAACTTTATGACCACTTAAGGTGTCACAAATGACAAAGTAGAACTGGGATAAAGCAAAGCATATACACAATGTTGAAGAACATTTAGCATACTAGTCACTACATCCGAAGAACTATCTTGGTCACCTCAGGTTTGGAGAGCATAGAAGTGGTTTTGCTTTGGAGCATTGGAATACGAACGACTAAGAGGTGCTTGCTTGCCTTCCCTTCCTTTTGCTGTGAGCATTGGTCAATCTCTCATTTTGTGACCACTTTTCCCATAACTAAAGAAACCATCGGTGCGAGCTAGTCACTTACCATCATGTATATTTCCACACTTGGCACAAGTAGTCCTAGCCAAAGAACAACCACCTCCATTACCTCCTTGAGGTTTAGGGTTAGACACCCTATCCTTGAAAACTTAGGTGTAGCATTAGAGGAACATTGACCGGAAAACCCTTGACGAAAGATAGGACGACTATGTCCATCGGATCTAGCATGTGAGAAATTACAATTACCGGTCTTAGCACTTTTTACCTCTCTAGACTTCTCTTTGAGTTTCTCCTCTTCAATTTATTGTGCATGTACCATGAGACGAAAGATATCCATGTCACCAATGAGCATGGCGGTACGACACTCTTTATAAACTATTTCGGACACACCCAATACTAAATTATTCATTCTAGCTCTTGAATCTGCAACCATTGTTGGAGCATATTTGGACAATTGAGTGAAATTTAGAGCATATTCCCTCACACTCATGCTTCCTTGACGAAGGTTAATAAACTCTAGAACCTTGGCTTCCCTCATCTCAAGGGGAAATAATCAATCAAGAAAAGTGGATTTGAACATTTCCCACTCAATAGGACCCTCTCCCACCAGTTTTTCCTCTTTCCATTAGTTTTACAACACTAGAGCAACACCTTTCAATTGATAGGCAGCCAATTCAGCCTTCTCTCCTGGAGTCACTCCCATCATAGAAAGTACCTTATAGACCTTATTGATAAACTCTTGAGGATTTTCCATAATTGGAGCCAATAAATTCCGGAGGGTTCATCCTCATAAAATCCCTCACACTTGAAGCCGTCGTACCCACATTTGGGTTCACAGGGACTACTTCCTCTTTATTGGCTTGAGCCAACACTGGAAAAGCTGATATAAACTCTGCATTTGTAACTTGTTCGGCCAAGGGATCGACCGAAGCTAGTGGAGGAGCTTTAGGACAAGCTTCTTGTTCCACTTTCTCCCTCACATTCCTTCTAGCATAATCTCTCAGCGTAGACATATCCTGTAGAGAACTGTATAAGGATTAAGAGAGATACTTAATAGAGTTAAACTCTATGGCACAACTTTAGACTAATGAAAGAAGTGGAGTTTCCTAATTATCTTGTAGCCCCTCATTCAGAAATGTGGCGCTCTTCACAATCGTGAAAAAGATTCTACTAGACGTGGCTTATGAGACATCTAGGACCATTCTAAACCTTATTCTTTGATTACCAAGTTTGTCACGACCAAGGGGTACCCCTAGATGTAACATGGCATATAGAACCCCGAAGGACTCCAACAAGCCACTTAGAAAATCATAACATAAACTAGTAGAACAATAAAGAGTAAAACAACATTTAAGTCCAAAATAGTTTTATAAAAATGCGGATGTTTAACTCATGTCTCAACATAGCTATCAACTACAATTGAATCAAAAAGGGGTCTAGCCCAAACATCATGTTCAAAAGGAAATATAAAAGTGAAACAGCAATAAGGAAAGTCCATCCTCTAACCATGAGGACTCACCAAGCTAAGAAAAAATCAAAGTCCAAGCTCTAGCCACTAGAATGGAAACCCTGCTTGTCAGACCCTACATTTGGGAAAAATGTAGGCAAGAGTATGCGTTAGTACAAAAATACACTATGCATGATAGATATGCATAAAAACATTTAAAACATGCTAAGAAGGACATTTCATTTCATGAGATGGAATTTACCAAGTTTAAACATCATAATAGAGATAATTGAAAAACATGGTCATAACATCATGGTCAAGGCAAGCTAAATCATCTTTGAGCCTTTGAACACATATGAGATATTTATTTAAGTAACCTTAGTTCATTAATCATCTTGTTGTGGAAAAATTAGCCTTAACCGACATAGAGACCATGTGGCTAACACATGATCTCCTGATGTCTCCTACACCGAAGAGGGGTTCTTCTACTTGCCTAAGGAAGAACAATGAACTTCTAGCTTAAGTGGATCAACTGGCTAAATATCCTACGGGAGCACGTAGTTTATGGGATAAGGAGATTGTAATTAGAAACTCGGCCTCTACTAACGAGAGAGCCTCCATCTCATGAGACTTCTCCTAGGAACCTGGCCTCTACTAACAGGAGAGCTTCCATATCAATGTAAATATCCACTCTGTGCTTAGCATAATTCCCACGAAATGGTATTTTCTTACTTTTTCTCCTCATTAATGGAAAGGCATATCATCTTGTCAATCCAAGATTGTTCATTAGGATAACTCTTATTCTTTCATTCAATTAGGTAAGGATAGCCTTTCAACCTATGAATCCTTTATATGTGAGAAAACCATTCACATCATGGTTGTAAGTGTTTTATGAGAATAATCTTTCAACAACTTGGCAGTTCACTCTCAAAGCACCCTTAAAGCATTAACATAGGTTTCATAAGATCATGCATAAGTTCATACTTTGACCTTTCAAGGTTCAAAGATACTTTCAATCACCAAATCTAGAGTTTTAGCATTTGATAGGTATTTCTTTTATCATAATTCATGTAATTCTATTAATTCATGCTTTAGATCAGAAAACTCCTCTTTCAAAATCAACAACCCAACTCTATGAGATCACAATTTGGAAAACATAGGGGTTTGCATGGGTTCATAGGAGAAACATCATAAAAGCATTGAAAATCATCAATTCATGCATATTTAGACATAATTAAACCATTAAGATCAATAATCAAAAGAACCCAACGTGTTTGAAGAAAACCCTAGCTAATTGGGGAATTCTACTATTTGAAATAGAGGAAGTTGGGGACTCCATGAATGAAAGAGATTCATGGATGGAAACTACCATACCTCAATTCCAATTGTTTTTCTTCAATGGAGGAATTGAGACCTTAGCTTTAAAACTCTAGGTTGAATCATTTTCTTCTTTTTCAAATTTTCTAGAGAGAGAATATTTGGGAGGAGATTTGATTTCTTTTCGGGAAATAGGAAGAATGAAGAAAATGGGTCTAATTTAGGGGTAAAAAGTCTTATATAGGGGTTCTAAATGTATTCAAAACGACATAGAATAGGAATTAATTAATTAGGAAAAGACCGAACTACCCCTTAAAATAACTGCCAGCTGCTAACCCACGAGACCCCCTCTGACAAACCGTGGGTGGAAGTACAGTCAGTCCTGCACACCGTCACTAAGTACAGAGAATTTTGGCCATCAAGGGACCCTTGGACCACGGACCATCGATCCTCCTACGATTCATAGGTCCAGTGGTAGTCATGGCATTGACAATTTTTGGAGTGGCCAAATCCACGGACCCCACTTACAGTCCGTGGGTCCACTTACGGACCATTTCTTGTCCGTGTGGATGGCACCTGTAGGTTTCAAAATTTTGGTTCATTACCACTTTTCGGATATGGGGTGTTACATATTACGACATGGTTGAATTTTATGTTGTTAAAGTTTGAGCCGCCGAAGTACACTATGTAGACTTCATCGGATTCGCCAAATCAGCTATTAGGATGTTATTTGTTCAGGCCTCTTTGACGAGCATTCATTCATTTGGTGATCGATCGAACACACTCGATGATAATAGTCGTGACCACTAAACGTACCTGGTATAAAAATGTCAATGGTGTTTTGATTTTTAAAAATAAAACCCTTTGTCATTTGTGAGAACCATTACTTTCTTTCACTTGCAATAGCATATTTAAGTGTGTGAATGTCCTTAGTATGTGACTCTCGAGTGCGTGCAGTGCATTATCTTGCTTGCTAACTCGACACAAACTCTAACCTCATTTTTTCAAATAAGTGCTTCTCTTAGATATTTCTTTTGGACCTTTATCTTTTGATTGAAGAATAAAATGTGTTTTATGTATGGGATTTCGGATATGTGAATTATGTTGTTCGTTGATTTTATTAGGTAGTGCTACAATGATCTTATTGAATTGTGCCCACGAGGTTTATTGTTTAAGTTTATGCCTAGAAATATCTATAATTGATTGTGTTGGTTAAATGTTGAATTCCATCCCTTGTATCTATTAGGTGTTGGTTGGATTTGATGCGGGTTAAGTCTGAGTAGCGCACTGTTGACCTGATTGCATGATTTTACCCAATGATAGATGTAGTCAGAACTTTCTTATGGGTAAATTGACGAATCGAGAAGTACTTTGTGGTAATTGAGGAAAATCTGAGTACTCATGGGTAGAGAAGCAGGCAGGTAGATTGTAGAGTGTATGAAGAACAAGATATTGTTGCGTTTGTTTGTTTAATATGTGAAAATAGGCAATTAGCTTAACACCACATGTTCGGCGGACTTGTCTTAGTTTGTCAAGGCGGTTAGGTAAATCACTGAGTAACCCCCAACTCGTCTTCTTGATTTAATATGTGACTTGGGTACTGTTTCATTTGGTGGACTTGTCTTAGTTTTCCAAAACCCACTTCGCAGATCGCCTAATAGGAGTGAATATTTCCCTATCAGAATGTTGCCTTTCATTTTGCACTGTCAGTTTTGAAGGAATTGTCTTAGCCTGCTCAAACCAACTAAGAGAATTGCTACTTTATAATTGAATATGCACATCATGCCTGAGTACTATTATCTTTGTGTTGTCTATTTGGGTGGGTTCACCAGAGCTCACCCATCCTGCTAGGCGGTCTACCTTCCAAGAAGGCGATCCTCAGAAAAATCATTGAATAGTGCTTTAAATTTAATTTGATTTCAACTAAACTTCATCGATTCTATGTTTGAATAATTGTGCTTTACAAAATATGGCTAGAACTATGAATAAGTAGGTGGTGACGTTGGACATGAAATCTGATAGAGTCTCTCCTCCTACTCCTCCTCCATGGAAGAAACAACTGTCTATAGTATTCAATGAGCCATTTTAGGCTTCCTAACTACAATCGACCATTACATAAGAATGTGCACAATCCGCAGGGGGGTTGAAAGAAAGAAGAATGGATATCCGGTACATGCAAGTGCCTCCCTCCTATACTGACAAAAAGAGTGTACCATTCTAGAGGAGAGATAACTCTCCACCAATGGCGTTTTGAGTGACTACCCGACGATTTAGAATACTATTCAATTACACATATTGGAGGGTTTCACAAGACATCATAAACCATATGTTCCATCATGAGTTAGACAGTTTTACATATCCTATGCTCAGTCCTTTAAAAAAAAGGCGCAATTTGAAAGCCCTATGAAGAAGTCAAACTACAAGGCAAGATGGTACAATGCCACGCGAGTGCAATAAGTAAAGCCCTTGGCACTCCCTCAAATCAATCTGACATGTTAAAAATATGGATGCACCATGAGCTTATTGGTTTCAAGGGGTGGCTAGTACCATTAGTATAATATTTTTCTCCACCAGCAATGGGTGATGGTAAGAGAATCAAGAAGAAGTATCTTAAAATAGGCACTTGGTATTGGTTAAGATTCATAAGCAGCAACACCATGCCTTCCCAGAATGTTTCTATCCTCTGGCATCAAAAGGATGTGTTAGTGGGCACCATCATCATCTGGTAGAAAATAAATGTGTGGTCAATCATTGTTGAGGAGATATTACTAAGGAAGGATTGAAGCTACCTCAATGCCTTTTCCAATTTTGATTACATGACGGTGTGATGATGCGGGAGTTTCGTGGCCAGGGATAACTGAAGTGTGGGACACCCCAGCTTCCTGTAATGATATACAGAAGATTAAAGGAATCCACCACCACCAGACGCCATGCCCATTCTTGATCTTGTTGCTTTGGCTTTTGATGCCACATAATTTTCTCTTTGTGTAGAGCAACAAGATATATCTCAGCCTTCTACTGTGCCTTCCACTTCAACCACTATTGTTATTGCTGCACCTGCATCAGTTCCTACTTCCCATGCCCCCTTGACCTAGGTCATGATCTACTAAATTGGTAGTATTGCTTATCTGCAAATGTTATGGCCTCAAGGGTTGATGAGGATATGCCCTCGGTGATTGAGTGGACTATGGCTCCTTTGAGAGATACGGTTACTTGGTGCGAGGCATTGATTGAGTCACATGGTGTGAGGTTGGATAACCTATATACTAGAAAAAGGCTCGGGAAAATGCTGAGGGTAGTTTGGAGGTGAATGCTACTACGCAGGGTAAGTTACATACCATTAGAGCTGATGTAGACCATTTTAGGTCTACTAATATTTCGATTTTTTAACGCGATGTTCCCCTGCTTGATGATCCTGCTTCTATGCCTCTGACTATGCCTAGAGGTGACTGATGAGTCTAGGATTTTGACTCATTTAGGGCTTAATATTTTTATAGTTTTATCGTCCTCATTCTCTATCTTATACTCTAAACTTATGTTTCAGTGCTAACTTGTAGGTATGAAGGCAAAAGAGCAAGGAAAGGACATTACAGGGCAAAAAAAAGGCAAAAAAGCTGAAGATAAGAAAAGTTGGTGATTGCAAAGACCACTCAATGACTCGTCGAGCGGTACTTCAACTCGATACAAGTTATAGAGTACCACCCTTGGTAAAAAGCAAACTCAGTGATGGAAATGGCATTTCAGAGAACCGTCAAATGGATTAGCGATAAGGACCTTAATCACATTAAGTTACAAATGTTGAATGATGAAGAGGCAAGTCACGAAGGCGATGAAGAGGACACATAACGCATTGCCGACCTGGTCGGCGATGCTTGACTAATGCATATTCATGAAAAGCTTAAATTTTGAGAAAATTAGTTAATGTAATTAGTTTCTCCATGTTTATGTGCATTTGAGTATGACTTACATATAGACCTCAAGAAATGATGTTTTGAATATGTTCTAGCGTGGAGTTAGTGTTTTCTCCTCGGATATGTGCATTTATGTGATTGCATTCGTGTTGTGCTCTTAGATATTTTTCTTACCCTTCATATGATAGCTGGAGTTCCATTCGAGGACAAATGTTCCCAAGGAGAAGATATTGTAATACCTCGTATTTGAAATGAAGGAAAAATTTCAAATTTCTTTAGTTGGTGTCTGTACCAACCGACACCACTGATGGACTGTAAATTCTCCTACGGGCCGCAGGTGGGAACAGTAAGTTGCAGGGTTAAATAATTTTCATATATCATGTTCCAATACCCTTTTTACGGTTCAATAGGATGGGATGCCATTCCATGTACGATTTTACGTAGGTCTCATAATTGAGTCTCAGACTTAAAGAAATTCTGAAAGCTTAAAATTTAACCTATGGTGTCCATGTACAGACCGTAGCTTGACAAATGAACCATACATGGGTCCCATCGTTGGGGGTCCAAAACTTAGCTCCTGAACTCCCACCTATGACTGAATAGTATGGTCTGTAGTAGGACCTACGTACCGTAATTTCAACTGTCGGTGGAGGTCCGTCAGTTTTATTTCAAGGGATTTTGGATCTTTTCCTAATTATTCTAATCCAATACTATGTCATTTTACCCTCTTCCTAGGCCCTTTATAGACATTTCTAACCCCCCAAATTACCCAATAAACTCATTCTCCTAAATTCTCAAAGTTGATCAAAGTTCTTCCCCAAATATTTCTCTCTCGAAAGATTGAAGAAGAATCTAGGGTTTCAAGATCAAGTCTCCAAATTTACTATTAATTATGTGTTTTTGACATCAAGGTATGATAGTATTAATAGATGGAGTTCTTTCCTCCATAGAGTTCATAAATTCTCCAATTTTACAAGCTCAAATCTCCAATTGAAGATAGGGTTTTCTTCCATCTCCTGGGTTTATTTAAAATATGATCTAATTGATTGTTTTATATCTTTTTATGCATGGGTTGAAGCAATTACAAGTTTTTAAGTTGAATTCCCTTTAACCCATCCATGATTTATGATTTTTAGTTTTTATCATATGATGATTCTTTTGAACTATGAAAGATAAATTTATGAAGATATGCATGATCCTCTATGAAATTGATGAAAATGATTTAAGGTTTCTTTGAGTGTGAAACATCTATGTGGTTGTTGTTGTTGTGAAAGGATTTTGTCACATAAAGAATTCATAAGGTTGCAAGGTTTTCTCACCTAAGATAAATCGAGATTAACATTTTCCTACATAAATTCAACTAAATGAGGTTTCCAAATTTGTGAACATAAATATGACCAGTAATCCTCAAAATACTATCTTGATATAGAGTTGCCTTCGTAGACTCACCATTGAGCACCCTATCTTGAATCACCCTTTATCTCGTATTCTCACACTATTGTGACTAAATCTACTCGATCAATAAAGAGCTAGCCTCCACACTCAGAATTATCAAGCTTACCCATCTGATTTGCTTAGGACTTAATAACTGAAACAAAGCTCGCTTCCGCGACTAAGAAGGCCTATCTCTCCATTCTAACTTTCTTCTGGCTGACAAAAGCCGCTACCAAATTTGCCATGACCTGGTGATAAAGAATCGTAACTTCGTAGTGCTTCAGTAACTCCAACAACCTACATTATCGTAGATTAATGTCTATCTGGATGAAAATATACTATGGACTACGTCATAAGTGAAGATCTCACAATGAAATCCATACATGTAGCGCCAACAAAATCTTTAACACGAAGGTTATCACAGTCAACTCCAAATCATATGTGGGGTAGTTCTTCTAGTGAACATTTAGTTTCCTAGAAGCTTATTAAATAATTGTGCCCTGATGTATCATATTTCACCGTAAACTCATGGCCCTTCATAGGAAGAGTTCGCATTGGAGTTGAAATTAAAAAGGCCTTGATCTTAAATCATGGTTTTCCGAGCATGTTTTACTGGAAAAAAATTATATTGAGCACTGAATGAACTGAACCAAGGAGTAGTAAACAACTAGGAAATAGGTTCCTTCATGAAACATACCTACTATCAAGTTTACGTATCACTTAATCAAATGGTATACTCAAGTTAGAGTAAATACTAGTAGTGTTTTTTCCTAGACAATAACAAATGAGAAAAAAAGGATTAACGAGATGAACAAATGGCAAAGATAATTAAAATCATTGGCCTCTTAGAAAAACTTATGATGGCTGTCAAAACTTAAAGTTTAAATGACATAGGCGCCCACAGTGGAGCTTTGCTTATATAAGAGGTTGCTTATGCGTCATTTTATGAAGATGTTAGATTCATGGCGAACCAAGGGTTGGGTTCTCGACCGGGATACATAGTGGCCAACCAAATTACTTGGCATCCTCGAGATGATAATCCAATTTTGACCAACCATGAAGGTCAATACATAGATCGACAAAGTCAATGGATGGATCAAGAGAGAGCTAGATGAGATCATAGGTATATGTTGGAAATCAAATCCATATGTACCTCCCCAAAAATTAGATTCTTCCCACGGACAAAATGTGTGAATGACACTACTATTTTAAAAGTTGTAATGATGTTAAATCGATTTCAAAAGAAATTTGAGTCTACGGATAGTGGGTTCAAGCACATTAAAAGATATTATTTTAATTTTAGTCAAGCCATTAGCTCTCACATGATTCAATCAAACATTTAGAGACTCAAAGAACCATCTATCGACTAAAATAAATCAAAGAGGAAAATGGAAACTCCCAACTAATATTCTCCCAAGCTCGTAGAATGATTGCTATTGAGAGGCCATAGTCACAAGGAGTGTCTTAGCGATCGAAGGACCCAAAGTAATTCCAAAGAACAATGACATCAAGGAAATTGATGATCAAGCACATTCTAATGTACCTATCTCCACTGAGATTAACGTTAAGTTGTCCAATTAGGTGGAAGTGATTGTTGGTATAGAGAAATGGGAAGATCCTCCTAATGTGATGACTAATATTGAGGAAGAAACAAAGGATAAATCAACTAAACACGATGAGTCTAAATGTCCCCCTACTTATCCTCAAAGGTTAATTTAGAATAAAGAAGATGAGCATTTCAAGAAGTTTGTAGATCAACTCACTAAATTGTCTTTTAATATTCCATTAATTGTTACCTTATTATAAATGTTCAAGAATTCAATGTTTATGAAGGAGCTGATATAAAAGAAGAGGGTGGTTAATGTGAGCATAATTTAAATGTCTCACCATTGTAATGCTGTGATGGAGAATTTTTAACACAAACAAAGGAGATCGGGTAGCTTTTACTATTTTGTGCACCATTGGGTTGCATATATTCGATAATTCCCTATGTAATTTATGTGCATGTATCAACTTGATGCCACTTCTAATTTTTATGAATTTGGGCCTAGAGTACCCATGGCTACTCCTATGAGGCTATTCATGGTGGATAACTTTATCAAGAAAACAGTTGGCATACTATTTGTTGTGTTGGTCAAAGTTGATTCGTTCATCTCGTTGGTTCATTTTGTTGTATTAGATTGTGATGTCGACCTCCATGTGCCGATTATTCTAGGTCGATCTTTTCTAACTACATGTCAATTTATTGTTCATATGGATTTTAGAGATCTTCAATATAGAGTTGGTGTTGAATCAGTGATGTTCAAGTTTGTATGCCTATTGATGAATGAAGTGTAGTATCTATGAAGGACTCTGCGGATGTGTTGGTCAACGATCTATAAGAAGGGGAATTACCACCCAACATCAGGTGATTGCAAGGTACTTGTTTTGTCTCTCAAAATTAAATAAAGCGCTTGTTGGGAGGTAGCTATACTATTTCTGTTTATTTCTTTATACTTCACTTTTTGTGTTTTTGTGTGTTTCTATTTTAATTCCAGTCGAAGCACCTGTTTCCCTCAATCAACTTGGACCAAATCGCAATGTGTGTGCTACAAGCAGCATAACAATAATTTTGATTTGTGTGTAACTTATTACACACAAGTCAAATAAAAAGATTTTAATTCATACTCTTGAGAAATTCAAAGGACCGGATTTTGATCAACCTATTCCAGAAACCCAAAATCCTAAAACATTTCACCTTCTTCCTTATACATTTCCATAAACCTCAATACCCGCATGCATCTGCTTCTTAAAAACATCACCTCCACAACTCCCATACTGTCGTGCAACTTTCCGTTCTTTATTTAAACCCTTCTCCTTTTTTCTCAAAATCAATAAAACCTTCTCCTAAAAGAAACCCAAAATTCATCATTTGAAGTGACATTCTTTAGTTCAAAGTTTGAAAATCACCATCGAAGTTGTTGCTTTTCCTTACTCTCATCGGCAAATCTTGTATGTTACTCTATTTTCATGTTTTTAAGCATGATAATGTGATTTTGTGGTATGAATTTAATGTTGTGGTTGTGTTTTTCTTAAAAATCCATTTGTTTGAACTTGAATTTTTGTGTTTAAAAAGTGTTTTAGTGATGCAATATTCTTAATTTTATGTAAATTTCATGATTTTTGATGTTTAGCATGAGAAATTTGTCGTAGTTAGCTTGAAATCATAGTTTTTGGGGTGAAGTTTGAGGAACACATTTTGTTCACGTAGTGCATGAAATTGATCTATGATAGAATGAGTAACTTTATTCTTAATTGCTAATTTTTCTTTATTCGATTCTGTGATTTTTCGGCTAAAATTTTTGATTGAGTAGAATTTCCTTGTGTTTCTGATGTGATATGACTGATTTTATTCTTATGGTGAGGTTTTGAATTGGGAATAAGAGTTCCTAATATATACAAATGACTTGATATGTGTATTGTGGATTCTCAATGATAGACAGATTAACGTCTTTCTTAAAAGTAATCATCCATATACATGGTATTTTTCCTTGTAAATCCTTTGGGCAAGTCTGAGTACCCATTGGAATCGATTTTTGTATTGTTGTTTTGAAATTGGGAAAACTTTGGTCAACATGGGACAGTCAAGCACATTTACTTCACAGTCGTTGCCCTACAATTTGCATGTGCAACATTGGCTTGGTGAGAAACTTCACTATTTCTTGAACTTTGCATTGGCATTTCACTTGTAAAGCATAGGTTTTCATTTGTGAAATGATAGTGTAATGCCGATCTGCACAATAAGATGCCAAATTTCTTATTGAAGAAAGCGTTTGAATCATCAGTTTACAATTCCGTATCTACAGCCTGCCGGTCAAATGTTGGCTTCACTTTGAGTTTAATTGCTAAATTATCTTTATATTCCTATTCTTTTTCTTTCGTAACTTCTTGAATGTTTATTCTTTTCTTTTAATACTGAAAATACAAAAATGATATATTTTCCTGGATTTGGCTCACAATTTTCTTGCAACATAATGGCTTTAACTAGTAGATGACCCACTCTACAAGTTGACCTATCCACACATCAATTAAGGTTTCGAATATCTCGAATGGAATATAATCGCACTATCATTGTTTCAAAAACAAGCATAAGCTCATAAAAGAAGCAGTTCTGGATGTTGTGTCAATTAAGGGAGATTTTCTTTCACAACCAAGACCCTAGATGTAACATGGCATATAGAACCCCCAAGGACTCCATACAAGTCACTTATCTCTCATAACATAAGTAATAGAACAATAAAAGTAAAACAATAGTCCAAGTCTAAAATATTTTATAAAATGAAAAGCGGAAGTCTAAACTCTTGTCTCATCATAGCCATCTAATATAATAGAATGAAATTCGGTCTTGCCCATACATCATGTCCAAAAGAGAAAATATATGAAATAAACTAGAACAATAACTTTGTCCTCGAAGCATGAGGACTTACCAAAGCTAGGGAAATCACGAACTAAACTACTAGTCACAAGACTCGGAAACCTGTCTGTACGACCCTGTATTTGAAAAAAATGTAGGCAGGAATATACGTTAGTACAAAAACATGTACAAAGTATGATAGTCATGCATAAAATATTTAAAACATGCTAAAAAAGACATTTCATTTCAAGACATGTAATTGACCAAGCTAAAACATCATACAAGAGAATTGTAAAACATAAGTCATAAATCATGGCCAATACATGCTAACTTCTTCTTTAAAACCTTTGAACTCATATGTGATACTCCTTTAGTAACCTTAGTTCATTATTACTTGTGGGGAAATTAGTCTTAACCGACATTGAGACCATGTGAGCTATAACATTATCTCCGATGTCTCCCACACTGTAAAGAATTGTTCTTCTTGCCGAAGGTAGAACCTCAAACTTCTAGCTTAAGTAGATCCACTAGCTAATCAACCTTTGGGGGCACATAGTTATGGGATAAGGAGATTGCTACTAGAAACCCGGCCTCTACAACGGGAGAGCTTCCATCTCATGAGATTGATTTGGAAAGCCGACCTCTACTACAAGAGAGCTTCAATCTCACTATCAATATCCACTCGATGCTAAGCATAAATTCCCATGGAATAGTCATTTCTTACTTGACTTCAGTACTCATGAAAAGGTGACCTTGGACAACCAATTCAAGCTAGTTTTATTAAGATAGCTCCTAGTCGTTGATTCAATTAAGTGAGAAAGCCTTTCAACCTAAGCATGCTTTCTATGTGATAAAACCTTTCACATCACGCTAGTATGTGTTTTAGTGAGAATACCTTTCAAAACATAACATCATCATTGGTACTTTACTCTCAAAGCACCCTTTAAACATTTGCATAGATTTCATGAACGATGCATTAGTCCATAATTTACCTCCTTGAGGTCAAAACCCAATTTCAATCATCAACTCTTAGAAAGAAAATGGGTTACTTATTGATTTCATCATAAATTCTTGTAAAACTAGTTATACATGCTAAATTTCATAAAACTCTTTCTTTAAGATCAAAATCCCACACATAGTTCATAACTTGAAAACATAGGGATCACATGGGTTCATAGGGGAATTTACCATAAAACCATAGGAATTCATCAATTCATGCTTAGAAGATCATAATTCAATCAATTAAATCAATAATGAAAAGAGCCCATGATGATTGAAGAAAACCCTAACTCAATTGGGGAATTTGACCTTTTGAAATAGAGGAATTTGGGAACTCCATGGATGGAGGGATTCCATGGATGAAAACTATCATACCTTCACTCAAATTGCTCACCTTCAATGGAGGAATTGAACCCTTAGCTTGAAACCATAGGTAGAATCTTCTTCTTCTTCTTCTTCTTCTTCTTCTTCTTCTTCTTCTTCTTCTTCTTCTTCATGTTTCTAGAGATAGAATATTTGAGAGAAGATTTGGGATTCTTTTGTGAATTTGGAAGAATGAATTTAATGGGGTGAATTTGGGGTTTAAAAGACTTATATAGGGGTCCTAAACATAGGCAAAACGACATAGTATAGGAACTAATTAATTAGGAAAATACCCAATTGCCCCTGAAAATAATTGGCAACAGTGACCCACGAGACCCCCCCCAACGGACCGTGGATGGACCAACGATCCCTCATGCACACTCACCATTAGTGGTAAGAGACTTTTGTCTTGACCCACTGCCCCTGGATCACGGACCGTGGACTCACCTACGGTCTGTAGGTCCCACCATGGTCCATGGTCTAGACAAATTTTGGGTGTCCAATCCACGGGCCCTCCTACAGTCCATGGTTCAACCCACGGACCGTGGAAGGCACCTGGTACTGCTAAAATTTGCTAGGCTTCCCTATATCGAGTCCGGGATGTTACAATATCTCCCCCTTGGGACCATTCATCCTCGAATGAGATTTAAACTAGTTCTAATAGAGTAGGAGAGGAACTAACAACCCAACCTACAATGCAATGCATACAACAAAGTAGGAAACATCGACTCCAAGCTCATCATGCTCAAATGCAAAATAAGGAAGTAGGAACTACATCTAGCAACCTAATATCATGAATTCTCAAAATTTCTCGTGTTCAAGGTGGAACTACCTTCTCCAACCTAAAAGCATGCTCACCACAATCTTATGGAGCTCATATGCAATTCACTCTCAAAAATCATATCTAAAGCATGTTCATCAATTCATCTCATGAAGTCTATCGGCAACTCATACTCAATGCACAATATCATGAGGGAAATCAATCATATAAACTCATTTTCTTTCAAAACACAAGTTTTCATAAACATGCATCATATAAGGAAATCATGGAAACACATAAAAAAACCACATGACTCCAAAAACAAAGATAACTCAAGAGAAACTCATTACCTAAAGCTAGAATAGGAGTAGAAGGTGAAAGATGAGGATATAGGGACACCATATCGACTTCGGCCTCCAAAGTAGCACCCTCAACTAACTTATTCCTCCACAAAACCTTCACACAAGCTATTTCCTTGTTTCTCAATTTCTTGAATTGCCAGTCTAGAATCTCAACCAGGACTTCCTCATATGAGAGACTCTCATCAACTCCCAAACACTCTAAAGAAACTATGGATGTTGGGTCACCAACACATTTCTTCAACATGGAGACATGAAAAACTTGATGTACCATTGCCAACTCATTTGGAAAATCTAATTCATAGACAACTTTGCCAACACGTTTCAAAATATGATATGGACCTACATATCGGGGACTAAGCTTCCCCTTCTTACCAAACCTCATTGCTATAACACCCCCAAATTACTAAAACAAATATTTGCATGCCGATACATCATTCCTTAATTACTTTAGTATGTTTTATTTCTTTTTAGGAACTTGAAATTTTACAGTATTTGCAAACTTGCTTATCACAAATTGTGATCATAATTTAAGGGATTGTATTGGGGTATTTACATAATATTCTAATTAAAATTATTTATAACTTGAAAGGGAGGTGAGGGATATACATAGGTATATATGTATGCATTTTTTGCAGCACACTTTTTGTTTAGGCAGCCCCTTTTAGTGACAGTTGTTTAAGTTATAAACATCACTTTTTTTGAATATATTTTCACACCTCCTCTAGTAAAATTCGTTTCCCCTGAAGTCTAAAAACCTTATAAAATTATCTAACCAATTATTCTTCAAAATCACAAGAGAAAAACTTGTTCCTTTTAACTGAAAGTCGAGACACATCCTACCTTTTGGTTGTATATATTCGTGAACAAGTTGAGGACCTTGATACGTTGGTTGGTCTACGGTTTGAATTCTTAAAGTTGTGTTGGCCTGTTTCTATGCTAAAGCACTGAGGTTTATGTATAAACTTGTACTTGTATTCGTTTACCTGCTGGTATATCTGAGAGTTTATATTGGTACCTTGGTTACCTCTTATCACTTTGCTTTGTCGTGTTGGTATCCTTTAAGGCATTAAAGACACTTGTGTAACTCGCCCACTTGTACGGATTGTTTGATCACCTATCACTCTTGTTGGGACCTTGTCCTTCTTGTGGCTGTGACTTTTTCACTATTGGAATAACTCGACTCAGATGATTTGTCATCTTGACTCTGGATTTTTAGTTCGTCTTATGTATGGAAGTTGTCCATTTTAAGTACGAACTCGAAAGCCATTTTTAATATAGTTCTAGGCTTTCTTGATTATTGGGTTTTGACCCTTCTTGATGCAAGGCATTGGTCATTCTTGATACTTGTTTGTGCTTGTTAAGATGACATGATGTATATATTGGTCGAGCCTTGTTATATTATCTCTTAGAAAATGGTGCTATGAGCGTTCTTGACATTTGGATCTTTAAATATCGAACATTACACTCTTTATATATTGTTTACTTGATTTATTTATTATGTTTCAATTGTGCTTCCCATGACTTGAGAAAGGTAGCTTGATGAATCTGAAGGCTCTGAACCTATAGTTTTTACACCACTAAACTATATGCTTAGCCAGAGTTGTTTCTATCATAGGGAATGTTCTAGAGGATTCATGAAGCTGGCCATTGGATATGGAGATTTTGAGAGCCTTAAGGAAGATCACATTTGCATATAAGCATCTATATTTTGTATAAACACTGGGACTTGTACATGATCAATGTGTTGTACATTTACATGATAATTGGAAGGCTAATTTGATCATATAACCATGGGTTTTAATCTAAGTATGGCTATATGTTTTGTTCTTTTTGGGGTTTGTAAACCCAAGTCTAGTAATATACTAAATTTACTATTTGTTTGAATGTTTGTGTGAAGCATGAACCGGCTAATTTTGGTACTCGGAAGTTGGTAATATTATTTTTATATCATGTTTAAGTGTGAGGATAATATATGAATGAAAATCTCGTAAGTTATTTGCTTAGATTATTTTTGAAGGTTTCTTCCGCCACAAGTTAAAATTCTGCGCAATATCAATTTGACATCAAATTAAAGTGTAAATGGGCAGGCTTCAGTTCCTTAACTATTTTTTTTATGAATCTAATTCATCTACTAGATTATAATCAATATGCCCTTCGTTAATCTATTTTAAATGTCGCAAGTATTAAATTAGGTTTATTCTTTAAGTGGTAGTATCTTTCCAAAATGGTCGCTACAAGTATTGGTATTAGAGCCTAGGTTTGTGGTTCTAGGACTTTTGTTGTGAATTACTTGAATACTTGTTCGCTTTCGAAAAGGTTCTATTTAGATTATTTGTTTACTTACATGGTTTATAACATTTTTTATCGCATTTAGAGAGCATATGCATCAAGTACATGCCTCTAATACAATTTGATCATCCCTTTTGAAGGAATTAAGTTATGGCCTCTTCGTCTGACAGACCTACAGAAGCTGCTCATGAAGGTTCGGGTACCTCTGTTTTCTAACCTCATTCACTGGAAGGAGTTGGAGAACATTTCTCGAATCAATATGTTCCCCACACTAATAGGTCTGAAGGGGGAAACCAACAGGATGTAAGAGCTGTTTTACATCCTCACAAGAGTCGTGGTACTCAAGACAAGAATCCTCATTTTCAACAAATGGCTGAATTCTTCCACCACATGGCTAAATCGATGCATGATCCCAGTGGGATTAACTTTTAGAAAATGAGGAAAATGGGTGGAGTGGAGTTTGAAGGCACTGTTGATCCCACTGATGCTGAACAATGGTTGGAGCGCTTGGATACGGGTGTTTGAGTAGTTGGAGTGTTCAAATGTTGCAAAATTTAATTATGTTATTTCACTTTTGCAAAAGGATGTTTATGCCAAGGTAAAACCTCCAGTTCTTATTTGGGATGATTTTCTTAAGGAATTTCGTATGATGTATGTTCCACCTGCTTACTGTGATGCAAAGAAAAAGGAGTTTTTTGAATTTAAGGCAATGAGGCATGTCTATTGTTGATTACCAGTAGAGGTTTCTAAGGCTCTCTCGTTATGCTGGAGGTATTATTAAAGAGGAAATAGACAAGTGCAGGAAATTTGAAGATGGTTTAAATGATTCCATTAGGAAGAATGTGGTGATCCTGCAACATGAGAACTTTTGTAAGTTCGTGTTTGCTGCTTTTACTTGAGAACAACTTGATAAAGAAGATGCTAGTAGAAATGAAAACAAATTCAGATAGCCTAGACCATATTTCGGAGGTCCATCAAAAAGGGAAAGGTTTGAAGATTCTAAGACTGGTAGTGATAACACGGCACCTCAACAAAAGCAAAATAGAACAGATTTTTCTACAGCTAGCACTACAAATTATGGCCAAGGAAAGCCTCACATTCCCACTTGTCCACAATGTAGAAAGAATCATTATGGTACTTGCAGGAGTGTTTCTGGTGCATGTTTCAATTGTGGGAGCTTTGATCATAAAGTGAAGGATTGTCCTAATCGTAATAATCCTCCTTCCTTGAAAACTGAAGGCTCAGTTCATAAGCCTTCTAGTAATCTTTCCTCAAACAAATAGAGGTGCAAGACCTAAAAAATCCCAAGCAGTGGGTGCAAGTGGAGCTAATAAAGCTAGTGGACCAAGGACTACTGCATGAGCTTATGCTATGATGCAGAGGGATGATCAAGATGGAAAAGACGTGGTTGTCGGTAAATTTTTCACTTATTTGGCTTTTGTGTGTTTACATTGTCTGATCCATGTTCTACACATTCCTATATTTGTTCATCACTTGTTCTTCTTTAAAACGTGAAATCGTTGAGACTTAATTATGATGTGCTGGTTGAAAGTCCTTTGGGTTATCAAGTTGTGTGTAATCAAATTTACCAAGATTGTCCCTTCGTGATTCAAAGCATAGTCTTCCCTGCTGATTTGATTGAAATTCCCTTCAAGGTTTTAATGTTATTATCGGGATGGATTGGCTTTATAAATATCATGTAGTGGTAGATTGTTGGTCAAAGCATGTGACTTTTAAAGATCCTACATTTTCACACATCATTGTACATGGTGAAAGGTCATTGACATCTAGTATCATTTTTGCGTCCTTGGCAAGAAAGTTGATGCATCAAGGTTGTGGGGCATACCTTGCTCACATAGTTGATAGACAGGTTGAGAGTCCTTGTATCAAGAACATACCTTTTGTATGTGGTTTGCCAGAAGTGTTCCAAGAAAATCTTCCTGGGTTGCCCCCGGAAAGAGAGGTTGAATTTCCAATCTAGTTTATTCCTAAATCTACCCATATTTCTATCACTCCTTGTAGAATGGCTCCAGGAGAGTAAAGAAAATTGAAAGCTCATTTTGCAAAAACTTCTTGAGAAAGGTTTTATTCGACCTGGTGTTTCTCCATGGGGAGCCCCTGTTTTATTCGTGAAGAAGAAAGATGGCACTCTTAGGCTTTGTATTGACTATAGGCAATTGAATAGAATAACAATCAAGAATAAATATCCACTACCAAGGAACGATGATTTGTTTAACCAACTGAAAGGTGCTAAAGTATTCTCAAAGATTGATTTAAGGTCTGGATATCACCAATTGCGTGTTAGAGAGAAGATATCCCTAAAACTGCTTTACGAACTCGGTATGGTCATTATGAATTTTTGGTGATGTCACTCGGATTGGTAGATGCTCCTGCGATATTCATGGATCTAACGAATCAAGTATTCAAACCTTATCTTGATCAGTTTGTGGTTGTCTTTATAGATGATATTTTAATTTTTTCCAGAAGTAGTGAAGACCATGATAAAGACCTTCG
The DNA here is from genome assembly GCA_036553675.1 of Solanum okadae. Taxonomy (NCBI): domain Eukaryota; kingdom Viridiplantae; phylum Streptophyta; class Magnoliopsida; order Solanales; family Solanaceae; genus Solanum; species Solanum okadae. The sequence continues at coordinate 14,118,185 of CM071683.1, forward strand.
GATTATTTTACAAATTTTGAAGGAGAAAGAACTTTATGCTAAACTTTCCAAGTGTGAATTTTGGCTTAATGAAGTGGCTTTTCTGGGACATGTTGTATCAACCGAAGGCGTGACGGTGGATCCTAGTATGATACAAGCAGCTGTTGAATGGTGACCTCCCAAAAGTCCAACTGAGGTAAGAAGTTTCTTGGGCTTAGCAGGATACTATAGAAGATTTGTGAAAGGCTTTTCCATTATCGCCTCCCCTTTGAATAAGCTCTTAAAGAATGAAGTAAAGTTTATTTGGGATGACAAGAGAGCTTTGAAACTCTCAAATCCTTGTTGACTCAAGCGCCTACATTTACTCAACCAATTAAAGGGAAAGAGAATGTAGTATACAGTGATGCTTCTCACAATGGTCTAGGATGCGTATTGATGCAAGAAGGGAAGGTTATTTCTTATGCCTCTCGGAAATTAAAACCTCGTGAATTGAATTATCCTACTCATGACTTTGAACTTGCTGCTATAGTGTTTGCTTTAAAAATATGGTGACATTATTTGTATGGAGAGAAATGTCATGTATTCACTAATCACGAGAGCTTAAAGTACTAGGGTACTCATAAGGAGATAAACCAAAGACAATGTAGATGGCTTGAACTCATTAAGGATTATGACCACACGATTGATTATCATCCAGGTAAAGCCAATGTGGTTGCAGATGCCTTAATTCGAAAATCCTTCGCAAGCATTTCTTTGAGTCCTTTGCCCTTGTTCCTTGAGTTAAGAGCCATTAATGTTTTTTTACACTTGATTCAAATGATTTAGTTATTTCTAGTTTGCAAGTAAAGCCAATATTACTTGAACAGGTGAAAGAAGCATAAAAGTTAGATGAGAAACTTGTAAAATTCACCAGAGAAGTTCAAAATGGGGAAATGCTTGATTTTACATTAACAGAAGGATGGTGTCTTATTTTATCATAATAGGTTATGTGTCCCTAATGATGCCAAATTGAGGAGAGAAATATTGAATGAAGCACATACTTTACCATATGCAATGCGAGACATTGCAGAGTTCATTTCAAAATGTTTGGCTTATCAAGAAGTAAAGGTAGAACATCAGGTACCAGTTGGTCTACTACAGCCCTTGTCGATGCCGGAATGGAAATGGGGGAGAATAACTATGGACTTTGTTTCTGGACCTCCTCACATTCAGAGAAATCATGATGTGATATGAATGATTGTGGATAGGCTAACCAAAAGTTCTCACTTCTTAGCAATCAGGATAGATTAATCACTTGAGCCTTTAGCCGAATTGTACATTAATGAGATTGTTAGACTACATGGGATCCTTGTGTCTATTGTATCTGACCGAGGCCCAAGGTTTACATCTAGATTTTGGGGTAGCTTGCAAGAATCCTTAGGTACTAAGTTAAAATTTAGAACTTTGTTCCATCCTCAGACAGACGGTCAGTCGGAAAGAGTGGTACAAATTTTGGAGGATATGCTTTGAGCTTGCATTATGGCGTTTGAAGGTATTTGGGACAAACACTTGACCTTGGGGTGAAGTTGGAATGCCTCCCTATGAAGCCTTGTATGGAAGAAAGTGGCGGACCCCTCTTTGTTGGAGTGAAGTTGGTGAAAGAAAGATTATTGGTCCTAAAATGTGCAACAAACAACGGACAAGGTAATAATTATCAAGGATCGTCTAAATATTTCTTCTGATATAAAAAAGTCGTACGCTGATCATAAAAGGCGTGATATTGAATATCAAGTTGGACATAAAGTATTCTTAAAGGTGTCTCCATGGAAAAAGATTAGGAGATTTGGCCAAAAAGGAAAACTTAGTTCCCAATTTATTGGACCTTATGAGATACTTGAAAGGGTAGGGCTAGTTGCATATAAATTAACTTTGCCACCTGATTTAGACAAGATCCACAATGTCTTCCATGTTTCTATGCTCAAAAGATATCGTTCTGATCCATCTCATGTTCTTCCAGTTGAATCTATTAAGGTTAATCCTGACTTGATGTATAATGAAGAACTTATCCTATTTCAAGCTCGAGAAGTAAAGAAACTTAGAAATGAGAGAATTTTATTACTAAAGATACTTTGGAGGAACTATTCTGGAAAAAAAGAAGCTACCTGGGAGAGAGAAGAAGACATGAGGATCCAATATCCACACTTGTTTCGGGACTAGTATAAGATAAATTTCGAGACGAAATTTCTTGAAGGGGGAGAGACTTGTAACACCCCCTAATTACTAAAACAAAGATTCGCATGTCGATACACCATTCCTTAATTACTTTAATTAGTATGTTTTATTCTCTTTTTAAGAACTTGAAATTTTGCGATATTTGCAAGCTTGCTTATCATAATTTGTGATCGTAATTTAAGGGATTGTATTGGGGTATTTATGTAATATTCTAATTAGAATTATCTATAACTTAAAAGGGAGGTGAGGGATATACATATAATTATATATCTATGCATTTTGGGCAGCACACTTTTTGTTTATGCAGCCCCTTTTAGTGACTGTTGTGTAAGTGATAAACATCACATTTTTTTACTATATTTTCACACCTCCTCTAGTGAAATTCGTTTCCCGTGAAGTCTAAAAACCTTAGAACATTATCTAACCAGTTGTTCTTCAAAATCACAAGAGAAAAACTTGGTCCTTTTAGTTGGAAGTCCAGACACATCCTACCTTTTTGTTGTATATACTCATGAACAAGTTGAGGACCTTGATACGTTGGTTGGTCTACGGTTTGAACTCTTGCAATTGTGTTGGACTTTTTTTATGCTAAAGCACTGAGGTTTTTGTATAAACTTGTACTTGTACTCTTTTTACCTGCTGGTATATCTGAAAGTTTATCTTCGTACCTTGGTTACCTCTTATCACTTTGCATTGTCAAATTGGTATCCTTTAAAACATTAAAGACACTTGTGTAACTCGCCCACTTGTACGGATTGTTTGATCACCTGGCACTATTGTTGGGACCTTGTCTTTTTGGTTGTTGTGATTTTTTCACTATTGGCATGCCTCTTGACTCGGATCATTTTCCATCTTGACTCTAGATTTTAATTTCATTTTAAGTATGGAAGTTGTCCATTTTAGTATGAACTAGAAAGCCATTTTTAATATAGTTCCTGGCTCTCTTGATTATTGTGTTTTGTCCCTTCATGATTATCACGACCCGAGAGCACCCCCAAGTCGTAACAAGGTGTACTCGACCCCGAAGGGGTCTTATACAAACCACATAGTCATTCATTGCATTCAATAATGATAATAGTGTGGAATGAAAAACTTATTTACATCCACACATTAAAACTTCATTAAAACAACCTTAAAAACACACAGAGGAAGTCGAAGTCTCACATGGCCATCTTAGATACAATCACAAAACATAAGTAGGGACACAACCCTTTACAATCGAAACAATAACTAAAAGTGTCTATTACATGAACAAAAGAACTTAAAAGTCTTGTCCTCGAATCCATGAGGACGTACCAAGTCTTGGAGGAAAGCAATCCAACACTTCAAACTAGCTAGGAGGGATCACTTGCCGGAACCTACACTTGTAGTAAAAAAATATGAAGAATATGGATTAGTACACAAAATGTACTAAGTATGATGACCATGCAAAACATGCTTTAAAAAGGGACATTTTGGATAGAAACCATGCATTTTGCCACTTTTAGAAATATCATGAACAGTTGAATAGGAGACATACAAGACAAGCATAAACATCAAGTAAGTCATAATATAATACTTTAACGATATCAACATGAAAACATTTACCTTTACCTTGGACCTTCACCTCAAGCAACCCTTATGCTATACCTTGTGCAATGTATGCATAGCGTCCCATACCACCATCCATACTAGGGCACCATATTTAGGTCACCTAAAGTAAACTCATCCTTCATTTCCTTCACCTTTGCACAATATTCATACATAAGAGGTATATCATTAATTAAGAGATGACAAGGGAAAATAACTCATAATATAACCCAAGTATAGCATGCACCTCATAATAAGCATTTGAGAGCCAACATTCTTTAATAACCTCATTTAGGGCACATTTATGTCACAGACATAAGGATTTTAGAGAAACTCACTATGATCCTCTTCAAGACTACTCGTGCAATGTATAGGTAGCATCCCATACTACTACCTACACTTTGTAGAACCTATCAATAAACCATAATGAAATCTCACATGATGGGAAGTAAGCATTTAACCGACATAGACCATGAGAGCTTGTCATGGAATCCGGTGTCATAAGTCCCCACACCGTAAAGAGGTGGTCTACTTGCCTAAGGAAGACCGGTACATGTAGCTTAATGGATCCACTAGCTACCTATGCGGGCACATAGTTTATGGGATAAGGTAGACGATTATTGAAACTCATGCCTAACCATTGGGGGAGTTTCCATCTAACCAAATCCACTCGGTGCTTAGCCTACATTCCCATAGAATAGTTTGTTACTTGACATCATCTCATATGACAGGTGCCATTGGCCTACTAACTCCAAATTACATTCATTAACACGTGAAAGGGTGCCTTAAGCCTACCGTTTCAAGGTTCATTTAAGAAAGCTCATTAACTCCTCTTGAGAGGGTGCCATAGGCCTACCGGATCAAGTCTCATCATTAACCTTCATGGAAAGGTGTCTATGCCTACCGATTACAAGGTTCATTACTATCATTAATGGAAGGGTGCCATAAGCCTACTGATTCCAAGGTTCATTATTATCATGAGTGGAAGGGTGCTACTAGCCTACCGATCCGAGGATTCAATAACCAACAATATAATCATTTAAACAAGAAAAGGATGCACAAGCTCTACCAATTCGAGACATGCAATACATTGGAGAATCCTTCATATTCTATCATCAACATTCATGAGTGTGAATTTGAGAAAAAGCCTTTCAATAATAACACATTTACATTCATAACATGATTACATTAGCTCCATTGAATTCCCATTCATAAATGTCATGTAACACTTAAATTTCTCATACTATGCCTTCAAGGCCATGGTCACAATGTACATAATAAGTAAACACCTCCACCTTTCAAGTGGATCAACATCTAGAACAATTTTACTAATAATATGAGATTAAGTCAACTTACCATCCTCCAAAGCCATAATCAACATTACTCAATTCCCAACAATTCTATCTCCACAAGGTGATTCACCCACAACTTGCCCATAAGGCCACAATCCTCAATTCATCCATATACCAACAATTCATCATAAATAGATATAGAAAATCATATAAATCAACAATACAATCCAATCTAAATACAATATCATTAACATTAAAGCATAAGCATTAAACCCACTTCATAAGCAATTCTGGGGCATTAATGAAAACATGGGTTCTTGAAGAAATTTCATATAAAATCATCTTAAAATCATAAATAGAACTTCAATTCACCAATATAATGACTTTGAAAACATTTTACCCATGAACCCATACCTAGAATAGAAAATAGAAGTTTTGTTCTTTGAAGACTTTTGAAACCCTTTTTGAATGGACTCCTTGAAAGGAAGAATAATCAAGGATCAAGGGTCACCATACCTTTGCTAAGATTCCCCAAGAAATTTGATGAAGAAACCACCTTCAATCCAAGCCCTAGCTCCAAGTTCTTGACCTTCTTCAATGGAGGATTGTAGAAAGAGAAATATTTGAGAGGAGGTGGGTTTCTTTTTAATTCTAAATTGAAGTGACTTAAATGGAAGAATTTTGGTCTAGAAGGGTTTTATAATTGCTAGGAAAGGCATAGAATAATAGGGACTCAACTTAGGAAAATAATTAAGGACCCACAAAGTTAAACTTAAAAGTTTTCACTAAACCCGTCTAAGCTCGTTCTTTCCGACAGTGCTTCACTATTTTGGGCATAACTTTTTACTCCGATATCGGAAATGTGCAAAATTGGTGGCGTTGGATAGAGGACCCATAGACCTTTAATTGGATAGGTAATGGTCCACCTAATTCGTTTTGAGCTAAAAGATATCATCATTTGAAGTTGACCCTAAAAGTTGTACCTTTAAAAATCTGCCCTTTACCCGTCTATTCCCGTGGGATCACTCAAAGGCTGGTCAAATGGGCAGTCCAATAGGCGACCATAGGGTATAAGGGCGACTCGCCAACCCCTTAGGCGATCTAGCAGCCCTATCGCCAAACAGTCCTTCCAAGGACAAGGCCTCTTTCATTCTAACTCGCTAGCCTAGGCCCTTGCTTACACCCTAGGATGCTACCTAGCTCCATTTAAGTTCTAAAACAGCATAAACATCAACCTAAGCTCCCACTAACCCAAACATCAAGGCTCTAGTTCATTCTATCATTTTCCGAGTCGTTACATTATCCCCCACTTAGGAACATTCGTCCTCGAATGACACTTTAAACACATTAAGGGAAAAACAACTCAAGACTAGCAGCCCAACAGTCGTAACATGTCAACATAAATGCATAACCATAGGAGGAACCATCAACTCCACATCAAGAGGCTCAAACAAACTTCATACCAATCAAGAAAGTAGGAACTACATCCACAAACTTATTGTGCATCAAAACTTCCCCTTTCTTATTTTTTTTTCATTGGAGAAACTTCCTTCTCCAATCACATCATGCTCACTACAAAACATTAAGCTCATTATGCAATTACTCGCAAAAGCACAATTAGGCAAATTTTCACTAAAGCATATTTAGGCATGTTCAACATTTATCCTCATGAAGCATATAGACAACTCAACTAAATGCACATCAACATGAGAAACACATTTATGAAAACTCATTTTATCATTTAACAAGAATTCAAATAGAACATGCATAACATAAGGAAACCATGGAAACTCATTTTCACACAAGACTCCAAAACATAAAACAAGCTGCTAGGAACTCTTGGTCTCAAGCTTGAGTAAGAATAGAAGGAACGAGATAATGATATCAACACTCTCAACAACCTTGCTATTCAACATACCATCCCCCACTTAGGAGAAAACCCAACTAAGGCAAACATGAAAAACAACAACATAGAAGCCTCATCAAGACATTCATGACCATAAGGAACTAAAACTTATCGGCGCCTTTATTCGGATTAGCTTCTTTGTCCTTGCTAGCTTGGAGAGCATAGAAACGACCATAATTTGGAGGGATAAGAACCGTTCCATCTTTAGAAGCTTGCTTGGCTTCCCTTCCTCTATCCGTAAGAGTAGGACAATCTTTCACCTTGTGATCATTCTTCCCACAACCATAACACCCATTAGTACCGGCTAGGCACTTCCCATAGTGCCACTTGCCACAAGTGATGCAAGTAGGTTTAGAAAATTGAGATCCACCATTTTTTTCTTGGTTAACCTTAGGAGTACTTGAAGAATCTTGGTCTTGAGTCCTCTTCTTGAACCTAGGTTGACCTTGCTCATCGGATCTACCCCTCTTCACACCTCTATTCATCCTCTTAAGTTTGTACTCCTCAATGGATTGAGCATACACTATGAGCCTAGAAATGTTCATGTCATTATGGAGCATTGCCGTATGGCACTCTTCCTTGACTAGGTCGGATACACCATTCACAAACCTACTCATCTCATCCCTAGGGTTTGACACCAAAGATGGAGCATACTTAGACAATTGGGTAAACCTCAAGGAGTACTCTTGCACACTCGTATTACCTTGCCTAAGGTTGATAAACTCCTCAACCTTACACTCCCTCTTCTCACGGGGAAAATACCTACCAAGGAAAGCGTCCTTAAACTCCTCCCATTCTATAGGATCCGCTCCCACCAGCCTATAGGCCCTCTATTGAGTGAACCAAATTTCGGCAACATCTTTCAATTGATAGGAGGCAAGCTCTGCCTTTTCTTTTGAAGTCACCCCCATAGCACTGACTACCTTATACAGTTCATCCAAAAATTCTTGGGGATCCTCTCCCACCTTAGAACGTAGAAACACCGGAGGATTCATCCTCACAAAGTCTCTCAACTTAGAAGCCATAGTAACCTCAGTAGCATTCACCCTAGGCCCCACATCTTTAGTCGCTTAAGCCGCCATGGCTCGGGCCAAGATTAAGAAAGCCGACCTAATCTCTTCATTGGTCATATCCGAAACTCCTATAGAAACTTGGACGTCTTGAGGACCTTGGGGAGGAACTTCCTCATTCACATTCTCTTCTCCTACTCTCCTTGCGAGTCTCCCTCTTGTATTCATATCCTATAAACACAAGAGAAGGATTAGAAAAGAAAAAAGAAAAAAAAACACTTATAGAACCATACTCTAAGACACGACATTAAGAATATGAAAGAAGCGTAACTTATAACGTCCTATAGCCTATCGCTCATAGATGTCTTGTGACTCACATCGATGAACAAGACTCTACTAGACGTGGTTTGTGAGACTTTTATCCTAAAAACCATTTCCAAAATCTTATGCTCTCATACCATGTTTGTCACGACCCGGGAGCACCCCCAAGTCGTAACAAGGCGTACTCGACCCCGAAGGGGTCTTATACAAACAACAGTCATTCATTGCATTCAATAATGATAATAGTGCGGAATGAAAAACTTATTTACATCCACACAATCAAACTTCATTAAAACAACCTTAAAAATACACAGCGGAAGTCTAAGTCTCACATGGCCATCTTAGACACAATCACAAAACATAAGTAGGTACACAACCCTTTACAATCGAAACAATAACTAAAAGTGTCTATTACATGAACAAAAGAACTTAAAAGTCTTGTCCTCGAATCCATGAGGACGTACCAAGTCTTGGAGGAAAGCAATCCAACACTTCAAACTAGCTAGGAGGGATCACTTGCCGGAACCTACACTTGTAGTAAAAAAATATGAAGAATAAGCGTTAGTAAACAAAATGTACTAAGTATGATGACCATGCAAAACTTCTTTAAAAAGGGACATTTTGGCTAGAAACCATGCATTTTGCTACTTTTAGAAATATTATGAACAGTTGAATAGGAGACATACAAGGCAAGCATAAACATCAAGTAAGTCATAATATCATACTTTGACGATATCAACATGAAAACCTTTACCTTTACCTTGGACCTTCACCTCAAGCAACCCTTATGCTATACCTTGTGCAATGTATGGATAGCGTCCCATACCACCATCCAGACTAGGGCACCACATTAAGGTCACCTAAAGTAAACTCATCCTTCCTTTCCTTCACCTTTGCACAATATTCATACATAAGAGGTATATCATTAATTAAGAGATGACAAGGGAAAATAACTCATAATATAACCCAAGTATAGCATGCACCTCATAATAAGCATTGAGAGCCAACGTTCTTTAATAACCTCATTTAGGGCACATTTATGTCACATACATAAGGATTTTAGAGAAACTCACTTTGATCCTCTCCAAGCCTACGCGTGCTATGTATAGGTAGCATCCCATACTACTACCTACACTTTGTAGAACCTATCAAGAAACCATAATGAAATCTCACATGATGGGAAGTAAGCATTTAACCGACACAGACCATGAGAGCTTGTCATGGAATGCGGTGTCATAAGTCCCCACACCGTAAATAGGTGGTCTACTTGCCTAAGGAAGACCGGTACATGTAGCTTAATGGATCCACTAGCTACCTATACGGGCACATAGTTTATGGGATAAGGTAGACGATCATTGAAACTCATGCCTAACCATTGGGGGAGTTTCCATCTAACCAAATCCAGTCGGTGCTTAGCCTACATTCCCATAGAATGGTTCGTTACTTGACATCATCGCATATGAGAGGTGCCATTGGCTTACCAACTCCAAATTACATTCATTAACAAGTGAATGGGTGCCTTAAGCCTACCGTTTCAAGGTTCATTTAAGCAAGCTTATTAACTCCTCTTGAGAGGGTGCCATAGGCCTACCGGCTCAAGTCTCATCATTAACCATCATGGAAAGGTGCCATAGGCCTACCGATTCCAAGGTTCATTACTATCATTAATGAAAGGGTGCCATAAGCGTACTGATTCCAAGGTTCATTATTATCATGAGTGGAAGGGTGCTACTAGCCTACCGATCCGAGGATTCAACAACCAACAATATAATCATTTAAACAAGAAAAGGATGCACAAGCTCTACCAATTCGAGACATGCAATACATTGGAGAATCTTTCATATTCTATCATCAACATTCATGAGTGTCAATTTGAAAAAAAGACTTTCGATAATAACACATTTACATTCATAACATGATTACATTAGCTCCATTGAATTCCCATTCCTAAATGTCATGTCACACTTAAATTTTTCATACTATGCCTTCAAGGCCATGGTCACAATGTACATAATAATTAAACACCTCCACCTCTCAAGTGGATCGACATCTAGAACAATTTTACTAAGATGAGATTATGTCAACTTACCATCCTCCAAAGCCATAATCAACATCACTCAATTCCCAACAATTCTATCTCCACAAGGTGATTCACCCACAACTTGCCCATAAGGCCACAATCCTCAATTCATCCATATACCAACAATTCATCATAAATAGATATAGAAAACCATATAAATCAACAATACAATTCAATCTAAATACAATTTCATCAACATTAAAGCATAAGCATTAAACCCACTTCATAAGCAATTCTGGTGCATTAATGAAAACATGGGTTCTTGAAGAAATTTCATATAAAATCATCTTAAAATCATAAATAGAACTTCAATTCACCAATATAATGACTTTGAAAATATTTTACCCATGAACCCATACCTAGAATAGAAAATAGAAGTTTTGTTCTTTGAAGACTTTTGAAACCCTTTTTGAATGGACTCCTTGAAAGGAAGAATAATCAAGGATCAAGGGTCACCATACCTTTGCTAAGATTCCCCAAGAAATTTGATGAAGAAACCACCTTCAATCCAAGCCCTAGCTCCAAGTTCTTGACCTTCTTCAATGGAGGATTGTAGAAAGAGAAATATTTGAGAGGAGGTGGGTTTCTTTTTAATTCTAAATTGGAGTGACTTAAATGGAAGAATTTTGGTCTAGAAGGGTTTTCTAATTGCTAGGAAAGGCATAGAATAATAGGGACTCAACTTAGGAAAAGAATTAAGGACCCACAAAGTTAAACTTAAGCGTTTTCACTAAACCCGTCTAAGCTCGTCCTTATCGAAAGTGCTTCACTATTTTGGGGATAACTTTTTACTCCGAGATCGGAAAAGTGCAAACTCGGTGGCATTGGAAAGAGAACTCAGAGACCTTTAATTGGATAGTTAATGGTCCACCTAATTCGTTTTGAGCTAAAATATATCATCATTTGAAGTTGACCCTAAAAGTTGTAACTTTAAAAATCTGCCCTTTTCCCGTCTATTCCAGTGGGATCACTCAAAGGCTGGTCAAATGGGCAGTCCACTAGGCGACCATAGGGCATAAGGGTGACTCGACAACCCCTTAGGCGATCTAGCAGCCCTATCGCCAAACAGCCCTTCCAAGGACAAGGCTTCTTTCACCCTAACTCGCTAGCCTAGGCCCTTGCTTGCACCATAGGATGCTACCTAGCTCCATTTAAGTTCTAAAACAACATAAACATCAACCTAATCTCCCACTAACCCAAACGTCAAGGATCTAGTTCATTCTATCATTTTCCGAGTCGTTACATTGATGTAGGGCGTCGGTTATTCTTTATACCTACTTGTGCTTGGTGTGACGACATGATGTATATATTGGGCGAACCTTGTTATTGAATCTCTTGGAAAATGGTGCTATTAGAGTTCTTGACATTTGGATCTTTAAATATCGAACTTAACACTCTTTATATATTTTTTACTTGATTTATTTATTATGTTTCATTTGTGCTGCCCATGACTTGAGAAAGGTAGCTTGGTGAATCTGAGGGCTCTGAACCTATAGGCTTTACACCACTAAGCTATATATGTTTAGCAATAGTTGTTTCTATCGTAGGAAATGTTAGAGAGGATGCAAGAAGTTGTCCATTGGAGATGGAAAAGAGCCTTAAGGAAGATCACATTTGCATGTAGGCATCTATATTTTGTATAAACCTTGGGACTTATACATGATCTATGTGTTGTACATTTATATGATCTTTTGAAGGCCAATTTGATCATGTCACTACGGGTTTTAATATAAGTATGGCTATATGTTTTTTTTTTGGGTGTGTAAACCCAAGTCTTGTAATATACTAAATTTATTATTTGTTTGAAAGTTTGTGTGAAGCATGAACCGGCTAATTTTGGTACTCGAAAGTTGGTAATATTCTTTTTCTATCATGTTTAAGTATGAGGATAATATATGCATTAAAATCTCGTAAGTTATTTGCTTAGATTATTTTGGAAGGGTTCTTCTGGCACAAGTTAAAATTATGCGCAATATCAATTTGACATCAAAATAATGTGTAAATGGGCAGGCTGCACTTCCTTAACTATTTTTTTATTAACCTAATTCCTCTACTAGATTATAATCAATATGCCCTTCGTTAATCTCTTTTAAATGTCGCAAGTATTAAATTAGATTTATTATTTAAGTGATAGTATCTTTCCAAAAGGGTCGCTACAATTACACCCTTCATGGGTAAGATTTTCAAGTAACCCAATAGTTAACATCAAACTCTAGATCCATTCTTCTCACATCGGTATAAGACTTTTGCCGCTTTGTGCCTTTCTCAACCTCTCTCTAATGAGTCAGAGTTTCTCAATAGCCTCATGAACTAGCTCGGGGTCTATTAGGGCAACTTCACCCACCTCAAACCAACCTATGGGAGATCTACACCTCCTACCATACAAGGCCTCAAATGGAGCCATATCAATACTCGAGTGATAACAGTTATAGTAAGAAAACTCAATCAATAGAAAATGGTTATCACAATTGCCCTTAGAATCGATTACTCAAGCCCTTAACATATCTTCCAAATTTTGGATAGTACGCTCCACTTGCCCATCAGTTTGGGGGTGAAAAGTTGTGCTAAGATTAACCTTAGTGCCAAGCCCTTTTTGGAATGACTTTCAAAACAGAGAAGTGAATTGGGTACCACGATCGGAAATAATGGATAAAGGCACTCCATGTATCCATACCATTTCTCTTAAGTACATCTTGGCATAGTTCTCCGTCGAATAAGAAACCGTGAGAGAAGGAAATGATCTGATTTTGTCATCCGATCTACTATAACCCAAATAGAGTCATGTTGTCGCCGGGTGCGAGGCGAACCAACAATAAAGTCCATATTTAATTCCTCCAACTTCCAAGTAGGGATATTAATATCTTGGGGTTTTTTTGATGCTCAACCCTCACTTTTTGGTAATTTGGATATTTAGCCACAAATCCCGCAATATCCTTCTTCATCTTGTTCCACCAAGAGACTTCCCATAGGTCACGGTACATCTTGGTGGCTCCCGAGTGAATGGAATACCGCAAACAATGAGCTTTTGTCAAAAATATTCCCTCAAGTTATCCACATTTGGAACACATAAATGACCTTGGTATCTAATTACACCATCTCCCCCTTGGGAGAAAGCCTCAATGAATTTCTTAAGTACCACCTTTAAATTCTATCAAAATTGGATCAAGATTTTGCTTGGTTTTCACATCCACCACAAAAGATGATTCGGAACCATTGTGAACCATAACACCAACTTTGGTGGATTCCGCTAGTTGAACACCTAATCGAGCCAATCTATGAACATCTTGAACCAACTCTTTCTTTTCTTCTTTAATATGAGCAACACTACCCATACACATACGACTAAGATCATTCTCTACCACATTACCTTTATTGAGGTGATAAATAACTCATTTCATAATATTTTAATAACTCAAGCCACCTTATTTTGGGAAGATTCAAATCTTTTTTATCAAACAAATATTGCAAACTCTTGTGGTCGGTAAACACATCCACACGAACTCCGTACAAATAGTGTCTCCAAATCTTTTAAGGAAAATAGTACCACCGCTAACTCAAGGTCGTGAGTAGGATAACTCTTCTCATGGATTTTAAGTTTACTTGAGACTTAGGCAATAACTTTTCCATTTTGCATTAGCGCACACCCTAGCCCAATTCTCGAGGCATCACAATAAACAACAAAACCATATGTTCCATCCGGTAAGGTCAACACTCGAGCGGAACTAAGTCTATCTTTTAACTCTTGAAAACTCTACTCACACACTTCCAACCATATGAACTTAGCTTTCTTTTGAGTCAAATCCTTCAAAGGAGAGGCAATTGAAGAAAGTCCCTCAACAAATCTTCTATGATAACCGGCTAAACCCAAGAAACTTCTAATATCCGAAGGAGTTAGAGGTCTAGGCCAACTCTTGACCGCATCCGTCTTCTTAAGATCTACTTCAATACCTTTCCTTGAGATAATATGACCAAGGAAAGCTACAAACCTTAACAAAAATTTACATTTGCTAAAATTTCTGAAAAGTTTTTGGTCCTTAAGGATTTGTAATACGATCCTCAAATGATCAGTATGCTCATTTTCACTCCTTGAATAGATGAAAATATCATCGATGAACACAATCACAAACATGTCAAGGTATTGTCTAAACACTCTATTCATCAAGTCCATAAACGCTGCCAGAGCATTAGTCAACCCAAATGACATTACTAGAAACTCATAATGACCATACCGAGTTTGAAAAGCTTTCTTCAGAATGTCATCATCTTTCACCCTCAATTGGTGATAACCAGATCGCAGATCAATCTTAGAGAAATAACTTGCCCCTTGAAGTTGGTCAAATAAATCATCTATCCTTTGGAGAGAATACTTATTATTAATGGTCACCTTATTCAACTAACGATAGTCAATATACATACGAAGGGACCCATCTTTCTTTCTAACAAATAAAAATGGAGCACCTTATGGAGAAATACTCGGTCGGATGAAACCCTTATCCAACAAATCCTTCAAATGTTCTTTCAACACCTTAAGTAATGTTGGAGCCATACGATAAGGAGCAATCGAAATAGGTTGCGTATCTGGGAGAAGGTCAATAGAGAAGTCTATTTCCCGCTCGGGAGGAATACCGAGTATCACCTGGGAACACTTTTAGAAACTCATTTATAACGGGGACCGACTTGAGAGTAGGGGTTTCGAAATTTACATCCTCACCCTAACTAGATGGTAAAGCAACACTTAGAAATCATATATCTAACTTTAAGATAAGAGACAAACTCACCCTTAGGCATAGAATTTCCCCCCTTCAACTCTAGGATAGGCTCATTCAGAAACTGAAACTTGACTACACGAGTTCTACAATCAATAAAAGCATAACAAGAGTGCAGCCAATCCACACCCAAGATAACATCAAAGTCTAACATATCAAGCTCTACCAAGTCAACAAAAGTAACTCTATGGGAAAAGGAAACCAGAGACTTTCTATAGTCCCTCTTAGCCACCACAGAATCACCCGACAGAAGTAGAGATAGAAAAAGGTTCTAAAAACACATCAGGGAGCACATCAAACATCATAACCACATATGGCATCAAAAAATACAAGGTAGCACCGGGATCAAGTAAAGAATAAACATAAAGTTGTAAAACTTTGAACATACCGGTAACCACATCCAAAGAACACTCTTGTTCACCCCGGTTTTGGAGTGCATAGAAGTGGTTTTTGATAGGGGAATTGGAACCCGAACCACTAGGAGTAGATTGCTTGCCCTCTCTTTCTTTAGCCGTACGCATTTGGCAATCTTTCATTTTGTGACCACTTTTACCACAACTATCCGTTTGGCTAGACACCTGCCATCGTGCCTCCTTCCACACTTAGTACAATTAGACCTAGGCAATAAAGATCCACTATCATTAACTCCTTGAGGCATAGGGTTAGACACCCTATCTTGGTTGATCTCTCGAGGAGCATTGGAGGATCCTTGGCCGGAAAACCTTTGCCAAAATCTTGAAAGACCTTGTCCATTGGCCCTTGTGTGTGAAAAGTTACTATCACCGGTCTTAGCCCTTTTTACCTATCTAGACTTTTCCTAGAGTTTCTCCTCCTCAATTTGTTGTGCATGCACCATGAGACGAGAGATGTCCATATCATGAATGAGCATTGTGATTCGGCACTCTTTAAACACATTTTCAGACATACCCGAAACAAAGTTACTCATCTTAGCCCTTGAATCTACGACCATTGTCAGAGCATACTTATATAATTGAGTGAACTTTAGAGCATATTCCCTCACACTCATACTCCCTTGTCGAAGGTTAATGAACTCTAGCACCTTAGCTTCCCCTATCTCAAGGAGAAAGAACCTATCAAGAAACGCGGCCTTAAACTTCTCCCAGTCAAGAGGACCCGCATCTTTTGGCCTCCCTTCTTTCCATTGGTTATTCCATACTTGAGCCAGCTCTTTCAATTGACAAGAGGCCAACTCTGCCTTTTCCAATGGCGTAACTCCCATGATCATCAAAATCTTATAGATTTCATCAATAAGCTCTTGAGGATCTTGCTCAACTTTAGAATCGTGAAACTCTGAAGGATTCATCCTTGTGAAGTCCCTCACTCTTGAAGCCGTAGTATTCACATTTGAGCTTGCGGGAACCACAACCTCCCTATTGGCTTGGGTCGTCACGGCTTGAGCCAATACTTGAAAAGTATTGCTAAACTCCGCATTAGACACATGCTTGGCCAAAGGATCGACCGTAACTTGACAAGCTTGGGGAGGAGTTTCTTGTTCCGCATTCTCTCTCTCATTCCTTCTAGTATAAGCTCTTCGGGTAGGCATATCCTGAAGAACATATGATAAGGATTAGGAGAGAGACTTTATAGAGTTAAACTCTATCACACAATTTAAGAGTAATGAAAGAAGTGGAGTTTCTTAATCATCGTGCTGCCTCTCATTCATAAATATGGCGCACTTCACACTCATGAACAAGACCCTACTAGACGTGGCTTATGAGACATCCTAGGACCATTCTAAACCTTGTCTCTTATTACATAGTTTGTCACGACCCAGCGGTACCCTCGGTGTCTCCCACACTGAAAAGTTTTCTACTTGCCAAAGGTAGAACCTCAAACTTCTAGCATAAGTGGATCAACTAGCTAATCAACCTATGGGGGCACATAGTTGTGGGGTGGGGAGATTGCTACTAGAAACCTGATTTAACGTATCAAGAACACTTAATCTAGTTCTAAGCATCAACGATCCTTACTCAGTATATAACCCAACCAACTTATTTGGGGTCGTTCCCATAGGGAGTAGTTTTCTTTGAATTCAAATATGAAAGTATGATGATAACCCTTGCAGTTGAGCAGCACACACTTAAGAGTTTGATAAACAAATCTTCAGGATATCGTTACCAACACAATTCAAAGTAATAATAAGAAATAATCAGATAATTAGAACACACTTGGGGGATTGACTAGCCAACTATCGAATTTAACATAAAAGGTGTACATCATTACCGATAATGCTAAATCGTCGCGGGTAGAATGGACTATAAGTAAAACAACTTTCTCTCGAACAATTGCTTTATTTCCATTGAGTTCTCTCGAACCTCAACACTATCCATAAGCTAACCAGCCCACATTCTCATCAAATCTACTCTTTCGATCTAGATACAAAGGTTGGGTCTTGGGTTTCACTCTCTCAAGCGAAAACCATCAAACCCATTACTATGGATGCCAAATTACTATGTTGGTTCCGTACTTCTCTCTCAAGCAAGCAGAAAACTCTAAAATTTGTCACACCGACAATGCAATAAGTAAATTAAACCTCCATAATAATTTAGACCCGCTTCAAATTAACACCAACAATCACTAATCGATAACACCCATTTAGTAGGATGCAACAATTGGTGATATTGTCAAATCCCCAAGGTTAGGGTTTTAGCCAATCATGGAGAAAAGATGAAATCAACACCTGCCACGTTTTCCATAACAAGGTATATGAAATTTGAAAGTTAAAATCAACTTAAATCTTCTCTATTACAAAATATCAATGAATAATCTTGCTAAACTCACTTCGAAACCAATAATAGTGGTATTTTCGCTTTAAATCTTTTGTTTTAAACATTTTTAATACCTTCTCTCTCTAGCAAAAATCAATTTATGCAAGTATGATGTGTGGCTGTTTAGGACCATCGGCGAGGTAAGTCGGGCTTCGCCGACTGTTTGGCGGCTCCCCGATTTTCCTTCCTCCCGCCTTCATATTTCACCTCTCCTTAGTCCAGCCACTATAATTTTAGGCGAGCCAGATCGGGATCACTGAGTGATTCTGCGATGCGCCCTTTTTCCTTTCATCTCGCCCATCAGCACTTATCTGAATCTCCATCAGTACCTTTGGGGACCTGGTCATCCAACGCCGAAGCGATCCGCGACACGCCGAATGGAACTACAGCTCGCTGAAGCTACCCCTAATTTAGCCTCAGCGTTCTGTAACTTTAGGAGGTAGAGTGGAAACTTGGTGAGTCGTCGAGTGGCATCGGTGATCATCAAGCTTGTTTTTCCTTTCTCTTTTGCGCTCGTGTTGTCTCTATTTCCCATTTCTGCGCTAGCTTTGTTCCTCAATCCATGTACCTGGAAATCAAGGGTTTTGCATCAGTTATTTGCACAAAATAAGCATTTAAGGACACTAAATCATTGTAAATACTGCCCTAAATGAGTTCAAACCTTGGACACATCTAAACCCGGCCTCTACTATGGGAGAACTTCCATCTCATTATCAATATCCACTCGGTACTAAGCATAAATTCCAACAAAATAGTCATTTCTTACTTGACTTCATTACTCGTGAAAAGGTTCCCTTGGACAACCAATTCAAGCTAGTTTCATTAAGATAGCTCCTAGTCGTTGATTCAATTAGGTTAGAAAGCCTTTCAACCTAAGAATCATTTCTATGTGAGAAAACCTTTCACATCATGCTTGTATGTGGTTTAGTGAGAATATCATTTCACAACACAACATCATCATTGGTACTTTACTCTCAAAGCACCCTTAAAACATTTGCATAGATTTAATAAGCAATGCATAAGTCCATAATTTACCTCCTTGAGGTCAAAACACAACTTCAATCATTAATTCATAGAAAAAAATGGGTTAGATATGGATTTCATCATAAATTCATGTAAAACTAGTAATACATGCTCAATTTCATAAAACTCTTCGTCGAAGATCAAAATCCCACAACATATAGTTCATAACTTTAAAACATAGGGTCACATGGGTTCATAGGGGAATTTATTATAAAACCATAGGAATTCATCAATTCATGCTTAGAAGATCATAATTAAATCAATAACGAAAAGAACCCATGATAATTGAAGAAAACCCTAACTCAATTGGGTAATTCTAACTTTTAAAATAGTGGAATTTGGGAACTCCGTGGATTAAAGGAATCCATGGATGAAAACTATCATACCCTGACTCTAATTTCTAGCCTTCAATGGTGGAATTGGACCCTTTGCTTGAAACCCTAGGTTGAATCTTCTTCTTCTTCTTCATGTTTTTAGAGAAAATATTTGAGAGGAGATTTGGGATTCTTTTGTGAATTTGGAAGAATGAATTTAATGGGGTGAATTTGGGAGTTAAAAGACTTATATAGGGGTCTTAAACATAGGTAAAACAACAATATATGAACTAATTAAGTAGGAAAAGACTCAACTGCCGCTGAAAATAACTAACAACAGTGACCCACGAGACCCCATCGACGAAACGTGGATGGACCAACGGTCCATCCTGCACACTCGTCATTGGTGGTCGAGACTTTTGTCTGGACCCACGGCTCCTGGATAACGGACCGTGGACCCACCTAGGTCCGTAGGTCCCACCATGGTCTATGGTCTGGACAAATTTTGGGTGGCCAATCCACGCGCCATCCAACGGTTCATAAGTCCCACCGTGGACCATTGGTTATAGTAAGGGGAAAAGAAGTACTTGTTACACATGTAACACTCTATTCTTTTTGTTGCAATGCATCCTAGTTCTGAATTTTAGTTTCACCTATTATATAAAATGTCAATACAAAGTCAATACTTTTGGGTAGCTTAATTGATTGCAATAGGATCCCCAAGATAGGCAGGAGATGTACTAAAATAAAGAGACAAGACCTACTCCTTTAAGGGAAACTATTGTTTGACTTTTTGCGAAGAAGTATAATGACTTCAAGAAACACATATCATGTTTGGATTTTAGTTGTGTTGTTCATAGCTCACCTCATTAAAGGACAAAATGTCTTATAACATAAAATCATGGTTAAGAAAATTCAGCGGGCTAGGCAAAAATCTAAGGTAGCTCTACCTTACCCAACAATACTAGGTTTTCTATATATGTAGTCGGGGTACACATTTATATAAGGGGTAGACAAGCTTGTTATATTGACACCGGTGATCACCATGAAAAATAGTGCAGAGAGATATGCACCAATAGTATAATGAATAAGAAAAACATCCACAACTCAAACTAACTTACGATCAACATTTGCAATTAGACCTTCAATTAAAGAATCTGCCACATTAGTAATCAACGCCAATGAGTTTAAAGAAGTTAGGAATCAATTCAACTATCACTCTCCGTAAAGATAAATACATGAAAGTTTCATCTCATAGGTTTGTAACACCTCAAATTCAAAAAGAGAGAAAAGTTTCAGTTCTTCAGAAAATCTGGTGCCAGAATCAATGGATGCCACCAATGGTCCGTCGTTCAAAGTCCAAATTTCTGCCTCTAATCCCAAACTACGCCTGGCCAAAACGGTCCATGGTGTGACCAACGGACCATCGGTTTGGCCGTCGATGGATGCCGACAACTATTTTCTTAAGGGATTTTAGGTCTATTCCTAACTATTCTAGCCTAATACTATGTCATTTTACCCTTCATCTAAAGTCATATATAAGAGTTTTTACCCCCAAAATTTCCCCAATTGAAATCATTCTCTCAATTTCTTGAAAGAAGAACAAGTCTTCTTCTCCAAAATATTTCTTTCTCTAGAAAGCTTGAAGAAGAAGTAGTCAACCTAAGGTTTCAAGTGAAGCCTACAATTCCACCATAGAAGGAAAGATTTTGGCATTGAGGTATGATAGTTTTCATCCACGAAGCTTCTAAATTCTCTAATTTACAAAGCTAGAAATCCCCCAATTGAGTTAGGGTTTTCTTACATGTCCTTTGGTCCTTTCAATGTTGATTTACATAATTGATTTATGAACTTTTACAGACGAATTGATATAATCACATAATTTTAAGATGAATACCCATCAACCCATGCTTACCCCATGATTTTTAGATATTGATAATTGAAAGTGGGTTTTGAACTATGAAAGATGAATTTTGGAATTATGTTTGTTCTTATGGAATTGATGAGATGATGTAGATTGCATTGAGAGTAAAATTATATATGTTGTTGTTGTGGTTAATTGTTGTGAAAGGATTACTCACATAACTGCCTTATGCATGAATGTGAACGATTTTCTCACATAAAGGATTCTAAGATTGGAAGGTTTTCTCACCTAAAATGAATCAAAGTTAATGAGCTTTTCTAATGAAACCTAGCTTGGATTGGTTACTTAATTTTTCCTTTCCATGGATTACATATGACTTAACTTGGATTGGAAATATAATGTGCCCATTGATAAACGCTCAACTATAACTCATCCAATACTAGGTGTAGGTGATTGTTATCTAGTATAAAACCCAACAAATGAGTTGGGGTCGAACCCACAGGGAGCAGTTCAAGTTTGAATTCAATTATGAGGTTATAAAAGTGGTCTAATCAGTTATATGAATAGAAATTATCAAATTCAATTAGAGAAGTAAAAATGGTGACACGAATGTCAGATAGGGGGAGTTGGTTTGTCAATTAACAACTAAAGCAATTACGGACAACAGGGGTGTAATCAAGTTATTAAGGGGTACTTGGCGGTGTGACCGAATAATTGTCAATTTCACTAGATGGGTGATAAGATATTATTAATGTATTTTAAATCTTAGCGGGTAGACTAGACTTTAGATGCATAGATTTCTCTTGAAAACTATTACGATTCGAACGAGTTCGTTCGAACCTCGACGAGCTTAACACTATAAATTGCCCAATACCTCACTTTATCTACTCTCTCGAGCTAGATAGGTAGAATCAAGTTTAGAATTCACTCTCTCGAGCTGAACCCACAAAAACCCAATCACTACAAATGCTGATTTATAACCTTGACTTTACAGCTCTTTCTCAAGCAATCAAAAAATACTAAATTAGAATTGCAATTTCACTACAACTCATAAATTGAACCTCAGCTATAGAACAAACCCACTACAAAACAACAATAAAGTCAATAATCCCTAACACCCATAAGCTATATTAGACAATTAGTCACATAATCATACCCCCAAGAATGGGGATTTTAGCTACATATCATAAAAAGTAAGAGATCGAAACCGATTACATTTTCCATAGTTGGGTCTTAATCTCCAAATCCTTACAATGATTCAATGTAGCTTCAATTCCAAAACCCAATTCAAAAATGCTTCAAAACTAAGCAAGAACATTGTTTTCATTCAAACTATGAGTTTATACAATGATACGATCCTCTGATCTTTCCTTAAAAATCCATTTATACTTTCTCAAAGTTTTGGCCTCTGCGGTTGTTCGACGGTATAAGTCGAGTATAGCCCAGCAAGTCGAAGACGCGCTAAATGCTCCTCTCTATCACCTTTTGATATTGCTTTATTACCATTAAGATGCTATAAACTTGGGCGATCAAGCTCGGGATTGCCAACTGGATCGGCGATGCACCATTTGTCTTTGTTGATTGCTGTTTTTGCTTGTGTCTTCACCAACAATTCTGTAATATTAGGCGATCTAAGCCTCCTTAGCCAACCCAATCGGCAGGTCACCGACAGGTCTGTTACCTCACCCAATTTCTCTTCTTTAAGAGTTGGCACAGTGTAACTTTAGGCGAGCAAAGGGACTACTCGATGAATCGCCTAGTGTCTTTGGCGATCTTCAACTTTACTTTTATTCTTTGTTTTGTCCATTAATTTCCTTGTCTTGCTCTTTTTCCTTTTTATCTACACATTAGCATTTAAAACATCCGTTTAGAGTGCAAAATAGGTATTGGGGCAATACAACTATGAATAATAAGCCCTAAATGATTCAAAATAGCAAACTCATCACCCTTCCATGGATAATAAGAACAAGTTAAGAAAATGAATATTCCATTGGATTTACACTTTGCATTGAGAGGATATTGAAATGGGAGCTCTCCAATTAGTAGAGGTCGGGTTTCTAGTAGCAATCTCTTTATCTGATACCTCTGTGTGCCCATAGGATGATTGTATTAGATAAATATTAGCTAGTGGATACATGTAAATTAGAAGTCCATGGTTTTACCTAGGAAAGTAGGACACCCATTTTTTATGTGGGGTAAATATTGGATTTCGTGTTGATAGCTAACATGGTCTTATATGTTAGTTAAATGTAAATCGCCCACAACAATGAACAAAGGTTTCTTCTAGAAGTATCTCACATGTGTTTAGGTTTATCTTTTTTTGCATTGACCATGTTTTACAACTTATGTCTTCCAACCCTTGTTATATCGTCTTTTAGCTTGGTTTTTGCATCTCATAAAGGTATCCCAATTTAAGTATGTTTTCAAATGTTTTATGCATGGCTATCATACTTGGTACATGTTTGTACTAACGCATACTCTTGCCTATATTTACCCTAATGTAGGGTCCGACCTTATGGATTCACACTTTCGTGGCTACGGATCTCATGTAAAAGATTTATGTTTGGTGAGTCCTCATCACCCGAGGACCGAACTTGATTTTCCTTTTGGTATTTACTATCAGTTTTCAAACTTGATGTACGGGCTACCACTCAATAATTCTTATGTACTAGATGACTTTAAGACGATGTTTAGACTTCCATTTTTCTCCATAAAACTTTGTTATGTTGAAACTGTCATGTAAATATCTTATGTTCTATTTTCTTATATGATGAATGTAAAGTGGCATGTATGGGTTCTCTCAGGATCTAATACGCCATGTTACACCTAGGGGCTACCTTGGCTCGTGGAAAACTTGGTAATTAGCATACAAGGTTTAGAAAAGACTTGGAAGTATCATAAGCCACATCAAGTAGAGTCTTGTTCATGAGTGTGAATAGCACCACATTTATTAATGAAAGACTATAAGATGTTTAGAAAACTCCACTTCTTTCATTACTCTAAAGTCATGCGATAGAGTTTAACTTTATAATGTCTCTCTTCAAAATGTTATATGATGCTCTACATGATATGGCCACTTGAAAGGCATATGCTAGGAGGAATACGGGAGAGAATGTGAATCAACAGGCCCCTCCTCAAGCTCCTCAAGTCCCAATCGATCCTTTGGTCGAGCAGGTGACTAATGCAGAAGTAAGGGCTGCTTTTCAAGTGTTGGCTCAATCCATGACGGCCCAAACCAATAGGGACGTTGTGGCTCTCGTGAACCGAAATGTGGGTACAATGACGTCTAGAGTGAGGGACATCACTAGAATGAATCCTTTGGAGTTTTATGGTTCTAAGGTTTAGGAAGATCCTCTAGAGTTCATTGATGAGGTTTAAAAAGAGTTGATGATCATAGGAGTGACGCTGGTGGAAAAGGCAGAATTGGCTGCTTATCAACTTAAGGGTGTTGTTCATAAATCGTTAAAGCAATGGAAAGACGGGAGAGCAGATGTCTGTTCTCTCGATTGGGAAAAGTTCAAATTTGCTTTCCTTGATAGGTTTTCCCCCTTGAGATGAGGGAGGTAAAGGTGCTTGAATTCATCAACCTTCATCATGGAAATATGAGTGTGAAGGAATATTACTCAAAGTTCACACAATTGTCTAGATATCCTTTTACTATGGTTACCAATCATAGGGCAAGGATGAGTAAGTTTGTTTTGGGTGTGTCCGAGATGGTTGTTAAAGAATGTCATACCGCTATGCTTATAAGTCATATGGAAATTTCTCATCTCATGGTTCATGCTCAACAAATTGAAGAGAACAAACTTAAGGAAAATTCTAGGGAAGCAAAGAGGGCTAAGACCGGTGATGGTAAATTCTCACACTCAAAGTTCAATGGACATGGTCGTTCTAAGTTTCGACGAAGGTTTTCCGGCTAAGGTTCATCCAATGCTCCTTCTAAGTTCAAAAAAGATAGGGTGTCTAACCCTAAGCCGCAAGGGTAAATGCTTAGCCGGCACTTGTGCTAGATGTGGAAGAAAGCACAAGGGTAAATCTTAGCCGGCACAAAACATTGCTTTGGTACTGGAAAGAGTGGTCACAAAATGAGGGATTGCCGAATGCTTGCAGCTAAAGGGATATAAGGTAAAGGTAAATAAGCTCCTCCTAGTGGTTTGGGTTCCAACGCTCCCAAGAAAAGACGATTCTATGAACTTCAGACTCATGGTGAATAAGAGGGTTCTCCGATTTAGTTACCAATATGTTGAAAGCCTTCCAACTTGATCTTTATGCTTTACTTAACCCCAGTGCTACCATATATTTTGTGACGCCATATCTGGCTATAAGGTTTGATATTCTTCCGGATGTGTTGTTAAAAAAAATTTCTATCTATACTCGTGTTGGTTATTCTATTGTTGCTAAGAGGGTTTATAGAAAGTGTCCCGTCTCCTTGTCCCAAAGAGTCACTCATGTTGACATTGTAGAGCTTGATATGCTAGATTTTGATGTTATCCTTGGTATAGATTGGTTGCACTTGAGCTATGCCTCTAGTGATTGTTGAACCCGTGTAATCAAGTTTAAGTTTGTATAGTGGAAAGGGGGAAATTTAATGCCTAAGGGTCAGTTTGATTCTTGTCTTAAAGCTAGATAGATGATTGCAAAGGGTTGCATTTACCATCTAGTTAGGGTGAGGGAGATATATTCTAAGACCTCTACTCTTGAGTTTGCCCCTATTATAAATGAGTTTCCGGAAGTGTTCCCTGAAGATCTAACTGGTATGCCTCCCGAGAGGGAAATAGACTTCAGTATTGACATTCTCTCAAATACACAACCTATCTCTATTCCTTCTTATCGTATGGCTCTAGTAGAACTTAAAGAATTAAAGGAGCAATTGAAAGATTTGTTAGATAAGGGTTTCATCCGACATATTATTTCTCCATGGGGTGCTCCTATTTTGTTTTTGTTAGAAAGAAAGATTGTTGGCTTCGTGTGTGTATTGACTACCGGAAATTGAATAAGGTTACCATTAAAAATAAGTATCCTTTTCCAAGGATATATTATTTTTTTGATCAACTTCAAGGAGCAAGCTACTTCTCTAAGATATACCTTCCATCGGGTTATCACCAATTTAAGCTGAAGGAAATTGACATTTTCAAGACAATTCTTTGAACTCGGTATGGTCATTATGAATTTTAAGTAATGTAATTTTGTTTGACTAATTCTCCAACGGAGTTTACCGATTTTATGAATAAGGTGTTGAGACAATACCTTGACCTGTTTGTGATTGTTTTCATTGATGATATATTGATCTATTCTAGAAGTGAAAATGAGTATAACATTCATTTAAGGATTGTATTGCAAGTCCTCAAGGACAAACAACTCTTTGAAATGTTTACTAAATGTGAGTTTTGGCTAAGGTTTGTGGCTTTTTTAGGGTATATTGTTTTCGGTAAGGGTATTGAGGTAGATCCTAAGAAGACGGATCCGGTCAAGAGTTATCCTAGACCTCTAACCCCTATGGAAATTAGAAGTTTCTTGGGTTTATCCAGTTATTATAGAAGGTTTGTTGAAGGGTTCTCTTCGACTTCTTCTCCATTGACGGCATTGACTAAAAAGAAGGTTAAACTTCATATGATCCAAAGCGTGTGAGAATATTTTTCAATAATTGAAACATATACTTACTTCCGCTCCAATGTTCACATTACCGGAAGGGACTGATGGTTTTGTTGTTTATTGTGATGCCCCAAGAATTGAACTAGGATGTGTAACTATGAAAAATGAATGTCATTGCTTGTGCTTCCAGAAAACTTAAGATTCATGAGTAGAATTATCCTATGCATGACCTTAAACTAGGGGCGGTTGTTGTTTCCTCAAATATTTGGAGGCATTATTTGTATGGTGTTCATGTAGATGTCTTTAACGACCATAAGAGTGTGCAATATGTGTTTAACCAGAAAGATCTTAATCTTCGCCAAAGGAGATGCCTTGAATTATTAAAATATTATCACGTGAGTGTTCTCTATCACCCCGATAAGAAGAATGTTGTGGCATATGCTGGTATTCCATTATCGATGGGTAGTATTGCTCATATTTTAGACAGTAAGAAAGAGTAAGTTCGAGATATGCCTAGAATGACCCGATTGGGTGTTCGGTTAGTTGACTCTACCAAGGGTGGTGTTATGGTTCATAATGGTTTAGAATCTTATTTTATGGCGGATGCGAAGGCTAAGCAAGGTCTTGATCCGACCTTAGTATAATTAAAGGAAGTGGTGCTTAAAAAGACCGTACAGGCTTTCTTCCAAGGGGGAGATTGTGTGCTTTGATATCAAGGTCGTTTGTTTGTTCCTAATGTAATGACTTGATACAATAGATCTTGTGAGAATCTCATAGTTCTCGATATTCCATTCACTCGGGAGGCACCAAGATGTACCGCGACTTGCGGGAGGTCTATTGGTTGAATGGGATGAAAAAGGATATTGAGGAATTTGTGGGTAAGTGTCCTAATGGTCAACAAGTGAAAGTTGAGCACCAAAAGCAAGGAGGTTAATCCCAAGATATTAGCATTCCTACTTGGAAGTGGCAATATTTGAACATGGACTTCATTGTTCGTTTGCCTCGCACCCGGTGCCATTCAATTTGGGTTATAGTAGACCGAATGACGAAATCAACTCATTTCCTATCCGTCAAGTTTTCTTATTTGGCGGAAGACTATGCTAAGTAGTTTTTGAAGGTAATGGTGATGTTACATGGAGTGCCCTTATTCCATTATCTCTGATCGTGGTACCTAACTCACTTCTCATTTTTGGAAATCTTAACAAAAGGGTCTTGGTACTCGTGTTAAGCTTAGTACAGCCTTTCATCCACAAACTAATAGGCTAGCAGAGCGTACTATCAAAACTTTGAAATATATGTTGAGAGCATGTGTAATTGACTTCAAGGGTAATTGGGATGATCACTTGCCTTTGATTGAGTTTACATATAACAATATATATCACTAAAGTATTGGTATGGCTCTATTTGAGGCTCTATATGGAAGAAGGTGTAGATATACTATAGGCTGGTTTGAAGTGGGTGAACTAGTCTTGATAGGTCCCAAGTTGGTACATGAGGCTACGAAGAAACTCCGACTTATTAGAGAAAGGTTGAACATGGCTCAAAGGCAACAAAAGTCCTATTCTAATGATAGAAGAAGAGATCTTGAGTTTGATGTTAATGATAGGGTCTGTAACAACCCTCTCAGAAGGATGCTACCACTTAAAGGAGAAATCTAATTTAATACTTGCGACATTTAAAAGAGATTAACAACGGGCATATTGATTTTAGTCTAGTAGAGGAATTAGGTTCATAGGAAAAAAATTAGTTAAAGAAGTGAAACATGCCCATTTACACATTAATTTGATGCCAAACTGAAAGTGCGTACCATTTTATCTTATGGCGGAAGAACCCTTCCAAAATAATATAAGCCAATAACTCACTAGATTTTGTGCATATATTGTCCTCACACTAGTAAAAATGACATAAAAAGAATATTACCAACTTCAAAGTACCCAAACTAGGTCGTTCATGCTTCACACAATCATTCAAAATTAGTGGTAAATTTAATATATTACAAGACTTGGATTTATACACCCCCAAAAGAACAAAACATATAGCCATACTTATATTACAACCCATGGTGACCTGATCAAATTAGCCTTCAAAATTTCATGTAAATGTACAACATATAGATCATGTACAAGTCCCAAGATTTATGCAAACTATAGATGCCTATATGCAAATGTGATCTTCCCATAAAGCTCGCAAAAACTCCGCCTCCAATGGCCAGCTTCAAGTATCCCCCCAACGTTCCCTACGATAGAAACAACTATCGCTAAGCATAAAGCTTAGTGGTGTAAAAATTATATGCGTGGAGCCGCTAGATTCACCAAGTTACCTTTCCAAAGTCATGGACAGCACAATTGAAACATAATAAATAAATCAAGTAAGCCATATATTAAGGGTATCAAGTTATATATTTAAACATCCAAGTGTCAAGCACGCCCATAGCACCATTTCCCAAGAGATCCAATACCAAGGCTCGTCCAATATATACATCATACCGTCACACCCAGCATAACCAAGTATCAAGAAGGACTGAAACCCTATATCAAGAAGGGTCAAAGCCCAATAATCAAGAGAATCAAGAACCATATTAAAAATGGCTTCCTAGTTCATACTTAAAATGGACAACTTCCATACTTAAGACGAACCAAATATCCAAAGTCAAGATGGCAAATAATCTGAATCAATAGGCATGCCAATAGTGACAAAATCAAATCCACAAGTAGGACAAAGTCCCAACAAGAATGCCAGGTGATCAAGCAATCCGTACAAGTGGGCGAGTTGCACAAGTGTCTTGAAAGTCTCAGAGAATATCAATACGACAATACAACGTGACAAGAGGTAACCAAGGTATCTAGATAACCCTTCAAATATACAAGAAGATAACAAGAGTACAAGTACAAGTTTATACGCTAACCTCGGGCTTTAGCATAGAAACAGTCCAACAAAACTTCAAGAATTCAAACCATAGCCCGACCAACATATCAAGGTTCTCAACTTGTACACGAGTATATATAACCTTAAAAATACAATTAAATAACTTATTTAACTTCTATTAGCTCAATAATGTTGACGTAAAATAGGATTACCATCACAAGTAATCCCAGCCTGTACAAATACCACTATGCTTCCAAAACAGTGAACTTGTCTAGCTTGGTACCTCAAGTCGCAACTTAGATTTGGAAAGAAAAAATGCAAAACTGGACTTTATATCCTTCATGAAAGATGTAGGTACATCTCTTAGGGTTGCATATAAACAAGAATCACCACAAATATATTTTGTACAAAAATATATATTGAAAATACTAACAGTTGATCATACAGGATTTCAAATTCCGAAATCTGGACAGAACTTTCCCTATGTGGCGTCCCATATTTCGAATCCATAACCGCTAAATTATAATTTTACATAAACATAGGAGTTGTAGGTATACGAATTATCTTTCCAAATCATATTTATTCACTGTAAACGAAGTTCTAGAGAACGAGATATGCATAAAATACCAAACACTACCCAGCTGAGAAACATATTTCATCACTTACCAAAGAGAAGGGTGTGTCTCGAATTCCAGCCAAAAGGACCAAGGTTTTCTTGAAATTTTGTGAGTAATATGGTTAGAGGAAGTTCTACCCCTTTCTTAGAGTTAAGGAACCCCAATTCTTATAGAGGAGGTGTGATATTATATATTATAAAAGTGATGTTTATCACTTACTTGATATAGCCAAAAGTCAGAGTTGGCTGCCCAAAGGTTAAAAGTTTGTTGCCCAAGAGTATACATATATCCCAATATGTATATATCTCACCTCCCTTCCAAGTTATAAATAATTCCAATTAGAAAATATGATAAATACCCCAATACAATACCTTAAATTACGATCACAATTATGTTAAGCAAGTCTGCAAATATCATAAAATTTCCTGTTCCCAAAATGAGAATAAAACATTTGTTGTAATTAAGCAATGGTGTATCGACATCCGACTCTTGGTTAGTATTTAGGGGTGTTACAAGGTCGATTTGAAAATTTCACCTAAGAAGGGTGTAATGAGGTTTGGCAAGAAAGGGAATCTTAGTGCCCGTTATGTGGGCCCACATAAGATTTTGAGGCGAATTGGCAAGGTTGCTTATGAGCATGAGTTGCCTAATGATTTGGCATCGATTCATCCAATCTTCCATGTTTCATTGTTGAAAAAGTGTGTTGGAGATCCGACATATATAGTTCCCTTAGAAATTCTGGGTGTTAAGGAGAATCTTTCTTATGAGGAAGTTCCGATTGAGATTTTAGACTGACAAGTTAAACAGTTGAGAAATGAAAAAGTTGCTACCGTAAAAGTTGTTTGGAGGAATCAGTTAGTTGAGGGTGCTACTTGGGAGGCCGAGGCCGATATGATATCATGTTATCCTCATCTTTTTCCCTCCGTCCCTACTCACGCTTGAGGTATTTAGCTCCTTGATTTAACGTTTCAAGCACACCTTATCCAATTCTAGGTGACAACGATCATAAATCTATATAAAACCCAACAAAATGAGTTGGGGTCGAATCCCACAGGAAGCGGTACATGTTTAGAATTCAATAAGAAGTTTGAATGCGGTCTAATCAGCCATAGGAATAAACATTATCGGAAAAATACATTAATCAAATTAAAGGGGTGACACAAATTTCAAATGGATGGTTTTGGTTTTAGTTATCAACTACAAACAGTCACAAACGATTTGAAATAACAATAGGGAGATAAATTCTCGGGATATGATCGATTATAGGCAAATATAGGCATATGGGTAATTGCAACTACTAGTAAATAGCTAAATATCAGTGAATATACTAGACTATAAGGGAGATAGCTTTCTCTCGAACAACTAATCTGAATCAGGTGATTTCTTTCAAACATCGACAAGCATGATAATGAAGAACATCCCACACCTTAATCCATTCACTCTGTCGAGCTAAATGTGTGGGATTGGGTTTAGGATTCACTCTCTCGAGCTAAACACAGATCAACCCAATACCACAAATCATCAATCAATAATTTGTCCTAAAACCTCTCTCGCGAGAAAGCCAAGAACACAAAGATAGAGTTGGATTTTCAAGTACAACTCATAAATTAAACCTCAATTAATATTTAAACTCACTTTTAAACAACATTTAAACTAGTAATTAGCAATACTCATAAACTAATTCAGCCCATAATCACATTATCACACCCCAAGAGTTGGGGTTATAGCCAAACATCATAAAAAGGTAAAAACTATTACCGAATCGATTAGCCATCAACTGGGTAAGAGGAATTTAGTCTTTACAATGCTCAATTTGAAGAAAATCTGAAACCCACTTCGAAAATCTCCAACTTGAATCTTTCAAATCTTCAAAGCAGGAAAACTATAGAGAAAAGTTCTCTAAAACTAAGTTTGTATTCTCCAAAAATTGAATGATATGATAATAGATACTAAACTAAATGTTCAAAATCTAATTTATAATTGCCAAAAATAATCCACAAATGGCCAGTCGGCGAAGTAAGTCGAGCTCGCCAAACCACTCGGTGAGCCGCTCTTTGACCTCTTCCATCGCCTTTTAGCCTTGGCATTCAGTAACCTTGGGTTCTGTAACTTTGGGCGATCTATCACTGCTTCGGGGAACTACTCGGAGATACGCTGACTGATCCTTTTTGTCACCGACTTGGTTTCTTCCCTCAAGGCTTGGCACTTTGGAACTTTAGTCAGTCAGATAGCTACTCGGCGATTCACCAAATGACCTTGGCGATCACCAGGCTTGCCTTTCTTCATTCTTTCAGTTTGTTTTGTTCATTTTTGCCTGTTAGTGTCCTTGCTTTGCTCCTCAATCTATGTATCTGAAAATCAAGAATTTAACATCACTTTATAGCACAAATTAAGCATTTGAGGACACTATATTTATCTAAATAAAGCCCTAAATGAGTCAAAACTCGGACTCATCAACACCCCCAATTAAACTTTTGCTTTTCCTAGAGTAAAACTCAAGTTCACTAGTTCAAAAAGGATGCCTCAAACAGTTCTACAAAAGACTCAACATGAATGCACACAACAAGACTTAACTAACTCATGCAGTGATCAATTGTGCGCTCAAAGATTCAAATTGTGACTCACCATTATCAAAGATGCTCAAGTTCACAATACTGCTTCAAATGCAAGTTCAAGCTCAACAAAGGTACTCAAATGCCCTCACAATAAAGACGATTCCATATTCACACAATTTCTCAACAATTTAAAGTTCCGGAATCACATACGACTCTCACACTCACAAAGATGAACACATGCATGACTTCACCCATAGGTTTGCCCTTATTTTCCAATCAACGTTCGTTTCAGCTCACTCAAAATCAAAAAGGTCTTTTCAAGGCTTGTAACAGAGCTGAGTAAAAAAGGTATGGTCATTTAGTCTCAATGGCTGCTACCCTCATGAAATGTGGTATGAACATCACTTTCTTCCTTTTCTTCAACATTTTGATCATGTTCATAATTCACCCCACTATTCACTTTCACATGGACTTCCGGATACCCCATTTCTTTTGCAATTTTCATCACTTATTTCACAACTTTTTCATTATTTTTCCTTTTTCTTTTCTTCTTTTTTATATGGAAGGGTTCCATCTTTTTTCAAAACCATTGCTCAAAGGGGAATTTTTCACACTTCTTGAATTACCTTCTCTTTTCACCACACCCCCAACTTAGGCTTTTGGCCTAAGTTGGCTATTCTAACAAACCACACTTCCTAAGAGTTATGGGTGAATGGATCAAGAGGGGTCACATTTGTTCAAGTTTCTTCCAAGAAAAGGGATAAGGCTAAAGAGGGTTCAAACAATGTTCACACTTCTCACAAGGTTGGCCACAAAAGAGGTATATTGTTAAATTGTTTCACTCTTTCAAAATTGTTGCGTAAGATCATTTCAAGAGCTTGCACCACTTAGCCAACCGGACCAACGAGGAAAATTCTAAGTGTCATCAAACACAATGTTCAAAATAAGCTCATCACACAAGGAATTGGTACCAATACCAAACGAGACTCCACACTTTCTAGCTAGTGCACAATGTTCATCATAAGATACTCATTCGATAATCGGCTAGTCACAACGAGATGCAAAACGTTCACCCGTTGTCTATGCAACTTCATTTGGCCTCATTGTAGCTATACATTCATTTCATTCAATTAAGATCACTATTTAAGTCATCGCTATTAATCATAAGTGATACTCAAAGTTGCACAAGATCAACCACATTCATACACAAAAGAGTTGGCACAATTTTTTCTTCAAAAACAGGTCAAAACCATTTCCATTCAAAACAAGGAGTCACAAGCTCAAATATTCACAAAATTATAATTAAAACACATATATAGATCAAAACACCCAATATTCACAAACAAACAGAATCACAAGAGGTAGGTATGGAAATACCTCACCCTGCCCACAAAAGAAAAGTAGTTGTCCTCAAATGCAACAAAAATGTAAAATCAATAAAAGCAACAGAGAGGGAGGTAAATAATGATCATGTCTACTCAGTCGCTCCAACTGTCGGGGCATCAGTGCTTGCTTTCACATCAAGTGTACCCGCACTCGACCCAGTCATAGTGGTGTCTCTCAAGAAGGTCTATCCGGCAGTCTCGAACATAACACCCTCCAAGTTAGCTAGATCATCATACACAGCCACATCTCGCTCCCCAATTTACTCCTCATCGATCTCTACCTCAGACTCAGCAGCAACAACATCCTTCATAATATCATCTCCGGTGGTAGTCGAATACATAGCAGAACTAGCAGGGACACCTAGAGCCTCAGCTGGCTCAAACAGTAAAGTGAAGTCTGTGGACTTCAGATAGTCCAAGTCCTTCCTAAAATTAGAAACATCGGCTTTCAAAATTGTAACTTTGGAAGTAACCCCCTGTCCTCTCTCACAAGTCTCTACTCTCGTCGTGAAGGCATCAATCGATATCTAGAGGGGTGTCAAAGCAACTGAAATATCATGCTCAATCATCCAAGGCACCTCGGCCTCTATCCGGGAAGCCCGCACGTTTGTAGAATTGGCTAGGTTCCCCATCTTGAGGAGCATGGACTGAGTAATCAGAGTCCTCGAGGTAGTAGTACCTGAAGTAGAAGGCTGGGAGGCAGTGGTAGTAGATGTACCTGAAGGCCTGGAGACCAGAGTAGGCAAAGCTGCCTTTGCAGGTATAGACTCAACATTAACCTCCGGGGATGTATCCATCAGAGCTGCTCTCCTCATATCTGCCTCATCCTGTGTATACTCGGCTTTAATGCATCGGATGTCTATGAAGGATGTGGGTGTAACCTCAATGTCCCTCTTCTCGTCACGAGGAACTTCAGCCCGTCGACATAGCTCTGTAATAAGCATTGGGAATGGCAGGGATGCCTGACGCTGTTTGGCCCTCAGGGCCATCTCTCCTGCTCAATGATTAGACCCAAGTTGATGCTCTTCCGGGTGATGATTGATACGAGACAAGCAGCCTGCGGAAGATGGACTCATTATGTGAGGGGATGATGGAGATGTTGATGAACCCAAACCAGTACTGAGCTTCTATATTCAAGTCCTTCTTCTCAATTAGAACTTCAGCCTCGATCCACCTCGGGGTGGTATCAGAAATAATGCGAGCTAGCCATCACTTTAAGTCATCTAGAATCGTCACAGTGGTAGCCAAACTCAGGTAGTCAAAATCTAAACCTCTGTCTAATACAACATTGATATAATCGTTTATGCAATTCACTGCCTTCCCCCGGACCACCACTCACTCTACCAGTGTGAAAGCATTGGCCATCTTCTGTCCCTTTGGGACCAGGTCACTGTAAGTCGTGTAAAACTCCCGCATCCCATGTAGGAATATAGGTGCCACAGGGCTTGGTAACATCTCAAACTTGTGGAACCGGAGAGTGTCCCACACATTAGGGTACATGTCCACTACACCATCTATGGAGAATCTCTGTTCTTTTAGAATGGTCCTTAGACCCTCGGCCTTTATCCTGTTGAGTAATCGGGGAGAAGAACCCTGAACTGGTGATGCTGGAACCACCGTCTGTGCTAGAGCAGGCACTGTATCAGTAGGTAGACTCCGGGATCCTAGACGAATCTTGATGAACTCTGGCATGAATCTCAACTCACCGGGTCTGAAGTGATTAGTCATCCTCAGGCTCAGAGAATGCAGCCTGAGAATCAAAAGACTCCACATCACTGTCGGAGTTGTGCTCCGGTATCTCAGCTACGGGCGCTTTGCCCTTACCCTTGCCTCCCTTCGGAGGTGCTTTCTTTCCCTTTTTAAAGAAAGCAGCTGCTCCTTCATTGATTATGATGCCCCTTGCTCATATGCGGGGCGGCATTCCACTTTCATCCCAGTTGGTCCTAGACATATCTTCAAAACACATCAAAAAGAGTTAGAAAATACCCAAGAAAACTTACAGAATTTATGTTGCCAAAAGACTCATCGAACCAGTCAGCAAGTCGTCGAGCCATTTTGGCGAGCCAGATCGAGCTCGTCGAAAGGACTGGATTGAAAGTTTTCTAGAAAAATGGGAGGTCGGCGATGTGCAGGGCCCTTCGGAGAATCGGCGACG
The DNA here is from genome assembly GCA_036553675.1 of Solanum okadae. Lineage (NCBI taxonomy): Eukaryota > Viridiplantae > Streptophyta > Magnoliopsida > Solanales > Solanaceae > Solanum > Solanum okadae. The sequence goes on from CM071683.1 coordinate 14,154,478, forward strand.
TCACTCAGCGAGCTCAGACTAGCCGTCAAAATTCACAGTGTGTTTTAGAGGTTATGGGCGCAGAAAAGGTGATCAAGGGACCTTTCGGCGAGTCACCAAGTGAACTAAGCGAGCTCAGGCTTCCCGCTGAAATTTACAGACTCTAAATAGCCAAATTAAGCAATATACGGCGATCAAAGGGGGACGTTAGCGAATTGGCGAACAGTTCAACGAGCTCGACTCATCTCACCAAACTACCCAACGTGCCAAATTTCAACCCTATTTCCCAAATTCAAGTCCACAGCCCCCACAGTCAAAATCAAACTACACACTTATGCAGTTAGGAACAGAACCAATCTACTCATGCCTCCGGGGTATTCAGACCTACCCAGATTTGGCCAAAAATTGTCATTTGATGACTTTTTCCCTTAAGAATGACGTCAAACGCTCCATCATTGGGCAAAGTACGTCATTTAGCGCAATTAGTGGCTAGTCAGACTTCATCCAACTAGACCCAACTTAAATTAACCGCAACCCAACAGTTTATAATCAATTTTAACGCACATAACCCAAGAAACAAACATTTCAAGCAATTTGGCACAATTTCGAAACACAAAATAGACACAACAACACATCAAATACAATTCAACACAGTCCCTACACACATCATTAAGAAATTATAAAAGGCATTTAATTTCAACTACTAATCTAGAGATCGGGCTTCGAAAAACCAACCTTTAAGTCGATTGAAGAATTTGATATGCCAGGCTACAATGTAATCCAAATCCAAACACGAGATCAAGAGCAAAAAGCAAGTATAATAGCAAAAATACAGGAAATATAAAGTGCGGGTGTGAGTGTACGGGGTTAGAAAAGAGAGAATATGAAAGATTTTGAAATTTTAAACCATTTGGACTTTTAAAACCTTTCAGTTCGCGGCCCTTTCGCCAGTATTAGTCGACCACGCCGAACCACTCGGCAATGCGCTGAGTGGTCAATTACCTCGCCGAGTTTTACAGGACCTCCAGTTACTTTGGGGGTCCAAATGGTGGACTAAATCAGGCTCACCAACCTATTCGATGAGAAGACAATTCATCCATTGGCCCACAGAGTTTTACACATTCCCACTTAAAAAAATTTGGATCCAACGGTGGTCCAAGTCGGGCTCGCCGACCTCTTCGGCGAGTCACCGACTGGACTCTTGGCTCGCCAACCTGCATTTCTCAAACACATTCCACTTTTCAACCTGCACAATCAACACCCATTATATAAAAAACAAACGCAAAGCATTAAAAACTTGGGTTGCGTCCCAAGAAGTGCCTTAGTTAACGTCGTGGCATGACGCAAGTACCCATTTAAGCTTCATTCTTAGGGTTTTCCATAGTATCACTAGGCAACCCCCCTTATTGACTTGGGTTTAGATGCGAAGAAATTTGACCCATTTGGGTCTCCAACTGCTTGATAGAGATGGAATGAGAGGTCACCGTCTGGTTGAGAGTCAATACATCTTCCGTCATTTCCTTCAAAACTTTATCAGACCCTTTAACCTTGTTGAGAATGCGTGAGAGCATATCTTCAGTCCAGCCACCCTCAAAATCTTTGGGCTTTTGACGCTCATGGGGAGGAACATACCTATCATTCTCTCCCTCTCTTTCCTTCTAAGTGGCGTTACGATCACGCTAATCTCTTTCACGGTCTCTCCATCCCTCATCTCTATTCCAACCTTGGATTCCACCCGGCCTTGGCTAGTTAGCACGATAACCTCCTCCTTGGTTGGCTAGGAAGTTTACTTTCTCATTGTACAGCACTTCGAATTTGTCCTCATCAGGGTTCACACCACCAATACCCACAACATTTACACTCCCTGTACCAACACCCATGACGTTTTTGGCCAAGATGTCTAGTTGGGTCATCATTTTTGCCATGTTTTGGTCTCTCACTTGATCTTTTTTTATCTGCTCCTTTGTCATATTATAAGTAAGAGGAGAGACTTGGTCTTCGTGAGTGTACCATGCTAGGTTAATTTTGGTCATGCAATCAAGGAATTGGGATGCTATTGAATAAGGATGTTGCATTAAACCTCCCAGAGAAAGTTGATCAGCAACCCCCTTATTCACCGAATCGAGGCTTCTATAGAAAGATTGCACCAGTACATTATCGAGCAATCCATGAGTTGGGCATTGCAGCACCATCTTCTTAAACCTCAGCCAAGTCTCATGGATTGGCTCACCCTCCAAGCGTTTGAAGCTTTGAATACTATCCCTAAGTGTCATCATAATCTAAGGAAGGAAAAATCACACTTGGAATGCAGTAATAAACTCATCCCACGAAGTGATAGAATCTCTTGGCAATTCAGCCAACCACGTGCATGCTTCTCCCATTAGAGAAAATGGGAACAAGCTCAGACGGACTGATTCTTGAGATATGTTCTTAAAGGAGGACGGTCCACAAACATCAACAAAATTCTTGATATGCTCATGTGGATCCTCATGAGCTAGCCCTCCAAACAAACCCTTCAGTTGAAGGAGCTGAAGCATGGTGCTTGTGATGTGAAATACAGTGTTTCCTTCAGCTGGAGGCAAACGAATGGCCCCAACACCACCCATTTGATCTGGGTCATTGACATCGTTGAGCTTTTTGACATCATCTTGGTGGCCCACTTGGCAACCATTGCTTCCGTTGATGCTCATTTCCTCCTATGTTTCAACACAAGAAACACAAAACCACAAATAAAAGTAAGTAGATTCAACTATAGCTAAAAAGAGCACAATTCAACTTCACAAAAAGAATTTCAAACAACACCACTCCCCGGCAGCGGTGCCATTTTGATTTACTGTTTCAAGCACACCTCATCACATTCTAGGTGTCAACGATCATAAATCAGTATAAAACTCAACCAAATGAGTTGGGATCAAATCCCACAGGGAGCGGTATGTGTTTAGAATTTATTTAAGAAGTATTAATGTGGTCTAATCAGCCATAGGAATAAACATTATAGGAAAAAGACATTAATCAAATTAAAGGGGTGACACTAATGTCAAATGGGGGGTTTTGGTTTTAGTTATCAACTACAAATAGTCACAAACGATTTGAAATAACAATAGGGAGATAGATTCTCGGGATATGATCGATTATAGGCAAATATAGGCATATGAATAATTTCAACTACTAGTAAATAACTAAATATTAGTGAGTAGGCTAGAACGGAAAGGAGATAGCTTTCTCTTGAACAACTACCCCGAATTAGATGATTTCTTTCAAACATCATCAAGCATGACAATGAAGAACAACCCACACCTAGATCCATTCACTCTCTCGAGCTAAATGTGTGGGATTGGGTTTAGGATTCACTCTCTCGAGCTATACCCAGATCAACCCAATACCCACATATCATCAATCAATAATTTTAGTCCTAAAATAGCTCTCTCGAGCAAGCCAAGAACACAAAGATATAGTTGCATTTTAAACTGCAACACATAATTTAAACCTCAATTAATGATTAAACTCAATTTTAAATAGTATTTACGCTAGTAAATAGCAATACCCATAAACTAATTCAGCCCATAATCACATGATCACACCCCAAGAATTAGGGTTTTAGTCAAACATCATAAAAAGGTAAATACTATTATCGAATCGATTATCCATCAACTAGGTAAGAAAGGTTTAGTCTTTACAATCTCAATTTGAAGAAAATGTGAAACCCACTTCGAAAATCTCCAAATTGAATCTTTCAAATCTTCAAATCTAAGGAAAACTATAGAGAAAAGTTCTTTAAAACTAAGTTCGTATTCTCCAAAAATAGAATGATATGATAATAGATACTAAACTAAATGTTCAAAATCTAATTTATAGTTGCCAAAAATAATCCACGAATGGCCAGTCGATGAAGTAAGTTGGGCTCGCCGAACCACTCGGCAAGCCGCCCATTGATCTCCTCCATCGCCTTTTAGCCTTCGCATTTAGCATCCTTGGGTTCTGTAACTTTGGGTGATCTATCACTGCTTTGTGGAACTGCTTGGCGATGCGTCGACTGCTCTTTTTTATCACCGACTTGGTTTCTTCCCTAAGGGCTTGGCATACTGGAACTTTGGGCGGTCAGATAGCCACTCGGCGATTCACCAAGTGACCTTGGCGATCACCAGGCTTGCCTTTCTTCATTCTTTCAATTTTTTTGTTCCTTTTTACCCGTTAGTGTCCTTGCTTTGTTCGTCAATCTATGTACCTGAAATTCAAGGATATAACATCAGTTTATGGCACAAATTAAGCATTTGAGGACACTAAATCTATCTAAATAAAGCTCTAAATGAGTCCAAATCTCTGATTCATCACTCCTGAAGGTTTACTCATTGGATATTTGTCTTAAATATTCCCATGATTTCCTTATTATGCATGATTCCTAAAAAGCTTAAGTTTTTAGAAAATTAATTTACTTGATGTATTCCTACATTTTTAGGTGCAATTGAGTATGAGTTTCTTATATACTTCATGACATGATGTTTTGAACATGCTTTAACTTGGAGTTGATGTTTCCTCCTTGAATATGTGCATTTATGTAATTGCTTTCATGTTGGGCTAATTAGATCAAGTTTCTGCCTTACTTATGATGTCTTCAATCTCATTTGAGGATGATTGTTCTCAAGGTGGGGATATTAGAGCACCTCGAATTTAGAAAGAGAGAAAATCAGGTCCCATAACCGAAGGAAACCACTAACGGTCCATCGTCTGACATAAGGACAGTAGGTAAGCCTGTGTTTGTCCACTCCAGCGTTCCAAAATGTTAAGTTTCAATACTTTTTTTATGGTTCACTAGGATGGTCTGTCATTTAATGCACGAGCCGTAAATTGTTTTCGTATGTAAATCCCAGACTTAGGGAAATTCTAGGGTCAAAAGATGAGACCTACGGTCAGGACCTATGGCCCGTCATTGGAACCACGGTCTTTGGGTGGGGGCTGTCGTTCAACTTCCAAATTTTAGTCTCTGATCCCAAACGTTGCCCGAAAAAAATGGTCCGTGGTCTGACCAGCGGATCGTCGTTCTGGTCGTCGATAGGTGTCGAATGTTATTTTCTAAAGGACTTTTAGGTATTTTCCTAGATATTCTAGCCTAATACTATGTCGTTTTACCCTTCATCGAACGTCATATATAAGTAGTTTTACCCCCAAAATTTCCCTGATTGAAATCATTCTTTCAATTTCTTAAAAGAAGAACAAGTCTTCCTCTCAAAAATATTTCTCTCTCTAGAAAGCTTGAAGAAGAAGGAGAGTCAACCTAGGGTTTCAAGTCAAGTCTCCAATTCCACCACTGAAGCTAAGCTTTTGGCATTAAGGTATGATAGTTTTCATCCATGGATCCCTTTCCTCCATGGAGTTCCTAAAATCTCCAAGTAACAAAGTTAGAAATCCCCCAATTGAGTCAGGATTTTCTTTCATGTCATGGGTTCCTTTCAACTTTTCTTCCATGTCATGGTTCCTTTCAATGTTGATTTACTTAATTGATTCTTAAATATTTCGCAGGAATTGATATAATCTCATGATCTTAAGATGAATACCCATCACCCCATGCTTAACCCATGTTTTCTAGATACTGATAATTGAAAGTGGGTTTTTAACTGTGGAAGGTGAATTATGGAATTATATGTGTTCTTATGGAATTGGTGAGATATGATGTAGATTTCTGGAGAGTAAAAGCATATATTTTGTTGTTGTGGTTAATTGTTGTGAAAGGATTGCTCACATAACTACCTCACGCATGAATGTGAAAGTTTTTCTCACATAAAGAATTATAAGGTTTAAAAGTCTTCTCACCTAATATTAATCAAACTTAAGGAGCTATTCTAATGAACCCTAGCTTGGATTTGTTAGTTCATTATGCCTTTCCATGGATGACATATGACTTAGCTTGGATTTGCAATATGACGTGCCCTTCCATGGATAATAAGAACAAGTTAAGAAAATGACTATTCCGTGAGATTTACACTTAGCACAAAGAGGGTATTGAGATGGGAGCTCTCCCGTTAGTAGAGATCGGGTTTCTAATAGCAATCTCTTTATCCCATACCTATGTTCCCCCATAGGATGATTGTCTTGGATAGACATTAGCTACTGAATCCACAAAAGCTGGAAGTTCATGGTATTACCTTGGCAAGTAGGACACCCCTTTTCGGTGTGGGGGTATACACTAGATTCCATTTTTATAGCTCACATGGTCTTATATTTTGGTTAAAGGTAAATATCCAACAACAATGAACTAAGGTTACTTTAAGACGTATCTCACTTATGTTTAAGATGATGTTTATTTGAAAAAATAATGATGTTTATTCGCATTGACCATCTTTTACGACCTATGTCTTCTAACCCTTTTTATATCATGTTTAAGCTTGGTCATTGCATCTCATAAAGGTATCCCAATTTAAGTATGTTTTCAAATGTTTTATGCATGGCTATCATACTTGGTACATGTTTGTACTAATGCGTATTCTTACCTACATTTCCCTACATATAGGGTCCGACCTTATATATTCACACTTCCGTGCTACGAATATCATATAGAATATTGAAGATTGGTGAGTCGTCATCACTCGAGGACCGAGCTTGATTTTCCTTTTTGTCTTTACTTTCAGTTTTCAAACTTGATGTTCGAGCTATGCCCTGATCATTCATAAGTACTAGATATCTTTGAGACGATGTTTACACTTTTGCTTTTCTCTATAAAACTTTGTTATGTTGAAATTGTCGTGTGAATATCTTATTTTCTATTATCTTATATGATGAATGTTAAGTGGATTGTATGGGGCCTCTCGGGGTTTTATACTCCATGTCATGCCTAAGGTCTTCCTTGGGTTGTGACAAACTTAGTAATCAGAGAAAAAGGTAAAGAAAGGTGCTAGGAAGTCTCATAAGCCATTTCAAGTAGAGTCATATACATGACTATGAAGCGCGTCACATTTATGAATGAAAGGCTATAAGATGTTTAGGAAACTCCACTTCTTTAATTACTCTTAAGTCATGTGATACAGTTTAACTCTATAATGTCTCTCTCGTAATAATTATATGATTCTCTACAGGGTCTGGCCACTCGAAGGGCATATGCTAGGAGGAAAGCGGAAGAGAATGTGAATCAAGAGGCTCCTCCTCAAGCTCCTCATGTCCCGGTTGATCCTTTGGCCGAGCAGGTGACTAATGCGGAGTTTAGGGCTCATTTTCAATTGTTGGCTCAAGCCATGATTACCCAAGCTAATAAGGAGGTCGTGGATCTCGTGAACCCAATTATGGGTACGGCGACATCTATAGTGAGGGACTTAACTTTAATGAATCCTCAGAAGTTTGATTTTTCTATGGTTGAGAAAGATTGATCCTCAAGAGTTCATTGATGAGGTTTACAAGGTTTTGATGATCATGAAAGTGATGCTAGTGGAAAAGTCAGAATTGTCCGCTTATGCACTTACAGGTGTTGCTCAAATATGGTTCAACCAATTGAAAGAAGGGAGAGGGGAAGATACGGGTCCTCTCGATTGGGAAAAGGTCAAAGTTGCTTTCCTTGATAGGTTTTTCCCCTTTAGATGAGGGAGGTAAAGGTTCTTGAATTGATCAACCTTCGTCAATGAAATATGATTGTGAAGGAATATGCTTTGAACATCACACAATTGTCTAGATATGCTTGATAACATTCAAATATACTTCTTGAAAAGAAATATAAATGATCATATGCAATATATTTACCTAACTATGAGTCGTGGTCGATCCCACAGAGAATATGGAAGAATATTGTCAATAGCAAATATTTAACTCAATAGTCGTTATATAAAAATGGGGGGATTTAAATTGAAATAAAATAAAAACAATAAAAAGATAGCTTTGGACTAAGTATTTATTTATATTCAGATTATTAAAAGTAACTAAGAATGTGTTCCCTATAAGCTCATACCGCGGTAATCCTAATAATAGTAATCCTTTTCTAGTGTATTACATGCAAAGTAATAAGTTAGATATCTCTAAATCCTTGGTCCGGCATCTAGACAATTTCACCCCGCACCTTGGTCCGGCTACATGTGTATAATTTACTAACCCTTACCTTTACCTCATATTAGACATCATAATCGATGTTTGGCTTAGTTATTACTTCGCACCAATCAACACTAAATTATTAGATAGTATCAGATTAAATCTGTGTTGATAATTCTTTTCTTGTTGATTACCTCCTTGGTCCGGCAAGTAGAAACAAGGCGAGTTCAAACGTTGGCCACCATTAAAAAGACTTCTAGACGAAAGAATTATCAATGCATGCTTCAACACTATTCACAAATTACTTAGTTATTATTCATACTTTGTTAATCGCTTATGGTTCCCACAACCCTAGTTATGAAAGTTAGCTACTCATTATCTCAACAAAACACAATCAAAATTTATTAAAATAAATATGCTTGTGTTAATCATAAAAAGTTAAGAACAGTAGACCATCTTTTATTAATCACGAATACAAATAAATAATAAAGGAGAAGAAAGAATAAACCACAATTCTCCGACCTCCACGGTGGCTCTTCCAAAGTTCCTAAGCTAGAAGAAAATTTATATTGTGTCTTGTATCTTGGTTCTTGGCCTCCCTCCTCCTCTTTAATAATTATTTCTATGCACTATTTATAAATGTAGGAAATCCTAAATAAAATAATTAGTCCCAATTAAATTAGGAATTCAAAACCAAAAAGGATCAGCGTGAACAGTAACTGACCGCCTCCACAATTGGTTGTTGCATTCGCTTGCTGCCACGTGTACAACAGAGGCAATTTGAAAATTTTCAATTGCAGCCGCCTTTTCCTTATATATATAAATATATTATTTTATTAAATTTAATCCATTAAGCTGCCTGCTTGATTTCCTTCTTCAACCTTCAATCTTTAATTCGTTTTAGCTCCAAACTTCTTTATTTTTCCACCAATTTAATCCTACAAATAAAATACACAATTTAGCACAATTCATAAAATTTATGCTCAAAAAGGACAAATATAAATAATAAATGTGAGGAAATAATGATTAAAAATATGTATTTTTAGCCTCACATCAACACCCCACACTTAAACTTTTGTTCGTCCTCGAGCAAACATTAAAACTCATCCCAAGAAAAAAAAATCATAATAGCAATGTCATCACTTTGGTTAATACAAACAATTAGGCCATATACCAATTTCAAAATATCAAGTAGACTTCTCAATCATTATGCAAGACATCCAAATAAACAACAAACCTCTAACCTCCTAACCTCAAAGAAGGACTTTGAACTCATCAAATTTAAGTTTGCTCACCTACTCTCATCAAAGAAAGTTAATAAAATCACCTTCTATCATGAAATAAGTGCCCTCACAAGAAGAAATAATCCACACACTCAAATCAAAAGATTGAATATAAATTAAGGACTTAGCATCAAAGAACACTCTCACACTCACAAAAAAAAATCACATGTATGCACAAAGAACCATATGCTTGTCCATTATATAGATCTCCACTAATTAAGCATGCTTGAATAGAATCAAATAGGACTTTAACGGGTTGTAATGTAGGCTAGGGTACGGGTAGGGAAACTATATAATAGTGACTTACACTTCCTTAAGCACTTTGCAATTTTAGACCCATTATTTTTTTCTCTTTATTTTCAACCCTCTCTTCAACAATTATTTCACAAGTAATTCTCATCCTCTCAAGAATGTTTCAATCATTTTTTATTTTTTTATTTTTTTAGTTTTCCTTCATAATAGCGACCCTCAACTTACGTATTTTACATGTGTTAAGGTGCACGATGTCCTTGGAAGGACTAGGGCCATCATCAAGGTAACTCTTTTTTTTTGTTTTTTCACATCACATTCTTTTGTTTTTTTTTTTCATATCACATTCTTTCAAAGAGGGCTTTTAAGCACTTTGTAGCTATCATTGATTACTCAACCATCCCTTTTTCTCATAATTGATAATTAGAATAAGTTCATGCTATAATGCTCAAGGAAGCAAGGTGCAAAAACTAGGGATTCAACAAAATAGTTAAGGGCAAATATGGCTACCAATAAAAGGCTACAGGCTCAAAAGGGCTAACTAGTGATAAAATATCTGAAAAGGCAAAAATTTACCAGACAAATCAAAGAAAGCCTATTATCATCTCCTAAACAAAGCAACGCTTTTTATTTCGCTTCAATAACATGCAGGGTAAGTTCTAGACTAAGATGCAAAATATGGAATAAACAAAATCTCACCACACATGGCACAAGTATCAATCAAGATGGATCAATTCCACTTCTAAGAGAGACAGGATCATAACAAACTACAAAATAAAATAAGCTATATACAAAGTCACAACCATGAACCTAGATGTCAAAAAGTTTGCAATTTCACTAGCAATCACGCATTCACAAGAAAGTACTACTCAAATTTAGGCCCAAATAGTAAGTATCATATAACTCACAAGGGTCTTTTCTTTTCTCTCCAAAAAATTAAAAATAAAAATAAAATTTATTCCTAAAAAAAATAAAAGACACTCGGTTCAAAGGAACTATCCTCAGGAAAAGAACCGAAAACAAAAGCCAAGGAACCCATCCTAAAAAAAAAACTCAATAAAACGGTAAATACTAAGAATTCATTCCTCCACCCCCACACTTAAAAAGATGCTATGTCCCCAAAGCATTAAATAAAATTTAAAACAAGGGTTAGGAAAACTCCCTGAGGCCTTTAGGTCTAGCTAGTAGCATGTTCTCTTAATTTTCATCAAGGGTCGTCACCTCACACTTAAGCTCAAACATGCTCCTTTTTTTTTCTTTTTTTTTGGGTACTCAGACTTTCCCTAATCTGCAAAAACAAGAAAAGAAAAAAAATGATAAAAATAAAATAAAATAAGAAGTTACACTACTAATTGAGTTGCCTCCCAATAAGCACTTAATTTAACGTAGCGGCACGACACCATCAATTTTAATATTTTTCCTTCCACTTTGAAGATATGAATTGCACCCCTAATTTTACATCAATTTTTCTATTACGCTCAAGGGGTGGTGGTACAAAAATAAAGGTTCCAAGCAATAGATATCGCATTATGCACTTCTTGGATCCTAAGTGAGGAATGTAATTCTCCAATATTGGAACAATAAATTCAAGAATATAGACACAATTTTCCTCCTCCATACATTCTTCTATAGGCTCAGATGGCTCGATTAATTTCTCATCATCTAAACATAATGTGGAAAAATGATTGGAATGAGGTCTAGTGCGCCCTAACTTATGAATTGTATTATTATTTACACCCTCATATTTACACATACTAGAGTTTATAAAAATAATATTATTTACTTCATTACATAACTCTACTGTACTCTTCTCAATAATGACAACATCAATAAAAGTATAATCAAGCAATTGACCCTCAACTTTTAGCTCTTCAAGTTGACTTATAAGTATTTTTTCTTCCTCACACATATTAAATTGTTGGGTGTCATATGATTTAATCTTTGCACTCAACTCACAATCTAAAAAATAGAGATCAAATTCAAATTTATATTCACCACTGTGCTTACATATTGATTTATAGCAAAGTATTAACAAATCTTCCATGTCCCCATACAACTTATCTTGTTGAGAAAAAATTAACCTATAAGAATTCATAACATCAAAAGTGCAAGAATTGCAAGCACACTTATCACTACATACTTTTTCAGATGACATCTCAAGAAGAGTAAAAGAAATATGATAATAATAAATAAAAAAACAAATTTAAAACTAATCCTAAGAAACAAAAAAGGACTACAAGTCAAAAAAAATACTAAAGACAATTGCTAAGCCATATTCCCCTGCAGCGGCGCCATTCTTGATAACGTTCAAATATACTTCTTGAAAAGAAATATAAACGATCATATGCAATATATTTACCCAACTATGAGTCGGGGTCGATCCCACAAAGAATATGGAAGAATATTGTCAATAGCAAATATTTAACTCAATAGTCGTTATATAAAAATGGGGGGATTTAAATTGAAATAAAATAAAAACAATAAAAAGATAGCTTTGGACTAAGTATTTATTTATATTCAAATTATTAAAAGTAACTAGGAATGCGTTCCCCATAAGCTCATACCGCGGTAATCCTAATAATAGTAATCATTTTCTAGTATATTACATGCAAAGTGATAAGTTAGGTATCTCTAAATCCTTGGTCCGGCATCTAGACAATTTCACCCCGCACCTTAGTCCGGCTGCGTGTGTATAATTTACTAACCCTTACCTTTACCTCATATTAGACATCATAATCGATGTTTGGCTTAGTTATTACTTCGCACCAATCGACACTAGACTATTAGATAGTATCACACTAAATCTATGTTGATAATTCTTTTCTTGCTGATTACCTCCTTGGTCCGGCAAGTAGCAACAAGGCGAGTTCTAACGTTGGCCACCGTTAAAAAGACTTCTAGACGAAAGAATTATCAATGCATGATTCAACGCTATTCACAAATTATTTAGTTACTATTCATACTTTGTTAATCACTTATGGTTCCTACAACCCTAGTTATGAAAGTTAGCTACTCATTATCTCAAAAACACAATCAAAATTTATTAAAATAAATATGCTTGTGCTAATCATAAAAAGTTAAGAACTATGACTATCTTTTTATTAATCACGAATAAAAATAAATAATAAAGGAAAAGAAAGAATAAATCACAATTCTCCGGCCTCCACGGCGGCTCTTCCAAAGTTCCTAAGCTAGAAGAAAATTTTTATTGTGTCTTGTATCTTGGTTCTTGGCCTCCCTCCTCCTCTCTAATAATTATTTCTATGCACTATTTATAGATGTAGGAAACCCTAAATAAAATAATTAGTCCCAATTAAATTAAGAATTCAAAACCGAAAGGAATTGGATTCCTTTTTATTTTTAGCGTGAACAATAACCGACCGCCTCCACAATTGGTTGTTGCATTCACTTGCTGCCACGTGTACAGTAGAGGCAACTTGGAAATTTTCAATTGCATCCGCCTTTTCCTTATATATATAAATATATTATTTTATTAAATTTAATCCATTAAGCTGCCTAATTGATTTCCTTCTTCAATCTTTAATTCGTTTTAGTTCCAAACTTCTTTATTTTTCCACCAATTTAATCCTACAAATAAAATACACAATTTAGCACAATTCATAAAATTTATGCTCAAAAAGGACAAATATAAATAATAAATGTGAGAAAATAATGATTAAAAATATATATTTTTAGCCTCACATCAATGCTCCTACTATGGTTGTCGATCCTAGGGCAAGGATGAGTAAGTTCGTTTTGGGTGTGGCCTAATTGGTGGTTAAACAATGTTGTACCGCTATGCATATCAATGATATGGAAATTTCTCGTCTCATGCTTCAAGCTCAACAAATTAAAGAGGAGAAACTTAAGGAAAGGTCTAGGGAGGCAAAGACTGCTAATACTGGTGATGGTAACTTCTCACACTCAAAGTCCAATGGACATGGTCGTTCTATATTTTGACAAAGGTTTTCCGGCAAAGGTTCATCCAATGGTCCTCCTAAGTTCAATAAAGATAGGGTGTCTAACAATAACCCTCCAGGAGGGAATGGTAGTGGATCATCATTTCCTATGTCTACTTGTACTAGGAGTGGAAGAAAGCATGAGGGTAAATGCGTAGCCAACAAGGCCAGTTGCTTTGGTTGTTGAAAGAGTGGTCACAAATTGAGGTATTGTCCAATACTAGTGGCTAAAGGGAGAGAAGGTAAACAACATCCTTCAAGTGGTTCGGGTTCCAATACTCCCAAGCAAAACCAATTCTATGCACTTCAGACTCGTGATGAACAAAAGGGTTCTCCCAATGTGGTTACCGGTATGTTGAAAGTCTTCTAACATGATGTTTATGCTTTACTTGGCCCCGGTGCTACCTTGTCATTTGTGATGCCATATGTGGCTCTGAGGTTTGATATTCTTTCAGATGTGTTGTTAGATTCTTTTTCTGTCTCTACTCCTATTAGTGATTCATTTGTGGTTAAGAGGGTCTATAGAAATTGTCCAATAGAGTCACTCATGTTGACCTTGTAGTGCTTGATATGCCAGATTTTTATATTATCCTTGGTATGGATTGGCTGCATTAGTGCTATGATTCTATTGATCGTAGAAACCGTGTAGTACAATTTTGAGTTTCCAAATGAACCAATTCTAGAATGGAGAGGGGGGAATTCTAAGCCTAAGGGTCAATTTGTTTCTTGTCTTAAAGCTAGAAAGATGATTGCGAAGGGTTGCATTTACAATCAAGTTAGGATGAGGGATATAGATTCCAAGACCCATACTCTTATGTCAATTCCCATTGTAAATGAGTTTCTGGAAGTGGTCCAAGATGATGTACCCGGTATTCCTCATGAGAGGGAAATAGACTTTGGCATTAACCTTTTTCCTGATACACAACCTATCTCTATTCCTCCTTATTGTATGGCTCCGGACAAAATTAAATAATTAAAGGAGCAATTGAAAGACTTTTTGGATAAGGGTTTCATGCGACAAAGTATCTCTCCATGGGGTGCTCTAGTTTTGTTTGTTAGAAAGAAAGATGGTTCTCTTTGTATGAGTATTGACTACCGGAAAATGAACATGGTTACCAATAAAAAAAGTATCCTCTTCCAAGGATAGATTTATTTTACCAACTTCAAGGAGCAAGCTACTTATCAGAGATTGACCTCGGTCGGGTTATCACCAATTAAGGGTGAAAGTAGATGACATTCCGAAGATAACTTTTCGAACTCGATATGGTCATTATGAATTTTTAGTAATGTCAATTGGTTTGACTAATTCACCAGCCGCATTTATACATTTGATGAATAGGTGTATAGACAATACCTTGACATGTTTGTGATTGTGTTCATTGTGATATATTGGTCTATTCAAGAAGTGAAGACGAGCATACCAATCATTTGAGAATTGTGTTGCAAGCCCTCAAGGACCAACAACTCTTTGCAAAGTTTAGTAAATGTGAGTTTTTGCTAAAGTCTATGGCTTTTCTAGGGCATATTAATTCCGGTAAGGGTATTGAGGTAGATCCGAAGAAGACAAGTGTGGTCAAGAGTTTTCCTAGACCTCTAACCCCTTCAGATGTTAGAAGTTTCTTAGTCGGTTACTATAGAAGGTTTGTTGAAGGGTTCTCTTCGATTTTTTTCTCCATTGACGGCATTGTCTCAAAAGAGGGTTAAGTTCATATGGTCCAAAGTGTGTGAGAAGAGATTTCAAGAATTGAACGATAGACTTACATTTACTCCGATGTTGACAATACTGGAAGGGACTAATGGTTTTGTTGTTTATTGTGATCTTTCAAGAATTGACATAGGATGTGTACTTATGCAAAATGGCAAAGTCATTGCTTATGCTTCAAGGAAACTTAAGATTCATGAGAAGAATTATCCTACCCATGACCTTGAACTAGCGGCGGTTGTTTTTTCCTCAATGATTTGGAGAAATTATTTGTATGATGTTCATTGATGTGAGGCCAAAATGTATATTTTTTATTATTATTTGCCTCGCATTTATTATTTATATTTGTCCTTTATGAGCATGGATTTTATGAATTGTGCTAAATAGTATATTTTATTTGTAAGAGTAAATTTGTGTAAAGTTGAAAAAGTTTGTAGCTAAAAGGAACTAAATATGGAAGGTTGAAGAAGGAAATCAGATAGACAGCTTAATGGATTAAACTTTATAAAATAATATATATGCTGGTTGAAGTAGAAATAGAATTGGAATTGGAATATTCCACGTGGCATCATATGAAGAATAAAGAAGCGCAGGGTTGAGGCGGCGCATCACTATTTCACGCAGAAAAGAAAAGGAATCCAATTCCATTAGGTTTTGGACTCCTAATTTAGTTTGGACTCAATTATTTTATTCAGGGTTTTCTATATTTATAAATTGTCCATAAGAATAATTATTAGGGGAGGTGGATGAATGTAGAAATTAACTTTTGATTTAGGATTTCTTCTTTTCTTCTCTTTTAATTTATTTTACATCTTTTCTTTGAATGATGGGTTGTAATTGCTCTATGTCTATGTGGAGTTAAACTTCTCGTTCTTGCATTATATTTACTTACAATATGATTGTTTAGTGATTTTGATTCTGCATGATTTGTTTATCATATTAGTTGTTCTTATATTCTTGTAATTACTATTTTGATGCTTGATCACCATTGAAATAAACATATTGTCCGAATTGAACTCGGGAGAGGAATAAGAGGATAGAACGTGAAATATAAGGAGCATGATTTTCTCTTAATAATTAGGGTTAATTTGTATCTAGGATAGGGATATACCTAGAAACCATGCTTGGTCACTATACAAGAAGAAATAATAATGCTCGGTACTTGGTCCAACCTATCCCCGCTCAACGATGTAGTTAGGTTGTCATTTATTGTAGGCAATTAGAGGTCGGGAGACCATGATCATACATTTAACCCTGTGAATCAATAACTAGATAATCAAATAAGTTGATGAAATTAATGTTAAACATGATTGTTAGTTAAATTATAACCCTAGATCGATTCATTCATTGATTGTCTAAACATCTATCTTTTCTTAGTTATTTCATCTTTATTTTTAGTTTAGTTAATATATTCATCTTTTGAAATCCTCCCCTTGAATAAATAATTAGAATTAATATAACTTAGTAAGAATAATTAATTGACAAGTCCTTTGGGTTCAATAATCCGGTTCTTTTAAGAGCCACTATATTACTTGTGCGACCGCGTACACTTGCGTGTGCAATTGGAAGCAACAAGTTTTTGACACCGCTGTCGGGGACTTAGAAATTAACAATTCTTCTTGGTTATACTTTTTCTTTTTATTTATTTATATTTTGTTTTTATTTTTATTTTGTTTTTTTTAGTTCGTATTTTTTTTCTAAACAATTAATTTTTTTTCTTTTTTTTTTGAATAATTTGGTACTCTTATTGATATGGGTGATAGGGATAACTCGTGGTTGGGTGATGGATGTCCTTTATGTCATATATGTGGTTGTCAATATATTCATTGGAATGTTTGTCTGAAATCTTATTCCTTTCCTCCGAATCCCTATTATTATTCTTCTATTATTTGTGATGTTGGTAGGGGCAATGAAGTGGAGAATGCAAAACAAGAGGCGCGCAATGTGAATTTACTTATGGAATGTACGGACATGCTGGACAAAGTTAATTCAACAATCACTGAACAAATATTTGAATGTGGGGAAGAGCACAAAAAAATCATGAAACTGCTAGATGAGCTTGGCGCTATTCAATTAGAAATTACTATCCTAGCTAAATTAGAAGAGATTGCAGCCTAACAAAGAGAAAATTATGGAGAAATGGAGATAGTAAGACAATAGTGGATACAAGGACAAACTCAACTTCTAAAGCTTGAAGAGTTTATCCCTGATGATCTGACATACATGACAACCCAACTAATTGAAGGAAGAGTTGATCTCACACAAGAAATAGATCAATTTGGCTCAGATATTCATGACTTGGAGACTCTCTTGAACAAAAATATTGAGGCGTCTGATGCCCAATTACCATTTGTCTTGGATAATGACCAACTAGTGGAGCAAAAAGAGGAATTCCAACCATTCAACTACACATTATTCCTTAATATCAATATTGAGAAAGAGTACAAAAGTGAGAATGTTGTAAAAAATGTTGTTTTAGAGTTGAAGCAGCTTGAACCTCATTCAAAACACTTTTCTATAAAATTTGAACTAATGGATGAGTGTTTAATGAGGAACAAGGCACCTACATTCTAAAATGTTTTAGTCCACGTAAACAAAACGACATTCCTCACCTAAGGGCCAAGAAATGCAGCATGCAACATATATTACTTTGTTCTTTTATCTTTATACCACCACCCCTTGAGAAGAGCAGAAAAATAGATGTAAAGTTAGGGGTACAATTCATAAGTTCAAAGTGGAAAGAAAAGTGGTGAACTTACTTGTGTCGTGCTGTGACGTTAAATTAGGTGCCTATTGGGAAGCAACCCAATTTATAGTGTAACTTCTTCTTTTTTTTTTTTTTTTTTTTAGTGTCATTTTTTGTGAGGTTTTTACAGGTTTTGGTGAAGTCTGAGTATCCGAAATTTGGAGCTAAGGAGCACGTTTGAGCTTAAGTGTGGGGTGACGACCCTTGATGAAAATTGAGAGAACATGCTATTAGCTAGGCTTAAAGGCCCAAGGAGTCTTCCTAACCCCTGCTTTAAAATTTTAATTGATGTTTTGGGGATATAACATATGTTCAAGTGTGGGGTGGGGATCCTTCCGCATATTTTGGTTAGGTTGAAGTGTGCTTTAGATTTGTTTAATATAGTTTTGTTTTAAAAAATATTTTTTTTTCTGGACAGTGAAGTCCATATCCAATCCACGTCGTGGACCTGGTTCTTTTCTTTTCTCTCAAAAAAAAATTATTCCTAAAAATAAAATAAAAGACACTCGGTTCAAAGGGACTATCCTCAGGAAAAGAACCGAAAACAAAAGCCAAGGAACCCATCCTAAAAAAAATACTCAATAAAACGGTAAAAACTAGAAATTCATTCCCTCACCGCACACTTAGAACATGACACTGTCCCCAGTGCAACAACATAAGCTAATAAGTAAGAGAAAGAATTTATTTTGGGTTGGATAAGTGTTTCCCTACTCACGAAAAAAAATTGATTTTTTTTACGATTTTGTTTTTTGAATCAGGTCCGCGACGAGGATTGGATACGGACTTCATTGTCCAAAAAATATTTTTTTTTTAAAAATAAAATTATATTAAACAAATCTAAAGCACACTTCAACCTAACCAAAAACATGCGGAAGGATCCCCACCCAACACTTGAACAGATGTTATATCCCCAAAACATCAATTAAAATTTTAAAACAAGGGTTAGGAAAACTCCCTGGGCCTTTAAGCTTAGCTAGTAACATGTTCTCTCAATTTTCATCAAAGGTAGTCACCCCACACTTAAGCTCAAACGTGCTCCTTAGCTCCAAATTTCGGATACTCAGACTTCTCCAAACCCTGTAAAAACCTCACAAAAAATGACACTAAGAAAATAAAATAAAAAATAAGAAGATACACTATAAATTGGGTTGCCTCCCAATAAGCTCCTGATTTAACGTCGTGGCACGACACAAGTAAGTCCACCACTTTTCTTTCCACTTTGAACTTATGAATCGTACCCCTAAGTTTACATCTATTTTTCTGCTCCTCTCAAGGGTGGTGGTATAGAGATAAAAGAACAAAGTAATATATGTCGCATCTTGCACTTCTTGGCCCTTAGGTGAGGAATGTCGTTTTGTCTACGTTGACTAAAACATTTTAGAATGTAGGGGCCTTGTTCCTCATTAATACACTCATCCATTAGTTCATATTTTATAGAAAAGTGTTTTGAATGAGGTTCAAGTTGCCTCAACTCTAAAGCAGCATTTTTACAACATTCTCACTTTTGTACTCTCTCAATATTGATATTAAGGAATAATGTGTATTTGAATGGTTGGAATTCCTTTTTTTGCTCCACTAGTTGGTCATTATCCAAGACAAATGGCAATTGGGCATCAGACGCCTCAATATTTTTGTTCAAGTGAATCTCCAAGTCATGAATATCTGAGCCAAATTGATCTATTTCTTGTGTGAGGTTAACTCTTCCTTCAATAAGTTGGGCTGCCATGTATGTCAGACCATCACAGATAGACTCTTCAAGCTTTAGAAGTTGAATTTGTCCTTGTATCCAATATTGGCTTACTATCTTTATTTCTCCTTAATTTTCTCTTTGTTGGGCTTCAATCTCTTCTAATTTAGCTAGGACAGTAATTTCTAATTGAATAGCGTCAAGCTCATGTAGCAGTTTCATGATTTTTTTGTGCTCTTCCCCACATTCAAATATTTGTTCAGTGATTGTTGAATTAACTTTGTCCAGCATGTCCGTACATTCCATAAGTGAATTCACATTGCGCGCCTCTTGTTTTGCATTCTCCACTTCATCGCCCCTATCAACATCACAAATAACAGAAGAATCATAATAGGGTTCGGGGGAAAGGAATAAGATTTCGGACGATCATTCCAATGAATATATTGATGACCACATATATGACATAAAGAACATTCATCACCCAACCACGAGTTATCCCAATCATCCATATCACTAAGAGTACCAAATTATTGCAAAAAAAAAAAGAAAAAAATAATAATTAATTGTTTAGAAAAAAATAGGAACTAAAAAAAACAAAAAAAATAAAAAATAAAATTTAAATAAATAAAAAGAAAAAGTATAACCTAGAAGAATAGTTAATTTCTAAGTCCCCGGCAGCAGCGCAAAAAACTTGTTGCTTCCAATTGCTCACACAATTGTACGCGGTCGCACAAGTAATAGAGTGGCTCTTAAAAGAATCGAATTATCGAACCCAAAGGACTTGTTAATTAATTATTTTTACTAAGTTATATTAATTCTAATTATTTATTCAAGGGGAGGATTTCAAAAGATAAATATATTAACTAAACTAAAAATAAAGATGAAATAACTAAAAAGCAATTAACTAAGAAAAGATAGGTGTTTACACAATCAATGAATGAATCGATCTAGAATTATAATTTAACTAACAATCATGTTTAGCATCAATTTCATCAACTTATTGATTCACAGGGTTAAATGTATGATCATGGTCTCCCGATCTCTAATCGCCTACAATAAATGACAACCTAACTACATCGTTGAGCGGGGATAGGTTGGACCAAGTACCGAGCATTATTATTTCTTCTTGTATAGTGACCAAGCATGGTTTCTAGGTATATCCCTATCCTAGATACAAATTAACCCTAATTATTAAGAGAAAATCATGCTCCTTATATTCCACGTTCTATCCTCTTATTCCTCTCCTGAGTTCAATTCGGACATTATGTTTATTTCAATGGTGATCAAGCATCAAAACAGTAATCACAAGAATATAAGAACAACTAATATGATAAACAAATCATGCCGAATCAAAATCACTAGACAATCATATTGTAGGTAAATATAATCCAAGAACGAGAAGTTTTACTCTACATAGACATAGAGCAATTACAACCCATCATTCAAAGAAAAGATGTAAAATAAATTAAAAGAGAAGAAAAGAAGAAATCCTAAATCAAAAGTTAATTTCTACATTCATCCCCCTCCCCTAATAATTATTCTTATGGACTATTTATAAATGTAGAAAACCCTGATTAAAATAATTGATCCCAAACTAAATTAGGAATCCAAAACCAAACGGAATTGGATCCCTTCTCTTTTCTGCGTGAAACAGTGATGCGCCGCCTCAACCCTGCGCTTCTTCATTCTTCATTTGATGCCACGTGGAATATTCCAATTCCAATTCTAATTCTACTTCAACCAACATATATATTATTTTATAAAGTTTAATCCATTGAGTTGTCTGCTTGATTTCTTTCTTCAACCTTCCATATTTAATTCCTTATAGCTCCAAACTTCTTCAACTTTACACAAATTTACTCCTACATATAAAATATACTATTTAGCACAATTCATAAAATCCATGCTAAAAAAGGAGAAATATAAATAATAAATGTGAGGTAAATAATAATTAAAAATATGTATTTTGGCCTCACATCATTCATGTAGATGTCTTTACCGACCACAAGAGTTTGAAATATGTGTTTAACCAAAAAGATCTAAATCTTCGCCAAAGGAGATGGCTTGAATTATTGAAAGATTATGATATGAGTGTTCTCTATCACCCCGGTAAGGCGAATATGGTGGCAAATGCTCTTAGTCGATTATCGATGGACAGTATGTCTCATATTGAAGATAGTAAGAAAGAGTTGGTTCGAGATGTTCATAGATTTGCCCGATTGGGTGTTCGGTTAGTTGACTCTATCAAAGTTTGTGTTATTGCCTACAATGGTTCAGAATCGTCTTTTGTGGCAGATGTGAAGGCTAATCAAGGTCTTGATCCGTCCTTAGTACAATTGAAGTAAGCGGTGCTTAAAAAGTCCGTAGAGGCTTTCTCCCAATGAGGAGATGGTGTGCTTCAATATCACGATCGTTTGTGTGTTCCTAATGTAGATGACTAGATAGAACAGATCTTGTCAGAAGCCTATAGTTCTTGATATTTCATTCACCCGGGAGCCATTAAGATGTACCATGACTTGAGGGTGGTCTATTAGTGGAATGGGATGAAAATGGATATGGCGGAATATTTGGATAAGTGTCTTAATTGTCAAAAAATTAAAGTTGAGAACAAAAAGTCGGGAGGCTTATCACAAAATATTGGAACGACCCAGGGGTACCCCCTAGTGTAACATGGTGTATAGAACCCCGAAGAACCCCATACATGACACTTAGCTTTGATAACATAAGAAATTAAACAATAAGAGTAAAACAATAGTCCAAGTCCAATAGTTTTATAACAAAAGGCAGAAGTCTATAACACTTGTCTCAATATAGCCATCTAGTACAACAGATTGAAATTAGGCCTAGCCCATACATCATGTCCAAAAGTGAAATACGTGAAAGAAAGTGAAACAATGAACATCTGTGTCACGACCCAGGGGTACCCCCTAGACGTAACACGGCGTACTCAACCCCGAAGGGTTTCATACAAGCCCTTAGTATATCATAAACATAAAGTCATAGAAATGATGCGGAATTAAAACTTTTTACAGTCGAAGTCTTTTCATAAAAACCAAATGGAAGTCTAGACATTATCTCAAAAAGCCATCTATTACAATTGAATATCAATAAGGGTCTAATCCCTTTACAACATAGTCTCAAAAGGAAAAGTAGAATAAACTAGGATTGAACAACTTTCGTCCTCGAATCTTGAGGACTCACCAAAAGCGTGGAGAGAATCAATCCAAGCTTTACAGAAAGGGAGAAGTACACCTCAACGATTGGAACCTATACTTATAGAAAAATGTAGAAAATATGGGTTAGCACATAATCATGCATATCATACCTTGACCTTATCCATAGCCAATACTCATAGACAAGGAAACATTCATGTTCATAACTTGTAGCAAGTAAAGTCACTATTAGCAACAATACATATCATATATGCGTAATTCATAAGTCTTCATAGCATAACAGAACCACACCACAACCACTCTTAAAGCCTACTTGTGCAATGCATAAATGGAGTCCCATACCCCCACTCATACTAAGTAGAACTTCTTAAGAAGCCATAGTTATCGTTAATATTCATGTTCTTATCATGGTTCATATTCTTGTCATGTCAGGGAAAATAGCCTTAACTGACATAGACCATGTGAGCTACATGGAATTCGGTGTCATGTCCCACACCAAAAAAAGATGTCCTACTTGCCTAAG
Organism: Solanum okadae; assembly: GCA_036553675.1. Classification (NCBI taxonomy): domain Eukaryota; kingdom Viridiplantae; phylum Streptophyta; class Magnoliopsida; order Solanales; family Solanaceae; genus Solanum; species Solanum okadae. Next base: position 14,177,783 of record CM071683.1, read on the forward strand.
GTAGAACTCATGTATTAGCTTCTAGGTAGATCCACTAGCTAAAGACCTATGTGGGCACATAGTTACGGGATAGGGAGATTGCTTCTAGAAACCCCAAACCTATTGAATTGATGACCGAGCTTCCATCTCATGAGGTTACTTTAGATGACCCGGCCTTTTGAATTGACGGGAGAGCCTCTACCTCACATTCTATATCAACTCGGTGCTAAGCATTACTTTCCCAAAATTTACATATTTAGTCTTGAATTGTATTTACATGTGTGAAGGAGTATCTTACCCTTCATTCAACACAACTCATAAAATAGCTCATGGATTCATTTAGGTGAGAATGGACTTTCAACCTTAGAATCATCAATATGTGAGTAAACCTTTCACATCATAATCATAGTGTGTTAATGAGAATAGCCTTTCATACAACACAACAAGATCATCATAGTCATAATTAATTCATGCATAATAATGTTTAAGGGTATAGGGGAGAATGATCTTTCAATCAATACCACAATTACACCATAGTCATAAAATCTTCATTCTAAACATAAATCTTGAAGCACATGCATGATTCTCATGTTCATGTACAAATTCTCATAATTTACCCTTCAAGAATCATGAATTACATTCAACCCAACATCTATAATTTCTACATTAGATATGGGTAATAACATAATTCAATCAATTCAATTAACTCATACAAGACCCATTTACATGCTTCTAAAACCAATTAACCCACATTAAGAATTTAAGATCACACTTTAGCAATATAGGGGATCCATGGGTTCTTGGGGGAATTTCACCATAATTCAACCATAAATCATCAATTCAATCATAACCCAACATAATTCAACCATTGAAATTATTTTTAAAGAGAACCCATGAATTTCGAACAAAACCCTTAATTTTAGGGGAAATTGTAAGTTTTGAAATCAAGTTTTGAAGGGGCTCTATGGGAAAAATCTACCCATAGATGAAAATTGTCATACCTTGATGAGGAATCCTTAAAGAATTTGATGAAAAACCCTTGATTTCTTCCAGCCCAAGCTTCAATTTTACTCTTCTTCTTCTTGGTTTTTTAGAGAGATATATATTGCGAGGAAGATGAACTTTTGATTTTGATTTGGGTCTTTGTGAAAATGACTTTGTTTGGGTGTGTAATGACTTAAAATACCTTATATATTTATTTAAAAATAATATAAAATATACCCATTTAAAATTGGACTTAAAAATAAAATTACAAAATTACCCCTTTTTACCCCCCACGTGGACTGCCTAAAAAACTAAGGCAAAGTCCAAGAAGGGCTTCACGGGCAGTGGACTACTCCACATGTCGTGGTCCCTCACATGGACTTGATGCCTTTGGCTTTTGAATCTAAGGCATTGTCCACGAGGGTCCCCACGTGCAGTGGAAGCTTCCACAAGCCATGGACCTTAGCATGAACATGCCTACTGCCTCACGCGACTAAGGCATTTACCACGAGAGGCGCTCCACGGGCAGTGAAGTCCTTCACGCCTCGTGGACCCTCACATGAACTGCCTCTTTGCCAAAAAATGTCTAAGGCATTTGTTCACGAGGGGCCTCCAAGGGCAGTGGAAACTTTTCATGGGCCTTGAAGCCTCACGTGAACTTGCCTCCTTGCCTATACGGCTAAGGCATGGTTCACGAGAGCTTCTAAGGGCAGTGAAGGCTTTCACGCACCTTGCAGCCTCACTTGAACAATGTCTTTTGTCCACACGGCTAAGGCAGAGTTCAAGAGTGCGTGTATGGGCAGTGATGCCTTTCGCCTTCCTTGAACCCTCACTTGAACTTATACTTGGGCAAATTTTTGGGGGCTATTTTACAACTCTAAATCATGCATTAAATTTTAAGACTCAAACATAAGGCTCTAGTTTCACCTACTAATTTTTCGGGTGTTACATTATCTCCTCCTTGGGAACATTCGTCCTCGACTGACAATCTAGACACCTTACAGAATTTAAAGACTCAAGACTAGCAGCCCAACAAGCATGAAATATCAAAATAACGCACCACATAAAGGAGGAAACTTCAACTCCATCTCAACATGATCAATGCAACAAAAGGAAGTATGAACTACATCTATCAACCCAATATGCATGAAATTCAAAATTTCTCATGTTCATAGGAGGAACTACCTTCTCCAAAAAAAAGCGTGCTCAACACAACATTATGGAGCCAATATGCCATCTCATAAAACATAACATATCATGTTCATCAATTCACGTCATGAAGTCAAATATGCAACATCATACTCAAATGCTCAACAACATGAAGGACACGATTCATGAATACACATTTTATTACTAAACAAGAATTTTTTTTCTCAAGAACATGCATGATCATAAGGAAATCATGGAAAACACATATAGCGCACATGATTCCCAAAACTAGGAACTCAAGAGGAACTACTTACCTCAAGCTTGAATAGGAGTAGAAGGAAAAAGATGAGGATAGCGGGACTTCATATCGGCCTAGGCCTCCCATGTAGCACCCTCAACTAAATGATTCCTCCATAAAACCTTTATGGAAGCTACTTCCTTATTTCTCAACCTCTTAACTTGTCGGTCTAAAATCTCTACCGGAATCTCTTCGTAAGATAGACTCTCATCAACTCCCAAAAATTCTAAAGGATTGATGGATACCGGATCTCCAATGCACTTCTTGAGCATGGAAACATAAAATATCGGGTGAACCGGAGCCAACTCATTCGGTAAGTCTAACTCATATGCAACTTTCTTAACACGTTTCAAGATTTGATATGGGCCCACATATTGGGGACTAAGCTTCCCCTTTTAACCAAACCTCATCACACCTTTCATTGGTGAGATTTCAAGTAGACTCAATCATTAACTTCAAATTCTAGATCCCTTCTTCTAACATCGGCATAAGACTTTTGCCGACTTTGGGTCGTCTTCAACTTCTCTCTAATGAGTTGAACTTTTTTGATGGCATCATAAACTTGTTCGGCACTAACTAGAGCAATTTCACCTACTTCGAACCAACTAACCGGAGATCTACACCTCCTACCATACAATACTTCAAAAAGAGCCATGGCAATACTTGAGTGGTAGCTATTATTGTAGGCAAACTCTATTAATGGTAGATGGTTATCCCAATTACCCTTGAAGTCAATAACACATGCTCTCAACATATCATCTACGTTTTTGATGGTACATTCCGCTTGACCATCGGTTTGAGGATGAAAAATCGTGCTAAGCTTAACCTTATTACCAAGTCCTTTTTGGAATGCCTTCCAAAAGTGTGAAGTAAATTGAGTACCTCGATCTGAAATAATCGACAAAGGAACCCCATGTAACTTCACTATTTCCTTGATGTACAATTTGGCATTATATTCCACCGAAAAGGAAACCTTGACGGAAATAAATTGGGCGGACTTTGTCATTCTATCCACAATGACTCAAATAGAATCATGTTGCCTACGGGTACGAGGAAAACTACAACAAAATCCATCATTCACATCCTCCCACTTCCAAGTGGGGATATCTATATCTTGGGACAACCCTCCGGGTCTTTAGTGTTCGGCTTTAACTTGTTGACAATTCAGACACTTGGCCATAAAACCGACTATATCCTTCTTCATGCCATTCTACCAATAGACTTATCGTAGATCACGGTACATCTTGGTGGCTCCTGGATGAATAGACTACCTAGAACCATGAGCCTTGTCTAGAATTTTCTCTCTCAAGCCATCAACATCCGGAACACATAATCAACCTTGGTACCTAAGCACCCCATCTCCCCCTTGAGAGAAAGCCTCAACGAAATTGTTGAGCACCGACTCACTCAATTCAACTAATACCGGATCAAGGTCTTGCTTGGACTTAACATCCACCACGAAGGATGATTTGGAACCATTGTGGAACGTGACACCCTCCTTGGTGGAATCCACTAGTTGGACACCCAATCGGGCCAACCTATTTACATCACGAACTAACTCATTCTTCCCATCCTCTACATGGGCCACACTATCCATGGACAATCGACTTAGGGCATCCATAACTACATTAGCCTTGCTGGGGTGGTAAAGGGCACTCATGTCATAATCCTTTAATAGTTCTAACCACTTTCTTTGTCAGAGATTCAAGTCTTTTTGAGTAAACACATATTGAAGAGTTTTGTGATCGGTGAAAACATCCACATGGACCCCATACAAGTAATGTCACCATATTTTCAAAGAAAATATTACTGCCACTAATTCAAGATCATGGGTCGGATAATACTTTTCATGTACCTTGAGTTGCCTTGAAGCATAGGCAATCACCTTACCATTTCGCATGAGTACACATCCTAACCCCACTCTCGAGGCATCACAATATATCACAAACCCATAGGTACCCTCCGGTAAGGTCAACACCAGAGCGGAAGTAATTTTATCTTTCAACTGTTGGAAGCTTTTCTCACAAGCCTCCGACCACACAAACTTAGCTTTCTTTTGAGTCAAAGACGTCAACAGAGAAGCAATGGATGAAAAACCCTCAACAAACCTCTTATAGTAACCGGCCAAACCCAAAATGCTTCTAATATCGGTAGGATTTAGAGGTCTAGGCCAACTCTTGACCTCATCCATCTTCTTAGGATCTACCACAATACCCTTGCTTGACACAATATGACCAAGGAAGGTTACAGACCTTAGCCAAAACTCACATTTACTAAACTTCGCATATAATTGGTGTTCTTCAAGAACTTGCAATACAATCCTTAAATGGTCCATATGTTTATTTTCACTCCTTGAATAGATCAAAATATCATTGATAAACACGATCACAAACATATCAAGATAGTGTCTAAACACTATATTCATTAGATCCATAAATGTCGTCGGGGCATTCGTCAACCCAAAGGACATAACCACAAATTCATAGTGACCATACCGGGTCCTAAAGGTCATCTTGGGAATGTCAACCCCTCTTACGCTTAGTTGATGGTAACCCGAACGAAGATCTATTTTGGAGAAATACTTAGCCCCTTGAAGTTTATCAAATAAGTTGATAATCCTCGGAAGGGGATACTTATTCTTTATGGTCACTTTGTTTAATTGACGATAATCAATACACATTCTAAGAGACTCATCCTTCTTTCTAACAAACAATACCGGAGCACCCTATGGAGAGATACTCGGTTGAATAAAACCCTTGTCTAGCAAATCCTTTAGTTGCTCATTCAACTATTTCAACTCAGTCGGAGCCATTCTATAAGGAGGAATGGAGATAGGTTGCATATTCGAAAAAAGATCAATGCCAAAATCTATTCCCGTTCGGGAGGAATGCCAGGCAAGTCATCGGGAAAGACTTCCGAAAATTCATTCACCACGGGGACCGACTCTAGAGAAGGGGTTTCGGACTAAACATCCATTACCCTAACAATAAGGTAAATGCACCCTTTGGAGATCATTTTCCTAGCTTTGAGACAAAAAACAAATTGACCTCTAGGGATATAATTTCCCCTTTCCACTCTAAAATGGACTCATTTGGAAATTGAAACTTAACCAGCCGAGTCCTACAATCAATAGAGGCATAACATGCATACAACCAATCCATACCCAAAATCACATCAAATTCTATCATGTCTAACTCGACCAAATCCACCAAGGTAACCTTATGGAATAAATAAATAGGACAACTCCTATAGACTCTTTTTGCCACTACTGAGTCACCAACCGGGGTAGAAATCGAAAAAGGCTCTACTAACACTTCGGGGAGTATTTCAAACTTCATAGCCACAAAAGGTGTAACAAAGGACAAAGTGGCACCGGGGTCTAACAATGCATATACATCAATAGAAAAGACTTGTAACATACCGGTCACAACATCCGGGGAGCTCTCTTGGTCACCTCGGGATTGATGAGCATAGAAGCAGATCTTCTGGGGAGCATCGGAATTTGAACCGCTAGCAGGAGTTTGCCTATCTTCTCTCCCCTTGGCCGCAAATGTTGGGCAAGTTTTCAATCGATGCCCACTCTTACCAAAACCATAGCAAACACCCATGCCGGCAAGGCATTTACCATCATATCTCTTACAATACTTAGCACATGTAGGACTCACCATAGAAGACCCACCACTATTGCCTCCTTGAGGCTTAAGGTTAGACACCCTATCTTTGTTGACCCTTGGAGCACTAGAGGAGCTTTGGTTGGGGAACCTTCTTTGTTGACCCTTGGAGCACTAGAGGAGCTTTGGTTGGGGAACCTTCTCTTGAACCTTGGTTGCCCTTGACCTTCGAACTTACCTTTGGAAGAATTCTCATCATCGATCCTTGCTCTTTTTACTTCCCGATTCACAGCTTGAGCTTTTGTTCCTCAATTTGTTCAGCATGGACCATGAGACGTGAAAATTAATACTTGGGATGAGCACTGCCAAACGACATTTATTGACTACCAAGTCGGATACCCCCATCACAAATTTGTTCATTTTGGCCCTCGAATCCGCCACTAAGGTTGGAGCATACTTGAACAATTAAGTGAATTTAAGGGCATACTTTTTCACACTTAAACCCCTTTGTCTAAGATTTATGAACTCTTGCATTTTTCATTCCCTCAACTCTAGGGGAAATAACCTATCGAGGAAGACCGACTTGAACAATTCCCAATCTACCGGTCCCGCTCCTACGGGTCTCTCACCCTTCCATTACTCATACCATACTTGAGCCACATCCTTCAATTGGTAGGCGGCTAATTCTGCCTTTTCTTGTGGAAACACTCTCATAGCATCAAGCACTTTAAAGATCTCATCAATAAACCCTTGAAGGGTCCTCCTCCACTTTGGAGCCATAGAACATAGGAGGATTCATTCTAGTAAAATCCCTTATCCTTGAAGCGGTTGTACTTACATTGGGGTTCATATGAGTCCTAGTATCCCTATTGACTTGGGTCGTCATGGCTTTGGTCAATATTTGGAGACCCGGCCTTATTTCCACATTTGTCATAGCCCCTGCATCAATAGGAGCTTGAGGAACTTGAGGTTCTTGGGGACCTTGGGGAGGAACTCCCTCATTCACATTCTTCTCTTCCATCCTTCTTGCGTTCACCCTTGTTGTATTCATATCCTATAAACACAAAAGAAGGGTTAGGAAAAGGACTTCATAGAGTTAAAATTCTAAGGCACACCTAAAGAGTAATGAAAGAATTGAAATTTCCTAAGCATCTTATAGCCTCTCATTCATAAGTGTGGTGCGCTTCACACTCATGAACAAGACTTTACTAGACGTGGTTTATGAGACATCATCCTAGGATCATTCTATATTGTGTGCTCTAATTACCAAGTTTGTTACAACCCAGGGGTACCCCTTAGATGTAACACGGCGTACTCAACCCCGAAGGGTTTCATACAAGCCCTTAGCATATCATAAACATAAAGTCATAGAGATGATGCGAAATTAAAATTTTTTACAATCGAAGTCTTTTCATAAAAGCCAAATGGAAGTCTAGACATTATCTCAAAAGGCCATCTATAATAATTGAATATCAATAAGGGTCTAAGACCTTTACAACATAGTCTTAAAAGGAAAAGTAGAAGAAACTAGGAATGAACAACTTTCGTCCTCAAATCTTGAGGACTCACCAAAAGCGTGAAGAGAATCAATCCATGCTTTACACAAAGGGAGAAGTACACCTCAACGACCAGAACCTACACTTATAGAAAAATGTAGAAAATATGGGTTAGCACATAAATGCACTAAGTATGGTAGCTATGCATAAAATCCTTGAAAACATGTTTAGTTGAAACCATGCATTTTATCAAGTTTAAAAATCATCATGCACATTAGTGAGGAAGCATAAATCAAACCATGTCATAAGCAACCTTAATCAATACTTGTGCAATGCATAGGTAAAATCCCATAATCCTACCTAATACTAAGTACCACTATTAGGTCACCATAATCATGCATATCATACATGCATAATTCATAAGTATTCATAGCATAAGGGAATCACATCACAACAACTCTTAAAGCCTACTTGTGCAATGCATAAATGGAGTCCCATACCCCCACTCATACTAAGTAGAACTTCTTAAGAAGTCATAGTTATAGTTCATGTTCATGTTTGATGAGTCCACAAATTGGACTCATTTAGGGCTATATTTTAATAGAAATTGTGTCCTCAAATGCTTATTTTATCTCAATATCTAATGAAAACCTTTAAGTTTCAGGAATTTGAAGTTTGAAGGAAAGCATGGACACTACTTCGCAAAAAGGAACGAAAAGGCTGAAAAGAACAAGAAAATGAAGGCCTGAGGACCGCCGAGTTCACTTAGTGAACCGCTAAGTTCACTTAGCCAATCGCCGAAGGGATTCACTTCACCTTTTGTTCCAGTGTGTTGAGCCCTAAAGGAAAGGATCAAGTCGGCGGAAAAAGGGAGCAGTCGGCGGATGGCCGAGTAGTTCCGCAAAGCAGTACTATGGCGCCCAATGACCCAGAGCACGACGATGCCAAGGATGGTGCAAGACGGCGATGAACCACAACAAAGGGTGAATCGCCGAGTTAATCGGCGATTCTGACTAATGTCGAAGAATGATCCGCCGCAGCACAGATTTTTGAAAACTATAAATACTCATGGAGAGTTATAGCTTAGTATCAGTTTTCATAGTATTATCAGACAATATCATATTCTTAATATAATTTTAGTACTTTTTATTTTTTACTTTCAAGTTTGGAGAAGGTTTTGAAAAACTTGAAGAAGAAGAGGGTTTCATCTCTTCCAATTTGGAAATGGGTCTCTTGGATTCTTATTTCTTTGCTCAAATCAAGACTTTTTTCTCTATACCCATTTGATTTCAACATCATTAAAGGTATAAATTTCTATCTCTTGATGTGTGGCTAAACCCCCCCCCCTCCATTCTTGGGGTGTGATTTAGCAAGTGTATTGATATTATTGTTGGGTCTTGCTTGATGATAGGTTAGATGTATTTTAATGGGTTTGTAATTGCAAATACAAAGCCACTTGTGTGTTTTCAGCTTGCTCGAGAGGGAGGTCGCAAAACCAAAACCACTAGACTGATGGCCTAAGGAGTGGGTCAACATGAGGTTCAGCCCGAGAGGGTGAGCCCTAGTCCCATATCCTAACACTCAACTTGAGAGAGTGAGTGGGGTAAGGCGTAGGCTGGTCTTCATGCGGCAAATGGGTGTCCGAGAGGAACGCATTTGAAACGGGGTAAGTTGCCCGAGAGGGAACTTATTTCCATCTAAAGCTTAGCCTAGTCACTATTATCTTGCAAATTTCCCATCGAAAGCATGTACCCAACTATTTATCTCAACTTGTATTGAGGTCACACCCCAAGAAATCTTCCCCATACTTGATTTTCTTGCTATTTTTACTATTTTTACTACACTTGTGATAAAACCCCCAAATTGATATTTGACACTTTTGTGTCCCTCATAAATTTAATATGTTTTTAATCGTTAATGTCTTTAGCTACGACTAGTTAGAACTTAATTTTATTTCTCTATTAATTCTCAAAACCAATCCCTTGGGACACGACCCCAACCCTTGGTTGGGTTACTATATTAGTGACAATCGTAGACACTCGAACTATAGGTTAGTATCGTTGGTCATGATAAACATAAAAATGGCACCGTTGCCGGGGAGAGGTGTTACTCGAGAATTTTTAGATTAGTAGAATTTTTGTTCTTCTAAGTTGTAGTTTCACTAACTTTACGTTTAAGTTTTGTTTTTCGTTGAGTTGTCCATTTAGATGAGAATGGCTGAGCAGAGTAGTGGAAAATTGGTTGAAATGAGCCAAAGAGTCCAAAAGGACCTCACGCTGACCACACTGGCATCTCAGCTAAACGACTTGGCCACCAAATTCTCAGAGGTAGAAATCCAATGCAATAGAAAAGGGAGGTACATACCCCCTCATGAATGGAGGAATTCTAGATATGGGGAAAAAATCATGTCGAGGACACACTTCAAATCATTCTCAAAAAGATCACTGATCAAGATTGGGTGTTGGAAGAAATGAAGGAGAATATTAAAGTGTTGAATCAAATGATCGAATCTCACTCTAGATCAATCTAGCTGATCAGGTCACTCCTGAGTTTTGCAGTGCCTCATCTCCACCCAAATGACATATTGGGGTCACCTAGTGACACTAGGGCTAACCCCAATAACGGAGAATGAGACAGGATTTGCGTCGTGCCACAACGTAAAATAAGGCGCTTCTTGGGAAGCAACCTAAGGTTTTACTACTTTTAATTACTATGTTAGAATAATGGCGTGTTATTTTTGTAGGTTAAAGTGAGAAAGGTGTTGAAAAGTACAAGTTGGCGAGCCAAGGATCTAGTTAGCGAATCGCTGAACCTATCGGCGATTCTGATGTAATCCGCCGTTGTAGCCCCAAAATAAGGGATGTCCTGTAAAACTCGGTGAGATGAGTATGCGTTCAGCGCGCCATCGAGTTGATCGGCGACAAGACTAACATCGCCGAATGGATAAGAACTGAACGGTTATATAAAGGCAAAAGGACAAAAAATTTGAATTTCTCATTTTTCCTCGTTTCAAACTCCTCAAAATCACACCAAAGGTATTATTTCCTAGATTGTTGCTTACCATTAGTATTGTAGTGGATAACTAGTGCTTGGGGTTGGATTTTTTTGCTGCCTAGCGTTTCAAAAGTAAATTTGATCGGCATTAAAGGTTAGTCCCTAAAACCCCAAATTTATGTTGAAAGTTTTGTACTCATTTGCGATGATTTTTTGTTAGTGATGTGTGTTGGGCCTCTCTGATAGGATTAGAATGATTTCATGCCTATTTTACTTTGAAAATTTTGCATGTGTTGTCTGATTGTTGAATGCTCGTAATCTGTGTGCTTTTTAATGAGAGGGGTAATGATTGCATGTTGGTTTGATTGATTAGGTAAAGTCTGAGTATCCCATGTTTGTGCTAAATGTCAAAAAAATTCTTAATGATAGAGAGAGTGACACAGCTCTTAAGAGCAAATATAGTCAAATGGCCAAATGCGGAAAGTATGGAAAAAATCTAGGTATTCCGGAGTGGTGGGTAGTATGGGTCTTGTTCGAATTTCATTAGTGCATGCTTTGATTTTGCTTTTGGGGTTTGCGGGATTGAATTCGAGAAGATGGATCGAAAATGGGCACGTTTGGACTATTCGGCGAGCTGAGTCGAGATCGACGAATCGTTCGGTGATTCGCCCAATGTCTCCATCTCGCCCTTAGTATCAGGTCTAGTTGGATGAGACTATAACTTTTGGCGAAAAGCCAAGAGTCGCCGAACGCACTCGGTGAATCGCTAAAAGTACTCTTGATCGCCCTCTGCATGCTACCCTTGAGACCCTTATGCACTGTAACTTTCTGCGAACAAACCCTTGCTCGCCGAAAAAGGTTCGGCAACTCGCCAATCCACTTGGCGAGCCTTTCTGTAGCAAATTGTGTGTGATGTTATTTTTCTTCCCTAACTCCTCCCAAATCTTTTGTAGATATGGTGCGCACCAATTTAACTGAGCAACCACATAAAAAGGCTAAAGGCATTACAATCAATGAAGGAGGATCAAACCCTCGGAAGAGAAAAAGGGATGACCTTCAACCGGGAGATAAAGGCAAACGAAAGAAGCACATAGCTAGGAAGGGCACAAATATTGAACCAGATTTTTCTAAGGCGGATGATAAGCAGTGGTTGATGAGTAGAAGAGATGAACTCAGGGATAGAGCTCAACCCACATCAACTGGAACCCCTTCAACTGCCACTCCCCCGACTATTGAATCAGAGCCAACTCCAGCACCACCCCCAGTGACCCCACTATTCCTTCGTGGAAACGTGGATTCTACACAGCCATAGACTCATTTCTAGCGGTCCATGAAGTGGACAGAATAGCTGCGGGTAACATCGCTGCATAAGCTAGGAATGATAGTGCGGGAACCATTGTCGCATTCCAGGCTAATGCATCAGGCCACAATGCCCCGATAGATGGAGCAAGCGTGTAGACAGGATCCCCTCTTTACCTCTCTCTCTATCTTTCTTTATTCTCCCTATTGGATATTCATCATTTGCATTTGAGGACAAATACTTTTTTTTGTGGTGGGGTGAGGCCCACACCTTTTGTGTTGACAAACTCGTGTTTTGTTTATATTTGGGTTGTTATGTTTAAAATTGTTTTCACACTGCTTTTTGTGGATGTTTGAGCTCATGGCTCCCTTTGTTTTTAAATTACAAAAATGATTTTGACCTTGAACCTTTCGAAATTTTTTGCCACCTCTCGTGTGTTGAAAGTGGCTGTTCTTTTGCAAAATTTAAGTCTCAGTCTCTATCAATACTGATGACTTGAATAGTGCTATCAATCGAACAAACATTAATGCGCGGCTACGACGAGACCAAATGAAGTTGCATAGACAATATGTGAACTCTTTGCATCTTGTTGTGATTAGCCATTTATCAAATAGATTCTCTTGTAATGACCGTTGCATACTAGCGAAAGTGTGGAGTCTTGTTTGACTTAAGTGTCGATGCCTTGTGTGATTAGCTTACTTTGAACCATGCATGAATAAACCCAGAATTTGCCCCGTTAGTTTGATTGATTTAGAAAGGTGTGCTCTTGAAATGATCTTAGGCAACTTTAAAGAGTGTGAACCAAATTTAACATATACCTCTTTTATGGCCTACCCATGAGCGTGTGAAACTCTCTTGAACACCCTTTGAGCCTTACCTTTCTTTGGAAGAACCTTGATGAGCCCTAGACCTTACATGACCCACTACTTATAATCCTCTTAAATTGTGATTTAGTGAATAGCCAACTTAGGCCAAAAGTTAAAGGAGAGGTCAAGAAGTGCAAGAAAAGTCTCCCTTAACCCATGGTATTGTAAAACAGAATGGAAACCTTTCAAAAAAAAATTGTGGAATAAAAAGTGCAAAAAAAAAGAATCGGGTTTCCAAACAATACATGGAGAGAGAATAAAAGGATGACTTAGAGGCACTAGAAGAAAAAGTGATAAGGGGAGGGAAAATGACGTTTTGAGAACACCACACTTCACGAGGATGAAGAAGTCACTGAGCCTAAATGGTCATACCTTTGCACTCAACCCCATTACAAGCCTTGAAAAGACCTTTTTGATCTTGAGTAATCCAATTCGAAAGTCGATTGGAAGATAAGGGCAAACCTATGGGTGAAAACATGCATTGTGTTCCTCTTTTTGAGTGTGAGCGTTCCATCTGATTCTTGATCTTGAATTGATTAACCTCTATGTGTGAATATGGAATCATTCTTTATGTGAGGGTATTTAGATACTTTTTGTTGAGCTTGAACTTGCACAAGTAGCAAGTATTGTGAGCATGAGAATCTTTGGTAATGGTGTGTCACAACTTGAATCTTTGAGTACACAATTGAATCTTCGCATAAGTACGTAGTTTGAAGTCTTTTTGTGTACATTCATGATTGAGTCTTCTGTAGCACTGTTTGAGACACCCTTTTTGAACAACTGAACTTGAGTTTGCTTAAGGATAAGCAAGAGTTTAAGTTGGGGGTGTTGATGAGTCCACAAATTGGACTCATTTAGGGATATATTTTAATAGAAATTGTGTCCTCAAATGCTTATTTTATCTCAATATCTGATGAAAACTTTTAAGTTTCAGGAATTTGAAGTTTGAAGGAAAGCATGGACACTACATCGCAAAAAGGAATGAAAAGGCTGAAAAGAACAAGAAAATTAAGGCCTGAGAACCGCCGAGTTCACTTGTCGAATCACCGAGTTCACTTAGCGAATCGCCGAAGGGTTTCATCTCGCCTTTTGTTCCAGTGTGCTGATCCTTGAAGGGAAGGATCAAGTCGGCGGAAAAAGGGAGCAGTCGGCAGATGGTCGAGTAGTTCCGTGAAGCAGTACTATGTCGCCTAATGACCCAGAGCACGACGATGCCAAGGATGGTGCAAGACGGCGATATTTCTCTCTCTAGAAATCTTGAAGAGGAAATAGTCAACCTAGGGCTTCAAGTCAAGCCTCCAATTCCACCATTGGAGGCAAGCTTTGGGCATTGAGGTATGATGCTTATCGTGACCAACGACACTAACCTACGGTACGAGTGTCTACGATCATCGATAATATAGTAACCCAACTAAAGGTTGGGGTCGTGTCCCAAGGGAGTGGTTTTGAGAATTAATAGAAAAATAAAATTTAGCTCTAACTAGTCATAGCTAAAGACACTAATGATTAAAAACATATTAAATTAAAGGGGGTGACACAAAAGTGTCAAATATCGATTTGGGGGTTTTGTCAGAAGTAGTAAAAACACAAAAATAACAAGAAAATCAAGTATGGAGGAAAGTTCTTAGGGTGTGACCGCAATACAAGATGAGATAAATCGTTGGGTACATGCTTTCGATAGGAAATTTGTAAGATAATAGTGACTAGGCTAAGCTTTAGATGGAAATAAATTCTCTCTCGGGCAACTTACCCCGTTTCAAATGGGTTCCTCTCGGACACCCACTTGCCGCATGAAGACCATCCTACGCCTTAACCCACTCACTCTCTCGAGCTGAGTGTTAGGATATGGTACTAAGGTTCACCCTCTCGGGCTGAACCTCATAGTAAAAATGCCTCAAAATAATACTAAAAATAACAAAATACTACTAAAACTTATCAAAAAATGATTGCCAAAAGCGGCGGACTACGTCGCTTTTTTAGGTCAAAACTGACATAAAAGCGACGAAGTCAAGTTCACCATTTTTTGGCCCTACCATCCCAAAAATCGACGAACTGCGTCGCTTTTTTTAAAAAATATATATTATTTTGAATAACGTGACATCGTCCGTAGCTTTTTTTAAAATTTTAATTTTTTTTAATTCACAATAAGTGATGCAGTCCGTCGCTTTCCTAAATTTTATATTTTTTTCAAAATCTTGTAAAGAGAAGCCAACTGTCACTTTTTTTAAAAAAAATCAGGAGAGTGACATAGTCTGTTGCTTTTCTGGAAATTTGATTTTAAAAAATCCAGAAAAGTGAAGGACTAAAGGACCCTGTCTGTAATTTATCTGGGTATTTTTTTTTTAAATGTAGAAAATTGACGGACAGAACCATCGTGTCTGTCGCTTTTTCTGCATTTTTCTGACAGTAGAAACGGAAAGTTTCTACTGCTCACCTGCAAATTCAATTTAATTCAAATCAATTTAGCCCAATCAAACAAAATACATAATAAACATGCTACACAAAATATAAAATAACAAGCTTAAATAACCTTTAAAAATAGCTAAATCACAATTTAAAGACTAATAAAGTCTTTCAAAATTTGTTTCAAAATTTTAAAAAAAATCGTAATCTAAAGAGATTGAAGCTAATTAGGGAGTGGAATCTATGAAATCATCTTCATCCTAACTCTCGTAGTCGATCCCAACAGCAGGAGACGATGTAGCAAATCGACGAGCGAGGTTCAATACTTGTTCTTTGATTTTTTGAACGGTCAACTCATGTTTTCTTGTTGAGCAACTCTTCTTCGCTCAGACTCTGTCATTGGTGCTGTAAGTTTTGGTATTTGAGTCGATATAGTAGCTATCTGAACATTGTCTAGTGCCTCAGCTTGTAGTAATGATCCAATACCTTCTAAGCTTGACTGGAGTCGTCGTACATCGTTTCAAGAGCCTTGACCATAGACTCTACCCTTGTGTGTGTGCCTACCACTTTCTATGTCCAAATTTGAGTGGATAGTTCAGATGCCATTTGGACTGAACTATCTGGATTCTCATTCACATATGGATGATACTCTCATGCATATTAAAAATTAAAATTAGCATCAGACTGTATACTATATATATATATATATATATACTATTCATATTCCTTATTCATATTAAATAACTTACAAAAGTTCGTTCGACTCTTTTCTCTACCCACACATTGGATCCGACTCATTTTCTTTCTTCTTTACATAAGTCCTCTTGAAAACCTCATATTCAAGGGGAGTGCACCCCATTTCATTTTCCTACAAATTAAAAATGAAATTTATAAAGATATTAATCAACTAATTATTTAATTAAAAGTTTTAATTAGGACTTACCATCTCTTGTAATTGTTTTAACGCTCTTTGCATCTCCGGTGTGCAACGAGCCACCCTTAAGAATGTCTCTAGCCTTTTTGACTTATTGGACATTTCCTTGAACTTATCGGTGTTCCTATATTGACACAATTGATCAAAAACAACAGGGAACATCCTACCTGGACGCTGATCAGTATCCCAAACTTTCTTTAGCTAGCTAGACAGTCTAACGGATGTTCTCCTCTCAAATGTGTTCTGAATGACCATATTATACCTCAATTCCCAAGAACACACAATCTAAAAATAATTTGAATAGCATTACATAGTAAAAAAAGTAAAGTATACTAAAATTATTAAATTTAACTAAAAACTATATACCTTAAATTCATTAAACATTGTCTGACATATACTTTTTGGGATCTCTCTTCAAGACTGACAAGTATGTGTAAACAATCTTATAACACACTCTTTTAAAGCCCGAGCAACATCCTTTACAGGAGTCAACCTGCGAATCTCATAATAAACATGTTAGTTCATGAATAATATATTAACTACAAGAAATATATAATATAAAGTTACAAATAGATAACAAAATAAACATACGATGATCCATCCGACTCAATCATGACTCTTCCAAGCATGTCCCTTTGTCCAAGTGCTAGAGAAGACGTCTTATCTTGTGTAGCACTAGGTGCAGGTGTAGATTAAGGTGATACACTAAGATGCACATAATGGTTGGTCATTGGAGGCTTAATCTTTATAACAACCCACCAATTAGCTTTATCTTTACACAATGGTTATGGAGCGTAATACACTTGTTTAGCATTTTGTGCAATGATAAAACGGTCATAACTTTGTATTTTCTGGTGTGCCTAATTTCAATTATATTATGTTGTTGGTCCACATTTATGCCTCTATGTGACAGGTCAAACCACTTACACAGAAACCATATGATCTTCTTTTTAAGCCAACATGAATACCTCTTGTAAACCGCTTGAACCCATCAAACTTAATTGTCTCCTAGATATTTGGGTAGTCACTCATGACCCTATCATTAGAAAGTCACCTCTCCCAAAATATGGTATGTTCTCTTTCCTCTTTGAGCCAATTGAGGGATTTTGCAGCAATGATGGGGAAGAACACATGAGGCATGTGACTGAGCTTAAGATGTTTGTGGCACCTTGGACCAGATATTCGCCCTTGTTTTGCCACCAGCTTCGTCTAGGCTTCACTCACGTGTGCAGAAGAGGGCTCATTGTTAGAAATCCCTGTGTTTCTCTTCAGATGGGTGGAAATGAGGAGTCGTGCTCATAGTCGGAGTTCACTACTCTCTTGCATTTTGTTTTTGCCAAATTCTAAGAGGTACAACATTTCAAAACAATGATGGGGTAAAGGTTAGTAAAATATAATCTAAAAAAACACATCTCAAAATAGGATCTAAGGCTCATCGACTGAGAAGGAGATTTTCCAAACAGATTAGGCGAGCTAATGCGAGCTCATCGAAGTTGATAGAACATGGCTTAGTTTAACTAAAACATAAAGGGTTGAGTGAACTATGTTTGGGTGGGTGATAACGCTCAAATGTACTCTTTAAAACTAATTAAAATATACAACAGTCTTAGTCAATAAGAATATCCAAAGTTGTCGGTGCCATTCGATAAAGGCTATCCACGGCCCGTGGATGGGACCACGGATGTGGGTGTGGTACGTGGTTGGTCACCCAAACTTCAGGCAGAAAGTGCAGACCCACGGCCTGACCAACGGACTGTCAAGGGATTCATGGTCTGTAGTCGAGGGTCCGTAGGTCAGACCCCCAAATCATAGCTTCTGACGGCAGTCGACGGTGGTGCAGGACGGACCGTCGGTCAGTCCACAGTCCGTCTGTAGGTGTCCGTAGGTCGTTATGTCAAGAGTTATTTTACGGGCAGTTGAGTCTTTTTCTAATTAGTCTAACCTAATACTATGTCGTTTTACCCCTCACTAAGACCCATATATAAGTTTTTTAACCCCCAAATTTCCCCATTAGAAATCACTCTCTCAAATTTCTGAAAGAAGAACAAGACTCCTCTCAAAAATATTTCTCTCTCTAGAAAGCTTGAAGAAGAAGGATTCAACCTAGGGTTTCAAGTCAAGTCTCCAATCCTCCATTAAAAATATGCAATTGGCTTTGAGGTACGATAGTTTTCATCCATGGATTCCTTCCATTAATGGAGTTCCCAAATTCTCCTATTTCAAAGTTAGAAATCCCCAATTTAGTTAGGGTTTTCTTCATTTTCCATGGGTTCTCTTGATTATTGACTTAAATAATTAAATTATGATCTCTTAAGCATGAATTGATGAAATAGTATGATTTTATGATGAATTCTCCACGAATCCATGTAATTCCTATGTTTTTCAAGTTATGATTATATGATGTGGGATTTTTATTATAAAGGAAGAGTTTTATGAAATCAAGCATGTATTGATAGAATTACATGAATTTATGATGAAATTCATGTCTAACCCATGTTTTCTACATATTGATGGTTGAAAGTGGGTTTTGAACATTGAAAGGTAAATTACGGAATTATGCATGTTCTAATGAAATCTATGCAAAGGTTTTAAGAATACTTTGAGAGTCTTATCACTGATGATGCTGTTGTTGTGTTGTTGAAATGACCTTCTCATATACACATGAAAGCATTATTGTGAAAGGTTTTCTCGCATAATAAGGATTCTAAGGTTGAAAGGTCTTCTCACCTAATTGAATCAAAGATTACCAGCTATCCTAATGAAACCTAACTTGGATTGGTTATTGAATGATACCATTCCATGGATTTTTTTTCTTATTTAATAGAAAGTCAATACCTAAATTTCCATGCTAAGAACTTCGGCAAACCATATCAATGGATTGCAGATGAATCATTTATGAAAAAATTAAATAATCTCAAATTGTTGCACAAAAGAGATCCCAAAGAATTTATAAGAAGTGAATGGTTGTGATTTATGACCAAAGAAACATGAAGATTGAAATTGTTGTGACTATTCATAGTAAAGAAGTCTTTTTTTAATAAATAAGATATGTAGTTTCATTTAAACGGTATTAATGTTCTAAAATGATACAAGCAATATTGATGTATGTATGTGATGAAAATTGTAAAAGGAAAATATGTGTGTGAATTGATGAATGATTTTTAACAATTTATTCACCAACTCTTTCTTATATGTCACCTTGAATTTTGTAGAATTTTGAACTTAATAAGCTTTTGCAAATAACATTTGAGATTTTTAAAGAAGAAGAAGAGTAGAAAACTTAAAAATCGTAGATTAAAAGTGAGAGGAAACCCCTCTATTTATAGCTAAGAAATAGTAGTATGAATAGGTACCTTATAAGAAAAGTCATAACATTCGAAAAAGTCAATGTTCATCGGAAAAGTCACAAATCATCAAAATAGGCATAACCCTTTGGAAAAGACACAACCATTACAACCCTTCAAAAAAATCGGAACTCATCGTATATGTCACATCCCCTCAAAAAAGTCACAACGCTTCGAAAAAGTCACAACTCATTGGAAAAATCACAACCCTTTAATTTGAAAAGGTGTCTAGTTTTAATATATTATAATTAATTAAATAAATAAATAAAATAAAATTGAGTAATTTTAATTGGGGATATTATAGTAATTTGACATTTATGTTTGGGAGCTCATACTTTTAAGGGAGCATATATAGATATAGATAGATAGATATAGATATAGATAGATATTACTGAACAAATGTATATTTGAGACCATATTTTCTAAAATCATATCTAGAAGGATACATATCTGTAAATCATGTTATCTAAGAATATTATAATGATAATATCAAGAAAACATAAAATAAATAAAGTAAATCTTTTAGGTGGGAGTTTCTCTTAACCGGCATACATCATGTGAGCTAATGATGCACCAACTTACAATCTCAGGTGGGAAGGGTTGCCTTATACCTTGTCAGGGTATCGAACTTGTTTGTCTAATGTGGATCCACTAACCTGAGCCTCTCAGGGCTAAATGATAAACCAACAAAGTGGTGAAACATAATCCTACGATGGCACATAATTCTGAAACTTGGGCTATCTAGAACCTTCATTCACTCGGTGCTAAGTACTACTCCCAAAACATACTATCTAAATAGCTCATAATATCTATTAGCTTATCTAGAAGCTTATAATGAGTCGTGCTCAAAAATCTTTTTCTAAAACAGATCTTGCTATGAGACTATGCTCAAATATGTGAGATGAAACTCAAATTATTCTTTCTAAAATCATATGCTAAAATCTCTGTCTAAGACATTTTTCAAATCATGAGAAATTTTCTATAACATGTATAACTTATACAATCTTAAAATACTTTTTACAATAGCATAAGGACTCTAAAATTTCATGCTTTGAAATATAAGGTTCATGAATCATAAGTTACATCGTGTCAATAACTCATAAGAATGGCCATGAGAAATCCTACAAAGTATAAAAAAAAAAAAAAAAAAAAGTAAAATAGTCAAGAATTCATAATCATGAATAAATAATTCAAGAAATCATGTAATTCGGATCATAAATATGATGAATTCTAAAGTGGGTTGGGTAACCCTAACTATGGAATTAAGTTCATAAAAATTGAGAAATCTTGGACATGAGGATGAAAGAATTCCTCATTAAAGTCCTATATACCTTAGTAGGGAAGCTTGATGGAGAATATTGAAAGATGAACCCTAGCCTTGATGTTTCTTGAAGTTTTTGAGCGTAGAGTTTTAGGAGTGAATGAGAGGATTTAATTATGAAAAAATTGATTTTCTACGCATTTAGGGCTATTTAGATGACTCTCTAATGGGTTTTAGGACAAAAATATTGTTAAAAAAAAATAATAAGAACTGAAAGTCGGAATTTTATTCCAGCGTACAGTGAGGTCTGTATCCACTCCGTATCATAGAGCTTTTGCCAGGTTAGAGCGTCTCTAGTAAATCAACCATAATTGTTTACTCGAAACTCAGATTGATGCAAACGTGGCAGTGTTGGAAAGAAGACTCATAGTTCTTAAATTTGATAGATTATAGGTCACCTAACTCTTAATATTCTAAGAGATATGATTGTTTGAAGTTGACCCTTATATGGACTCATGTGAAAACTTAGCCGATAGTAATGCTTTGAATTTTACTTGGTGTTAGAGGTCCCTTATGACCCTAAATCACCTCCGATACCCTTTCTACATCTAGTAAAGAACCTTAAAATACCATGAACAAGTAGGACATCATCCAGTGCAAGTTTATATACTTACGACGAACGATTAAGATTCTAAGAGTAGAGTTGCGACGTATTACTTTTTGCTTCTTGAGATTCAAACTTTGTGAACTTTGTACAAATATTTTAACAGGTATTTTTCATCATATTGACATGAGAAGAATACAACTTTAATATGTGGAAAATGTCACATTTTTATCCATAGTTAATTCAAGTTTCATTTACATGAAAGGAAATGAGTTTAACGGTTAGTTTATGTCGACAAAAAAACGAAAGAGTGAATTTGGCCATTTTTAGATAGTTAGCGAACGTCTTTTGCTCACCATGATAGTAAAAGAATGTTGTTGAAATTTAGAGTATATTTGAGAGGACAAGGTGAGAAGAAATAAGGAATATGAAAACAAGTAGTTCAGACCTCATTTTCATATGATGAAACTTGGAAGAAGGACAAGAATACGTGGGCCAATTACATAAAATATGATAGATAATTTGTTAGTCTTAAGCTTATCAAAGAAGTTCTTCTAAATAATATAATATAATAATAAAGGCTACTAGGATTTATTTGACATGGTTGATAAAATTTAAAGAAAAAATGTCCAATTCTTGTTTACTTATATAGCCCCGCAACGCAGGAATAATTACATTAATATTTGTCAGAAAATTAATAATCTAAAACAGAAATTTTAAAAAAAAAAGACTTAAGAGGTTTAAGAATGACTTTTTTAAAAAAAGGTATTGCTTATATTACAGATTTGGGGAAAACGGTGACAATCTTCATCATTATACAACAAGTCACTCATAGATATTTGCAAATTTTTTCTAATGTTAATCCGCAAGAAAACATTGTAATTTATGGGGCAAAAATCACACATTTTCAAAATAGATACATCTCTAATGGACAAACACATTAAGTTTTATTTGAATAAAAAATTAAAATTAAAATCCAAATAAAATTGAATTTTAGTTGATACAAATAATTTAAAACAAATGTTTATTTTAAAGCCCAAGTTGTAATCTTTGATATATAACACAAGTACATAAGAATATTCTTAATTAAATGATAAAGTGGGGATGGGCTTAAAAATGAAATTAATCATAAGAGAAAATCTGATGTTTCATAAATACATGACAAACTATACAACAATATATAGAGATATATAATAAAAGCAGACACCATTTTAGTTTTTATTTTGAGGTATAAAATAAGAAAATGTATCATGGGTGGTAAATCTTATTACCACATTTGCATTTCCATGCAAGAAGATAGCAGTTAGTGTCATGTTCAGAAGAAGAGGCTGAGCCAGCTTTATGTTTTCCTTGGCGAATGGGTGCAATTAGTGTAGCCATGCAAGGGCTGCAGTTGAAGCATTTGGCATAGCCCATAAGTTATGAATATGTCAATATTTTTGTATGATGCAATAAGATCGTAGAAATTCTATCTTCTGACTTTTTTCTTATAAGTCATAGCTCATAAGTTATGAATATATCAAAACATGCTCTAAAAAAAATAGTATTATCAAAGATATCCCATCTGAATAAGTCAAATAAGAGTTTTATCGAATTTTATGGAAAAACGTAAATAACATTTGTTAAAACATCTTACCCTTCACAACAATATTACTTAAAAGGCCGTGAAATATTAAAAAAGCAATACAAAATATATTGAAAGCTTAAAAGATTGGATAATGTGTGATCCTTAAAACTAATTAATTAATTAATCTAAATAGAAATGTTAAAATTTTAGATTATAATAATTAGTATCCTTAAACTGTCCAGGTAAGTTTTAAAACTACCTATTTTGTTTCTAATATTAAACTTATATTTTTAAAATTAATTAACCACTCTCAAATAAAAAGTATATGTAACTGTTTTTAAAAAATAATTTTTATAATTTTAAATAGTTTCTTAATTCCTTATTCGTAGGAGCCCTTTTTGCGCAATGCATATGAAATGCCCTACTTGATGAGGGAAATATTTTCTCTCTTTCAATGTACACACATAATATTATTATTATTAATAGAGTATATAGATTCTTCTGCATTAAAAAAAAAATCGAGGATTTTAAAATTCATAGACAACTCATTTTTTATATTAATATATATAGTCATAGAATAAAAATGTTTACATTAAAATATAATTTTACGTATTCAATTAATAATTATTATTATTTTACATTTTAGACAATTTATTTACAATTATTTTTAAGCTAGGTAGATAACTATAAACATCTTTTCCACAATCCGTTTATGTAAATATCCACGATTGACCCCACCACTTTATCATAGGCCTACATCTTCTCCTTGTCTGCCTCTTTTGTAATTTAAGTTTTTTTTTTCAAAATTTTTACAAACAATTTAAAATAAACTCAAATCTGAAATTCAAAAGTTTAATTAGTTAGAAAGTTCAATTTTAAAAATTATTATATTATATTCTATTTAAATTCTATAATTTATATTAAATGTTCATTCAAAATATCATCGAAGTTTGTGGGGAAACAAAGTTACTATATTTTTTTAGTCCATTAATTAATAACTTTAAATGTACATTTGTGTATATCATTGTCATGTGGTTTTTTAAAAAAAAAAATCTTTGCAATTTATTTTTTAAATTTTATTTGTAAAATTAAAAAATTATTATTTATTATTATTATTATTATTATTATTATTATTATTATTATTATAATTTTAAAAAATAGCATTTCATAAATATATATTATTGAATAATGAATAGATAAAATAAAGAAGTCTAACCTTTAGTACACTCACCGATTTCAAAGTCTATAATCCATTGAGAATAACAACAATATAGTAGATTCTCAATCTCTGTTTGTTAATATTGACCGATAAGCTATTCCATTAAATCTAACATATTGTCAGAAAACATTAATTTTTTTATGAAAAACACAACAAAGAATTTAAACTTCATTTATGATTACCGTTGGTGATTACTATTGTTAGATGTCATAAGTACTAATCTGTAAATCTATCAACAAAATCGAAAGAAATTAAATTAATACTTGAAGGCATTGATAAGTGTTAATCATGTAAAAATCAATAATATAAAGCCTGAAATTCATAAAAGAAGTTGTGTAGATATTGACCAAGAATATATATATAATGTTGTAACAGATGAAAATATCTTATTTAAAAACTGTACAAAATAATAGTAGACAAACAATTAATTAGAAAGAAAAGAGGGTGAAGAAATAATTATTGCAATAAATCGGTATAATAGAGATATTAATTTTATTTATGATCAACATGCAAATAATAATATCCCATCATTTAGTAAACTATTGCAATTAATTTCTTATCAATGTTATCATTAATATAGTCTAATGACTGAGAGTCTAAAATATCAAAGTATAGTTGTGGTAAAGATCATAAGAACATCTTAAACTTCAAACTAACAAATAAAATTGTAATAACTACATAAATGTATGTTGAGAGTGCAAGGAAAAAGAAATTCATCACACTATAAAATTGTACACCAAATAAATTCTCTAAATCTGAAAAAATATTGTTATGTCTCAATGAATCGAAAAAAAGAAAAGAGAAGAAGATCAAACTAAAAATTAAATCAGCAATGGGATAAAAGCAATATCAGTAAATGTATCTTTATTCAATTGTGCCAAATTATGAATCTGCATGTATTTCTGAAAACGTTGATGTCTTTGATTTTCTGAATTTTTTAATTGTATATAAATAGCAATAGAGAAAAAGGTAATGGGTAGAGCAGTTTTTAACCACTTTAAATTCAAATACAAAAAGTAACTAACTTGTCATTTTAGAATAAAAATTAGTATACGTATCCGCACGATGCGCGGTTATTTTATTAAAAAATTAAATTATTAAAAAAATTACACATTTAAGAAGATAACAACAAAAAATTAATATGATTTATGCGAGTGCTCTCAATACAAACAATATTATATGTTCTACAATCTTTATTGTAAAAATTATTAATAACAATTTTTTGTATTAAACCATTATGGTACTTTAGTTTTAAGCGAGTTCATTGTACAATTTTCATTATCCCTAATACTCTTTTTGTAAATATTGTTTGTTCTATGGTTTAATAGTTTTCCTCTTATAGAATTTTACATGTAATAGAAATAAAATTATATTAATTAGAATTCAAAATATAAAAAGAGATATTCATTGTTTCAATATTTTTGCTTATTAGAAATCTACCGAAGTGTTTTTTATATAATATGTGATAAGATGCTAAAATTTAATTCCACTTTATTTTCAATTTAGAATTTGAGATTATATTCAAATAATTGTATTTCCTATATGAAAATTTAGTTTTTATTTTTTATTTTTTATTGTGTTGCTAGAAATTCTTTCATTATATAACTTCTTTTTTTTCATTATATAACTTTGTTTATTCCTAACTTTATCTATTAAGAATTAAGTTACATGATATTATATATTGCATGACTTCTTTATACATTATAATTCTCTCTCTTTTTAATTCTTTTTCTTCAATGATATTTTTACTAACTTTTTCATTTTTTATTTCATTTATAGTTCAAATAATGTCATTACTAAACTCGGATTATGAAATAATTCCCTTACATATAAAAATTTGAGTTTTACCTTCAAAATTGAAATATTCACGTGATAATTTTGGATTTTATTTTTATTTCAAATATGTTTCTCGAGAGTTTTTTTGTTGATTAAACATTTTTATTTTTGTTGTTATGAAGTACGATTTCAATTACATGAGCTTATTCATATAGTATGATTTTATGATATTTCAAAATACTTTCTCATCTCAAATTTAAATGTTTAGACTTTTACATTGAAATATGTGTTTATATGTTTTTCATTTTCTTATTCATATCTATTGTTATTGTGCTAACCATTTGTAATGTGTTTTTTTTATAAAAAAAAATCATTGTCCTTCTCTATTAATCATCTTATAATATTATGCAGAAAAACATATAACTTCTTACTTTCAAACTTATACGAAATTCTTATTATACTTTTATTTTATTAATCAAAATTCTTTCATTATTTAAATTTAACAAATGTAATTTCAATTACTATATGAAATATAATCTCATCCAAATTAGAGAGTGAATGTAGTATATTAACTTTTATAACTAAAATTTAATAACTTTTTAGCATAACTTGTATTATCAACGAAGGATGAAGGATGAGAAAAGTGCAATTTTTTAAAAATAAAAAATAAAAAATAAAAAAAGTAAAAATTTATATCAATAATTACCTAAGGTATGACGGCATCTTCATTTGCGAATCATCTGAAGTCTTTCATCTTCTCCGTCAATATTCATATTGATTTTATTCTTCATCATTATTTATATTAATTTTATTCTTTCAAAATGAAACATCAATCGTAAAAGAATATGAAATCAACATAAATAAAGAACGCCAATCAAATTTAAATGGTAATTGAGTTTAGTATGTAAATTCATCTAATAATCTAATAAATCTAATAATCTAATAAATCACTTAAAAAGAGACCATTTTAATTTAACATAAAAATGAACAGAAAAAGGCTAAATTATCAAAAAAGAAAATATTAGATGTCATGCAAAGTATTAAATCGACGAAACAATTATCATAACAGTAATTTATGTATCAAAAATATTAAAAGATGGCGTACATGGTCCAACTATCATAAAATTCTTCAGAATTCCTCCATTTCTTTATCATTAGTTTCTTCTTCTTCCTCGTTGCACTGGAGATGATGGTAATCCTTCCCCTTCAACCATAATCAAATAATTTCACATAAAATAATTAAAAAAGATGGCACACCATTAAGAAAGAAGGCATACATACATACAATACACTACTATACTTCCAATCAATTTTCTTTTATTATCTCAAGTGTAATCAAAAAAAATTTAATGTGATTGTTGTTACACATTTTTTAATATATATTTTGAAGAGTTGGTTTAAGAAGATGTGGATGATAATGTACTTAAGAGTATTTTTTACAGATATGGCTTATGAAGTTTAACTGTTTTTTACTAGTATGTTTCTTCATATATTTCTTATCATCCATAGCTCTGATACCATTTATTGGTGCGGAATTCATCTTTTTGGTAGGTGAGGTATTCATGATATTTTTGGTCGTGTGGTAGGTGTGGAATTCATGACATTTTTTATAGGTGTATCATTTTTGGTAGGTGAGAAATTTATTTTAAAGATTTTATTATAATATTCTTTTGCTAAGTGTCTTAATCTTGATATCTCTTTAATATTATTTATGATATATTCTAGATATAACATATCTTGGGTTCTTAGGTATATATATAAATTATTTTCCATTAATTGTTCTAATAGTTTTATATTTTCCATAGCTTTTATCCAATATTGTGAATATTCGTAGTTCATTTTAATCTGAATTTATTTCTAAATCATATCATTCTATTCTTTCGAGGTCTAAATCATGTAGGTCTATTTCATACCATTGTTGGTTTAATATATCTTCTGATTCGTTATCATTAAATATTTTTTCTCATATAATTCTTCTTAATTCAATTATCTCTATACCTCTAAGTATATATAGGATTAAAGTTTCATAGTTTTTTATTATTTCATCATGCATGTATGTGGCTATGTTCTTTATTATGCAGGTTTTTATTTTCAATTATTCCTTCCTATCATATTCATAATTGATTAAATTCATATTAAATCATTATGAATTAGATTATCTATTTATCATGTTTTCCTGTCACTACTAGCATCGTACTTTAGCGGATACTTCCTTCTTATCAACGCCTCAACTTTGCTTACTCCCTTAAACGGCTTTCCTCGCCTACCGGTTTCAACATTAGGATGGCATAGTATAGAAGTTTTCTCCCTGTTTCCAGTGTGCTAATAAACTAGAAATCATGATTCAAATAATTCTAATACATAATATCTAACATAAATTTATTCAATCATATATATGATATTCATGAATATATGAAATTAGTTCTGCATATTTGTTGAACAATATACCTTTGCCTCTTGCTTATCCATGATATCTAAAGGTTGTTCCATCATCTATTAAGTATTTAAATATTTGAGAGTGTTTTTTAAGAATGTTTATTGAAGGCTTCAAGGCCTGCTTATTAATTTACATGTACTTTCCTTTATATAGAAAGGAATTTCTATTTATAGTAATACACAATAATGCACGTACTACTTACTTTACAATAATGCATGCACACCACCTACCATTCATACACTTGTCATCCTTATTAATAATGCACACCACCTACCATACCTACTACTTTACACTTGTCTTAATAATAATGCACCTATAATGCACAATCATGCACCTACTTCATGACTTTATTACATAGTACTATTTGCTTTATGACTTTTTTACACGGTACTATTTACTTTATACTATTTGCTTTTGGCTTTTTTGGCCAAATATGTCTTCTTTGCCTTATCTCTTTATCTACGACTTTCCTGTTTATCTTCTTATCTCTTTAGACTTTATTCTAGCTGGACATCTGGAATCACGTTGTCTTCTCCATTACATTTTATACATAGATGATCAGGGTATTTGTGTCCAATTAGCTTGCAATATCTGGTTAATAGTTCTGGCGAAATAAATCCTGCTTTGAGTGCTCTTGTCGTAGGTCTTTCTTCTGATTTTAATAATGATAAAATCCATCTCTGGACTTCATCCATATCTGCTTTCCTTAGTTCTCTTGAATTTGAATATATCATTAACTGGTCTCTAAAGTAGCAACTCCATATAGCATTTCCGTTTAAATAATTGTTTGCTAACTCTTGTATAATAGTTGATATACCAATTATTTTTTTATTGGCATAAAAACTTGGTATCTCTATTTTTCGTATTTCTTCTTGTTGTCCAATATCTTCACGTATAATCATGTATTTGGTTAGTCCGATCTTAATAACTTGAATCGGAGGTTTTATCTCTTCGTATAATATCTCCGCTGGTGCTGTATAAAACTTTATATAAAATAAGTTTCCTTTGGTAACTCTTTTATATGTGACGAATGTTTTGTGTAGTTCTAGTATTCCACTTATCTCTTCTCCATCGTATGTATATACGATATTTAATAGTCCATAATTGTAACATGTTCTTACTAAATTGGCGTTAGTTTTTGGTTGTGCGATTAACTTGTTATAACCTTGCAATTTTTGGGTTAGGTAGTCTTGACTTGGTTCTTTGGTTGTAGTGGATCTAGGATTACGGTTTAAATAAGTTTGGATTTTGTATATATTTTCAATATATGTTCTCATGACATGGTTATATAATTTTTTCTCATTTTGTAGGCTATTTGCATAGGTAGAGGTCTGTGGTTCCATAGTTAATGTGTTTCTTGGCATTTTTGGAGTAAATGGTTTTTCAAATAGCTGGTTTAAGTTTGTATTCTTATGATGTTTTTCACTAACTTGTTTACTTGTACCTACAGCTGTATTTAAACAATTATGGGTTTTAAGGTGTTTCCCAACGTCACCTTTTAGCTCTGAATTTTTAAAGTCTTCCGATTGACTTAGCTCCGCATTTTTATAGTCATGTTGCTGACTTGTACTAGCTTTAGACTTTAGATTATCTTCATTAGTCTTTAGCTTTTGTATCTCATTGTCCATACTGTCCACTTTTATACAAAGTGTAGTAATGGCTTTGAATATATCTTCAATTGTATTTTCTTTCTCAGTCTGAGTAGCTTTGTCTTGATAAGTAATCTGCAATAACATTCTTATCAGTTTTTATTACTTCAATAGTAAATGTAAAATTTAATTTATTTAATATCAATCTTCTCATTTCTTTTGTAGTTACTGAATCCTGTATTTTTCCTGTTAGCCACCATTTTACTTGTGTGTTATCTGTCCTTATAATAAATTTGTTATATACAATATATGGTTCAAATGATAGTAAACATTTATACACTGCATATAATTCTTTCCTATTTATTTCCCATTTTATTTCCGTATTAGTAAATGTTCCTGAATAATATCTGCAATGATGTTCTATTTTTTCTTCATCATACCTGTATTTTAAGACTCCTCCATAACTTTTTTCACTGGCGTTTGATTCTACTATATAAGTAAATTTTTTGTTTTCATCCGGAAAATATAGTTTAGGTAGGTTCTTACATAATAATTTTACTTTTTGTATTTGTGTTTGGTCTTTTTTATCAAACTGGTAGAACATCTTTTTTTAATTTTTGCTGTAATGGTTTTAAATTCTCTGCTAATTTTGGTATGTATTCTCTTACTTGATTTACTAGTCCTAAGAATGATTGTAATTTCTTTTTTGTATCTAGTTGTTCATTTGAGTTAATTATTTTTTGTACTATGTGTGTTTGCATTTTTATTCCATTTTTATCTATTTGTATTCCTAAAAATTCTATTTGTTTTTTTCATTATGTCTGCTTTCTTTTTGCTTAGACTTATGCCTGAATATTCTATAATATGTATAAATTTTTCTAATAATCTTATATGTTCATCTTGTGTTTTGGAATATAGTAGTAATATATCATCAATATATACTACACAATTTTCTAGTTGTTTAAAATAGTTATCCATAAAATGTTGGTATCTACCTGGTGCATTTTTATATCCTAATGGTAATTCATTTCATTCATAAAATTCTTGTGGTACTGTAAATGTTGTAAGTTTTTTAGATTCTTCTTCTAACTTTAAGTGATAAAATCCTGATTTGCAATCAAATTTACTAACGTAATTATATCCTTATATTTGTCTTATTTTTAATATTTTATTTGGTATTGGGTAATTATATGTTTTAGTTTTGCATTTAAATTTCTATAATCAATAATCATTCTACTTTTTCCTCTTTTTTGTTCGCTATGTTTATTTACTATAAATGCTGGGCTTGTATGCTTGCTATTGCTCTCTTGTATATACCCTTGTTCTAGTAATTCGCTTATATGTATCTTAAATTCTGTTAAATCATTAAAATTATATTTTAATGATTTTTGGGTTATTATGCTGTTATTATCAATTAGCTCAATTTTTACTTTTGTTTTATGTTTTTTCCATCCTTGTAAAGGATCTTCACTATATAACAATTCTAACTTATCTTGGATTATTTTTACTTTATCTATAGAGAATATAATTAATTTTATTTTAGGGTCTTCTTCTTTTATATTTTCTAATTTTTGTGTAATTTTTTCACTTGCTTTTATCCATTCTGTTATTTTTTGTTTTTTGTTATTTACTCTTTTTGCTCATATTTTTTGTTTACATGGTGTTGTGAACCACCGGTGTGTTTTTGTTATTATATGTAGGTATAATTTTTCTAAAAATGGCATTCCTAATAGCATATCTTTTGTTGTAAGCTCGAAGTTATACATTTCTTCTATAGTTAATATTTTATCCCATATTTGTATTTTTATATTTTTTGCCTTATATGTGATCATGCTTCCTTCATTATTAAATCCTGTTACTACTATCGCTATTTTTAATTTTTCTCATTTTTCTTCTGGTAAACAATTATATTTACATATATTAGCTTCTGCTCCTGTATCTATCATTGGTGTATAATATCTGTTGTAATATCCCTCTATTATTATCTTTGCAAGTATATATATTTTCATATTTTTATCATATTAGAGTTCTTTTTATTATTACTCTTTTATTTTCATAATTTATTGTCAACTGTTTGTCTTCTAGATTATATGGTTTTACTTGTTCTAGCCATTTTATTCCTAAAGTGATATTTTTATCTCCTTGATATATTTTAAACTTTATTACTATTGGTACTCCTCCAATGATTATTTCCTTTTCTGTAGTTTTTTCGGTATATATTAATGTCTTTGGTAGTTCAGGACATAATTGTTCAGTAGTAATTATCTCATCTTCTGTTACTAATTCTCTTGTAATATAGTTTTCTTCTTGTCCTATATTTATTAATATTAGATATTTTCGTTGTTCCATTACTCCCGTAATGTAGTAATGATATGGTTTTATTTATTCTTCCATTGATTTTTGTGGAGTTTTATCTATTCTTCTTGAGGTACTCATTTTTTATGATATTTGGGGTATTTCATAGTTTATTCTTTTTTATGTGCTTAATCTTTCTTTTACTATTTCTAAATCTTCTTCTATATCAATCTCATTATAACTATAATCATTATTATCTATGACTGTAACTATCCTTTCAAAAGGATCTTCTATTTTTATTTATTTTATTTTATTTTTTGCTGTTATTTTATGTTTTGTTGTTAAAACATATAAGTTTTTACATCTAGCTGTAAAATATTTTACTTCTTGCGGCTAGTTCTATCCCTGACATTTTCCAATATAATACTAGTGATTTATCTATGTTTCTGTCATTTATTGCTACTGAGTAGTTATCATTTATTATAAATTTAAATTTTTGGTATATGGGGTTACCTTTTACTACACTTATTAAGGAATAGTCCTTCTCTAAAACATGCTTTTATTAATATTTCCGTTCCTCCTAAATGTACATATTTAATTGGATTTTTAGCCTTAATATCTTGTATTTCTTTATTGATTATTCGTTTGTTTATTATTGATATTTTAGCCTTTTCTTTGGTGTATTTGCAATCTATGATATGTTCTCTTTGACTTACTACATAATATTCTTCTTTTTGTCGTTTAAACCAGTTTCTTATTGTTGGTATTTCGAATATTTTTTCTACGCTTAGGTCTAATTCTTTTCCTTTTATTTGTTCAAATATATTATTATCAAATATTATTTTTTGTTCTGAGGATTCTTCATTTTGGTATTCTTCTTTAGTTATTATTTGTATATCTTTTTCAGTCATTCGTTATATTATAGAATTCATGGTCTGATCCTACTTCTATGTCGTTATTCATTTCATTTTCTGATATTTCATATATGCTGTCTTCACTTTCTAATTCATAATCTATGTACTCTATCTGCGTATATTTTAAATCGTTTATTATTATTTCTGATATTTGTTTTTTCTTTGGATTTTTAGATAATATACAATCTCTAGCTATATGTCCTAATTTTCCACAATTATAACAGGTACATTCCGTTAGTTTTCTTTTTGGTCTATATGGTCTTTTGGTTTTGTAGTTTTTTACATAGTATCTTCTTGTTGGTTTTTTATATTTATAATTTGATCTATATTTTTTGTTATATCTCTTTTTATAGTATTTGTCCGTACAACCAAATTGGGATGCTGTTTTATTTTTGCAATATGCTAAGTTTTTCACTAATATTTTTTCCATTCTTATTTCTTCTTTATGTTTTTCACATAGTTCTATAAACCATCGCTGTAAGAATTTCATTCTAGCTCCTCAGGTATCTGTTAATCCTGTTTCATTCCAACTTTTTATTATTTTTGAATTAAAAGGTTCTGGTAATTTTGTATTATTTTTGTAGTAATGGCTTTGAATATATCTTCAATTGTATTTTCTTTCTCAGTCTGAGTAGCTTTGTCTTGATAAGTAATCTGCAATAACATTCTTATCAGTTTTTATTACTTCAATAGAAAATGTAAAATTTAATATATTTAATACCAATCTTCTCATTTCTTTTGTAGTTACTGAATCCTGTATTTTTCTTGTTAGCCACCATTTTACTTGTGTGTTATCTGTCCTTATAATATATTTGTTATATACAATATATGGTTCAAATGATAGTAAGCATTTATACATTGAGTATAATTTTTTCCTATTTATTTCCCATTTTATTTCTGTATTAGTAAATGTTCCTGAATAATATCTACAATAATGTTCTATTTTTTCTTCATCATACCTGTATTTTAAGACTCCTCCATAACTTTTTTCACTAGCGTCTGATTCTACTATATAAGTAAATTTTTTGTTTTCATCCGGAAAATATAGTTTAGGTAGGTTCTTACATAATAATTTTACTTTTTGTATTTGTGTCTGGTCTTTTTTATCAAACTGGTATTCCACATCGTTCTTTAATTTTTGCTGTAATGGTTTTAAATTCTCTGCTAATTTTGATATGTATTCTCTTACTTGATTTACTAGTCCTAAGAATGATTGTAATTTCTTTTTTGTATCTAGTTGTTCATTTGAGTTAATTATTTTTTGTACTATATGCGTTTACATTTTTATTCCATTTTTATCTATTTGTATTCCTAGAAATTCTATTTTGCTTTTAATTATGTCTGCTTTCTTTTTACTTAGGCTTATGCCTGAATCTTCTATAATATGTATGAATTTTTCTAATAATCTTATGTGTTCATCTTGGGTTTTAGAATATAGTAATATATCATCAATATATACTACACAATTTTCTAGTTGTTTAAAGTAGTTATCCATAAAGTGTTGATATCTACCTGGAGCATTTTTATATCCAAATGGTAATACGTTCCATTCATAAAATTCTTGTGGTACTGTAAATGCTGTAAGTTTTTAGATTTTTTTTCTAACTTTAAGTGGTAAAATCCTGATTTGCAGTCAAATTTACTAAAATAATTATATCCTTGTATTTGTCTTATCTTTAATATTTTATTTGGTATTGGGTAATTATAAGTTTTAGTTTTTGCATTTAAATTTCTATAATTAATAACCATTCTACTTTTTCCTCTTTTTTGTTCACTATATTTATTTACTATAAATGTTGGGCTTGTATGTTTACTATTACTTTCTTGTATATATCATTTTTCTAGTAATTCACTCATATGTATTTTAAAATCTGTTAAATCATTAAAATTATACTTTAATGGTTTTTGGGTTATTATACTATTATTATCAATTAGCTCAATTTTTACTTTTGTTTTATGTTTTCCCCATCCTTGTAAAGGATCTTCACTATATAATAATTCTAACTTATCTTGGATTATTTTTACTTTATCTATAGAGAATATAATTAATTCTATTTTAGGGTCTTCTTCTTTTATATTTTCTAATTTTTGCGTAATTTTCTCACTTCCTTTTATCCATTCTGTTGTTTTTCGTTTTTTGTTATTTACTCTTTTTACTCCTATTTTTTGTTTACATGGTGTTGTGAACCACCAATGTGTTTTTGTTATTATATGTGAGTATAATTTTTCTAAAAATGGCATTCCTAATTGCATATCTTTTGTTGTAAGTTCGAAGTTATATTTTATCCCATATTTGTATTTTTATATTTTTTGCCTTGTATGTGATCATGCTTCCTTCATTATTAAATTCTATTACTACTATCGGTGTTTTTAATTTTTCTCATTTATCTTCTGGTAAGCAATTGTATTTACATATATTACCTTCTGCTCCTGTATCTATCATTGGTGTATAATATCTGTTGTAATAACCTTCTATTATTATCTTTGCAAATATATATATTTTCATGTTTTTATCATAAGAAAGTCCTTTTTATTATTATCTTTTTATTATTATAATTTATTGTTAACTGTTTGTCTTCTAAATTATATGGTTTTACTTGTTCTAACCATTTTATTCCTAAAGTGATATTTTTATCTCCTTGATATACTTTAAACTTTATTATTATTGGTATTTTAGCCTTTCCTTTGGTGTATTTGCAATCTATGATATGTTCTCTTTGACTTACTACATAATATTCTTTTTTTTTGTTGTTTAAACCAGTTTCTTATTGTTGGTATTTCAAATATTTTTTCTACGCTTAGGTCTATTTCTTTTCCTTTTATTTGTTCAAATATATTATTATCAAATATTATTTTTTGTTCTGATGATTCTTCATTTTGGTATTCTTCTTTAGTTATTATTTGTATATCTTTTTCAGTCATTCGTTATATTATAGAATTCATTGTCTGATCCCATTTCTATATCGTTATCCATTTCATTTTCTGATATTTCGTATATGCTATCTTCACTTTCTAATTCATAATCTATGTATTCTATCTGCATATATTATTAATCGTCTATTATTATTTCTGATATTTGTTTTTTCTTTGGATTTTTAGGTAATTTACAATTTTTAGCTATGTGTCCTAATTTTCCACAATTATAACAAGTACATTCCGTTAGTTTTCTCTTTGGTCTATATGGTCTTTTGGTTTTGTAGTTTTTACATAGTATTTTCTTTTTGGTTTTTTATATTTATATTTCGATCTGTATTTTTTATTATATTTCTTTTTATAGTATCTGTCTGTACAACCGAATTGGGGTGCTGTTTTATTTTTGCAACATGCTAAGTTTTTTACCAATATTTTTTCCATTTTTATTTCTTCTTTATTCTTTTCACACAGTTCTATAAACCATCGTTGTAAGAATTTCATTCTAGCTCCTAAGGTATCTGTTAATTCTGCTTCATTCCAACTTTTTATTACTTTTGAATTAAAAGGTTTTGGTAATTTTGTAAAATATGATTTTCTTATTTCTTTACTTTCTTCTATGCTATATGTTCCTTTATAATAGTATTCTCTAAATGCACACGTATATTCATCTATATAACACATATTACATATTGCTAATTTTGTCATTAGATTTCGGTTTATGATTTTTTCTCTATTTTGTTCTTCTACTTTTGTTGTCGTACTACTAAATTCATTTCTTATAGCTACTTCGTACTTATATAATATTTCCATAGTTGTAGTAGCTAATTCACCATTAGATTTTTTATTACTTCTTAGAGTTTTTAAACTTTCATCTGATAAATTTTGTAGCCATAATTTTACTGTTCCTATAAGTGTTCTTTCTATATATCCTGGTGTTTCTGTCATTCCTATTTTGTTATCTATTAATTGTTTTGATATATATCCCATCCATAATTTGATTGTTTTATTTATAACTGCTACACAGTCTAAATCTAAAAAATCATGTTGTTCAGTTATTAGTTTAGGTGTCCATTTATTATTCAATCTTTTATCCCATATAGTTTTTTCTTTATCATATTGTTCATAGTTTGTATTATAATATTTTGGGTTTTTTATTTCTGATGTACTAGGTTTTTCATCCATGTCTATGTCTCCTGCATTTACTTCTAAATTCTTTGTATTATCTATGTTTGTTAAAAGTTCCGTCTATGTTTCGCTTGTTTCCGAATGTTGTTCTTCTAGATCATCGTTATTTATTTCATCAATTCTTATTTCAGGTAGATTATCTTGGTTATTTTCTTCTTTTTCTTCTAGTTTTTCTTCTAATTGCAATTTTTCTTTAAATTTATTTATCTCATTTGCTAATTTTGTTTTTTGTTCTTTTTCTTTTTGTTTAATTTCATACATTTCTTTTAATATTGCCAGTTCTTTTTCTAGTTCTATTATTTTAGTTTGTTTTACTTCTTCTAATTGTTGTACTTCCTTTTTTGCTGGTTGTTTTATTTTTTCAATTTCCGTTTTTCTATCTATTTCTTCATTTTCTTTTGTTATTCTTATCATAGCAGTTAAACTATCTTCTAATTTTACCGTTTCTTTCTCTAACATTAAGCTTAGATTGTCACCTATTTTCTTGTATCTTCTTCCTAGATTAGAAAATATTATCTTTATTTTTAATCCGTCATAGTTTTCATATGTTTTTTCGTCTATGACATATTCTTCCTTATTCATTTATAGATTATGTTGGATTTATATTCTAAACTTTCTATCTGTATATGTAGATATAAAATAGTTTTTCTCTATGCTATTATAGATTTTTTACAAATTCCTGCAAATATATTATTGTTAAGTCTATTTTGCCTATGTCTTAATTCTTGTCTTTTTGCTATAATTGTTTCAGTAAGTTTTTGTCTATATTC
This sequence comes from Solanum okadae, assembly GCA_036553675.1. NCBI lineage: Eukaryota > Viridiplantae > Streptophyta > Magnoliopsida > Solanales > Solanaceae > Solanum > Solanum okadae. Next base: position 14,215,671 of record CM071683.1, read on the forward strand.
GTTATTCTCGTTGTTCATTGTATTTTTAGATATTGAATATATTTATATTCTATTTTAGATATATTATCTATTAATTGATCTAATTTGTCTTTATCAGTTTTTGTAATATTGAGTTGTTTATGTTCTGGATATAATTTGTTTAATTTTCTTCTTATTTTTCTTAACTTTCTACTAGTATGTCTCTTCTTATATTTCTTATCATCCATAGCTCTTCTGCTTTTTTTTTTTAATTCTTATAACTGAAAGATTTTTCTTTATATTATTTAATTATTTAATAAGGCATGTGATCGAGATGATATTTTAAATTATTAAAAAAGAACAAAACAATCTCATTTCCCTATGAAGATCCACTGTTTTTATTTAGTTTTCTTACCAATCTGTTTTTAATATTATAGAATTATGTGTATTAATTAAAAACAATTTTACAGTTACATCACCATAATTTTTAAAATTGTTTTAAAATTCCATTTATTTAATTTTAATTATTTTAATTAATAAAAAAAAATATTTTTTGTGGTGCTGACATGCGACTCTTTTTCCTCTCCTATTATATTATTACCCTTATTTAGAAGGGACAGTTGGAGAGGATTAACATAGCATAAGAAAATTGTACCAAAAGCAAGTTAAAGTGTACTGCTTTCTCTTTTTATATAAGCCAATAAGGCTATAGTAGTACTAATAGCATTCTATAGTGTACAGTGAAAGCTTTTAAATTTTTTGCTCTGTCTGGCCCATTTATATAGGCAATCGTTGTTTTATATCCACGTGTAAGGAACTGAAATTACCTGCTTTTGATAAAAATAAATTGTCTTTCTCTTTGCTAAGTATAATCATCTCTTTCCATCTTGAAACGGGTGAGACTTTTTGCCCTTCTTCTGCATCTGTTTTTTTCTCTTCAAAGATTTCATGTATTATATGTGATGATTGTAAAATAACTATTTTTATCCTTCAATTCCTAATTTGTTTCCAGTTCTTTTTGTTATTTATTTGATTTTATGATTTTTGAATGCATTGTTGTAGGATTTTATTCTTGCATGTTACTAATTTGGTTGTTTGAAAATTGATTTTCCCATTTTTATTCTTCTCACTTTTCTCTTTTTCTCTTTGCAAGTTCACGTTTTTTGTAGTCACAATCTGCTGGTTATTTTATTTTCAAATCTTTTATTGTGTATTTTCTGCTTTTGAGTAGTTTATGGTAGAATTTTGCACTTTCATGTTCCTAATTTCGTGTTATATAATGATGTATGTTTCAAAAATGTATATGTACTAGACCGTGTGATGTAGTACTGTAGTGCATCTGGAGCTTTTTTGTGGGTTTTCGTTCTTTTAGAACTTGTTAATTTTTTTCTATTTGTGCAAGTTTGAGCTTGCTATTTTTAAAGTTATTTTTATTTTGAATTTTGAATTTGACTTGAGAGTTGTAATGTGAATGACCTAGAAAAATAACAAAGAGAGCCTATATGTGGAGCAATGACAACTCGAAAGTGATTTCGTAGAAAGAACAAACGTATATTTCCATCTTAAGAGTAGTTCCATTTTTGAAAAAATTGAGAAAAGATCATGTGAATGTAGAGTAGCGCATGTGTTTTCTTTCCTCCTTTGAATTGTTTCAATATTGATCCACTTGACAATTAATTTTAATGTTATTTTCTTATTTTTCTAGCATATGGCAAGATGTAAGCACAAGGGTGGACAAGTAGATGGGAAAAACAACATATTATCGGGGTCACTAGAAACCTTGTGGATGCTTCAGCTGGTAATGAAAGCAAATCGCTTTTCTCCACCATACTACAGTAACTAACAATCTTATTTTTCATGAGTTTCTTTTTGGCTCATTTAGTGTCAAATGCACAAGCAGTGCAGAGAAGAACAAGGTAAACATTCTGTAGCACAATGTAATTATAGAAAACTTTAGTATTTAGGATAGAAAGACGACTGGTCCATATATGTTCAAAGTTTTCTTATTTTGCATAAACCACTTTAAGTGCTTTCAATAAAGTTATAGCAGGATATATGGCTCGAACTCTCCTAAATCGTTGTTGCATCCGTATAGAATTTTTCAAAGACACTACTTTTGGAGTATCCGACACAAAGAGTCCAAGCAACATAGCAAGTAGAAAAAGGTGTTCCAGCAAATGCAGTAGTAAGAAGAAAGGTATCTGGTAAGCCAAGAGGTGAAATTGTTGTTGTGATAAATCCTGTTGTGGAAATCAAAATTCTTCAGGAGAGCCGCTTAAGAACCTCTTGAGCAGAAGAAAAGCAAAGACGACTGGATAATTTTACTTCTCCATCTTTCACCAAGATGAAAGATATGAATGCATTCCCTTGCCTCGATGAAAGGTATAGCAAGTAATATCATTATATAGTTAGATTGACCGTTCTATTATTAGGTTGTTTATGGATATTCAAGCAAATCGGACAATCTTCTTCTTGATGTTGTGATCTTGTGCATGACAGTTTAGGTTACATTTCAATATTGACATTTTAAACTTGAAGTTTAGGTTATACAGAACAAGACACAAAAACTCTTATTTGAATAGCTCAATTTCTGGAAGTACCATATAAAAAAAATGACAAGCTTTATCAAAATGGATGAAAAGCTAGAAAAATAATTCAGCCACATATATAAGTCAACTGGTGATATATTATTCCATATTTTCCTGTTGTATTTTTTCACTACAGTAAAAAAATTTATGATGATTAAAATGTCAACTTTTTATCTACTTTGTATTAAATTGTTCAGGCTGTTAGCTTGGATAGTAGTAAGTTTATCATTTTTTAATACAATTTTCTACAACTCACTTTATTTGTACTTAAACAGATAGTAGTAACCAATGAACTCTTAACTCTTATCTTCAGATTCCACATTCAGTTCATAATCACTACATATCTATTTTCTCACTCATTGGTGAAAAATCTGAATCTGTCACTATATGCAATAGACCACTCATTCCAGGCATGTTTGATAGAAGCAAACTGAGAGTTGAACCGCATTTGGTGGACGTTTCTTCAACTGCACACTTAAATCGGGGCTCAACCCTAAACCCTTTCCTGGGTACATGTATAGGCCGCCAGAGTTGAACTAGGAAGCAGCCGTACTAGCCATGTGACATCTTCGACTTTACCCGCCGTTAGAGTCGATTTGTAAGTCAAACTTTATGGAAGTTCAGAAAGAACTTGATTGATAATGTCATTTTTTTAGTTCACTGTGCTGGTTTGATATTTGAGATCTGTTTATGTTGTAAATGTGTAGAGTCTAATCTTTTGATTGTAAAAAAAATGATTATAATCTTAGGCTATGAAATATATACATCACTTCTCTTGTGGTTTAGTGTTTGTTTTTTTATGCTCAAATTTCCTCTTTATTCATGTTTTCTTTGTGGATTCTAGCCTCGGGAGTTCTATCGGATAAAAATAGTAGTAACAACAAATGAAGAGGATTGAAGCGACCAGTGTGTTTGACGAAATTTTCCAGTGAAAGGAAGATTGCCAACAAGTTTGTTTAACTTTTTTTCTACAACAATCTACCATCAAGCTCATCGCTTAGCATGTACGTTAATCCTCGATATTTCTTTTGCCATGCTATTCTCTACATTATGCTTCATAAACAATGGACATATAACTTGGATCGAAAATGAACACTCATTTAGTTGAATTGAGATATTGAACTTTGTCACATTTGTTTATTTGGTGTTAGAATGAACCTTATTTGAACTATCATACCTTGATTCAATGGTATTGAAAAATTGAGGCTAAGTATGACGTTTTTATTAAATTTCTGTTAAAATCGTGAGTTTGAGGTGTAATTTATCCTATCTGTCTTTATTCTTGTTGCTTCATTTTTGTTCCCTTATATTGGCTTCTTCATATGAATGTCCTTTCCCTTAATCTTAATAGGCTAAATATGTGTTTCTCTGTAAGTTTACCTTCGTTACTATGATGTTGCTACAACTTTCTTTGTACTTGAATAGAAATTATAGAATTATCTCATTGACTATATACCATTAACGTTGAAGCTTGATTATTCTTCAAATGCACATAAAAATCTTTGGAGTTCAATGAAATAAATGGGTGACGACTTCAAAGGAACTGCTTACTCTACCAATATGTTGGTATCTCATATTGAGAAGTAAGAAATAAACTCTAATACTTATCTTAATGTGTTCTTTTTATACATTGTTGCTATTCCTGGCCCAATTGACTATATTTTTATGAAATTCTTTGATTTCTGCAGGTTTATTTGCTTTTGGCTATCAATAACTCTTGATATATTGGTGCTAATCCTGGCCCGATTCACTATATCTCTAATTTTCTATTGAATGGTGTGAATAGAAGGCTTCAAGTGATTTGCAAATACATTACATTACATTTTGATATTTTTTGGGGAAGAAATCACAGTGGTCATTCTTTTGTTTGACCATCAGCTAAGATTATCAGTTTCATCTTTATTGTAAGCTCTCAAATATTTAACCTATTCAGTATGTAACTTCCTGATTTAGTCTGCTGAGTTCAAGTTTTATGAATTTGACTCCTTTCTGATGCAAAGACATTTGGAATGCTTACCAATTAGTAATTTTGGATCCTTGCTCACTTGAACAATATAATGTTGAGTGAGGTAAGTGACCGAAAAAAATCAAGTTCTAGAAACAGAACAGATCAAATCAAGGAAAATGATTGATTTCAAATTCTCTGATTATCATTCCTTCAGGTACAATTTCACATGCCTAAATATGAAAATTGACCTTGATAGACTTCAACAGAAACTTGTGTTGACTACTTCTGGTGTAATGGCCCTAAAGATCATTTTTGGAAATTTTCATAAAATGACCGTTTTACCCCTCCCGATAATTGCCCCGACTCCTAATTGTTGTATTTTCGAAATTGGTTTGAAGGAAAATTGATGAAAAGTTGAGTTTTTGGAAAGTTGAGTTTTTAAGAGTTAAAGTTTGGTTAAAAGTGCTATTTCGAGTCATTTGGAGTTTCGAGACTCGAATCGGATTTCTGTCGATTCCAGCAGTTTTAGAATGTCGAAACGGGTCTATGAGAATTTACGGAGTTAAATTTGGAGTTAAAACGAAGATTTGAGGTCCTAAGTTGCTAAAATTGTGAAATTTTGATCAAGAGTTGACTTTGGTCAACAAATGAGGTTCCGGTGCTCGAAATGGAATTCCGAGGGCACCGTTGGATTCAGGGGGTGATTCTAAGTCTAGAATGAGTCTTGGTTGAATTTTTAGAGGCCCCGAGTGCGTTTCGAGTTTTTGAGCCTAAAGTTAGTTTCTTGACGCCTTATCGGATACCGGGTCAAGGAGACCTCGAATTCAAATTCCGATGATTTCATTGAGTCCGAAATGTCATTTCAAGCTAGTAGCATATTTGATTTGTGTTCGGGAAGTGCCAAATGAGTTTTGGGTGAGCTTTTAAGCTTCTTGGATGCTTTGACACTATTTGAGCAAATTGTGGCAACTAAAGGGTTCATTATTAGTTTTAAAGGTCGAAAAATTATTCCGAAGGTTCTGAAATTTTGAGCATGAATTATAGGACTTATCTGCAAATTTTGGTGCATTTTCGCTAACCCGAGATTGGACTTTTATCGCAAATAAGAAATAATTGTTTACCGAGTAGAAATGATATTTGACTGGGCAAACGAGCATGAAATTGAGCTCCGATTGAACGAACAGGTCCGTATCATTATTTAAGACATTTACAAAAAAAGAATCGGGTCATTTCACTATCGTATGAGGAAATTACGGCATTTTTAGTGAAAGATTAACTGCTGTTTTTCTGGTGCATAACAGCCATGTACTGTTATAAAAATCTCAGAGTGTGGTCATTTGGTATTTTGAGCATATCGGGAGTTCTAGAGATCGGAATGGAGTGATTCTTACGGGTTTCTTCTTGAATTAATATGAGGGTTAGTATTCAATCTTCAATTCGACATTTTCTCATAATTTCTTTATCTGGTTTTTTTTTTCCCTATCCGTAAATCTCTTGGGAAAAATTGGGGTTTTATCGATTTGGACTCCCTTTTTGATGAAAAAGGTATATTTACGATCCTTATGTTATGGCTAAACTGATTTTAACATAAAATTATTGATTCATCGATTATTTTCATCATATTAACCGCGTACAATTTGGACTTTCCCGGTAAAGTTAAAGTTTGATAAATTGAGAATTTCAAGGTCGATCTTTACTCCGTTTTTGATGAAATTTCATATTTGAACTTATCTAAGCATGGGTAAGATGTTTTTCAAGAGATATTTCATTTTCGAGTCGGGGTTTTGGATCCGAATATTTTAGGCTTCTTCAAGAACGTGGATTTTCCTTCAAATTGAGTTTGTGAATTGATTTCAACTCCGTTTTCAAATTGGTTTTCACCATTAGCTTCCAAATACTTTAAGGATCATTTTACATCCAAAATTTCCAGATTTGGGTATCGTTTTCCGGTATGAGACTTTTGGATCGTTTTGCCCTTTTCCCCTAAATTTCTTGATTTTGGTGTCATTGGACTCGAATTGTGATTGTGAATAATTGTTTGAATAGATTATCGTGATTCGGATTATACTCGGAAAGGAAAGGCTCAAGTCAAGTAACTTTTGGAGTTCGTTTTAAGGCAAGTGGCTTCCAAACTTTATAAAACTCTTAGACTACGCATGACTACTTTCCTAATTGTGTTGGGGAGTAATGGGGATTGAGGATGGGTTTTATTTGTTGATTGAAATTGTTGTAAATGAAATATGGGGAATAAAACGAGCTAAATGTGTTATATGTGACTTGAATTTGTTGAATAAGTCATGTGATAACTGATATTGAGGGGATAGAAGAGCATGAGTAGGCTATGATTGATACAGACATTGATGTTGAGACAGGTGATGTGTAATGCTATGATGTGGCCGTGATATGGTTGTGATTGAGACAGGTGATGTGTAATGCTATGATGTGGTCGTGATATGGTTGTGATTGAGACATATGATGTGTAATACTATGATGTGATCGTGATATGGTTGTGATTGATGACTTGTGCATATTCATTATTCATCTCATGTGTGAACTATCTGTTGCATGAGTTCTGAGACATTGATATGAGGATGGATGGATATGAGACACAGTTGAGACTAGCTCCGGCTAGAGATATATGAGATGGACTGGCTCCGGCTAGCGATTTGGATGCCGATGGGATCTGGTTCCGACGGCGATACATGGTCCATGTGTGGCCCCCATGGGTTCTGATTTGAGTATTCAGCGCGGACTGATTACGTCAACAGATGTGTATCGTAGGACAGACATGCATCACGACTACATGACATCATTATTGCATTTTGCATCGCATTTGCCTTATCTTTCTCTGTGATGTGTGGATTGTATCGGTTTACCCTTCTTATGTGGAATTTGATCTACTTGCTCTTATTTGTTGATCTGAGGTTGATGAGGATATACTGTTGGTTCTGGCTGTTGAATATGATCTGTTTAGTATAGGTTGGTTGGTTTGCTGCTAGATTGAAGTTTCGGTGGTTCGGTTGGGATTGAAAGGAGTTGTTTGTAGCTGCTAGTTTTGCTTAGTTTAGAGTTACTTGCGAGTACCTGTGGTTTTCGGTACTCACCCTTGCTTCTACACAATTGTGTAGGTTGACAGCTCTCTCAGATTCGGCTTAGTATTTTCTTTAGCAAATTGAGCTTCGGGACATACTTGAGAGGTAGCGGTTCATTCCAGACGTGCCCTTGAGTTTTCTTTACTTTCAGTTTTGTTCTATTCGAGAACTATACTCTGAGACTTGTATATTTTTATTTGAATTCTGTATTTAGAGGTTTGTACATGTGACAACCAAATTCTGGGTAGTGTTGAGTCTTAATTAAAGTCTTCCGCTTATTTATTATCTTTTATTCTCGTATTTCTACTTCTCTATCGTTGTGGTTGGGTTAGGCTGACGTGTCCGGTGGGAAATGGACACGTGCCATCACATCCGGATTTGGGGTGTGACATCTGGTGTGTTCCTTTTAATAATTTGCATGAACAACAAGTACTAATGTTTGGGCGTGGAAAAGTAGATATGTACAAAGAGTTGAAGAGTTGATGTTCTTCATGAAATGATATGCTGTAAATGCAGAATGTTTCTAATTACTTTGACCATGTCTGCTCTTACTTGATCATCTCTCACTGATACATCGACATCACTTGAATAAATTGTTTCTTTGCAATTTATAGTTTATACAGCTAAATATAATTTATGGAGAACGAACTTACAATGTTGGATTCGTGCTTAGCACGGGCCATGCCTCTCTAGTATAGATAGATTTGATGGAAGTTTAGTTGTAACTACTTGGAATTTTTTTGTTTTTATATTTAAATAAATGAATTTAATTGACAAATTTTATTAATTCAATTTTTTTTTTGAACTCACAACTTTCACATTTAAAACAAATTAATAGTTTATATTTAACATTCTTCTTCTTATTATTGCATTATTAAGAAATTAATAAAAATGTTGATTATTTATTTTGAAATAAATACAAAATTTTAAAAAAATTAAATGAATGTAAGTTTTAAAATAATTAAATAAAGATACAATTAATTGTTTTTAAGATAAAAAAAAAAGAACAGAAACATTTTATTCCTAATCCTACAAACGATCTGTGTAACTTCTTTTTTAAAACATTTTAAAATTTAAATTGAAAAAAACTAACTACCACAAATTAAATTATTTAAAAATTAAATTTTTAAAATTTAAAATTTATGGTGCTGACACGTGTCACTTTTTCTTCTCCTATTATATTATATATAGATAGATAATAATATTATGTGAGTTGGTTACTCAATTTGAAAAAGTTAAATTTAAAATCAGTTTTATTTTTTTCTTTTAAAATAGGGTATATCTTCGGAACCGTTACTTTTAATTAGTGGGCATTTTTACTATTTATTTATTAAGGATAATGATAACCCTAAACGGTTTCTATTCAGCTGTTGCTAATTTGTAGGATGTTGATAATGATTAAGAAAATTATTATTATTTATTATTATAATTTTAAAAATGAAATAATTAGTAATATTTTAATTGATTCCGTTTTTGTGGTTATAATTTTAGTGATTTCTTTGTCATGCTGAAAATATTTATTATTTATTATTATTATTTTAAAACGAAATAAATTAGCAATAATTTTATTGATTCCGTTTTTTATGGTTATAATTTTAGTGATTTCTTTGTCATGCTGACAATTTTATATCTTATATTTTTAAAAATAAAGTAAATTTTGTGAGAAATTCTAGTGATTTCAAACATGAAAACAGTAGTTAGTTTGCATTTTATTAGGAACCAATATATATTCAATTTATTTTTTTATTATAAAAAGAGATCACTTCAACAGTTTTTGACGTGCACGAATTCTAAAAACTCTTTTAAAATTTTGTTTTTAAATTGTTATTTTTTTATTTAATATATTAAAAAATAAATTGTTGTATTTATTATTTAATATATCTAAAAATTATATGGTGTGACACTATTTCCTCTCCTATTATATATAGATAAAAGATTTGAGAGGACAAGGTGAGAAGAAATAAGAAATATGAAAACAAGAAGTTCAGACCTCATTTTCATATGATGAAACTTGGAGGAAGGACAAGAATACGTGGTCCAATTACATAAAATATGATAGATAATTTGTTACTCTTAGCTTATCAAAGAAGTTCTAAATAATATAATAATAAAGGCAGTAAGGATTTATTTGACATGGTTGATAAAAAAATTTAAAAAAATGTCCAAAGTCTTGTTTACTTATATAGCCCCGCAACGCAGGAATAATTACATTAATATTTGTCAGAAAATTAATAATCTAAAACAGAAATTAAAAAAGACTTAAAAGTGTAAGAATGACTTTTCTTAACTAACAAAAGGTATTGTTTATATTATGGATTTGGGGAAAACGGTGACAATCTTCGTCATTATACAACAAGTCACTCATAGATACTTGTAGATTTTTTCTAATGTTAATCCTCACGAAAACATTGTAATTTGTGAGGCAAAAATCACACATTTTCAAAATAGATACATCTCTAAATGACAAACACATTAAGTTTTATTTGAATAAAAAATTAAAATTAAAATTCAAACAAAATTGAATTTTAGTTGATACAAATAATTTAAAATAAATGTTTATTTTAAAGCCCAAAGTTGTAATCTTTGATAGATAACACAAGTACATAAGAATATTCTTAATTAAATGATAAAGTGGAGATGGGCTTAAAAATGAAATTGATCATAAGAGAAAATTTCATGTTTCATAAATACATAACAAACTATACAACAGATATATAACAGAAACATACACCATTTAGTTTTTATTTTGAGGTATAAAATAAGAAAATATATCATGGGTGGTAAATCTTATTACCACATTTGCATTTCCATGCAAGAAGATAGTAGTTAGTGTCATGTTCAGAAGAAGAGGCTGAGCCAGCTTTGTGTTTTCCTTGGTGAATGGGTACAATTAGTGTAGCCATGCAAGGGCTGCAGTAGAAGCATTTGTCAACACTACACCTTGGTGGCCTTGATCCTACCTTCACTCCCGCGCTTGTTCCCTTTTCCCAATTTTTAACCTCAACACCACCTGTACCTCAATATATCTCATTCATCAACTCACCATTTAAACGTACAAATTAAGAAATTTTATTGTTACCCTCGAGCACAAAATTTTAAGTGAAAAAGAACAACTTTCGAATTAATTATATGATCTCATAAATATTTATGTACTTATAAATCATTTCGTTAAATGTAAAATCATAACAGTATCAATTAAATTTAGATACGGAGAATAGTGTATTTTTAATCTATGACTATTTGTTTTCGACACCGACGAGATCTTCGTCTCTTTCTTCTTCATTTTTACGAGTAAAGCATGAGAAGAGGAAAATAATGATGGCACCAGTTTTTTTTTTTTTTAAAATAAAATAATTTAATTCATTTTAAAGCACTACGAGAATTTATACTACTAGATCTATTAAGCATATATATTATAATATATATATATATATAATTTTTATAACTATAAGGGAGAGGATGCCATTAAAGATAATTAAAAGCTAAAAGATTTTCAAATAGGAAAGATGCTATCTTTTTTCAACTAACTAAAAATAAATGAATGACATATAAAATAAAATACTCTAACTAGAGTTGCTATACTTTGTTCCTGTTTAATTTTCCGACTGTCGCGACAAACAAATACTCTATTTCATTTGTTTAGGAGTAATAAGTAGTGTTTTTAGCTTGGAGACAACTCTTTAAATATTTAATCAAATGCTTTGTACAAAATAAGGATAAAATGAATGAAGAAAAAAATGATTGGATTTTGACTTTGTAAAATAGGATCTATTTTGAAAACATAATAAAAAGATAAAAATAGCGAAACGGTGGAGGAGTAAACAAAAGGAAGAGGAAGCAATTATTTCAGTTGGAATTAAAAGGAGTTATATACTCCCTCCGTTCCATTTTATGTGGCAACATTTGACCGGGCACGGAGTTTAAGAAATAGATAAAGACTTTGAAATGTTTACCAAATTGCCCTTAAAAAAATAGACTCATTTTTCTCTCTCCTAATAAATGTATTGGAGTACTCTTTTCAAGATTAAGTGGGACCAATAAGGGTAAAAGAGGAATTGTACCTTTAAATATTTACCAAATAAGGAAATGTAACATTCTTTTTGGGACTGACCAAAAAGGAAATAGTGCCACATAAAATGGAACGGAGGGAGTATGTGTTATTAGTATTTATGGGATGGAGGATGATGAGATGGCGGAAAGGAATAACTAAGTAGTATCATTTATTTCACTTAATTAATAAAATACTACTTACCTGTAATTGGAAGATGACATAAAAAGGCAACGATCAAAGCAATTACTACAACTCTCAGCTCTTGACTTGAATATTTAGTGAATGACGCCATGAATAGCAAACACTTCAACTTTTCAAATTCTCAATAAATCTTGTCCTACTTCTGCAGCCCTATTCAATGTTAAGAGACGACCCTTTACATATACAACAAATAATTCAATCATAAATTAGAGTGGGTCCCCCTTACATCTTTCATAACAGTAGCATATCTCTACCTGACATGATACTGGTTGGTTGTTAAGAAATAAATGCTCTCTTCTTCAAGCTGCCTCCGGGGCCAAACATAATTATATATACATTACTCTATTCGTCCAATAATATTTATTCACTATACTAAAAGTAGATGTCCAACAATACCTAACCATTTTATAAAATTCATAGATAATTTTATACTTAGTTTAAAAAAATGTTGTACTTGTATTATTTGATTATGTACCAAAAAAACCAATACAATAATAAACATATGCATAAACATGACTCTTAACTTGGTTTCAACGGATTACTATGTCCTCCAATTTTGAGTGAGCACAAATAGACACTTAAACTTGTATAAAATTAAACAAGTAAACACACGTGTCCTATATGACATAATACATGTAGGACACCACGTAGGACACAAAATATAATCGCAATGCCATGTAGGATGAATTTGTCTATTTGTTCAATTTTATACAAATTTAAGTGTCTATTTGTGCACACCCAAAGTTAAAGATCATAGTTACCAACTGACGTCAAGTTAAAGGTCATGTTTACATAAGCAAAATGTTTTTTTTCAAAAGATTATTTTAAGAAAAGTATTTGAAAAGCCAAAATTTAAATAAAATGAAGTGTAGTTAGGAAGCTAATTGTTTACTTGGAAAAGATGGTAATTGATAAGAAAGTGCTGGCTTCTTTATTGTTAACTTGCTCCAAGTGTCACCTTTGTGGACAAGTGTCAAGTGTCATGGACACTTGTCCTAATTTTGAGCAATCTTCTAACCTATAAATTGCTCCTCTCCATTTGATAATTTACATAAGGAAAATACTAATCACTTTCTTGCTCCATCTTTTCACTCTCGTTCTGTCTCTCTATTGGATTTCTATCTTATTAAATTTTGGCTTTGATATTTTATATCCCCTAATAACTTGTTGATGTTAATTAATTTGTTGATCATGTATCCTCTATTTAAGATAGGGAAGTGCTTGTTTAATCCTGGGGAAACATTTCACACCATTAAAATAGTTTCTTAGGGCAGTGCTCGGCACGACTTACATATTAATTTTATGTACTATTATTATATATCATCGTAGTAATTTTCATCTTATTTTCAAGACTACTATTTTGCTAAATAATAAAGTTATTTATTATTATTATTGTGAAATTTCAATTATTTCCCCAACAGTTTATGTATTATCATGGTATTTTTTAGGTAAATCGTTAAAGGTAACATGGATAATTTATGGAATTTTTGAACGTATCATGCTAAGAGAAGGCATTAGAAAAGAAAGGAAAATATGCGTCGTCGTACAAAATTAATATGAGACGGGGAATACACATGTACACGTAAAGGGCTGACCAGAACACAGTCAACTTAATACTACTACTACTAATTATTTTGACCTCCATTAATTCCTTCTTCTAAAGTATGAGAAAGAGAATGTATAGGCTTAGACGGGAAAGGGTCTACAATTTATGACGGTTGGTCTAAAAATTTCTGGATTATATGACTGCATTTATGATTGAAATAAATCAATTTTGTGGATATAGATCGCACTTCACATATTGTCACGCCCAAATTGATTCACTTTAGTAGTAAAATACCATTCGACATTCAACAATATGACTAAGTAGGGTCTAGGTGAAACATAAGGGCTTTATGGGCATCTTTTACATATTCAACCTATTTCACATATTTTCAAAGCAATGGTGTTCACTACTAAAAAAACTATCAATAAAAAAGGCCAAAAACGACGGACTGCATCGATTTTTGTCAAAATTGACGGAAAAGCGACGCAGTCATGTTCGTCGTTTTTTGGCTCGATGCTTTTCAAAAAGCAACCGACAGCGTCACTAAAAAGCGACAGACTGCGTCGCTTTTTGACTTTTTCAATAATTTTTTTTAACAAAAGCGACGGACGTCGTTTTTTTATATTTTTATTTCCAAAAAATGACGCAATCCATCATTTTCCTGGAAATTTATATTTTGAAGATCCCAGAAAAGCGACGGACTAAAGGACATTGTCCATCGCTTTTCTGGTAATTAATTTTCTAAAATACCTAGAAAAATGACGGATTAAAGGACCATGTTCATCGCTTTTTTGGGTTTATTTGAAAAAAGTAATGTAAAAAGCGACAGACAAAATCACTTTGTCCGTCGCTTTTTTCTGTAATTTTTGTCAATTTCTGCTACTCAGGTGCAAATATAAATCAATTCAAGTCATATTCAACCATCCCAATTAAATAATATAATGTAAACATCACACACAACATATAAAACATCAAACTTAAATCAATCTTCAAAAATGTTTAAATCACAATACAAAAACTTATAAAGTATTTCAAAATGTGTTTCAAAAGAGACCTAAACTAGGGAGTGGCATATACAAAATCATCCTCCTCTTCCTCACTGTCGTCGTCGGTGTCCTCGGGAGCCAAAGTAGTAGGTCGACGAGCGAGGTTCATCACTTGTTCTTTGATTTGATGAACGGTCGCATTCATGCTTTTATTGTTCAGCTACTCTTCTCCGCTCCAACTCTGTCAGTGCCAATGTAAGTTGTGCTATTTGAGCCGCCATAGCAACAACCTGAACACTGTCAAGTGCCTCGACTTGACGTGATGATCCAATACCTTGTAAGCCTAACTAGAGTTACATCGTTTCGAGAGCCTAGACCTTAGAATCTACCCTTGTGTGTCCCCCTACCACTTTTTCTGTCCAAATTTGGGTGGACAGTTCAGGTGTCATTTGGACCAAACTATTTAGATTCTCAGCGACGTACTGATGAAACTCATTCTGCATATTAAATATAAAACTTTAAATCAATATATATACATATCATAAATATATTCACTATTAATATATATTATTCATACTAAATAACTTACAAAAGTTCATTCGGCCCCCTTTCCTCCACCTATACATTCAGATCTGACTCATTTTCTTTCTTCTTCGCATGAGTCTTCTTGAAAACATCCGGCCCAATGGGAGTGCGCCCCAATTATTTTTCCTATAAATTAAAATTTATAACGATATATATGAATCAACTAATTATTTATTTAAAAGTTTGAATTAGAACTTACCATCTCTCTTGTAATTGTTCCAATGGTCTTTGCACCTTCGGTGTGCAACGAGCCACCCTTAAGACTGCCTCTAGCCTTTTTGGCTTGTTCTGACATTGCCTTAAACTTATCTGTGTTCCAATACTGACGCAATTCATCAAAAACATGAGGCAACATCCAACCCGGACGTTGATCAGTATCCCAGACTTTCTTTATCCAGCTAGACAGTCCTGGGGATGCCCTCCTCTCAAATGTGATCGCAATGACCAAATCGAACCTCGACTCCCAAGTACACATAGTCTGAAAAAAATTGAATAGCGTTAATTAGATCGATAGTAAAACAAAAGTAAAGTATACTAAAATTAATAAACTTAACTAAAAAATATATACCTTAAATTCATTAAACATCGTCTGGCATATACTGTTTGGAATCTCACTCCAAGAGTGATAAGCATGTGTATAAAGTCTTCTAACACAGTCTTTTAAAGTCCGGTGTAACGATCTGAACAGTCATTATTTAGGAAAAATAAAAATTCGTGAAATTCTAAGCCACTGTCCCGCTAGGGAGGGCCAGATGCCATTAGGGCGGCGGCGCCATGGCGGGGAACTGGCGCCAGAGCGGGATATGTGAGACATAATATAAATAACGCGAAATTTTATTTTCTCCTTTTTCCTAAAACACCTAAAATAGACGTAAATCAACCTAGAAACCCTCCAAAAGCTGCTCTAAGCTGGGGAAAGAAGGAGGAAGAGAGTTCTAGCGTAGGGATGACAAAAGCTTGCCGAATTCCGATTAAATCCACCATTCCATCGTCCGAAAACCAAAAAATTATTTACAATTCCTCTACGAATGCTTGGCGCCCAGGTAGGCTAGGTTTTATTAATTGAGTAGTTAGAAATCTATGCTCACTACATAATTTAATGTAAATCAATGGTAGGATTTATGCGTAGGCCTTCGTGCACCGAACAAAAGATGATTTAATCATAGGAAGAAGCCTTAGGTGATGAACTAGGGCTAAGTTGATCGAATTATTGTTAAGTGATATATGTCGATGAATACTTCATTGTGATGATTGTGATTTCATGATTGTGTGATATATGTTGTTCTTGCTTCATTATAATACGTGTATGTATGCAATGTTGCATTATTGATCACACTATTGATAATGAGATAGATGAATGATAAATGTCATGAATCATGACTTGATTATATGATTATGAGAATGTACTTGTGATTGTGATTGTGGCTTGTTGAATGGATCGGGTGTTGCGTTCCAAAACACTAACTTGGATCAATTGCCACGTTTCGGCATAAATATGAGATCGATTTCCACGTTTCGACATAAACATTGGATTGGATACCACGTTCTGGTATGCTAATAGTTTGGGTGTGGGTTCCATGAGAGGACCAATGACTTGACATAATTGCGTATCTTGAGGAGTGTGAAATTGAATGATATTGTAATTCCCCATAGTTGTTATATGGTTATGAGGACTTATATCTGATTGTTCTTTTATGTTGAGTAAACTTGTTACTTATCTCGTTGTTGAATGAATCGGGAAGGACAAGGGTTCAAGGGTCATAATAATTGAGAGAAATGGTTGTCCGTGTGTTGTAAGGGAGAGAAGTGGGGGTAGTGTATGTGATGTAAGTACTTAGGTGGATTTCACCTTGGAGGAAGGGTATGTCGTGGGTGGTTAGTTGGAATGCTTGTAGTTGTATTCGTGGACTCTTTTATGCGTTAGGATGGTTAGGCTAAGATCAATAACCTAGTAAGTAGGTTGACTGAGAAGGTGGTTAGTAGTAAGGGTGCTAGTGTAATTTTGAGGTGTTTCAGAGAGGGTAAAGGTGGAGAAGCGAGTGGTTTATCATATATTCTTGCTAGTTGTTCTCTTATGTTATGCGGTGGGCGTCGGGTTGACCGATGATGCCTACCAGTACGTGTGGTTTTGTACTGATAATACTCTTGCTATGCTGTTGGGCATAGTCTGGATGCAGGTTGGCGATGTTTCATTAGATGAAGACGAAGAATTCTCCAGCAGCTTCTACTTTTCCTTCCGTATGGTGGAAGCTGTGTCTTTTCATTATTATGTCCTGTTGTACTCTTAGTAGCTCTTGTACCTGTTTAGACTAGATCCTTGGGAGTGTTAATTACTTTACAAGTCTTAACCCGAATTTGTTTTAAGAAAGTTTTCATTTATAAAAACGCTATAATTTCATTTACCTCCATATTTCGTTAATTTTCCGCATGTTTTAACTATTGGGATATAAGGGTTCTCCTACTTAGGTGTTAGAGTAGGTGCCCGCATGACCCGATGGGTTGGATAGTGACAAATTGGTATCATAGCCCAGGTTACTTGTCTCCAGTACAAGAGAAAAATATGGACTAGACTCCTGTGGATTGGTTTGTTGACGTCCACATCTAATCTTCAGAAAGCTAGGAAGCATTCTAGGAAATTGTTCCACTTTTTCTCTCCTTTCGTGCAAGTGTCGCTTGTGGTATGACTTGGGTCCAATTGGTATCTCCCGATCTCAATTGGTATCTCAACAAAGTAAACTGGACGTCATGGTTACAACTAAGGGGCCACAAGCAAAGCAAATTGGAACTGAGAAGATTCCAATTGGTATCTAGCCCGAAGGGTTACATAATTGCATGGATGACGGGAAATGGTCATCCATGGATGCAAACTAACTAATAACTTGGACTTATCTATGCATTGTATCTTGGAAACTGTGAATGTGTTTTTCTTGACATTCGAATTAACTGCGACCGCGTGCTTTTTGTTGTCTAAATCAACTGCGAAGGTTGTCACACTCCTTTTTCGTGTGATGGAAGGGTTTTTTCAATTCAAGTGACCGTATTGATTAAGATATTATTTTATTTTTTTAGAGTCGCCACTTGGAATTGAGTTATGGTGTTCCAAGTCACCTTTTCTTTTTAATCCCTAATCAAAAGGAAATGACTCTTTATTTGGTCTGCGAACTAGAAATTCGAGTAAGGAATTCTGTTAACCGAGGAAAAGGTATTAGGTATCACTCGAGTCCCTTGGTTCTAGCACGGTCGCTTTTATTGACTTATACTTATTTTAATTATTTTTGGATATATTCTGTATGCTACAGTTTCGCTGATATTTTTATTGTTGAACTTTTATTTGGTCTCGACCTAGATACGTAACCACATTCTTGGTCTTGACGTTTAGAGACATAACTGTCTTCTTTGCATCACACTTATTAGCTTTATCTAAAAAGTGTTATTTTAAATTAATGAAATATAATTATATTTTTGGACAAGGTGTGTCACTGCATCCTTGAGTTTATTTTAATGTCTCAAGAAAAAAATGTGTAACCACATTCTTAATCGAAACAAATATTTTTAACGGGTCATATAGCGTATTATTAGTGACTAAATTATTTTATTCTATTTATATTCATGAATACTATTTAAATAATAAAAGTCTAAAATCTTAAACAAATATAAAGTTATTTCATATTAAATTTCGACACAGATGCATTTATATTTTTAGTATATTTACAAGTCATGCAAAACATAAAAAATAAAAAATAAAAATATGTAACTCTTCATTTCTTAATCTTTTTAGGATGAACATTTTTAATTTTAGATGAAGTTGACTAAACAAACTATTACAATAATTCTTTTAGGCATTTAGCTGAATATAAAAAGCACTTAATTGATAGTAGCATATTATACAAGATGGAAGATAACATAGACTAAAATAATGGGTAAGTATTTCAATATTATAGCATCAAAGTTCAACACACATAAAATTTGAGCAACTTCATAACATTGGAATCAAATCTTATATAATAATGAAAATCAAATTATACAATAAAAATTAAATGGTACCTTTTGTGAGAATCAATTCACGAAAAGAAAATAATCTTAATAAGGAACCACAAACTCGAAACCACGAAAGTGAATCTCGACCTCAACTTTTATTTGTGAGTGAAAGAAAAAATATAAATAAAATGTGAGTTGTTTTTTTTCTTTTTTCCGTGGGTCTGTGTTGTGTTTTTTCTTCCTTTTTTTTGTACGTTTTGTGTGTGTGCGCATAATGGGTTTTTTTGTGTGCTCATAAAGAATTGTCATAGACACTCATATACATGAAACCAATACAATAAATATTCTCACTTTGGGTATGTTTTGTTTTCATAAGTAAATTATAAATAAATTTTGATGAAAACACATATAAGATCTTTAAAATTGTTTATAAAAACAATATATTATGTATGTATAATAATAAAATATATGTATATAATTTATCGGTTTGGTTCGGTTATTTCTTCAGTTTTTTCGAACAAAACCATAACCAATCCAAATACTATCGGTTTTTAAAAATCTAAAACCAAACCACACCTAACTCAAATAAAATAAATTTATTTAATAGATTTGGTTTGATTTTTTCGATTTGGATCGATTTTTATCCAAACCGTGAACATCCCTAGCTGTGCATATGTATGTTGGTTGTATTTTTCCTCTTTCTCTTTTTTTTGCTGTAGGTTTTTTTGTAGTGTTTTTCCTTTGCTGATGGGTTTTTTTTTTTTCGTGTGTGAATGTGTATTGTTGTGTATTTTTTCTGTGGGTGTCTGGGTGTTGCTTTTTCTTTTTGGTTGCTGATTTTTCCTTTTGGGTTGTAGGATTTTTTTTTTTGAATGTTTTTTTTTTCCCGTCTTGTGTAGTTGTAGTATATAGGTATAGGGGTAAGTGGGGAGGGGGGGTAATGTGAGGTGTGAAGGAGTGTGGTGTGTTGTGTGCAGATTAGTGGGGTTGTGAGTGGAGTGGGGTGAGACGTGGGTGAGTGGAGGGGGGGTAGTGTAGGTTAGTTTTAGGTTTTTTTCTTTAATATAACACAATATAATATAATATAATATAAATTATTTTTTAAACTAACAAAAATTGAGTAGCTAATAAAAAATATAATTAAGAACTAATTTATTTATTAAACTAAAATTAAACTAAAACATATTATTTTTGTTATTTTCAAATCTTTTAAAATAAACTTACTAAAATAAGACAAAATTAATATATCTAACTTAGACATAAAAGAAACATTTAAGGAATAAAAAAAGTGTAAAATCCTATGTTTGGTCAAATCGATAGGTTTCCATAATACAAATCTTTAAAAAATAGACTTATCTCTGTGATTGGTTTCCATATCCTTTAGGGTAGATGACGAAAATCGATAGGAATTAAAGTTTCCATGAACACATGACAATCATGACTTTTCATACCTATCAATTTTCCTTCATTCGTATCTGTCCGCTTTCCTAAATTCAAAGCATAGCCCTCCAACATCCTCAAATTTTTAACCCACTCACAAATTTCACGTTTCTCATTCAATGGGAATGAAAAGTTGGCTTTGGGCTTAACTATTTTACCATTTTGTAATTCCTACAACCATAACTCTTTTCTCCTACAATATTCCTTTATGTCCATTCTAGCTTTTGAATTGTCTTTTGTCTTACCCTTAACATCCATCATTGTGTTAAACAAATTGTCAAAATATTTTTTTTCAATATGCATCACATCAAGATTATGTCGTAGCAGATTGTCCTTCCAATACGGGAACTCCCAAAATATGCTTTGTTTGGTCTAATTATGTTCAACACCATATCCAGGAAGTCTAGAAGGTAAAGCTTCTGTAACTTTAGGTAATTGAGAAACTCTCTCCCAAATTTGATGCCCTGTGAGTAATGGAGGTGGGGTCACTTTCAATCTTATTTTTCCTAAATGCATTTTTCATCTTTCTAAACACATGATCCATTGACAAGAACTGGCGATGACAATCAAATCATATATTTTTCTGCCATTCTTTAAAGTGAATGACTTACTATTTTCCATGCAATACAGACAAGCTAGCTTTTCCGATGTCATCCAACCAAACAACATCTCGTATGCAGGAAAATCATTAATAGTCCACATTAAAGAAGCACGCATAACGAAATTCTGCTTAGATATATCATAAGTCAAAACGCCTTCAAACCACAATTGTTTGAGCTCATCTATCAATGGTTGTAGATAGACATCAATCAAACTTTTTGGATTACGGGGACCTGGAATAACACAACATAGAAAGATGTAGGGACTGGTCATGCACATTTTAGGAGGAAGATTATACGGAGTAAGAAATACCGGCCATCATGAATAAGGCGAAGAAACATTAGAGAATGGTGTGAAGCCATCTACACATAACCCCAATCTAACATTTCTTGGTTCACTAGCAAAATCAAGATATACATTTTCAAAATGCTTCCATGCTTCACCAACAGATGGATGAGACAAGACACTCAGCGGCCTTCTATATTCACGATGTCTTCTCATATGTGGGACAAACCTCATCGATGCATACAACCTCTTTAACCTAGGAATAAGAGGTAGATAATACATCGCCTTAACTAGGACCATCTTTCCAGTCAGAGTCCTCTTATAACGAGCATGTCCACAAAACATACAATTTTTTAATTCACTATCAACCTTGTAAAACAACATGCAGTCATTAACACACCAATGAATTCTATCATACTTCAATCCTAACTTGGAAGCCAAACGCTTTTCCTGATAGAAGTTCTTAGGTATGTTAAACTCCGGATTAACTAGTTCACCCAAAAGATCAACCATTGAGTCCATAGCCGCATTAGGAACATTCCAATCTGATTTAATATTCATTAATCTAACCGCAACTGACAAAGAAGAATGCGGACTCCCTTCACATAGTGGATGACTAGACTCTTCTAATTGATCATAGAAGCGACTTGCTTCTTCATTAAGAGTTTCATCAAAATATTGTTCGGGTTCCATCCCACCTTGAACTCCAAAGCATCATTGATCATTTCATGAACCCTATCATGTTCAACCCTAATTTGGTCATGTGGTGCAAGCATATTATATTCATCTACATGCATCGAATTATAAAACATACCATTCAATCCATCTCTTTCTCCATAATCAACCATACAAAATATCTAGGCTTAAATCCATTACGGTACAAATGAACCATAACTGTATCTGATTCAAAAAAATTTAAGCACCTACATGCACTACAAGGACACCTAACCAATCCATTATTCTTGAAAATGTCAAGTGTCATTGTATGTTCAATAAAATCTCTAACACCATCAATAAACTCAGGTTTCAAACCAGCACCAGTTTCATAATGCATATTATACATCCATAAACGATAATCCATCTACAAAAATATAGATATTCAATTATATTATAAATTAAATTTAATAATAATTTTACTACAGTAAACTAATTTATATTGTTAATATATATTTATAATTACTTAATAATTATATTCATTATTTCTTATATACCTAATTAATTAGTTCATAAATACTATATTTCAAGATCTACAAAGTTCAAGCTTAATTAATTCATAAATTTTAATTAAGTTTAAGCTTTCAAATAATTAATTATATTTCTAATTAAGTTCAAGTTATTATAAATTAAGTTGAAAGTTATAATTAAGTTCAAATATGTTAAGGTCAATGAGATTTTAATAAGTACTTCAAAGTTCAATTATTAAGTTTTAATTAATTGAGGTCGTCAAGAATTAATTATTAAGTTCTAAGTTCAATGTTCAAGTTCTAAATTCAAATTCATATCAAAGTTCTAAAATTAGTTATACATAAACTTCAAACCCAAAAATTAGCTAGTTATTATATTCAAGTTCAAGTTCAATAACTAAATTGAAGTTCTTATCTAATTTCTAAACTTAGTTATATATAAACTTCCAATCCAAAAATTAGTTATATTCAAATTCTAAGTTTAATTTTTCTTCAATTTCTAAATTCAAGTTCATATAATCTCTAGAATTAGTTATATTCAAGTTCTAATTAAGTTCAACAACTTCAAGTTCTAAATAATTCATCATATATATCAAATTTCTAAAATTAGTTATACATAAAATTCTAACTCAAGAATTAATTAGTTATATTCAAATTTCAAGTTCAAGTTCTAAATCTAACTTCAATTCATCAAATTTCAATTCATCTAACTTCAAATTAACACTCCACTAACTAACAATCAACCAATCCTAACTAGAATAAAAAACCCTAAATCATTCACTAACTAACTAACAATCAATAAAAAAACAAATTCAATACACTAATTAACAAAATCAAATCTAACTCAAATTGAAAAGAAATTAAAAATAATTTCATGAAATCCTAACCTTGAATTAAAGGAGAAGGAGACAATGGAGAGACAATGGAGTGGGGTCGGGGTTGGCAGCGGCGTAATGGAGTGGGGCAGCGGCGACGGGCAACGTCGGCGTCTAGAGAGAGGAAGAGAGAGATGAAAAAATGAGGAATTTCGCGTCTCGGCTTCAGATATTTTAACAAAAGCAACGGACAACGTCTCTTTGTCCGTCGCTTTTTAAAAAATATTTGACCAACATTTTGACAAAAAATCGACGGACTAAGAGACACTGTCCGTCACTTTTATTAAGTATTTAACCAGTATTTTAACCAAGAAGCGACAAACTAAGAGATGTTATCCGTCGCTTCTTTAAAAAATAATTAATCAATTAAAATTAATAAAAAGCGACGGACGGCGTGGTTATATTTGAATTTATAAATAAATATTTTTAATAAAAAGCGACGGACAGCGTCTCTAACTACTTTTAATTATTAATTATATATCTATTTGACGCAAAAATCCGCGAAATAAAGCGATGGACTAAGAGATGTTGTCTGTCACTTTTTGTAGAATAATTTTAAAAGCAACGGACAATGTGACAATTGGCGTCGCTTTTCGGAGCGACGTCGTCCGTCGCTTTTCCTACTGTCGTTTTTAACAGTTTTTTAGTAGTGGTTAGACCATCTCCAACCGATTTCTATTTTACTCTCTATTCTCTATATTTGGAGAGTAAATGTAACGACCCGCTAGGTCATTTTGAGAACTAGGACTATTTTAACACTTCCCATAAAATTTAAATCAAAAAATTTGAAATATTCGGTAACTACGAGTATCTAGTTGATGAAATTTTATTAAATAATTAATATAGTTGAATAGTTAATGGGCCAAGTCCATGCCTTATTTAATGGGAAAATTGTATGAAATAACAAACTATTAATTCAAATTAAATGCTATTGCCATAGTTTATTTTGATTGTAATTCACAGCAAACATCCCTTTTTTGTCATCTGATTCGGTATACAATTAGTCATTTTCGATATACAATTAGTCATTCTATACATTTCGGTATAAAATGCGTTTATGTTTGTATAAAGCGAGAGAAAAGTGTATATACAAATACAAATACATAGATTTTCGTCCGATACACTTATAATTATATAAATACAGATCTTATTATACAAATTACAAAGTATAAATGAATTTATACAAAACTGAACAATTTGTATAAAATTGGATGTTTGTAGCGAATTATACAAATCAAAAGCTCCATAACAAACATAAAATTTGCTATGGAGCGCAATTATGCAAATTATAGCTATAACATACAAATATAATTTTTATGTTTGCTATATGTGAAAGTTGCTCTTATTTATGAGAAAATTTTCAAAATGTCAATATTTTAGCATTTAATGGACCCTCTTATGAACATTTTAAATATTTATTAAAAATGTCAATATTTTAGTTCGTTATTGTTCTTATTTATGTATTTCTTTTTGTTTGTTTGATTTGAAAGAATACAATTATTTAAGAGAAAATACATAGAAACCCCCCTAAACTATGACCCTTTTTTGAAAAAGACACTTAAACTTTGCGGGCGTCCTAATACACCCCTAAATTAGTTTAAAGTGAAATTCTTAAACCCTTTTTCGACATTTAAGACAGAGAGTGTATATAACTCGCCTGAAGAGCGTGAAAACTAAAAAAAATAATTAAACTTTTTATTTTCAATATTTTTTATTAAATATATAAATAAAATTTATTTTAGAGTTAAATTTTATTTTTTCTTTCTCCTTCCTAAGAGTTTCACCATTGAAAGAGATGGCAATGACTTCAAGGATTTTTTTTCTCTTTTTTTTTTTCATTCTCTTTCAATGGCAACTAGTTGATTTCCTCTGCGATAGCAACGCCGACTAATTTTGCCGTTTCATCCTTAGATTTCTTTTCTTCCTTCTTTACCGGCGAAAATCTTCTCCTCCTTTTTGACCGGCGAGGTGAGACGCGCGGGAAGATGATGGCGATGTTAAAAAAAGAATCATCGGCGTTATTTCCAGTGACTCATAATCAATTACGGGGCTGAAAATCGTCTTCACACCAAGCAAAAATTGTCCCATCCAAGCTCGGAGAGAGAATTTCCGTTTTTCCAGATACAACCGTGTTGATTGCAAAAATCAAAGGCAAAGTTCACAAAATAATATTTTGATAGAGATTTTAATTTAAGAAAAAATTTAATTTGCTAGCTGATTTGATTTTTCAATTTTAGGGTTTATCTTGATTGATTGATAATAAACACAGTGAAAATGGTGTATAGCATGTCAGTGATGGTGAATTGAAAATGGAAAAGAAAATAAAGAATTAAAATTTTAAAAAAAAAACAAAAAAACAGTAAATAAAAACAAAAAGTAGAAAATTATATAAAATTTACACATGGCAAGCAACAATTGGTGCGTGCTTTCACCTTCTTTCTTATAAGTGGGTTTGACCGAAAAATGGGATATTTATATTACTTTCAAATTGTTCAATGGGGTATTAGGATTCTTGTAAAGTTTGATTGTCTTTTTAAAAAAAGTGTTATAGTTGAATGGGGTAACTATGTATTTCCCCTTTAATAATAGAAAGGAGAAAATCATCGATAGAATATTTTTAAAAAAAAGGAACATATCAATTAAAATTCTCATCAGTTACAATTTCAAAAGTAATTGATTGTATTCATTCCAATATGTGTATTCGTATTCATTGTGGTTTTCATGTTTGGATTTGTATAATGACATTTGTATTTCTTTATTAGTTTGTATTCATTCCAATAGGTATACCAAATTTATTTGTAGTTATTAAGAAACATATTTGTATACATATACTTATGTAAACTCGTGTTTATTCAGAAAAGATACAACATTGATTTGTATATTTTTCAAAAACGTATATTCTTTCTTAAAATTCCAACAAAATTTGTATTCCAGTCATCAAAAACATACAAATTTACAATCAAAATTTATATTAAAAAAAAATATATTTCTTATCTGTTATGTATTCCAAAAATATATTGTATTCAAAGTTTATTTTATAGAACATCTACTAAATCAGATTCCAAATTATTTTGTATTCCAAGCATCCAACATACAAAAAAAAGTCAACAATTATTTTTTAACTTTGAAATATGGCTGATGATTCTGTACTTGCATTTCCTTTGGGTTCTTCTGCATGTGAGAAAAATGCAAAAATACATCAATTCCTTGAAAAGATAACTAGAATTGTTGATATCGTCCAACAAAGTGTCTTAGATGAGATATTGATTCAAAACTCCCAAATTGAATACCTCAGTGACTGTCTAACCTTTAAATTCATTATTCAGCTGGTAACTTATGAAGATCTTCATATCCAAAATATAAAATACGATCCAGATCCATTTTCGAATCACTTTTTCAATAGCCATTTTCGAATCACTTCTAAACAAATTAAAGAATCAACAGTTAATGAATACCGGATCGTTTTTGTATTTCACCGACAATCTCAAAGTTCAACGAAATCAATCCAATTCACTTCGAAATTTCAATCGATTATTTCAAAATTGTATTCCCTAATTGAAACAATCGCAAATCAATCGGATTCACTTTGACAAAGGTGGAAAATCTTTTGAATGATTTATGAGATTTCTTAGAAAAATGGAGGAATTTGATTTAGAAAAAGCAAGGTTTAAATTAGTTGATGATATGGAATAATGGAAGAAATTGTGAGAGAGAGAAAAAGAGAAAGGATAAAATTTGAGTAAAAAATTTAGAGAGAGAAAAGTGGTAATGGAATCTTTATTTTTAACTTTCACACGTAATGAAGTAAAAAATTGGGCAAATTTGAAAAATAAAAGGAAGGTAGATGAATTATATTAGGATACACTTTCTTTGCTAAAATATTGACATTTTGACATTTTTAATAATTATTTTAAAGTGTAGATGCTTTTAATAATTATGTTAGAGATTTTGACTAGTTAGCTAATTTATCCCTTATTTAATTCTCTTTATTACTTGGCCCACGTAATTAAAATATGTTGGCGGAGTTAGTTTAGAGAAGAAGGGAAAACAAAAGAGTTGGAAACTAATTTGTGCGGCGTAGAATACAGAGCAAAGAGGAACGGAATAAATTATTGCAGGTAAAAAACTTTTCTTTAGCCGACTCTATTTTCTCATAAGCGCGCATTAGTGGTATAAATGGTTGGTGTGAAGATATCTGTTGATAATGTATTATTTTGCTGTCACTTGGTATTTGAAAGTTAGATACAATTTAAGTATAATTATTAGGTTGAATTGAATGATTGTTTACTTAGTAATGATTAGTATGCAATTATTAGACAATGATTACAAAGTTAGGAATTAGAAAATCAATGCAGGGTTCGGGTTTTGGTTTTCATTTCATAGTGAGGTGCAGATAAGGGATTTAAAAAGCATTGTTCTTTTATTCACATAAAATAATGGTTTCCCATAGTGGGTCCTTACTAGTACATGGATCGTTAAAAGAAAAGACCGGAGGTTTTAATTTTGGATTGGAATTTTTTGGTTTCTGTAGAATAATTATTTGATTTATTTTGTTGACATTGTAACCGTGTAAATGGGTAAATGATTGGAGGTGATGAAAGGGAAGGTTTGGATTGGTCATAGTTATCGCCACTGGTTTAGTAACCAGTGGCTTCAATTTCAAATAATGTAATTTGTTATCGCATTATAAATTAGGTGTATGATATTATATGCATATCACTAGACTTATGTTAATTGGATAAATTAAGGTTTAACCCTAGGCTTGAAATTTACCAAATATGATTTGACGTATAAATTATATCAAAATTATGAGCTTGATTAGAGATATGAGTGAATTTTTGGGTCTAGGATAGACATATAATAATATAGATGTCTACAAACTCGTGTGGTTACAAATATTGCATAATTGGTAGATTGGGAGCGTTCCGAAGCTTTGAGAAAAGGGAAGGAAAAATTTTGAGGATTTGTGGCACGTGTTCGGCATTCAAAGTATGTTAAGACTTTCAGACTTCGTTGAAGGACGTTTTTCTAATTAAAGAATAAAAATGGAATAGACCATGGGTAAGGGCGAAAGATGGAGGTCTCGTACCAATGGTGTAACGGGCATTGGTACGAGTACCAGTGTTATAAAGGAAAAGTTTATTACTATAGAATGCGGATTGTAATCCGAGAATGCCAAAACATATGGACATTAGATGATATATTATTGAATTGATTTATTATGTGTGATTGTGTTCTTTATGGAACCTGTATACTTGTGATAGCGAAGGTGATTACATATTATATTGACATTTGATTGATTAAGAAGCATCATCGTCCCTTTTATATTTATTTATTGAAATCATATTGTGCACATGTATTGACATGAGATTGAGTATAAGTTGGGCACGTGGAGATCGTCCGTGTTGGGGATTGTGAGATGTTAATATTATAATTTGAGCACGTGGAGATCGTCCGTGCGAATATTATTGATTTTATGATAGTGTGTTGGATCAGATCGTCAGCACAGACACGTGGAGATCGTCCATGTTGGTATATGGACCTCGCGAGTCCCCCATGAGTCATGAACTCTCGATGTATTTCCGAGGAGTATCATGTATATACGGTTGAGAGAGTACTTGATATTCTGAGGCATATCATTTCATGGTGTCACGTTTCATTGCATCTCATGACATCCTTCATTCTTGATGTTTATGTGTTTTGTTGGTGGTTGGAAAGAACTTGATATTTGATTACCTCTATTTGATGAAACTTGACTGGTAAATGTAATATAGACTTGTATAAGTAAAGAACTAATTTTCTTATATAAACTCCGGTCACTACTTCTTCGTTGTCGGTCTATGAGATATATTGGGTACACGTGGTTTCGTACTCAGACTAAACTTGTTGCACTATTTTGTGGTGCAAATTCGATTCCGAGTACGAGCACATCTCGTGGAGCTTTTTGAGTCCGAGCTTGGAGTATCTTGGAGTTGTGGTGAGCTGCTTGGCTATTCTGTGGCCCACACCTCCCTCTATCTTTTATTTATTCTGTTATTTTAGTATTCAGACATGGTATCCCTTATGTTTGGATTTGTCATTTTTAGTTTCAGACTTGCACCATATTTAGAAGCTCTTGTACTTATGACACCAATTCTTGGGTGGTATTTTAGCTTTCCGCATTTTGTATTTATGAAGGACTTGATGTTGGAGATATTCTACTCGTTGTTTACCTTTTGACATCAGTACTTAGTTTGATTGGTAAAATTATTGGGTTGGCTTACCTATCGGTAGGAAACATAGGCGCGCGCCATCACGACTTATGAATTTGGGTCGTGACGGTAAAATAGAGAATTGACACTCCAACCCACCTTCATATCACTCTCTATTCGTCATATTTAGAGAAGTGAATAGTAATTTTGGAGAACTACTATTCACACTCTCTATTTCACTTTTTGAATATTTTATTATTATTTCTATTACTTTCTAAATAACATATTATTTTACATATAATGTCATTAATTAAATATCTAATATTCATAATTCTTTTTAAATGCAATATAATATTTTAAGAAATTTATTATTTAATATATACTACTTTCATCCTCAATTAATACTATTTTAATTTTTTCTACTTTTTATAATTTGATTTTATTATTAATTTTCACTATAAAGAATACACAAAATTAAAATGATAAGATGAAAATTTTAATTTTAAAATACAATACATAGTATGATAATTTAAATACAAGATAACAATACAATACATAACATAATAATTTAAATACAAGATAAAATACAATACATAATATAATAATTAATTCACGATGAAACAAGAATCATGCCGAAAAGATGTTGAACGTGCATTCGAAGTTTTGCAATCACGTTTTCCAATTATTGCAAAACCGTCATGTTTTTGGAGAAAAGAAGTGCTACATGATATAATGACTACATGTATTATACTACACAACATGATAATTGAGGATGAACGTGATCTTAATGCACCAATTCAAGATGCCGTAGAGGCTCCAACTCCAACGTTAGAAATGACGGTAGATGAAAATCTCCAATTTGAACAATTTATAGCTAGACATAAAAAAAAATAGACAAAAATTCTTGTTTTGAACTCCGTAATGTATTAATAGAGCATTTATGGGAACAAAGTAATACTTTCGAAAATTGAGTGTTTACATAATGTTTATATAATTGTATTTCACTTTTATTTAAATATTTTCATTAATTTGTATATTATATAATATTTTCTTGCAATTTATGTTATTTAAAAATTTAGAAAATATAATTTTATATTAAATAAAAAAATTGAAAAAATAAAATTTTATATCACATAAAAATAATATAAAGTAATTATTGGGAAAAATAAATAAAGGATATATATTATGAAATAAGAAAATAAGAATAAAATAGAAATTATAATTTAATATTGAGAAGAGAGAAAAATATTCTTTTTTAGAGAGTAAAATATAGAATTAAGTTGGAGTTGGTTGTCTGAAAAAATAGAGAACTCTATATTTAGAGGGTAAAATAGAGTGTAGGGTGGGAATGCCCTATAGTTGAAAGGAAATGTAATAGCGAAAAATATTTTATCACGTTCATGCAAAATTAGAGTATTGTAGAATATTATTTCAACCAATTTAATTTGTAAACGTATAGTACCATAATAATATACAGTAGAGCCTCACTAAATTAATACTCGATTAATTAATAATCTCTCTAAAATAATAATTTTCTTCGGTCCTGACTTGGGCCAATACAAAAAATCACTCATTTCAGTAAAGATAATATATTTCTGAAGACCCCTATATATATAAATTAATAATTCGTTAAAAGTACAAATATATCTAAGACAATTTAGTGAAATATAAATCTATTGTGCTCTATTTTTTTTTGTTAAAATTTAAATCTTGTTGAAGCTCATCTCCAACTTTTCTTATTGCATCCAAAAGTTCTGGTGTTGTCTTTTTTGAACTGCACCATAAAATTGTGAACAGTTCTAAATGTAATAAGTATTTTTTGGCCTTAACTTGTTTCAAAGGTATTGTATCATCTTCTACTTTATCATCAACATTATTTTTTCGTTGGTATCCACAATTTCCTAAGCTCTAGACCTATGAACATATATCATTTTTACCCATCCAATAAGTTATTAACGTCCATTTTATTGCGGTAACCGAGATCATTAATCATGATCTTAAGTTCATGAATGATGTTTTCACAAATGAAGTCATTTAAATTCTCTAAGATTTCATCCCAAATTAATTTTGCAGTGTCTAAACACTCTTTAAATTCATTAATATTAATTTTTATTGATTAAATAATATCTCTATAAAATATAATGTTATATGATCCCACCTATATTAATTTAGTGAGGTTTTACTGTATATCGAGACTTCACATCCTTTTTTTTTTTTAAATATTAATTTTTTGCATATATTGTCGTACCTAAAATGTATAGGGATTATTAAAGTATTATGGTCGTTTGACCATGTTTTCTTTTAAAAAAAACTTTTTTTTTGTAGTTTTTCTCTGAAAAATACCTTTCGACATAAAATTTTCATAATTTTCAAGTAATTGAAAAAATAACAAAAGTATTATTTAATTTTGTTTCCACTTTAAAATACTCAAAAAATGTCAAAACAATAATTCTAATTTGTTATTAATCGCTAAATACAACTCTAATTTTTAATATATTTTAATTTTAAAAAATAAAGCTTTAAAAAAAAATTCACATTAAAACATGCTCAAACAACCACTTTACATGTAAATGAATTGTTGAAGATAATCCCAAATATTAAATTTCAGGCCCAAAATCGGTTAGGCCGAAAATGAAAAAAGAAAAAAACAAAAACAAAAATAGGAAAATGTATATCAGATATCTAGAAGCTGTAATTACTTGTCTCTTTTAAAAATTGTCCTAAAAACATATAGACCGAAGGAGGACACTTCTCTCATCTATTTTGACTGAAGAATGCATAATTTTCTCCATAAGATTGATTATGCAGAGATAAATAATTCATTCTTCATGTATTAGTATGTTATTTCCTTTGCTCTACTTAGCTCATATTTTTCTATTACCATCTTTGCTAAAATATAATGTACAGATGGTTGCTAGACTAATGTAGTTGATGAACTAATTTATATGTCCATCCGGTTACTTTCTTGCTTTTGGGTTTAGCAACATCATTTTTTAGATGAGTTTGTTTGATTTTACGATTTGCACCTCAATTATCTTTTTCTTGAGGTATTTTTGTGTTTTTGTGTTTTTGTGTTTTTGTGTCCAGCGTTGTAAGGTAGTTGTATTGACCTTTTTTTTTTTTTAGGCAAAACCCATTGGTGGTCCTCTTAAGGTGACATCAATTTCACTTAGACATCTTAACTAAGTTTTGTTCATTTTGGACACCTCATGTCATATTTCACTATGTCATTACCAACGCATGAAAGACTTATTTAATCATTTTTTTACATCTTTTGTTAAATTTGACAAGATTCAAAGATGAATTAATATGAAGATTTGGTAGTTGGGAAGATAATTCTTTATTGGTACAAAAGTCAAGATAGCACCTTTTGTAGGTGAAATTTAGGTGAACCATAAAATGGTTTCACAAGGTAAATCTTGACATTTTGACACATTGTGATGTCATGGATGACATCAATGAGAAGAATTCACTCCTATAAATAGGTAGATCCTAATTCATTTGTAACACACCTCTCACTTGCCTTCTCATCTTCAAACTTCTTTCTCTCTTGTAGTATTTCACTTGTACTCTTTTGGAGTGAAATAAATATTGGTTGGTTGTGTCCGAGGAGTAGGCAAAAGAAAACAAAAGTTTGCCGAACCTCGTTAATCCCTGGTGTTCTTTTTATTGTTGTCTCATTTACTATTTATTAGCTACCTTTAGATATAGCAATTGTGATTTCATCACTATCTATATATTCGGCTTCCGCAACAATTGGTATCAGAGCCAAGGTATTATCAGAGTATGCCAGTCTGTGGTTGCAGCACAATCTGAACTTCCACATCAAAAAAAGATTTACTTTGGTCTTTGCATTGTTAGCTAGTAAATAGTATTTGTAGCAAAAATGGAAGACAAGAAAAATGATGAGTCCGCATCGAGTGTCAATAATACGTCATTGACATCTTCGCTTATGACAAGAATTGTGTCAAATGCAAAATTTGCAGTTGAAATTTTTGATGGGTCAGGACATTTCAGAACGTGGCAAGGAGAGGTCCTTGATGTTCTTTTTCAACAAGGGCTAGATATTGCCATAGAAGAAAAGAAACCAGACGGTGTAGGAGAAGAAGATTGGAAGATTATCAACTGTGTTGCTTGCAGTACTATTCGATCTTACCTTGCAAGAGAACAAAAGTATCCATACACGAAGGAAACATCTGCAAATAAATTATGGAATTCATTGGAGGAGAAATTCTTGAAGAAAAACAGTCAAAATAAACTTTACATGAAAAGAAGATTGTTACGCTTCACTTATATTCCTGGTAGCACAATGAATGATCATATCACCATCTTTAATAAGCTGGCGACAAATTTGCGGAATATGGACGTGACTTTTATGGATGGAGATATGGCCTTAATGTTTTTAAGTTCACTTCCCGATGAGTTCGAGCACCTTGAAACTACTCTACTACATGAGAATGATGAAGTATCTCTCAAAGAGCCTTATATAGTTATGAATAAAGAAAGAGAGAAAAATAAAAAAGGCGGAGAAGCAGAAGTACTGATTGCAAGAGGTCGTTCTCAAAATCATATGAGAACGAAGAAAGGGAGATCCAAGTCAAGATCCAGACTCAGCAAAGATGAATGTGCCTTTTGCTGAGAAAAGGGCACCGAAAGAAAGACCGCCCAAAGTTGAATAGCAAAGCCAAACCAAATAATGGGAAGGCTGTCATGGATTCAAATGTGGCTGATTGTGATGACTCAGATTACTCACTAGTTACAACAGATCCATCTAAATCATATGATGTATGGTTGATGGACTCGGCTTGTAGCTATCATATGTGTCCCAATCGGGACTGGTTTGTTGATTTACAAGAAGGAGAATGTGGAGTTATTCACACCGCAAACAATAACCCTCTTACCACATATGGTGTTGGTTCAATTCGATTAAGGAATCATGATGGATTGACCAGAACATTAACAGATGTTCTATATGTATCGGATTTGAAGAAAAATCTCATTTCTGTAGGAGCCCTAGAGTCAAAGGGATTCAAAGTCATTGCAGATAATGGCGTAATGAGAATATGCTCCGGTGCACTGGTGGTAATGAAGGCAGTTCGAAGAAATAATAACATGTACCACTATCAAGGTAGTGCAGTTATTGGGACAATGGTAACAACATCCAATGACGACAAGGAGACAGAAATGACCAGGCTGTGGCGTATGCGCTTGGGACATGCTGGAGGAAAATCCTTGAAAACTTTATCAGATCAAGGATTGCTAAAAGGAGTAAAAACTTGCAACTTGGAGTTTTGTGCGCATTGTGTCAAGGGAAAGCAAACACGGGTTAAATTTGGAACAACTATCCATAATACTAAAGGTATTTTGGATTATGTTCATTCAGATGTTTGGGGTGCTTCCAAAACACCTTCATTAGGTGGGAAACACTATTTTGTAACCTTTGTTGATGACTTTTCCCGAAGACTGTGGGTGTATACGATGAAAACAAAAGATGAAGTATTGAGAATTTTTCTCAAATGGAAGGCGATGATAGAAACTCAAACTGGCAGAAAGATCAAATGTCTTCGCACAGACAATGGTGGAGAATACAAAAATGATCTTTTTCAAAAAAATTGTGAGGAAAATGGCATTGTCAGACATTTCACCGTCAGAAATACACCACAAAAGAATGGAGTGGCAGAACGCATGAACCGAACTTTACTGGAGAAGGTTCGGTGTATGTTGTCCAATGCTGGCTTGGGCAATTTTTTTTGGCTGAGGCAATAACATATGCATGCCACCTTATTAATCGTCTACCATCTGCTGCTATAGGTGGGAAGACACCATTAGAAAAATGGTATGGAAAATCTGCTGAAGATTATGGTTCTTTATATGTATTTGGCTCAATTGTATATTATCATGTAAGAGAATCAAAATTGGACCCAAGAGCAAAGAAAGATTTATTTATGGGAATTACTTCTGGAGTCAAGGGATATTGTTTATGGTGTCCAGAGACAAAGAAAAATTATTTTCAGAAGGGATGTTACCTTTGATGAATCTGCCTTGACAAATAAGGTAACAATTGAAGAAGTCAAACAAACTGATGGTGCTTCAAAGCAGGTGGAGTTTGAGGGAAAGATAATTTTCCTAACACATGGATCAAATGAGGAAATAACAGAAGTTTTTCCTCTGGAAGAAGAGTCAGTCGAAGGGGAAGTTCCATCTCAAGAACCTTAACCACAACTTGAATCAATAGCAACCAGCAAGACAAAAAGGACAATAAGAAAACCTGCTCGACTCATAGATATGGTGGCTTGTTCAGACTCAATTGCAGCAGATGACATTCCTACCACTTATAAAAATGCAATCCAAAGTTCAGAAGAAGATAAGTGGAGGATTGCCATGGATGAAGAAATGCAATCCCTTCATCAGAATCATACATGGAAATTGGCCAATCTCCCGGAAGGTAAGAAAGCAATTGGGTGCAAATGGGTATTTGCAAAGAAAGAAAGATTTCCTAACCAAGAAGATGTTCGCTGCAAAGCAAGATTGGTGGCCAAAGGATTCGCTCAAAAGGAGGGAATTGACTATAATGAGGTATTTTCTCCAGTTGTAAAACACTCTTCCATTAGAGTTTTGTTGGCTTTGGTAACACAGTTGAATTTGGAACTAATTCAGTTGGATGTAAAAACTGTATTTTTACATGGAGATTTGGAAGAGGAAATCTACATGACTCAGCCAAAAGGATTCAAAGTTGATGGAAAAGAAAATATGGTGTGCAAACTTGAAAAATCATTGTATGGATTGAAACAATCTTCTAGACAATGGTACAAATGATTTGACAAGTTTATGTTGCAACAAAGGTACATAAGAAGCAAATACGATCATTGTGTGTATTTGCGCAAGCTTGAAGACGATTCCTTTATATATCTTCTCCTATATGTTGATGATATGTTGATAGCTTCTAAAAGTCAAGAGGAAATTGAGAAGCTAAAGATTCAACTAAGAAAGGAGTTTGAGATGAAGGATTTGGGTGAGGCAAAGAAGATTCTTGGCATGGAGATAAAAAGAGATAGACATTCAAAGAAACTCTATTTATCTCAGAAAGAATATTTGAAGAGGGTACTAAATCGATTTGGCATGAATGAGAAAACGAAGTCGGTTAGCACTCTACTTGCTCCTCATTTTACAGTTAGTGATGCTATGTCGCCAAAGAATGAAGCTGCATGAGAATATATGTCAAGAGTACCATATGCGAATGTTGTTGGTAGCTTGATGTATGCAATGGTTTGCACCAAGCCATATATTTCACACGCCGTTGGAGTTGTAAGCAGGTACATGCATAATACTGGGAAGGATCATTGGCAGGCTGTAAAATGGATTCTACGGTATATTCATAATACTGTAGATGTTGTCTTGGTTTTTGAGCGTAAAGATAGTCAATATCTTGTTGGATATTGTGACTCAGATTATGCAGGTGATTTGGACAAATGAAGATCAACTACTAGTTATGTTTTCACTATTGCAAACACACCAGTTAGTTGGAAGTCTACTTTGCAGTCAACAGTTGCTCTGTCTACCACTGAGGTAGAGTATATGGCAATTACAGAGGCTGCGAAGGAGGCAATTTGACTTCAAGAATTGCTTAGAAAGCTTGGTATTGGACAAGAAGGAATCACAATATTTTGTGATAGTCAAAGTGCTATTCAATTAGCGAAGAATCAAGTTTATCATGCAAGGACGAAGCATATTGACGTCCAATATCATTTCATACGAGACATCATCGAAGAAGGTGGAGTCATAGTGAAGAAAATCCATACTATGGATAATCTAGCCGATATGCTGACAAAAGTGGTGACTGCGGTCAAGTTTCAACATTGTTTGAACTTGATCAACATTGTTAAACATTGAAGATTGAGGTTGAAGACACAATCAAATATTGTTGTTGAGAGAAAGTTGAAAATGGAGAATCTTGCCAAGGTGGAGATTTGTTAAATTTGACAAAATTTAAAAATGAATTAATGTGAAGATTTGGTAGTTAGGAAGATAATTCTTCATTGGTACAAAAGTCAAGATAGCACCTTTTGTAGGTGAAATTAGGTGAACCATAAAATGGTTTCACAAGGTAAATCTTGACATTGTGACACATTGTGATGTCATGGATGACATCATGGGAAGAATTCACTCCTATAAATAGGTAACTCCTAATTCATTTGTAACACACATCTCACTTGCCTTCTCATCTTCAAAGGCATTTGATCTTCTTTCTCTCTTGTAGTATTTCACTTGTACTCTTTTGGAGTGAAATAAATATTGGTTGGTTGTGTCCGAGGAGTAGGCAAAAGAAAACAAAAGTTTGCCGAACCTCGTTAATTCCTGATGTTCTTTTATTGTTGTCTCATTTACTATTTATTAGCTACCTTTAGATATAGCAGTTGTGATTTCATCACTCTCTATATATTCGGCTTTCGCAATATCTTTTTCCTCATTTTTCAGCCATCATCTCCCAAAACTTAAACTCCTTTTATGGAGAAATAAATTTGATGATGGTACAGACAAAAAAATGAATTTGAACCCATTAGACTTATTGAATAGTTTAATATTATTTCATTATACAAAGTTTTTAATTAAACATTAGATAAATGATATGTTTAATTAAATCTCTTGTATATTTAATTATTTTTTATGTGATATTTTTATAATATTAATTTTAGATATAAAATTTAGCTTTATTTATAAATTAATTTTTCTATATATGACTTTTTTAAAAAAATTTAAATTTATATCAATTCTATTATAAATTATAATTGGATATAACTACAATTAACCTTCACAAAAATTAAAAATGCAAACATATAAATGTTTTAGAAAGAAATTGTTTTGTTAAATTAAAAAATATAAATGAAATAATAAATAATAATATAATAATGAAGAGAGACAAATATTCTTTTTTGGTTTAAAATTTGGTGCAGTGGGTTGGAGTTGATTTACACAAAAATAGTGCTGTCACCAAATTTGATGTAAAATTTGGTGTTTGGGTTGGAGATGCCCTTATAATATAATGGTATAATAAAAATTAAAAGAAGACAGTGTGAAGGCCCTTGCTATCGTAAAGAAGAAGAAAAGTGGAAAGTCATTAATTCATAAATAATCTCAACTTAGATTTGAATAGTAGTTTGTGTGGATTTGTTATACTATTCGAGAAGATGATGTGGGTGGGGGAGGGGAAGGGGTTGGGGTTAGGGTGGGTAGAAGTGGAGAAGATGATGGGTGGGCGGGGGAAGAGCGGAGAAAACGCAGGGGTTGGGGTTGGTGGGGTGGAGAAGATGATGTGGGTGAGGTTGGGTTATTTTCTTTTTAAAAAAATTTTGAGCAAAAATTTCACATGTCATTCACTCATTGGCCACTTCTTCTTTTTTACTAAAAAATCATTATTTGAGAATTATTTTTTATATATATGCTACGTGTCTTTATTTAATTCGTCATTTTGATACATCATCATCGAGTGTATTACACACACTATATATTTGACTGATTATTAAAAAAGTGTCAAAATGATTCAGTGGACCATGACATGAGGTGTCTAAAATGAACAAAACTTAATTAAGATGTCTAAGTGAAAGTTGGTGCCAACTTTAGGGGGCTACCAATGGGTTCAACCTTCTTTTTATGCATGCAAGTATTTCAAATGTCAAATTAACGCGTCTATTGATGGTTGGATGCTGTGATGATTTTAGTATCGATTCCTTTTAGAATTTTTGTTTTGTATGATATTTGGATTAACAATAAAAATTAGCACTGTAATATTACAAACTAAATGACTATCTGTCACGACCCAAAGTACACCTTAAGCGTGACATGGCGTA
The DNA here is from genome assembly GCA_036553675.1 of Solanum okadae. Lineage (NCBI taxonomy): Eukaryota > Viridiplantae > Streptophyta > Magnoliopsida > Solanales > Solanaceae > Solanum > Solanum okadae. The sequence goes on from CM071683.1 coordinate 14,255,024, forward strand.
TAGTACCCCGAGAGGCCGTACACAAGCCACTTAGCATACATTATACAAGATAATAGATATAAAGAGTTCAAAAAATAGCTTTTACATTTCAAAGATTTTTACAAAATCAGAAGTCTAACATAAGTCTCAAAGTCATCTAATACATTATAAGGAAAGTGATTGTGACGTAACTAATACATCACATACAAAGTCTGAAATTAAATGACATAAAGCTATAAAGTGTCTCGGTCCTCGGAACATGAGGACTCACCAATCACTTGAAGCACCTAATAGATGTCTAGCCACGAGTGTGTGAGGTAGGAACGTCAGATCCTACATTCATGAGATAACGTAGGCACAAGTATGCATTAGTACATGAAATGTACTAAGTATGAGGCAATAAGAATCAACACGAACATGATAGTATAAATGGTTTAAAGCATGCAAACATGATCAATATTTGTACATTTTAAGCATAAGGAAGTAAAACATAAAATTCATAGGATATAGTCAATGCATTTGAAATAAAGAACATAAGAAAAGCTTGAAGAAAACATAATCATTTTGTGGGATTTTAGCTTTAACCGACAATAAGACCATGATAGCTATATCATGGAATTTGGTATGTCCCTCATACCAAAAAAAGGGAATCTACTTGCCAAGGTAGAATCCGTACATATCATCATTTGCTAAAGTGAATCCACTAGCTAAGTCATTTAAGACATTCTACGGGGGACACATAGTTTTGAACTAAAGGTTGTTACTAGAGACTACCCTATTTGAGCCTCCACCTCAAGGCCCTATAGGAAAGGTAATGATCAATACCAATTCACATATTTCAAGATCAAAATATAGAATAGCTCCTTAAACATAATTCCACATGGATGAGAAAACCTTTCACCAATGTGATTTTTTTATGAGAAATACCTTTCACAACCATGATCATCATAGTAAGTGAGAAATTATTTCACAATAGCATTGATACTTTCCTTTCAAAGCATCCTTAAATCATTTATAATTACTTCATAAAAACATGCATATCTTCAAAATTTCATAATTCATAGGTCATAATCTACATCAAGGGTTCTTAATAAAAAGTCATGGATCATGCATGGGTCATCATAATTTCAACTAAATATCATGAACTTACATGGAGTCACGCATTAGTAGACTTAATTGATCAACAATAAATCATAATTGAATGAAACCCATGAGATTGAATTGAAACCCTAACTTGAACCTTGGGAAACCAATGGAAGAAAGGACAACATGGCTAAATACACATATACCTTGATCCTTTAAGCCTAAAAATGATATAGAATTGAGGAGTTGAATAGAACCCTAGGTCTTTTTCTTCCTTAACCTTGAGAGAATTTTGAGAATTTAGGAGAATGAATAGAAAATGGTAAAATTGGGGGCTTAAAATGTTATATAGGGCTTAGGGTAGAAGGTAAAATGACATAGTTTTTATTTAAAATAATTAGGGAAAAGATCCAAAAGTCCTTTAAAAATAGCTGCCCAATCGACCTACAGTTCTGACCTATGGATGGTAAATCTTTCTACGGTCCGTATTGGTCAACCGTAGACCAAGTACTGGGACCATCTGTTCACCTATCTTTTCATGGAACATTTCTACGGTTCGTAGGTCTTTCTACGGTCCATAGAAATCAACCGTAGAAATAAACTTTGACTCTTAAAATTTCACTAAATCTGAGACTCACCTACGAGACCTATCTTCGACTCGTACATGGTTTGACGGTCCGTCTTGGTGAATTGTAAAAAGGGTACTGACTTGTTTTTGAAAAAAAGTATTTTCCCTTGTCCTATGATTTCCATCTACTATCCTTAGAAGCTTCTATGGTCTGTAGATGAGACTCGTAAAACTAGACTTCAGTCCTAAAATTTCTATTCTTCTTTTTCCTAATTCTGAGGTGTTATGATATCTCTCCCTTGGAAACATTCGTCCACGAATAGGACTCAAGGTAATAAAAGGAGAGTAGGGAAGTAGATCTAACAACCCAACAAGAAAGCAACTTCATCAACAACACATAATTAAGGAGGAAATCAACTCCAAACTAAGACATATGCAAAACATCATTTCAAAAGGCATACATGCAAATCACACTCAGATGGATATAATCATGAAGAAATCAATCAAGTTACTTCATTTTAAAAAAAATCAAGTTTTCATGAATATGCATGCATGAGGAAACTTGAGAACAACTAAGACACATGAAGCCAAAAGGGATGAACCACAAGGAGCGAAATACCTCAAGCTAGAATAGGATCGAAGGGAAAGATATGGGGATAACGAGACATCATATCATCCTGGAACTCCCAAGTAGCACCCTCAACTCTTTGATTCCTCCATTAGACTTTTACGAATGCAACTTCCTTATTTCTTAACGTCTTAACTTGCTAGTCCAAAATCTCAACTGGAACCTCTTCATAAGAAAGACTTATTTATACCAAGACTCTCCAATGGCACAATGAATGTTGGATCACCAATCCATTTCTTCAACAAAGAGACATGGAAAACCGGATGTTCTGATGCTAAGTCAATAGAAAAATTGAGTTCTTAGGAGACCTTACCAATACACCTCAAAATATGATATGGACCACATGACAGGGACTAAGATTCCCCTTCTTCCCAAATCTCATCACACCCTTCATGGGTGAAATTTTAAAGTAGACCCAATAATTTATATCAAATTCAAGATCTCTCCATACGACTTTTTGTTGACTTTGAACCATTTAAACCCCTCTCTAATATGCCAATTTTTTTCCATAGCCTTATGACTAATTTGGGACCTAAAAAAGCAATCTCACCAACTTCAAACCAACCTATATGATATCTACACCTCCTACCATAAAGAGCCTCAAACAGAGCCATACCAATACTTGAATGATACCTATTACTATAAGCAAACTCAATTAAAGCCAAATGATCATCCCAATTACCCTTGAAGTGAATCACACAAACTCTCAACATATCTTCCAAAGTATGGATAGTACGCTCCGCTTGCCCATCAGTTTGAGGATGATAGGTCATTCTAAGCTTAACACGAGTACCAAGGCCCTTTGGGAAAGACTTCTAAAATTAATAAGTGAATTGGGTACCACGATAAGAGATAATAGATAGAGGCACTCCATACAACCTAACCATTTTCTTTAAATACAACTTAGCATAGTCCTCCACCGAATAAGAAACCTTGACTAGAAAGAAATGAGCTGATTTTGTCATACGATCTACAATAACCCAAATCGAGTCATGTTGTCTCCGGGTGCGGGGTGAACAAACAATGAAGTCTATATTCAAATCTTCCCACTTCTAAGTAGGAATCCTAATATCACGAGATACACCTCCTGAGGTTTGGTGCTAAACTTTCACTTGTTGATAATTAGGAAACTTGGCCACAAATTCTGCAATATCCTTTTTCATCCAATTCCACCAATAGACCTAACGCAAGTCACGATACATCTTGATGACTCTTGGGTGAATGGAGTATCGAGAACTATGGGCTTTAGATAAGATTTTCTCTTTCAATTCATCAATATTGGGAACACACAAATGACCCTAATATCGAAGCACACCATATCCCTCTTGGGAGAAAGACTCAACAGACTTTTTAAGAGCCACTTCCTTTATTTCAATCAAGATCGGGTCAAGACCTTGCTTTGCTTTCACATCCGACACAAAAGACGATTCTAAATTATCATGAACCATAACACCACCTTTTGGTGGAATCAACCAACAGAACAACCAATTGGGCTAATCTATGAATATCACGAACCAAATCCTTCTTATCATCCTCAACATGAGCAACACTACCTATGGATATTCGACTAAAATATCTGCCACCACTTTCGCCTTACCGGGGTGATAGAGAACACTCATGTCGTAATCCTTTAGAAACTCAAGCCACCTTCTTTGGCGAAAATCTAGATCTTTTTTCTTGAACACATATTGCAACTCTTGTAGTCAGTAAAGACATCAAGATGGACTCCATATAAGTAATGCCTCCATATTTTTAAGGCAAACACAACCTCTGCTAGTTCCAAATAATGGGTAGGATTGTTCTTTTCATGAATCTTAAGTTGCCTTGAAGTAAAGTCAATAACCTTCCTATTTTACATAAGAAAATACCCTAGTCCAATCCTGGAAGCATCACAATAAACAACAAATCCATCGACCTTTCTGGTAAAGTAAATACTAGAGTGGAGGTAAGTCTATCTTTCAATGCTTGGAAACTCTTCTCACACACCTTTGACCATAAGAACTTAACTTTCTTTTGGGTCAATGTCATCAATGGAGAGTCAATCGAAGAAAATCCTTCCACAAACCTTCTATAATTACCAGAAAAACCCAAGAAACTTCTAATATCTTAAGAGGATAAAGGTCTAGGCCAACTCTTAACCGCATCCATCTTCTTAGGATCTACTGATGAGTCCGAGATTTGGGCTCATTTGGGGCTTTGTTTATATAGATTTAGTGTCCTCAAATGCTTAATTTGTGCCACAAACTGATGTTAAAGCATTGATTTTCAGGTATATGAATTGAGGAGCAAAGCAAGGACACTAACAGGCAAAAAGGAACAAAACAAACTGAAGAAATGAAAAAAGGCGAGCATGATGATCGCTAAGTGGCTATTTTGACCGCCTAAAGTTCCAGTGTGCCAACTCTGAGAGAAGAAACCAAGTTAGCTACAGAAAAGGGGCAGTTGGCAAATCACACGAGTGAGATCCCAAAGTTCCAGGACTTGAGGATGCTGAGAGCCAATGTAGAAAGGCGATAGAAAGAGCAGAGAGCGGTTCGCCGAACCACTCAACGAGCCCACTTACCTCCCCTAATGGCCCTTCGTGGCTTATTTTTGGCGACTATAAATTAGATTTTGAACAATTAACTTAGTATGCAAAATGAGGCTGAATTAGTCTAGAACAGTTTTCTCTTGAGTTTTTGATAGTTTATTAGCAGACTTGAAGGCTTTTCGAGACTCAATTTGGAGATTTGGCAAGTGGGTTTCGAATTTTCTGCAAATTGAAGCATTGTAAAGGCTTACCCAGTTGATGGCTAATCGATTTGGCAACCGGTTTTACTCTTTTATGATGTTTGGGTAAAACCCCGATTCTTGAGGTGTGGGTTGTTCTTCATTGCTATGCTTGTTGATGTTCGAAAGAAATCACATGATTCAAGATAGTTGTTCGAGAGAAAGCTATCTCCCGTATAGTCTAGCCTACCCACTGACTTTTAGCTATTTACTAGTAGTTTCAATTACCCATATATTGAAATTTTCCTATAATCGATCACATCCCAGGAATTCCTCTCCTTATTGTTATTTCAAATTGTATGTGATTGAGTTGTAGTTGATAATTGCAAACCAAAAATCCCCCATCTGACATTCGTGTCACCTCTTTTTATTTGTTTCATCCCTCTTTTTGATAATTTCTATTCCTATATCTAGTAAGATCACATTTGTACTTCTTGATTGAATTTGAATACGTACCGCTCCCTGTGGGATTCAACCCCAACTCAATTGTTGGGTTATGTATTGCTTAATGATCATTTGCACTTAGAATTGGATGAAGTGTATTTGATAAACGTTAATTCATCAAAATGGCGCTACTGCCGGGGTGTGGTGTTGTTTAATATTCTTTTAGTGAAGTTGAATTGTGGTCTTTGTAGTTATAGTTGAATGTACTTATTTTAGTGTTTGGTTTTGTGTTTCTTCTGTTAAACAGAGGAGGAGATAAGCGTTAATGGAAGTAATGGTAGCCAAGTGGGTCACCAAATGATGTTGGAAACCTCAATGATGTAAATGACCCAATCCAAGTGGGTGGTGATGGGGCCATTCATTTACCTCCGGTTGTAGGAAACATTGTTTTTTCACATCACAAGCACAATGCTTCAACTCCTACAATTGAAAGGATTATTAGGGGGGGGGGGCTGGATCATGAGGATCCCCATGAGCATATCAGGAATTTTGTGGATGTCTGTGGACCGTTCTCATTTAAGAAGATATCGCAAGAATCGGTCCATCTCAAGTAGTCTCCATTCTCTTTGATGGGTGAAGATACTAAATGGTTGGCTGAGTTACCAAGGGACTCTATCACATCTTGGGAAGAGCTGACCACAACATTTCAAGTGAGATTCTTTCCCCCATCGAAGATGGTGACTTTAAGGGATGGTATCCACGTTTCAAGGGCTTGGAAGGTGAGCCAATCCATGAGACATGATTGAGGTTTAAGAAGTTGGTGCTTCAGTTCCCAACTCATGGACTTCCAGATAACGTCTTTCTGCAACATTTCTATAGGAGCCTTGAGTCGGTAAACAAAGGAGTGGCTGATCAACTATCATTAGGTGATGTAATGCAACAACCATATGTAGTGGCATCCCAACTCTTTGATTGCATGACCAAGATCAATAGGGCATGGTACACTCATGAAGACCAAGTCTCTCCTCTCACTTATAAAATGACAAAAGACCAGATCGAGAAGGATCAAGAGAGAGACCAAAACATGTCCAAAATGATGACCCAACTGGATATCTTGGCTAAGAATTTCATGGGTATTGGTGCAAGGAGTGTTAATCATGTGGGTGTTGGTGGAGTAAACCTCGATGAAGCAAAATTTGAAGCGATGTACATTGAGGAAGTGTAACACCCCTCAAAATGAAGTAGGATAAAGTAGAGCCTCACATGGGTTTTAAGCATTAATAACTTGTTAGAATAATGAAGAATAGCCTTTTTAGTCAGTTTTAAAGAGTTTGGAAGTCAAACGTCAAGGGACAACCAAGACGTTCGGAAACTAGTCTTTTACGTGTTGGTGTGTTCTAGTATGTTGTTCATGTTTTTATGTGTTGTTTGGAGTCTAAAATCAGTGGAGGTGACCCTAGTGTCTTAATAAATGTTGTTAGGGTCAAAACGTTCAGGAACGACTCCCCGGGACCACTCTAAGGGTCCCCGAGGAGGACCCCAACCCTTGGCCAAACAAGCTGCCAGGGCAACTTGAAAATGTGTATGGAGGGAGCATGTCTGCGTCGCGGACTAGCTCCACCAAGGGCCAAAAGTTGTTGCGGACTCTTCTGTCTTGAATTTAATTTCCAGAAACTTGTGGGAATACCTCCGCGTCGCGGACTTGTTTCCCGATGAAATCTGTGAAAATAAAACTCAAGTTTTACTTGTTTAAAAGGTCCAACTAAGTGAGGGGTAGTTTGGGTACTTTGGGGAATTATTATAAATGGTTATTCTACCTATTTTAGGGTATTTTAAGTGGTTAAAACCCCAAAACCTAGAATTAGACCTCATTATCTAAATTGAACCTTCCCTCTCCAATAAATTCTCTCTCTAGAACTCCATGGAAGACATTGATGAAGCTTCAAGCTAGGGGATGGGTTCCTACTGATTTCTCCTTCAAATTCCTAGGAAATTAATCATAAATGTATGGGGATTTTATCTTTGATTCTCCTTTCAATCAAAGAGCCAAATCAATGTGATTTCAATGTTTTTCAAAAACACTAAAGAAAAAACCCCAATTTCAATTCTAAGCTTGGGTTCTCGCATGAAAGTATTTCAAATGATGATTTATGTTAATATTGATGGTTTTAAGGTCAAAAACTCCATGAACCCTTGCATATCTTGAAATCCTAATTTTTGGGTCTAAAGTGGGTCTATTGATTATGATCTAATAATGTGATATTAATGTGTAGATTGTTATGGGCTATTGATTTATGTATTGTTCTATATTGAATTATGAAGAATTGATGGTCAATTGTGTTATATTGGATGTTGGCCTTGAATGGGCAATTGTGACCTAAGGCTTATGATGATGGTGAAGTTGTGAATAGACTATTGATTCTAGTATTATATATATATGTTGTAGATGTTAAAATTGTGAGGTTTGATCCCTTTGAAAGTGGGGAGGTGTTTACTTTATAAGCATGTTGTGATCATGGCCTTGTAGGCAAAGTTGGATGATTGTTGTTTTGAGTAATGTTGATTATGTGAAGGTAATGTGATATGATGTGAATTTGTGTATGGTCTAAGAGCATGAAATGTGACCTTGTGTAGAGACTTTATGTGTTATGCTTGGTTGTTGTCTTCTTTGAATGACTTATAATGAAGGTGAAGCTAGGATAGACTATGTTTACCTACTCTCACACCTATTGAAGAATGAATGAGAGAATGCAAGAATGAATGAAAAGAATGGGAGTTAATGCTAATGAATGAAAGTTGGGTCTATTGTAAGGATAGTCTCATAAACTACTCCTTAAATGAATGGGGTTCCTAGATGAAAGGTTTTCTCATCTTTGAATCCAAGAGCTTCCTTAATGAATGAATGAGGGTTAGGATGGGTATTCCTTCGTGAGTTGAGATGAGAATACTTAGTAGAAATCCTTATCCCTAAATGGATGAATGAATGAATGTTGGGCTAGGATGGGTACTCCTTCGTGAGTTGAGATGAGAGTACTTAGTAGCAATCCTTATCCCTAAATGAATGTCCTAACTCCGTGGGGGAGTAATGTCTAGCACCGAGAGGATATGAAGATGGCTTGATACTCCTTCGTTAGTTGAGATGTGAGTATTTAGTAGCAACCCTTAAGATGGGTGCTCCTTCGTGAGTTGAGATGAGAGTACTTAGAAGCAATCCTTCTATCCCTTAACTATGTGCCCACATAGGACTAGCTAGTGGTCTCTACCACGTAAAGGCTAAAAGAATGACCCTACCTTAGGTAAGTAGGGATCCCTCATCCAGTAAGGGTACTACCAGGATTCCATGTCAAGCTCCATGGTCTATGTCAGTTAAGGCTCCTCCCCCATACTAGTGAATGAATGAACTAGGGACTCTTAAGGGTGTATTACTTAGGATAGGTGGTGGAATGGGACATCATCTAGACATTGCACAAGTAGACATTTAAGGGAGATCTGGTGTGTCTTAGTAATGATAATGAACGAATGGGTCTCTTGGGGATAATTAATGAAAGTGTTGGTCCTTGAGCATGCTAATGTGAATGTAAGTGCTTATGTTGAATTGAATGTATGTGATGATCTTATATCATTAGTGAATGAAGTTATCTATATGCATTAAGTTGAAAGAATGATTTATGTTGAGATGTGAATGGAGCTTGTCTTGTGTTGCCTTAAGGATCACTTGGGTGTGGTATGGAGAGGTAGTATGGGCTGCCTCACCATGTCTTACTTAGGTGAGTCTGGGGATGACATTTGATGAGTGTTCTAGTTTTATGAAGTGACTTGTTGGCTTATGTGCTTATATGTCTTAGGTGATTAATTGGTGAAGGTTGAGGTATGCATGGTAAGTGCACTTTGTGTGACCTTAAGGTGGTGCCTTAGTGTGGGTAATGGTATGGGACGTTGCCCATACATTGCACAAAGGTATTGCTTAAGGGTTACTTAAGGTGGAAGTCCAACGCAAGAAGGTAAAGGTAAATGGGTTATGTATGTTTATGAGGTATTATGAAGCATATGACTTTGTATTGTTGGTTGTGACTTGTAAGGTGCCTATTATGTTGATGTTCATGAGATTTTATCAAAATGGCATGAAATCATAACTTCCAAACAAATATCCTTTTTAGCATGTTTTGCATATTCTCATACTTAGTACGTGTGTTGTACTAACCCCTTTCTTCTATTTTACTACAAGTGTAGGTTGTGGTAACTAGGAGGAGATTGTGCTTTGGAGTTGCTTGGATTGCTTCACTCTTCCAAGTAAGGTATGTCCTCAAGATTCGAGGACTATGTTTAGAAGTTTCTTAGTCATTGTAATAGACACTTAAGTTTCATTTCATTGGTAAAGGGCCATGTCCCTTAGTACGTTTTAAGTTCTTGTCTAAGATTGGCTAAAGAGACTTAGTAGTTCCGCTTGTGTATTGATGTTTTCAAATGTTGATGACTCTTGAAGTCTTATGGTTCTATTGAATAAAAGTTTTAAATTCTTAGTGATTTTTATGAGCTATGCGATGAATGAATGCTAAGGCTTGTATAAGACCTCCGAGAGGTCGAATACGCATGTAACGGCTAGGGGGTCCTCTCGGGTCATTACAGGAAGTGAACTTTCTATCCAATCAAGGGGGAGGTTATCGCGCAAACTACCCAAAACCGGGTGGAAATCAAGGTTGTAATAAAGATGAGGGCTTGAGAGACCGTGATAGAAAATGGAGTGATCGTAACGCCACATTGAAGGAAAGAGAGGGGGAGAAGGATAGGTATGTTCCTCCCATGAGCGTCAAAAGCCCAAGGAATCTGAAGGTGGCCGGACAGAAGATATGTTGTCACGCATTCTCAACAAAGTTGAAGGGTTAGACAAAGTGTTGAAAGAGATGAAAGAGGATGTTGCAACTCTCAATCAGACGGTGACCTCTCACTCAATCTCTATTAAGCAGCTGGAGACCTAAATGGGTCAAATTTCTTCGCACTTGAATCCAAGAGAACAAGGGGGGTTGCCTAGTGACACAATGGCAAACCCCAAAAATGAAGCTAGATTTTGGATACTTTCGTCGTGCCACAACATTAACTAAGGCGCTTCTTGGAAGGCAACCCATGTTTTAATGCTTTAGTTTTTATTTTGAATAATGGGTGTTGATTATGCAGGTGAAAAGTGAAGAGTGTTGGAAAATGGGCAGTTTGGCAAGCCAAAAGTCCAGTTGGTGACACGTCGAACAGGCCGGCGATCCCGACTTGGACCACCGTTGGATCCACCAAGCCTAAAGTGGAAGTTTGTAAAACTCGGCAAGCTAATTGCTAAAAATTGGTGACTCGCCGAACAGGTCAGCGAGCCCGCTTTTGTCCGCCATTTGAACCCCTAAATTTCCTGGAGGTCCTGTAAAATTCGGTGAGGTAAATTACCACTTGGCGCATCGCCAAGTGGGTCGGCGAGCACGACTTATTTCGCCGATGGTGCCGCGAACTGAAAGGTTTTAAAGGCCAAATGGTTTAAAATTTCAAAATCCTTCATATTCTCTTATTTTCAACTCTCGTACTCTCTCACCCATTAGTTAATCCTCCATATTTTACTACTTTACTCGCATTTTTGTGTGATCTCGTGCTCGGAATTGGAAATCTTTGCCGCCTAGCTATTCAAATTTGGAAATTCGGCATTAAGGTTGGTTTTTCGAACCCCACACTTTAATTTTGTGGTTGAACTAGAATGAAATAGTTAAATGTGCTGTGTTTGATGTTGGGTAATTGTTTAAACTGTGTGTATTGTGTTGGTTTGCCTGTGTTGATTTGAAGAGCATGCCTAAGTGCTTAGATCGATTCTCGTGTTTTGTGCATTAAAATTGGTTCTAAATTATTGGGTTGCAGTAATTTTGTAATGGGTCTAGTTGGGTGAAGTCTAAGTAACCTTGAGTTGTGCCAAATGACGTAATTTGTCCAATGATGGAGCGTTTGATGTCATTCTTAAGGGCAAAAGTCATCATATGACAAATTTTGGCCAAACCGAGGGAAGTTTGAGTACCCCGAGGGGATGGATCATATGGTTCAAGTGCTAATTGAATAATGTGTGTGTTTTATTTTGAATTCGGGGGCTGCGGGATTGATTTTGGGAAATGGGGTTGAAAACTGGCACATTGGGCCGTTTGGCGAACTGGCCGAGTGGTTCGTCAAAGTCCCCCTTTGATCGCCCTTAATTTAATTTTTTGGCTAAGTTGATTCTGTAACTTTCGGTGGGAAGCCTGAGCTTGCCGAGTTCACTTGGTGACTCACCTAAGGGTTCCTTCTATCGCCCTTTCTGAGTCCCTAACCCTTAAAATACACTGTAATATTCCGCGGGCTACTCTAATCTCGCTGATTGGTGTCGACGATTAGCCGAAGGGACCTGAACATCGCCGACATGCCTTGTTTCTAAAAAAAATTCAAGCTGGTACTTTGGGCGAGCTCGATCTGCTCGCCTAAGTGACTCGGTGACTCACCGACTAGTTCGACGAGTTTTTCTACAACTTGAATTCTGCAACATTTCTTGAACCATTTCCAACACGTTTCTATGTGTTTTGCAGATATGGCTAGAATAAATTTAGACAATAGTTACATGCCGCCCCGAAAAAGGGCACGGGGAATTGTAATCAATGAGGGAGCAGTTGCTTCCAAAGCAAAGAGCAAAAAGTTACCTCCGAAGGGAAGCAAGGGGAAGGGGAAGGGCAAGGCGCCCATAGCTGAGACATCGGAGCATAACTCCAACAGTGAGGGAGAATCATTTGATTCTCAGGCTTCATTCTCTGAGGATGAGGATGATTAGTTACTCCAACAGAGATTCGTGCAAAAGCTCGTAATGATCCGTCTAGGATTCCGGAGCCAACCCCTCCTGCTTCAGACTCAGTGCCAACTCCAGAACAGATGGTGGTTCCAGCACCACCAGTTCAGGGTCCTCCTCCCTGGTTACTCAAATGGTTAAAGGCCGATAGATTGAGGATCATCCTAGAAGAGAAGCGATTGTCCATGGATTGTATTGTGGACAGATACCCAGTTGTGTGGGACACTCTTCGGTTCCACAGGTTCGAGATCTTCACCAGGTCCTGTGGCCCCTACATTCCCACCTGGGTCCGAGAATTCTACACTGCCTACGGTGATTTGGTACCCCAGGAGAAGAAGAAGGCCAGTGCCTTCAAACTGGTGGAGTATGTGATGGTCCGAGGGAGGACAGTGAGATGCATCAACGATGACATCAACAATGCACTTGAGAGGGCTGCAGGCTTTGAGCACGAGTACCAGAGCATAATCATTGCACAGACTCTGGATGACCTAAATGGATGGCTAGCTCCCCTTATTTCTGACACCACCCCAATGTGGATTGAGGTCGGAGCACCTATCTAGAAGAAGGACCTGAACATAGAAGCTCCATACTGGTTTGGGTTCATCAACAGTTCTATCATGCCATCACAGAACGAGTCCATTCTTCGCCACCAAAAGGCGGCCTGTCTTGGATCTATCATAGCCAGGAATAGGTGAACTTGGGATTGATTATAGAGCAAGGGATGTCCATGAGGGCCAAACAGCGCCAGCCATCCCTTCTATTTCCAGTACTCATTACAGAGTTATGTCGTCGGGCTGGAGTTCCTCGTGGCGAGAAGAGGGATGTTGAGGTTATACTCACATCTTCCACCGACATCCAGCGCATAGAGGTCGAGTACTGATTAATAACGTTTCAAAAACACTTCTTCCAATTCTAAGTGTCAAAGATCGTAAATCAGTATAAAACCCAACTAAATAAGTTGGGGTCGAATCCCACAGGGAGCGGTACATGTTTTAAATTCAATCAAGAAGTATGAATGCGGTTTAATCAGCCATAGGAATAAACATTATCGGAAAAAGACATATCAAAGGGTGACACGAATGTCAGATGAGGGGTTTTGGTTTGCAATTATCAACTACATAACAGTCACAAACAATTCTAAATAACAATAAAGAGACAGATTCTCGGGATGTGGTTGATTATAGGCAAATATTATGTATGGGTAATTGAAACTACTAGTAAACAACTGATAATTAGTGAGTAAGCTCGAACAACTACCCCGAATCAGGTGATTTCTTTCAAACGTCAACAAGCACGACAATGAAGAACAACCCACACCTTAATAAATCCACTCTTTCGAGCTAGATGGGTAGGATTTGGTTTAAGATTCACTCTCTCAAGCTAAACCTAGCTCAACCCAATACCCACGAATCATTAATCAATAATCTTAGTTCTAAAACCTGTCTCTTGAGCAAGCCAAGAACACAAAATTAAAAGTGCATTTGCAACTACAATTCATAAATTAAACATCAATTAATGATTAAACTCATTGTAATTTAGCATTTATACTAGTAATTAACAATATCCATAAACAAATTCAACCCATAATCACATGATCACACCCCAAGAATTGGGGTTTTTGCCAAACATCATAAAAAGGTAAAAACCCTTACCAAATCGATTAACCATTAACTTGGTAAGAGAGATTTAGTCTTTACAATGCTCAATTTGAAGAAAATCTGAAACCCACTTCCAAAACTCCAAATTGAATTTCTAAGGTTCTTCAAAAACTAAGAAAAACTTGAGAGAAAAACTGTTCTTAGCTAAAGTGTTTTTTTTCTCTAAAAATTGATACAAAATTAATGTTCAAAATCTAATTTAAAGTTGCCAAAAATAAGCCACGAAGGGCCACTCGGCGGAGTAAGTCGGGCTCGCCAAACCACTCGACGAGCCACCTTTTGATATCTTCCATCGCCTTTTCGCCTTGACATTCAGCATCCTCAAGGTCTTTAACTTTGGACGATCTATCTTGGCTTCACGGAACTACTCGGCGATGCACCGACTTAGTTCTTTCTTTCAGGGCTTGGCACAGTGGAACTTTAGGCAGTCAGATGAGCCACTCTGCGACACGTCGAGTGCTCTTGACCAGCCTCATGCTCGCCCTTCTTCATTTCTTCAGCTTGTTTTGTTTCTTTTTGCCTGTTAGTCCTTGCTTTGTTCCTCAATCCATATACCTAAAAATCAAGGATTTAACATCAGTTATTGGCACAAATCTATATAAACAAAGCCAATAATGAGTCCAAATTCAGGTCTCATCAACACCCCCAACTTAAACTTTTGCTTGTCTTCAAGTAGAACTCAAGTTCAGCAGTTCAAAAAAGATGTCTCAAATAGTGTTGCATAAGTCTTAACATGAATGCACAAAACAAGACTCAACTTACTCATGCAATGATCAATTGTGCACTAAAAGATTCAAATTGTGACTCACCATTATCAAAGATGCTCAAGTTCACAATACTTACTTCAAATGCAAGTTCAAGCTCAACAAAGGTGCTCAAATGCCCTCACAACAAAGATGATTCCATATTCACACACAATTTCTTAACAATTTATAGTTTCGAAATCACATGCGACTCTCACACTCACAAAGATGAACACATGCATGACTTCACCCATAGGTTTGCCCTTATTTTCCAATTAACACTCATTTCAGCTCACTCAAGATCACAAAGGTGTTTTCAAGGCTTGTAACGGGGCTGAGTGTAAAGGTATGGTCATTTAGGCTCATTGGCTTCTACCCTCATGAAGTGTGGCTTGAACATAACTTTCTTCTTTTTCTTCAGCATTTTGATCGTGCTCATAATTCACCTTTTTATTCACTTTCAATTGGATTACCGGATACCCCATTTCTTTTGCAATTTAACTACTTTATTTCACAACTTTTTCGTTCTTTTTCTTTTCTTATTTTCTCTTTTATTTTCTCTCTTTTTTTATATGGAGGGGTTCCATCTTTTTCAACACAATTCTTATAGGGGAATTTCTCACACTTCTTGATTTTCCTTCTCTTTTCACCACACCCCCAACTTAGGCTTTTGGCCTAAGTTGGCTATTCAAACAAACCAGACTTTATGAGAGTCATGGGTGAATGGATAAAAAAGGGTCACCGTTGTTCAAATTTCTTCCATGAAAAAGGATAAAGCTCAATGGGGGTTCAAGCAAGGTTCATACGACTCACAAGGTTGGCCACAAAAGAGGTATATTGTCAAATTGTTTAACTCTTCAAAATTGTTTCCTAAGATCATTTCAAGTCCTTGCATAACTTAGTCAACCGGACCAACGGGGAAAATTCTAGGTGTCATCACACAATTGTTCAAGGTAAGCTCATCATACAAGGTATTAACACCAATATCAAACAAGACTCCACACTTTCTAGGTAGTGTGCAATGTTCATCACAAGAGACTCATTCAATAACCGGCTAGTCACAACGAGATGCAAAAAGTTCACACATTGTCTATGCAACTTCATTTGGCCTCATTGTAGCCGCACATTCATTTGGTTCAATTAAGAGCACTATTTACGTCATTGATATTGATCATAAACGATACTCAAATTTGCATAATAACAGCCATAATCGCATACAAAAGAGGTGGCACAAAATTTTCAAAATGGGTCAAAAAACCATTTCCATTCAAAACAGGGAGCCATAAGCTCAATCATCCACAAGATAGAATCAAAACACAATTTGAAACACAAAACCCAATATATATAGACAAAATGTAGTCATAAGAGGTAGGTATGGAAATACCTCACCCCACCCACAATAGAAAAGCAGTTGTCCTCAAATGCAACTAAAATCATAAAAATCACAAAAAAATAGAGAGAGAGGTAAAGAATGATCATGTCTACACACTCGCTCCGTCTGTCGAGGCATCAATGCCCGGGGTCACACTCTAATCTTGGGCATCAGTGCCCGGGGTAACAACAACATTGGCTCTACTAGAGCCTGCCATGGAAGACTCTCTCAACGAAGTCTGAATGGCTGAATGTATCATAGCCTCCTCAACCTCAGTCAGGCCTTCATATGTAGTCTCCTCATGAACACCGAGCTGCTCCTCATCAGTCTCAGCCTCGGACTCTGCAGCCACCTCACTAGCTCTAATATCATCTCCGGTGGTAGCCGAAGGCATATCAGAACAAGCCAGAATATTTATGCCCATGTCATCAGGGATCTCCACGGTCCCAAAAATCATTGACATATTAGTGGACTTCAGCTAGTCCACATCCTTTCTTAACTCAGCAATTGCGGCTTTTAAGACCGTCACCTCATGAGTGGCTCCCTGACCTCTCTCACACACCTCTATCCTTATCTTGAGGGTATTAATAGACTCTCTAAGAGGTGTTACAACAACTGTGAGAGCACTCTCAATCATCCTAGGGATTGTAGCCTTTAGCCTGGAGGCACGCACATCAGCAGAATGGGTTAGATGCCCCATCCATAGTATCGTGGCCTGGGTAAGTGGAGGTCGAGATGCAGCAGAACTAGCAACAAATCTAGGAGGCAGAGGAGCGGTAGGATTACTCGGAGTCATATAAGGGGAAGTACTAGATATACCTGAAGGCCCAGTGGCCAGAGTAGGAAATACTGCCTCTGTAGGTAGTGTCTCGTGTCAATAGTCGGGGATGTATCCACCGGGGCTGTCTTCTTCTTCTCAGACTCATTCTTCAAATACTCGGCCTCAATGCGTTGTCTGTGAGTAGAGGAGGTAAAAATCACTTCCACGTCCTTCTTCTCATCACGTGGCACCTGGGCTCGTCTGCACAATTCGGTAATCAACACTAGGAATGTAAGAAATGTCTGGCGTTGCCTGGACCTCATAGCCATCTCTTGTCTAATGATCATACCTAAATTGAGGCTCTTCCTAGCAATGATAGAGCTAACACAGGTCACTTTCGTGTGGCGGAGGATAGACTCATTCTGGGACGGCTTGATTATGCTGCTAATAAACCCAAACCAGTACCTCGCTACCACATTTAGATCTTTCTTCTCTATGGGCACTCCAGCCTCGATCCACCTAGGAGTACCATCAGATAAAAGAGGGGTTAACTAGCTTTTCATAGTCTCTAAGGATTTTTTCTTGATCATGTATTGGTAGTCATCTGCATTGTTGTTGGTGCACTCCAATACTGCATTGATATCATCACTGTCACACTTGAATTTCCTGCCCCTATTGACTATATAGTCGATTGGCTTGAAGGTGACATCCATTCTCTTCCCTTGTCTCACCAGAGCTCCATAAGTAGTGTAAAACTCCAAACCCATTTAGGAATGTAAGGGCCACGTGGTTTGGTAAAAAATTAAAATTGGTGGGATTTCAAGGTGCTCCAGATATCTGTCCACCACACCGTTTGTGGATAATCTCTTCTCCTCGATAATTGTCCTCAATCTCTTGGCCTTTAGTCTGTTGAGAGACTGGGGAAGAGGACCCTGTATAGGTGGTGTTGGGACTACAACCTAATCTGGAACTGGAGTAGGAGGAGTGGTCTAAGGCACCCGGATCCTAGACGGATCATGCATCCTCTTGGAGCACATTTCAGCTCTCCGGGCTAATGGCAGTTGATCATCCTCAGGCTAAAAAATGACAGCCTGAGGATCCTGTTGTCCCCCTTACTTTCAGAAGTGGTTAGGTGAGTCGCGTAGACTCCCTCACTGTCGGAGCTGACCTCTGGTGATGCAGCTGCGGGCTCCTTTCCTTTTCCTTTGCCCTTCCCACCTGTGGTAGGAAGCTTGGTTGCCTTTGCTTTTGATGCAGCTGCATCCTCATTGATTACGATTCCCTTTGCCCATTTGCGGGACGGCAAGTATCGTCCCAGTATATTGGGTCTAGCCATATCTGCAAAACACATAAAAAAGAGTTAGAAAAATTTCAAGAAAAATTTGCAGAAATATGGTTGTAGCTAAACTCGCCGAACCAATCGGTGAGTCACCGAGTCACTTTGGTGAGCCAGATCGGGCTCGCCGAAAGGACGGGCCTGGAAACTTCCCAGAAAAAAATAGGTCGGCGATGTGCAGGGCTTTTTAGTGAATCACCGACATCACTCGACAAGTTTAAACTAGCCCACCGAAATTAACAGTGTGTTTTAGGGGTTAGGGGCGTAGAAAGGGCGATCAAGGGAGACTTTTGGCGAGTCGCCGAGTGAACTCGGTGAGCTCAGGCTTCCCACCAAAAGTTAAAGACTCTAATCTAGCCAAAACACGAAGTTAAGGGCGATCAAGAGGGATGTTGGCGAACCGCCGAACAGTTCGGCGAGCTTGACCCAGCTCGCCAAACTGGCCAACGTGCCAAATTTCAACCCCAAATTCAAAATTCAAGCTTGTTGCCCCAGAAAAAAGATCAAACTATACAATTATACAATTAGGACCACACCCAATCGACACATGCCTCCGAGGTACTCAGAGTCTCAGACTTCCCCCAGGACAAAATTGGCCATTTGACGACTTTTGCCCATAAGAATGACGTCAAATGCTCCATCATTGGGCAAAGTACGTCATTTAGTGCAATTTGGGGTTACTCAGACTTCACCCAACTAGGCCCAACATAAATTAACCGCAACACAACAATTTATGATCAATTTTAACGCACAAAACTTGAGAAATTAACATTTTAAGCAAATAGGCGCAATTTCGAAGAACAAAATAGGCACAACAACAAATCAAATATAATTTCAACATAGGCCAAGCAAACATCAACATAATTTTACCAAATGCATTCGAGTTCAACCACTAATCTAGAGTCCGGGGTTCAGAAAACCAACCTTTAAGCCGAATTAAGAATTTGATATGCTAGGTGACAATGTAATCCAAATCTGAGCACGAGATCCAACACAAAAATCAATAATAATGGAAAGTATTGAAAAATATAGAGTTCGGGTAAGAGAGTACGAGGTTAGAAATAGGAGAATGCAAAAGATTTTGAAAGTTTAAACAATTTGGCCTTTTAAAAACTTTCAGCTTGTAGCCCTTTCGGCGTTATTAGTCGACCACACTGAACCACACGGCGATTCACCGAGTGATGACTTACCTCACCGAGTTTTACAGGACCTCCAGTTAATTTGGGGGTCCAAACGACGGATAAAATCAGGCTCGCCGACCTGTTCGGCATTTCACCGATTCAGCCATTGGCCTGCCGAGTTTTATAGACTTCCACCTCAGATTTTTGTGGATCCAACGGAGGTCCAAGTTGGGCTTGCCGACCTCTTTGTTGAGTCGCCGACTGTACTTTTGGCTTGCCAACCTGCACATTCTCAAATACATCCCACTTTTCAACATGCACAATTAATACCCATTATTCAAAAACAAACACAAAGCCTTAAAAACTTGGGTTGCCTCCAAAGAAGCGCCTTAGTTAACGTCGTGGCACGACGCAAGTACCCATTCAAGCTTTATTTTTGGGGTTTGCCATAGTGTCACTAAGAAACCCCCCTTGTTGTCTTGTGTTTAGATGCGAAGAAATTTGACCCATTTAGGCCTCCAACTACTTGATAGAGACGGAATGAGAAGTCACCGTCTTGTTGAGAGTCGAAACTTCTTCCTTCATTTCCTTCAAAACTTTATCGGACCCTTTAACCTTGTTGAGAATGTGTGAGAGCATGTCTTCCATACGGCCACCCTCAGAATCTTTGGGCTTTTGACGCTCATGGGGAGGCATATATCTATCCTTCTCCCCTTCTCTTTCCTTCCAAGAGGCGTTACGATCACGCAACTCTCTGTCACGATCTCTCCAGCCCTCATCTTTATTCCAACCATGATTACCACCCGTCCTTGGGTAGTTTGCATGATAACCTCCTCCTTGGTTGGCTAGGAAGTTCACTTTCTCATTGTACAACTCTTCAAATTTGGCCTCCTCAGGGTTTACACTACCAATACCGACAACATTAACACTCTTTGTACCAACACCCATGACATTCTTGGCCAATTTGTCCAGATGGGTCATCATATTTTCCATGTTTTGGTCTCTATCTTGATATTTTTCAATCTGCTCCTTTGTCAGTTTATAAGTAAGAGGAGAGACTTGGTCCTCACGAGTGTACCATGCCCGATTAATTTTGGTCATGCCATCAAGGAGTTGGGCTGCTATTGCATAAGGTTGTTGCATTAAACCTTCAGGAGAAAGTTGATCAGCCACTCCCTTGTTCATCGAATCGAGGCTTCTGTAGAAGTATTGCAACAGTACATTATCAGGCAATCCATGAGTTGGGCATTGCAGCACCATCTTCTTAAACTTCAACCAAGTCTCATGGATTGGTTCACCCTCCAAACACTTGAAGCTTTGGATACCATCCCTAAGTGTCATCATCTTTGAAGGATGGAAAAATTGCACTTGGAATGCAGTAACAAGCTCGTCCCACGAAGTGATAGAATCCCTTAGCAACTCAGCCAACTTACATGCTTCTCCCATTAGAGAAAATGGGAACAACCTCAGCCGAACCGATTCTTTAAATATATTCTTAAAAGAGAACGGTCCATAAACATCAACAAAATTCCTTATATGCTCATGGGGATCTTCATGAGCCATCCCACCAAACAAACCCTTTAGTTGTAGGAGCTGCAACATGGTTCTTGTGATGTGAAACGCAACGTTTCCTTCAGCTGGAGGTAAACGAATGGCACCAAAACCACCCATTTGGTCAGGGTCATTGACATCTGGGTCATTGACATCATTGAGATTCCCAATGTCATCTTGGTGGCCCACTTTGCTATACTTTCGTTGATGCTCAGTTCCTCCTCTGTTTTAACAGGCAACACAAAAACCAAAAATAAAAGTAAGTAGATTCAACTATAACTAACAAAAGCAAAATTCAACTTCACCAAAAGAATTTCAAACAACACCAGTCCCCGGTAGCGGTGCCATTTTGATTAATAATGTTTCGAAGACACTTCTGCCAATTTTAAGTGTCAACGATCATAAATCAGTATCAAACCAACTACATGAGTTGGGGTTGAATCCCACAGGGAGCGGTAAATGTTTTAAATTCAATCAAGAAGTATGAATGTGGTCTAATCATCCATAGGAATAAACATTATCGGAAAAAGACAGATCAAATTAAAGGGTGACTCGAATGTCAGATAAGGGGTTTTGGTTTGCGATTATCAACTACACAACAGTCACGAACAATTCTAAATAACAATAAGGAGATATATTCTCGGGATGTGATCGATTACAGGAAAATATGATATATGGGTAATTGAAACTACTAGTAAATAGCTGAAAATCAGTGAGTAGGCTAGACTATAAGGGAGATAACTTTCTCTTGAACAAGTAACAACTACCCCGAATCAGGTGATTTCGTTGGAACATAAACAAGCACGACAATGAAGAACATCCCACCCCTTAATACATCCACACTTTCGAGGTAGATGGGTAGGAGTGGGTTAAGGATTCACTCTCTCGAGCTAAATCCACCTCAACCCAATACCCATAAATCATTAATAAATAATCTTAGTTCTAAAACCTCTCGCTCGAGCAAGCCAAGAACACAAAAGTAGAACAACATTTGCAACTACAATTTATAAATTAAACCTCAATTAATGATTAAACTCACTTTAATTCAGCATTTAAATAAGTAATTAAAAATACCCATAAACAAATTCAACATATAAACACATGATCACACCCCAAGAATTAGAGTTTTAGCCAAACATCATAAAAAGGTAAAAACTTTACCTTATCGATTAGACATCTACTGGGTAAGAGAGAATTAGTCTTTACAATGCTCAATTTGAAAAAAATCTGAAACCCACTTCCAAAATCTCCAAATTGAATTTCTAAGGTTCTTCAAAAACTAAGAAAAACTTGAGAGAAAATTGTTCTAAGCTAAAAGTGTCTTTTTCTCTAAAAATCGATACTAAATTAATGTTCAAAATCTAATTTATAGTCTTTGAAAATAAGACACGAAGGGCCACTCGGCGGAGTAAGTCAGGCTCGCCGAACCACTCTGCGAGCCGCATTTTGATATCTTCCATCGCCTTTTCGCCTTGACATTCAGCATCCTCAAGGTCTGTAACTTTGGGCGATCTATCTTGGCTTTGCAGAACTGCTCGACAATGCACCGACTGCTCCTTTTCGTCGCCGACTTAATTCTTTCCTTCAGGGCTTGGAACACTGGAACTTTAGGCAGTCAGATGAGCCACTCAACGACACGCCGAGTGCTCTTGGAGATCCTCAGGCTCGCCTTCTTCATTTCTTTAGCTTGTTTTGTTCCTTTTTGCCTGTTAGTGTCCTTCCTTTGTTCCTCAATTCATATACCTGAAAATCAAGGATTTAACAGTAGTTATTGGCACAAATTAAGCATTTGAGGATACTAAATCTATATAAATAAAGCCCTAAATGAGTCCAAATCCAGGACTCATCAAGTACACACGGGACGAGGCTGATAGGAGGAGAGCGGCTCTGGTGGATACATCTTTGGAGGTTGATATTGATTCTTTACCTGCATAGGCAACCTTGCCTACTCCGGCCTCCGGGCCTGCAGGTACATCTACTTCCACTCCTTCCCAGGCCCCGAGTTCTTCTATTGCTTCCCATCCCCCTAGAGTTGCTGCTGGTACCACTGCCTCAAGGACCCCGATCACTCAAGCGATGCTCCTCAAGATGGGGAACCTAGCCTATTTTGTCGATGTGCGGGCTTCCTGGCTAGAGGCCGAGGTGCCTTAGATGATTGAGGGAGAAATTATAGCTGTGTTGACACCTCTTCGAGCTTCCATTGATGCTCTCACGATGATAGTAGAGATTTGTGAGAGAGGACAGAGGGTTACCACTGAGGTTACGACTTTGAAAGCCGATGTTTCTGATCTAAGAAAGGATGTGGACCATCTGAAGTCCACAGACTTCACTTCACTATTTGATTCGACTGAGGTCCCTGATGTCCCGGGTGCAAATGTTCTGGCCTGGTCTGATATGCCTCCTTCTACCACCGAAGATCATACTATGGAGAATGTTGTTGTTGTTGAGTCTGAGGCTGAGACAAATGAAGAGCATTTTGAGGAGTGAGATGTGGCTATTTATGATGATCTGGCTGATCTAGAGGGTGCCATGTTCGAGACAACCCGATAGGCTTTCTTGAGAGACACAACTGTTGTTATATCGGGCACTGATGCCAGTCCCAGAGTGTGAACCCAAGTATTGATGCCTCGACAGACGGAGCGACTGTGATGCTGACTTTACCCCAGGCTTAGCCTGGCAGGATGATATTTTTACCTCACTCTCTATTGTTTTTAATGATTATTTTTGTTTAGTTGCATTTGAGGACAACTTCTTTCTTTTTGTGGGTGGGGTGAGGTATTTCCATGCCTACCTCGTGCGATTCTATTTTGTTTGTGAATATTGGGCTTTGTTGATCTATATATGTGTTTTGATCTTAATCTTGTAGATGCTTGAGCCTGTGTCCCTTTGTTTTGAATGGAAATGGTTTTTGAACCTAATTTTGAAATTTTTGCCACCTCTATTGTGTGATTGTAGTTGTTTTTGTGCGAATTTGAGTATCGGTTGTGATACATACCGATGACTTGAATAGTGCTCTTAATTGAACGAAATGAATGTGCTGCTACGATGAAGCCAATGAAGTTGTATATACAGTGTGTAAGCTTTTAGCATCTCGTTGTGACTAGCCGGTTATCAAATGAGTCTCTTGTGATGAACATTGCACACTAGCTAGAAAGTGTGGAGTCTTGTTTGATATTGGTGCCAATGCCTTATGTGATGATATTACTTTGAACATTCTGTGTGATAAGATTACTTTGAACATTCTGTGTGATGAGATTACTTTGAACATTCTGTGTGATGACACCTAGAATTTTCCCCGTTGTTCTGGTTGACTAAGTGATGCAAGCCCTTGAAATGATCTTAGACAGCAATTTTGAAGAGTGAAACAATTTGACAATATACCTATTTTGTGGCCAACCTTGTGAGATATGTGAACCTTGCTTGAACCCTCTTAAGCCTTATCATTTTCTTGGAAGAAACTTGAACAATTGTGATCCCTCTTTATATATTTACCCATAACTTTCATGAAGTGTGGTTTGTTGAATAACCAACCTAGGTCAAAGCCTAAGTTGGGGGTGTGGTGAAAAGAGAAGGAAAATCAAGAAGTGTGAGAAATCCCCCCTTGAGTAATGGTTTTGAAAAAGATGGAACCCCTCCATGTAAAAAAAAGGAAAAGAAGAAAGCAAAGAAAAAGAATGAAAAAGTTGTGAAATAAAGTAGTGGAAGTTGCAAAAGAAATGGGGTATCCGGTAGTTCATGTGAAGTTGAATAATGGGGTGGATTAAGAGAATGATTTAAATGTTAAAGAAAAGGAGGAAAAATGATGTTCAGACTACACTTTATGAAGGTAGAAGCCACTAAGCCTAAATGACCATACCTTTACACTCATCCCCGTTACAAGCCGTGAAAAGAACTTTGTGATCTTGAGTGAGCTGAAACGAATGTTGATTGGAAAATAAGGGCAAACCTATGGCTGAAGTCATGCATATGTTCATCTTTGTGAGTGTGAAAGTCGTATGTGATTCTAGAACTCTAAAGTGTTGAAAAATTGTGTGTGAATATGGAATCATCTTTGTTGTGAGGGCATTCGAGTACCTTTCTTGAACCTGAATTTGCATTTAAAGCAAGTATTGTGAACTTGAGCATCTTTGATAAATGTGAGTCATAATTTGAATCTTTGAGTGTACAATTGATCATTGCATGAGTAAGTTGAACCTTGTTGTGTGTATTCATGTTGAGTCTTATGTAGCACTATTTGAGACATCCTTTTTGAACTGTTGATCTTGAGTTTTACTTGAGAACAAACAAAAGTTTAAGTTGGGGTGCTGATGAGTCCGAGATTTCGACTCATTTGGGGCTTTGTTTATATAGATTTAGTGTCCTCAAATGCTTAATTTGTGCCATAAACTGATGTTAAAGCCTTGATTTCTAGGTATATGAATTGAGGAGCAAAGCAAGGACACTAAGATGCAAAAAGGAATAAAACAAACTGAAGAAGTGAAGAAAGGCGAGCATGATGGTCGCCAAGAGCACTAGGCGAATCGTCGAGTGGCTATTTTGACTGCCTAAAGTTCCAGTGTGCCAGCCCTGAGGGAAGAAACCAAGTCGACGACAGAAAAGGGGCAGTCGATGACAAAAAAGGGGTAGTCGGTGAATCGTTGAGCAGTTCCACGATGCCAACAGTGATTGCCCAAAGTTGTAGGACTTGAGGATGCTGAGAGCCAATGCGAAAAGGTGATAGAAAGAGTAGAGGACGGTTCGCTGAACTATTCGGCGAGCCTGACTTACCTCACCTAATGGCCCTTCGTGGCTTATTTTTGGTGAATATAAATTAGATTTTGAACAGTTAACTTAGTATGCAAAATGAGGCTGAATTAGTCTAGAATAGTTTTCTCTTGAGTTTTTGATAGTTTCTTAGTAGACTTGAAGGCTTTCCGAGATTCAATTTGGAGATTTTGCACGTGGGTGTCAAATTTTTTGCAAATTAAAGCATTGTAAAGGCTTAATTACTCTTACCCAGTTGATGGATAATCCATTTGATAACCGTTTTTACTCTTTTATGATGTTTGGATATAACCCCAATTCTTGGGCAGTGATCATGTGATTATGGGTTGAATTAGTTTATGGGTATTGTTAATTACTAGTTTAAATGCTAAATTGAAATGGGTTTAATAATTAGTTGTGGTTTAATTTATGAATTATAGTTGCAAATGCAGTTCTAACCTTGTGTTCTTAGCTTGCTCGAGAGAGAGGTTTTAGAACTAAGATTATTGATTAATAATTTGTGGGTATTGGGTTGAGCTGGGTTCAGCTCGAAAGAGTGAACCCTAAACCCAATCCTACCCATCTAGCTCGAGAGAGTGGATGAATTAAGGTGTGGGTTGTTCTTCATTGCTATGCTTGTTGATGTTCGAAAGAAATCACCTGATTTGGGATAGTTGTTCGAGAGAAAGTTGTCTCCCTTATAGTCTAGCCTACCAACTGATTTTTAGCTATTTACTAGTAGTTTCAATTACCCATATATCAAAATTTTCCTATAATTGATCACATCCCGAGACTTCCTCTCCTTATTATTATTTCGAATTGTGTGTGACTGCGTTGTAGTTGATAATTGCAAACCAAAAAATCCACCATCTGACATTCGTACCACCCCTTTTTATTTTTATCATGTCTTTTTTTAGAAATTTCTATTCCTATATCTAGTAAGATCACATTCGTACTTCTTGATTGAATTTGAACATGTACCGCTCCATGTGGTATTTGACCCCAACTCAATTGTTGGGTTATGTATTGCTTAACGATCGTTTGCACTTAGAATTGGATGAAGTGTATTCGATAAACGTTAATTTATCATCTACCTCGATACCCTTATCAAAAACAATGTGACCAAGAAAAGCCATGGATCTCCACCAAAACTCGCATTTACTAAACTTTACAAAGAGTTATTGGTCCTTGAGGACTTGCAACATAATCCTCAAATGATCGGTGTGCTCATCCTCATTTCTTGAGTAAATCAAAATGTCATCGATAAACACAATCACTAACATGTCAAGACAATGTCTAAACACCCTATTCATCACGTCCATAAATCGGAGCCTTAGTCAAACCAAATGACATTACCAAAAATTCATGATGACCATATCGAGTTTGAAAAGCCATCTTCGGAATGTCACCTTTGTTCACCCTCAATTGGTGATAGCCTTACCAGAGGTCGATCTTAGATTAGTAACTTGCTCCTTATAGTTGATTTGGAAGAGGATACTTATTCTTAATGGTAACCTTGTTCAATTGCTGGTAGTCAATATACATGTGAAGTGAACCATCCTTCTTATGAACAAACAAAATTGGAGCACCCCATGGAGAGATACTGGATCGGATTAAATCCTTATCCAAAAAATCCTTCAATTAGTCTCTCAGTTCCTTGAGTTCTGCCGAATCTATACGATAAGAAGGAATAGAGATAGGTTGGGTATCTGGAAGAAGGTCAATACCGAAGTCTATTTTCCTTTCGGGAGGAACACCAGGTAGATCATCTAGGAACACTTCCAGAAACTCATACAATAGGGACTGACTCAGTAGTAGGGGTTTCAGAATCCATATCCCTAACCCAACAAGGTGATAAATTGCAACCCTTAGACATCATCTTTCTAGCTTTAAGATAAGAAACAAACTAACCCTTAGGCATAGAATTTCCCTCCTTTCCACTCTAGGACGGGCTCATTTGGGAATCGAAACTTGACCACTCGAGTCATATAATCAACAGAAGCATAACAAGAATGGAGCCAATCCTTACCTCAAATAACGTCAAACTCTAACATGTCAAGCTCTACAAAATCAACACGAGTGACTCTATGGGATAAGGAGACGAGACAATTTCTATAAACTCTTTTAGCCACAATAGATTCACCAATTGGTGTAGAGACAGAACAAGGGTCCATCAACACATCCGGAAGAACATCAAACCTCATAACCACATATGGCGTCACAAAAGCCCAAGTAGCACCGGGATCAAGCAAAGCATAAACATAAAGATGAAAGACTCTCAACTTGCCAGTAACCACATCAGGAGAACCCTCTTGCACATGACGAGTTTGAAGTGCATAGAACCAGTTTTTCTTTGGAGTGCTTGAACCTATACCACTAGATGGAGCTTGCCTTCCATTCTTTCCCTTGTCAATTCTAGAAGGACAATCTTTCAAATGGTGACCACTTTAACCACAACCAAATCAATTATTCGTACCCATCAAGTATTTTCCCGGATGACTGTTGCCACACTTTTGGCATGCGTGAACTGAAGATCCATTTCCATCACCATTTCTTTCAGAGGATTAGGGTTAGATACCCTATCTTTGTTGAACTTAGAAGTCGGACCATTGGAGGAACCTTGACCAAAAAGCTTTTGACGGAACCTAGAACGACCATGTTCATCTCCCACTTCCATTCATGAAGTTCTATGTTATGAGCCATACAACCGGGCCTCTGGTGCTCTACCTTAACTTGTTGGCAATTTGGCCACTTAGCAACGAACCCTACAATACACTTCTTCATACTACTCCATTAATAGACTTCTCTCAAGCCACAATACATCTTTGTGGACCCAGGATGTATAGAGTATCTAGAGCTATGAGCCTCCTCTATGATCCTCTCTTGGAGTTCATCCCCCTTTGGTACACACAATCTACATTGATACCTCATTACACTATCTCCCCATTGTTCAAAAGCCATCACTTTCTGCTTATGAACATTTACCTTCAATTCAAGCAAAATAGGGTCTTAATCTTGTTTCTCTTTCACTTCAGACACTAATGATGATTCATCCCCATTCATCACCACCACTCCACCTTCATTAGAATCCATTAACCGGAATCCTAACCGTGCAAGTTTGTGCACATGTTTGGCTAATTCTTTCTTCTCTTCCTCAACATGGGTGGCACTACTCATATACAATCTACTCAAAGCATCATCAACAACATTAGCCTTACCTGGGTGATAGAGAATACTCATATCATAATCCTTAAGTAACTCCAGTCACCTCCTCTATCTGAGATTAAGCTCTTTCTGACTGAATACATACTGAAGACTCTTGTGATCAATGAACACATCTACATGAACACCATGGAGATAGTGACGCCATATATTCAAATCAAACACTACTGCAACCAACTTTAGATCATGGGTTGGGTAATTCTTCTGGTGAATCTTAAGATGTATGGAAGCATAAACTATAACTTTGTGACATTCTGCATCAATACACAACCCAGTCCAACTCTAGACGCATCACAATACACCACAAAACCTTGCGTACCCTCCGGTAAGGTCAACATTGGGGCAGTAGTCAACCTAGTCTTCAATTCTTGAAAGTTTTTCTCACAAGCTTCAGACCATTGAAACTTAACTATTTTCTGAGTCAACGGGGATGAAATAGACAAAAACCCAATGACAAACCTTCTATAATAACGAACCAATCCTAAGAAACTCCTAATATCAGTTGGAGATGTGGGTCTAGGACAATTCTGCATTGCCTCAATCTTCAGAGTGCCAACTCGAATTCCATCACCAGAAACAATGTGGCGTAAGAATGTCACAGACTCAAGACAAAATTCACACTTAAAGAATTTAGCATACAACTCTCTTTCCTTTAAAGTTTGAAGAACTACTCTGAGATAACTAGCATGATCCTCCTCATTCCTCGAATAAATCAGAATTTCATCGATGAATATGATAACAAATATATCCAGGTAGGGCTTAAACACTCTGTTCATAAGGTCCATGAATGCTGCAGGAGCAGTATTCAAACCAAAAGACATGATTAGAAACTCATAATGACCATAGCCGGTCCTGAAAGCTGTCTTTGGAATATCACTCTCCCTTACTCTCAACTGATGATATCCAGATCTGAGGTCTATCTTAAAAAAATAGGTGGCACCCTGAAGTTGATTGAAGACATCATCAATTCTTGGAAGAGGATACTTATTATTGATAGTAACTTTGTTCAATTGGCGGTAATTAATAAACATCCTAAGTGAACCATCCTTCTTCCTTGCAAATTAGACCGGAGCGCCCCAAGGTGAGACACTGGGTCGAATGAAGCCTTTTCCAATGAGATCCTTCAAATGCTCTTTTAACTCAGCTGGAGCCATTCTATATAGAGGAATTGATATAGGACAAGTATCAATAAGAATATCTATATCGAAGTTTATTTCTCTCTCAGGAAGGACTCCAGAAAGATCATATGGAAAGACCTCTGAAAACTCACTCATAACAGGAACTGAATGAATAAGTGGCGTCTCAACACTAAAGTCATTAACTCGGACTAAGTTATAGATGCACCCCTTGGAAACTAACTTTCTCACCTTAAGGTATGAAATAAAATGACCTTTAGGCACTACTGAACTACTCCTCCACTCAATAACAGGCTCATTAGGAAACTGAAACTAAACTACTCGAGTTCTAGAATCAAGTGAGGCATAACAGGAATGAAGTCAATCCATACCTAGAATAACATCGAAATCTACAATATCTAACTCAACTAAGTCAGCCATGGTGTCTTTGTGATTGACAGAAATGGTACAACCATGATAAACTCTCTCAGCTAGAACAGACTCACCAACAGGTGTAGAAACACTAAAGGGCTCAAGAAGTTGCTCAGGAAGGATATCAAAATTCATAGCAACATAAGGAGTCACAAAAGATAGACTCACACCTGGATCTAGCAATGCATAAACATAAAAAGTACAGACTTTGATCATACCAGGTACATCATCTGGCAAATTCCCTTGCTCTTGGTGACTAGTGATAGCATACAGACATTTTGCTCCTCCGCCTGTTCCTGAAGTAGCTCCTTTAGGTGCAGCTTTGTCTGGCGGAGCCGCTGAAGAAGATTGGGCTCTATTGCCCCCATTACCACCTCCCTGCCTATTCTTTGGGCACTCTCTCATGAAGTGACCATCCTTACCACAATTGAAGCAACCAGTGGAGCCATCAAGACACGCTCCTGGGTGGTTCCTACCGCACTTAGCACAAGCAAGAGTCCTATTACCTCCTTGTGCCACACTATCTTGAGACTGGGCAGGTCTAGCTATGAAGTTCTGAGAATTCTGATTCTTAAACTCACTTATGTTCCTTGGTGCAGGTACACTAGCAAACTACGGAGAAGGTCTATTTGGTTTTGTTGGAAAGATGACTGGTTTGCATTACTCTTGTACTGCTCGAACTCATTTCCTGTTGTCTTAGCCTTCTTGTTTCGGAACTCTTCTCTATCCCTCATTTTATCTTCCTCAACCTGTTGCACATGGATCATAAGCATGGATATGTCCATATCTCCGATCAGCATAGCTGTCTTGCCCTTCTTACATGAAAAGCGAGACAACCCAGATACAAACAATTTCATCCTGCTCCTTATATCAGCAACCATCTCCGGAGCATAACAAGAAAGTTGAGTGAACTTGAGGCTGTACTTATGCACACTTATGGATTCCTGCTTAAGAGTGAGGAATTCTCTTACCTTTGCATGTCTTAGCTCACAGGGAAAAAACGCCCCATGAAGGCACCTTCAGACACAACCCAACTCACAATTGGTACTCATTCATCTCTACTCTTCTTCCATTGGTCAAACTAGATTCTACCAACACCCTTCAATTGGTATGTAGCTAGTTCCACTCGTTCAACATCAGTCACATGCATCACCTCAAACACTTTCTGCAATTCCTCCACAAAGTTTTCTGGATCCTTAGAGACATTTGAACCTATGAAGTCTGGAGGATTCATCCTCAGGAACTCAGGGATCCTGGATGTGTCAGCCACATCTTGTCGATTCCCTCTTTGTTAACCAGCTTGGTTGGTCACAACTTGTCTCAACATCCAAATAGCATCCCGGAACTCAGCATTAGTGACCTATCCTTGGGGTTGCACTTCTCATTCATTGGGAACCCCTTTATCCTGGGGCTCAACATTCCTCCTAGCAGGACGACCTCAGACAGCTCTTCGTGAGGCATGATCTGAAAGATACGCGCAAGCACCAATTAGAAAGAAACTTTATAGAGTTAAACTCTATTGCATGAAAATAGTAAGAAATAAGTGAGATAGTTCCTAAATGTCAATACCTCTTAATTATAGATGTGGCGCGCTTCACACCGATAACTAGGACTCTACAGACATGGCTTCATAGACACCCTAGGACTCTTGAACTTTGTGCTCTAATATCAAGTTTGTCACGCCCCGAGCCTACACCATGGATGTGGCCGACACTTGAGAACCATTGCTGGCTCCAAGCGAACCCTTGGCCTGACTCTATAATCAGTAAAAGACTTACTCAATAATGAAAGAACTTTTAAAGTAAAGTTTTAACGCAATGTCTCAAAATAGACACTCAGCATATTTTGAATAAAGCATTCACTGGCCAAAAGAGGAAACTCAAGTCTTAAACATCACTAGAAATGAAAGAACTCATGAACGACTACTATCTATCTATTTATGAAGCTTCTAATGCTATGATGGATGTCGGGACAAGACCTCCGATCATCCTAACAAAATTGAAATAGATGAAAATAAATAAGGGATCCTCCAAAAGCAAGGAGACTCACCAAACAACTCTGGAACTACAAATGGTATTAGCGAATCGCCTGTTGATGACCCTGATCTTCTGTATCTGCATCATTTCATGATGCAGACCAAATGACATTAGTACTTGAATGTACGAGCATGTAAGGGGAATACTGAACATAACATAACATCTTGAACTTGGGAAAAAGGAAACATACTCACCTCGACTCTACTCAACTCAGCCGCAACTCATGGATACTCAACTCAAAGTAGTATAAAAACAACAATAAAGATGCAGTTTATATAAAGCATTTAAAACAATAGATACCAACTCAATGTGTTTCAAAAATACAATAATAACTCAGTTTGTATGTAAAAATACAAAATAACTATGTTTGGGAGATTCTCTAACCGACAACCATCACTATGAGCTATGTGATGATACAACGTCTCGCCCACGTTGCGAAACTGTCTTATACTTTGTCGGGGTATATAAATCCTCAACTAAGTGGATCCACTAAGCTATGCTTAAAAAATAATAAGGAATCGTCTAAAAAGTATGACCCTTTACTTTGAGTTATCTGAACTTGTCCCCATATCGGTGCTCAATACTACTCCCAAAATATAACTTCGCTCATATGTTTAAAACATTTCCTCATCCTCAACTTTGAGATTATTACTCAAACGATAACTCTTTAAAGAGATAGTACTCAAAACTCCTCATGAACTTCTTTGAAAATCGGTGTTTTCCTTCATTTTAAATTTAAAACATTTACTCTTGGGAATACTTAGTTGCCATATATTCATTTTGAAAAATGAAACTCAACTCTCATCATCCTCATACTCAAGTACTTAGGTTCTAAAACACGTTTAAAAGATTGTAAAAGACTTCTTAAAAAGACTCAAAAGAACTCTCAAGACTTTACTCTTAATTCTATCTTGAATTTCAATTATGAATTCAAGGATTACGATTCATGTTATGAATGATCTCTCTATATTTAGATGTAGTTTAGAGTGTTGATATCAAGTAGAAAACATAGGTACGATTCGAGGAAACTCACACGAAAAGAAGATCTGAAGGGTAGGGACTTGGCGACCCTGCGCACTGAGTGGCACGAGGTGCCAACCCCTGAACTACTGAAGGTGGGTTGGGGTGCATTGAGTGAAGCGGTGCGCAGGCCCTAACCTATAGAAAGTCATTTGGGGCGCACTGAGTGGCGCGGTGCCCCACCCCTTTTCCCAGGTTTTTGACAAATTTTCTTGCTTCAATTTCTTGTCTAACTCCTCTAGAATTGAACGATTTCCTTTAAAATCTTATGAATTCTTAGACCCAACATAATTACAACTAAATCCACTCTAATTACTCAAGAACAATACTCAAACACAAGATCCTCATCGCAAGAACTCAACGAAACCTCATATCAAAGAATGAAACACAAACTTCAAGAAACTCATCAAGAACTCAATATTCCCAACCTTATGGATGAATTTCGAACATGTAAATCATGATTCGCCTATGGGTGAACGAACCCAACACTATGAAAACATACATACCTCGATTTGGCGAAACAAAACGTCGATTCGCAAGAGATCTTGTTCGTTCTTCCTTTTCTTCTATTTTACTCTTCTTGAACTCCTATCAAAACCCTAAGCGTAGTTTAGGATTGTAAAACTGACCCAAATCAGATTTGACCCCAAAAATAATACTAAAAACGTTTTAAGCTGATGGGGTAAGGAAAAGACCAAACTACCCCTCACTAATTTGGGTAAAAAAATTTAACTGGACAGGCTGACTTCAAACAGGCATATCTCCCTCATACGAGCTCAAAATTTAGCAAACTCGGTGGTGTTGGAAATACGATTCCAAAACCTTTCATTTGATATCTTACAGGCCACCTAACTCATCTTGTACTAAAAGTTATGGTCGTTTGAAGTTGACCCAAAACTCACAGCTTAAGCATAAATTGCAAAATTCTCAATCTAGCTATTTCCAACTTAGTGCTTTCTAAATTTAGCTCTTTTTAAGGCGGGATGTTACATTGGAGAACTACTATTCACCTCTCTATAAATGGAGTATAAGGGTATCTCCTATCCTATCCTTTATTTTACTCTCCAAATATAGAGCTCTCTATTTTTTCAGATAACCAACTCCAATTCAATTCTCTATTTCACTCTCTAAAAAAAGAATCTTCTACTCTCTCGTCAATATTATATTATTATTTTTATTTCATTTTTATTTTCTTATTTCATAATATAAATCATTTCCTTCTTCTTCTTCTTTTTTTCAAATAATCACCCTATATAATTTTCATATAATATAAGTTCTTTATTTTTTTATATTCTTTAATTAATATAAAATTATATTTTATTCTATATTTCTAAATAACGTATATTGCAAGCAAATATTATATATACATATTAATGGACAATTCAAATATCATTACATCAATACTCAACTTTCAATATTATTACTTGCTCTCATAAATACTCTATTAATGCATTATGGAGTTCAAAATGAGCACTTTTGTGCATTCTTGCATTTGAACTATTATGTTAGGTATTGTATATATTATATTTAAGAAAGAATTATGAATATTAGAGGTTTAATCAATGGTCTTATATGATTTATAATATGTTAATTACAAATATTTTATAATAGACATAATAATTAAATAATCAAAAAGTGAAATAGAGAATATGAATAGCAGTTCTTTAAATTTGGAGAACTACTAACTACTATTCGACTCTCTATAAATAGAGAATAAAGAATGAAATGGAGTGTGGTTGGAGAGTCATTCTCTATTTTACTCTCTAAATATAGAGAATAGAGAGTAAAATAGAGGTGAGTTAGAGATGGTCTACAGAGTAATATCGAGAGAGGTTGAAGAACTCATTCTTTATTTTACTATTCATATATAGAGAATGGAAGGTAAAATAGAGATATATCGGAGATGGCGTAAGGACTTTAGTATCACTGACTGTTGGAAATATACACGGGAGACAAAGTTTCACCAACCTATACTTGTTGTGACAAACATAAATTTATTACAAATGTTAAGTAACATTAATTATGATATTTATTTATACCTATAAAATAAGAATGGGCCATCTAGAGAAAGTCGTGCCCCTAGGTCTACCACTTGGTGGGCCCGTACCAAACCAAATCTTGAAACCCTGTCTATGGCCTCTCATTCACATCTTGTTAGATAAAAACATTTAAGTTAAAATAGAGAGTATATATGATTGCGAGCAAAAGTGAATAAAGAATAACACAAGCTTCCTTCATTTTAATTTATTTATCTCTTTTTATTTGAAAGACAATTTAAAAATTAAAAATAAAATTTGAATCTTGTGAACTTAAACTAAACATATTTAGAATATATTCATGGACGGTCTTCCCGTCCTATTGAATTTGAATGTATGAATGTTGCTCTAAATTTGAATGTCTATCCAATCCTGTCCGTAAAAGGCACTTTACTTTATAAGTTATATTATTACAGTGATAGATATGTATACGTTCGAGCTAATGGTTATAAATTATAATTTGGCATATTGATCTCTCTCTTCTTCTTTTTTTATTTACAAACAAGAATTTTATCAAGAAGTCTTATTAACATTCATTTAATTGGTGATATATGTAAGAGTATTACCCTTCTACTTTTAATTAAATTGAGCACGTTATTGGAAATTAAAGATCAGAATTCGTTAATGAAATAATATTAATAATGTTAATTTGTGGTGTGGATAGTGTAATGATATAAAAATATATTTGCATAATAGTTTATAAAACTTAAACTAATTCAATTTTTGTTGGATTTTAAAGGTATGAACAGGAAATGAAGAGTTGTGCCTAACCTGAAGGGTTGTGACTATGCCGAAGGGTTGTGATCTTTATGATAGGTTGTGTCTTTTCTAAAGGATTGTGCCTTTTTCAAAATGTTGTGACCTTTCTGAAAGGTTGTCTTCTTTCCAAAGAGTTGTGACCTTTACCCTTTGTTGGCTATAAATAGAGAGGTTTTCTCTCATTTTTCTGAACAGAATTCTTCCCTTCTTTTGCATACATTTATTACAAAATAAAATCGATCGATCGTGTCTGCGTGTGTGATTCGTTGCTATCATTTTGAGTTCGTTAAAATTATCAAAGTTTGAGGTACCGCTACTTCTTTAATGGTTTATCCATTTTATCTTGGGTGGAATTAATCTGCAACCTCGGGTACTTAAGGGGATTAAATTTCTTAAGGACACACAGTGGGTTCTGTGGACTCGGATAGTTCTTTTCTTTTTCCTTTCATCTTTCATTATTTTTGGTTTGCTAATTTGAATACAGGAGATAACAAGCTTAAGAAATTTAATATTGATGGTATTTTCTGTGGTAAGAAAATTACTTTTGTTTTATGTGTTCTTTTTGTTGGGGAAAAAAAGAAGAAGAAAAGAGGATTATTTTATCATATGATAAAAGAGATTTGGGATGAATTAGTACTACTTTAATATGTTCAAGTATATTTTATGTAGTATGTTTTTCTTGAATGGGTAAGATTATTTTTATTTTCTTCCCAAGTGCATTGAAGCATTGCACCCCTTCATTTTTCTTTTCAATAAAAAAAATATTTTGTGCATAAAGGTTATGATATATACTTTAATTTTTTTTCTATATTTTTTGTTTTATATAACTATGAGAAGAAGTAAATGAAAAAATGTTGTCTCCTAACAATATTTGAATATGAGTTTGGTTTCTTGTTGAAATAAAATGTCTTCTTGAGGAAAATAGGAATATGACGAAAACTGAGAAAACAAAAGAAAAATAGTAAGAAAAGTGACTTGCATGGAATCATTGCTGACAGATAAAATATTATTCAATGAGAGTAAAAATCAAGTTCTATCTTTATTTTCCTTGATTATTACTTTCTTTTTCTATCCTTTATAAGTTATGAGATTTATTTCATAAATGTTATAATAGATGGTCATTATGTGATGATCTCAGAATATGTCTTTATTATTATTAATATGTATTCTGTTTAGAGGAGGGAAAAAAACTTTTGTAGTTTTCTACTCCATGTGAAATTTGATTGTGTTTGACTTTTGGAGACTTACCTTCTGATTTTTTTTACTCCTTTGGTTTGAAGAATATAAAAATTTCACGAACAAATCAGATTGTGCATTGGTTTGAAGAATATAGAAACTTCACCAATTTGTTAAATACTCTGTTTGAATGAATATTCTGACTTGAAGAGTACAAAATCTTCATTAGGAATATTAAGGCTAAATGATTTGAAAAAGATAAATTCTTCATCATGTTGTATTTGAGGTTTCTGGAGATTAAAACCTTTGTGGTTTACTACTCTGTCTAAATGTGAAACTGATTTGAAGAATATAAAAGTTTCATCAGAATTCAAGGTTCATTCGGTTAACGATTAGAAGAATATAAAAACTTCATCATTAAACTAGAAACAAGAAACAAGTTGTATAAAGATTGAATCTTTATTGTTAGTATTATAAATACTAAGTGGTCTGTCTAGTTGTGACAGAAAGGGAAAAAAACACTAGTAACATAAATTAGTGATTTTTGTGCCTGCAATGGATGTTTCTATGGATTAAATTTCCAAAAAAAGGGCTTCATGTTGTCAATATGTATTTTGATGGTATACAATTTGAAAGCATGAAAAATAAATATGTGGAAAATAATTTCAAAAACTTTAAAAATATTTTTGAGAACATATTTAAAATGTGGGGGGTTCTTTACTTGTGATAAAGACAAAATTAGACTTACTATCTAATTTAAATTTGAAAGTACAAGATATGAAATTTAATGACATTCTTTTATTATGTTAGACCCACAAAATTCTTGGAGTATATTTGATATTGTGGTCGTTGAGTCTCTATTACTAGTATATGATATGACTAGTATAAAACCACAAAATTATATTACTCGTTCAAAAGAATTGTATTCTTTGATGAAGAAGTGTCACTTAAAATATTGTGATTTTTCATCTAAAGATATGTCTATTAAAATAAATTTATTTGTATAGACATGAACATTTGTGAAAAGTGATTTGTTATGTTTGTGTTGTAAAACAAACATTTGGGTCATATTACCCTTATTGGACCGAAGAGACTATGGTCATAGGTAATTCTATAACAAATTGAATGTTATGGAAAGGTTCTTCTGCAAAGGATATCTGGTAAAGTGCTGACTCTAAAACAATATTTGTATTTGACAAAGTTATAAAAAGTAAAGAACGAATATTTGTAGGAAAAAAGCTACCCCACGGTAGGCTTTTCAAACTCATTGTTTCTATTTGTTCTTACTTACTTGAATCAAATTGTTTGTGACATGAATACTTAGGACATGTCAATTACAAAACCTTGCAAAAACTGATCAACTTAGAAGCTTTGCCTAACTTCTAGTGCAATAAATGAAAATGTCAAGTATGTGTTGAATCCAAGTATGTTAAGCATACTTATAAAATTGTTGAAAGGAATTTTAATTCTTTAGAATTAATTTACACTGACATTTGTGATATGAAGTCAACACCATCTCTTGGTGGGAAAAAAGTGTTTCATACATTTTATTGACAATTGCACTTGATAGTGTTATGTCTATTTGCTGAATGGTAAGGATGAAGCAATAGAAACATATAGACAATATAAAACTGAAGTTGAAAATCAGTTGGATAAAAAGGATTGTCATGATTAGAAGTGGTAGATGTGGGAATATGAATCTTCTTTTGCAAAAATATATTTGGAAAATGGAATCATCCATCAAATTACTGCACATACTCACCTCAATCTAATGAAATTGTTGAAAGGAAAAAACGAACTTTGAAGGAAATGTTGAATGTCATACTTATAAGTTCAAGTTTACCACAAAATTTGTGGGGGTGCTATCATTATAGAAAAAGAGAACAACAAAAAGTTTGTCTGTTCAGAAAGAGAGAAACAAAAGTTTTATTTGTTAGTAAAGGGAGCAACAAAAAAAACTGTTGTTTTTTTAAGAAAGGGAGCAACAAAAAGTTTTGTTTATTCAGCCTTTGTTGTATCCTGATAGAGAACTGCTTGTCGCCCCTTAAAGAATATACAAACAATAACTCTTGAAAGATAGTGATCTAATAGTTTTCAATTCAATCTATTTCATATGAGAAATGGAAATGAGAGAACTATTTCCAAACGGCTCAAAATAAGACCTAAGACTGTGGATTGTATGTTTATTGGATATGCTACAAATAGTAAAGCATGTCAATTTATGGTTCATATGTCCGAACCGTCGTATAGTTAAGTTAAGGGTCTAAACGATCTATGTACTCTTTTTTTTTTTTTTGGAAAGAGATTGTCAATAGTAGGATAGATTCAATCTTGAGCAGCCACACTTGAGAGTTGATTGATCTTCCTCCAAGAAATAAACATTTGGGTTCAAAGTGGATCTATAAAAGGAAAAGAAGGTTGATGAAACTATTCACAAATACGAAGAAAGACTTGTTGTCATAAGCTTTAGACAATAAGAAAGTCTTGATTATTTTGACACATAATAGCCACTAACTAGGATTACATCAATTCAGATGTTAATTGCGCTAGTCACGGTATATGACCTTCAAATATGTCAAAATGGATGTGAAAACATTTTTTAAAAAAATGGATAATTGGAGGAAGACATTTACATGGAACAAGTCGAGGACTTTGTGGTTCCTAATAAAGAAAAGAAAGTTTGTAAACTTGTTAAGTCACTTTATGGACTAAAAACAAGTGCCCAAATAATGGCATGCGAAGTTTGACCAAACTATGTTGGCAAATGAATTCAAGATTAATGAATGTGGTAAATGTTTTTACATTAAAGACACTCCAAATCACAAGGTCATTGTTTGTTTTTATGTTGATCATCAAAAGAGACATTTCTGACATAAATGCTACTAAGCATATGCTAGAAAGTAACTTCCATATGAAAGACATTGAAGTTACTGATATGATTGAAAAGGTACTTGGCGAGTTCAAGTATTTGGGTTTCAATATTGACAAGACTCCAATAAATGTGAGATTTGTACTTCAAAAGAATGAAGGCAAAAGTGACTCACAATTGGATTATGCTAGAGTATTGAGAAGTATGATATATATATATATATATATCATGAAGTGTACGCGATCAGATATAGCATGTGCTATTAGTAAACTGACTCGGTTCACAATTTTGCAACAAACCTCAATCAAATCCTTGACCCAGCCCACCATATTATCCTTATTTATTCATACATTAGGCATATCTATATTGATTTTAAGTAAGAACATGACACATAAAATTTGAATTTATTTTTTTGCAATTCTCATTTATAGTGCATCTATTTTTGTGATGTGTTGTAATTTTTTGCAGATAAAGAGAAGATCATATGGTGTATATATGGATAGAAAAGTAGGAAATGATTATGGAGAGATTTGAGGAGAAGGACAAAGGCACAAGCAAATTGACATAAATATTCTTTTTGTGTAATATTATTTCTTTGTTTTTATCTTAAATAGTTTAAAATTAGTATTTTTAAAATTTGACTTTTTTGTATACAAAAAATTGATGATATTTTTTTTACCACAAGTAAAGTAAATCTTTATTTTTTATAATAGAATTATTTAAATGGTTATATTGTTATGATTAAAGTCTTAAGAAGGATGCGTATGCTATTTTTTCTTCTATGTATAATTTTTGTTTTTTTTTCTCTATTAGTCTTCTTTAATTTAATTTTCTATAAAATATTTATCATCAAAATTCTGTATTTTTATTTTGGCTCAAACTAGTCCTTTGTGACTTTTTTTGAAAGTTTGCTAACTACTGACCAAAGTTCAAAATTTATGGATGGTTGGTTAAAAGAAATTAATTTTAAATATTGAAATACACTCCTCATTTGGTGTGTCTTGTCGCACTTTTTAATATTTATTTGAAATAGTTTAATTTTAGTGATTATTTGTCACAACCCAAAAATGGATGTGATGACACTCATCTTATCCCACCAAGAAAAGTTAGCCTACAACCCAACCATTTCAATAAAGTGAGGAAATAAAATAAAAATAGAAGTTCAATAACAATTACTGATACGGATAACAAGTCAACTTAACTAAATCTCCAAAACCTGGTTGTCACGTGCATAAAACTCTAATGTAAATACTAGAATTGAAAGAAAATATGTAAGTCTCAAATGACGTTGTCTCTCAAGTAAAACAAAATCATAAACAGGAGTAAGAAGAACCGCTGAGATGACAAACAACTACCACAAAAATCTCCACAGGAAGCCTCAGAAAATAAGAGAATAGAAAGTATCACGAAGACCCGGGCTCGTAACCTACAAAAATGTAGAAGCAAGGGGTGAGTACCAAACCACACGGTACTCAACAAGTAAACTTCTAAACACAAACTAAGGGAATAGAATACGGGTACTTCTTACACCCATCCGAACCTCCACAACTACAACCTGCATAAAACCAACACAACCTAAAAGTTCACAGTTTAATTAGTACACAACTCAACAATAACACTCTAACAAGTTACATATCCTCAACAACAAACTCAATATTCACCAATCACAACTTCCACAGAAAGGCACTCACAAGATCAGCAACGCACAAGATCAAGTTCATCAATGATAAAAATGTGCAATGCAATGAAATACAATGTCAAGTATAGTGATGCATGCCTGACCTAAT
This sequence comes from Solanum okadae, assembly GCA_036553675.1. Classification (NCBI taxonomy): domain Eukaryota; kingdom Viridiplantae; phylum Streptophyta; class Magnoliopsida; order Solanales; family Solanaceae; genus Solanum; species Solanum okadae. The sequence continues at coordinate 14,297,003 of CM071683.1, forward strand.
GATACACACCCGCTGTCTCTCAGTCCCGGACCCATGTAGGACATATCTGTCCATGCATCCGTCGCGGCGTGCAACACGACCCTCGATAATAAAGTCCGTCGCGGCGTGTGACACATCCCTCGATAATCAAATCTATCACGGTGTGCGACATGTCCCTCGAAATGGTACATCCTTTTTAATTTCTTATTCTTCCTCAATTCACATAACTCTTATCACAATCATGTCTCAAAATCAATGCAAATGACATGTTCATACAAATAATGAGGAGATGACCATTTTCATAACAATGCACAATTCACAACACAATTGTGCTACATCAACAATTAATCAATAAGCCTTTCAAATCATTCTCAAACATCACACACCAATAATTAATCACTTTGTCTTTTATTACCTTTTTTTCCATCATTAGAATTATACAACACGGACAAGCCAACCCATCACCAATTTCAATTACTCCCCAACTTATACCACAAGGAAATACACGATTCTATTCACATAACAACTGTTTAGAAATTCACTTACCTCAAATAACCGAATAATCACTCCGGGATTTGAGCCTTTCCTTTCGTTGAGCTTCCAAATCAATGCAATCTATTCAAGTACATATTCACAATAAGATTTCGAAACTAACAACACCCACATTACTATGTGTTTAGCCTTGACCTAAAAATTCACTAAAATTTATAATCAAGTTCGTAAATCTTGATGCCAATTAACATTTCAACTATCATATTTTCCAAGTTTCAAGTCTAGGGTTAATGTTAATTCCTCCAATATCATAATCTAATGACATTCACATAATACCATACACCTAATATTTAATTACATATACCAATATATCAAAACTTGAATCATAATACGGCAATAATAAGAAAATCAAAGAAACAACGAAGTAAATTACGAAAAAAAATCACGAGAGCACTTACTGTTTCAAAACCTTACATTCATACAACATACATTTCTATTTATTAATTTAATCATCATTGACTAATCATGACCTTAATCATTACATAATGGTTGTTCATTAACACCCTTGTTCTCCATTTTTAAAAAACGACCTATACTTATTCAATTTTCATTTCATCGAAATTAAAACCCATTTAATTGTTTTTCTTTTTCTTTAACAATCAACAATACTAATAATAATAAAATAATAATATGATATATATCATATATAAATACAACAATACAAAGGTTTGGACGTGATTACCTGATGACTTATGTCCTTAGTTCCTCTTTGTGTCTATGTGTCGCCTATGCATAGGTTAATTTCTTCCTTCTCTTTAGTTTCTTTTCTAAATTAACTATGTATTAGAAGTAATAATTCCTACTAATCTATTTTAATGTTTCAGACTTGACCCATTATTATTAATAATGAACAAATTACCTGCAAATTAATTAACTATAGTTAAATGGCTATTCAAAATTATCAAAAATGACCTTTCGGGTCCGGGTCATTACATTATCCACCACTAAAAATTATGTTCATCCTCGAACATAAAGTAAAAGAAAGTATCTGAAGTTTCGAAAAACTGAGGATATATGGCACGCATGTCAAACTTTGTCTCCCAAGTTGCCTCTCCAACTGAACGATGCTTCCACTGCATCTTCACTGAAGCAATCTCCTTTGTCCTAAGCTTTCGAACCTGCCTATCTAATATAGCTATAGGCTCCTCCCTGAATGTCAAGTGTGGACCCAACTCCACTAAATCGAGTGAAAGCACATGAGACTCATCCAGAATATACTTCCGAAGCATAGAGACATGGAAAATAGGATGAACCGCTGATAAAATAGGTGGTAAGGCCAACTTATAGGCCACCTTTCCCACTCGGCTCAAAATATCAAAAGGTCCAATGAATCTAGGTCTAAGTTTGCACTTCTTCCCGAACCTCATAACACCTTTCATGGGTGATAATCGGAGCCAAACATGACCACTCTCCATAAACACTAAGGCTCTAACTCTCCGTTCTGCATAACTGTTCTGTCGACTCTGGGCTGTCAACAGTCTGTACTGAATCATATGGACTTGCTTCATAGATTCTATAAGGAAGTCTTTATCCAAAGAGTCCATCTCCATCGAATCAAAGTAACTGATCGGAGATCTACACCTTCTGCCATACAATGCCTCAAATGGGGCAATCTTAATACAAGAGTGATAACTGTTAATGCAAGCAAACTCTGCTAAGGGAATATGTCGATCCCATCTAGCATCGAAATCGATCACAAATGCTCGGAGCATGTCATCTTACACCTGAATCGTCCGCTCAAACTAACCATCTGTTTGAGGGTGAAAGATTGTATTCATATCTAATTGAGTGCCGACACCATGTTGCAATGCATTCCAGAAATGGGAAGTAAACAATGAACCTTGATCAGATATAATAGAAACCGAAACTCCATGTAATCGCACAATCTGACTGTTATATAGCTTGACTAACTTTTCCACCATATACTTCACCCGAACCGAAATGAAGTGGGCAGTCTTGGTGAGCATGTCAACAACAACCCAAATTGAGTGATAACAACCTACTGTGGTAGGCAAACCAACAACAAAGTCCATAGTGATCCTCTCCCACTTCCACTTCCAACTAGGAATAGGCATCCTCTGAGATACACCCCCGGGTTGTTGGTGCTCACACTTGACCTGTTGTCAAGTCAAACACCTAGAAACAAACTCTGAAATATCCCTGTTCATCCTACACCACCACTAAGGCTGACTCAGATCATGATATATCTTCGTCGCTCCCGGATGGATGGAATATCGAGAACAATGGGCCTACTCAAGAATCAATTTAATCAACTCGCCTGTCTTGGGCACACAAATCCTACTTCGATCCTCAAGACACCATAAGAATCAAGTACATCCTTCTTGTCTTCCCCTATCAACACTTTGTCTCGAATAAGAAATAACTTAAAATCATCAAATTGGTGCTCACAATCAACTTGACTAAAGAATACCAAGCCTCAATAAAAGCAATCATCCCATCACTCTACTCTGAAAATCTGCAACCTGACAAGACTGTTAGCTAACATCTGAACATCTCTAGCCAACAGTCTCTTCTCAATACTAAGCGCTGCAAGACTCCCCAACTTTGGCCTTCCCCGGATGATATAGAATGGTCACATCACAATCCTTCATCAACTTAAGCCATCTATCATGCCTTAAGTTTAGATCCCTCTGACCGAAGATATACTAAAGACTCCGATGATCGGTGAATATCTCGCAATGCACCCCATACAAATAGTGACGCCATAACTTAAGTAGAAAGACCACGACCACCAACTTCAAATCATGAGTAGGGTAGTTCTTCTCATGGGTCTTCAACGGCCTAGAAACATAAGCAATCACCTTCCCCTTCTGCATCAATACACCATCCAAACTGACTCTTGAAATATCACAATACATAGTAAAGTCCACATCCTCCTCTGGTAAAGTCAACACAAGGGCCGAAGTCAACAAGGTGTTGAGATTTTGAAAGCTCTCCTCACACTCATCAGACTACTAAAAACCCGTACCCTGTCGAGTCAATCTAGTCAATGGAGCTACAATTTTAGGGATACTCTGGAAAAATCGTTGATAATAGCTTGCGAATCCCACAAAATTTCAAATCTTGGTAGGAGAAGTAGGCCGCGTCCAACCTCTAACTGCCTCAAACATGGCCAAAATTTACTCTAATACCCTTCTTGGATACCACGGGTCCCAAGAATACCACAAAATTAAGCCAGAATTCGCACTTTGAGAACTTGGCATACAACTTCTCTTCCCTCAACCTCTAAAGTATAATCCTCAAGTGTCGAACATGGTCCTCATCAGTCTTGGAGTAAACCAAAATATCATCGATGAAGACAATCACAAAAGAATCAAGGTATAGTCGAAATACCCCGTTCATCAACTTCATGAATGTTCTAGGGGCGTTAGTCAACCAAAAGACATCACTAGAAACTCATAATACCCATACCGAGTCCAAAAAGCTGTCTTAGGGATATCTAATGCCCTAATCTTTGATTGATGATATCCAGACCTCAAATCAATCTTAGTGAACAACGCTGCTCCTTGTGCTTGATAAAATAAGTCTTCAATACATGGAAGAAGATACTTATTCTTCACTGTTACCTTGTTCAATGGGCTGTAATCTATGCACATCCTCATAGTCCCATCCTTCTTCTTCACAAACAACACAAAGGCACCCCAAGGTGACACACTAGGGTGAATAAACCCCTTACTTAATAAATCCTACAACTGATCCTTCAACTCTTTCAACTCTGCTGGAGCCATACGACATGGAGGAACAGAAATGGGCTTAGTGCCCGGCATCAAATCAATATCCCTATCGTGAGGAGCACTTGGAGGATTAGAAGGAAATACATCGAGAAACTCCTGAACCACGGGAACAGAATCCATGGGAGGTGGTTCAACACTAGTGTCCCAAATAACCCTTTCTCCACTAATCTTTGAGCACGGATGAAAGAGATGACCTTGCGAAGATAAGAGCCACTAGTACCCTTCCACTCAACCCTTGAAATAATCAGCATTGCTAAAGTCATAGTCTTAGCATTACAGTCAAGAATAACATGATAAGAAGAAATCCAATTCATTCCAAAGATAACATTAATGTCTACCATCCCCAGAATGATTAAGTCTACCAAGTGTTATACCTCACCAAAGAAACAAGAAAGGATCAATACACTTGATCCACCACTAAGGGCTCATCCACGTGTGTAGAAACAAAAATAGGTACAAGCATGCTATCACACATCATATCAAATTCAGCAGCAAACTAAGTAGATACATAAGAGAGTGTAGACTGTGGATCAAACAATACAAATGCAAATCGATGACATACTGGATGATACATGTAATAACAACATTAGAAGTCTTCACCTCGGGTCTCCTTGGGAAAGCATAATAGTGTCCCTGTCTCCCACCTCCATCCTAGGTGGTACCTCTTGATAACAGCAAGGTTAAGGAATATCACAAATAGAGAATTGAATATTAGAATGCGGAAGCACAAAGAAAAGAAACAAAAAAACTAACTAAAGATATGGGAAATTCGAAGGAAAGATCCACGAATTTCCAAGGATTAGATGTTCTAAGGCCTTGAAAAGATCCAAGTAACAACGTATAGATTTATGGAAGAAATCTAACGCCTTTACTTGAGAAAACGAATCAAAACGATAGATTCGGATCTTGACCGCTTTATGAGTAACTAAAGACAATAATTAGTATGTAGAAACTAATCACCTTCTAAAGAATACCAAAAAGAAACCAAAGATATCACAAGAAGAAATTACTTTATACCTTAAACTATGAAACTAGTAAAGGTTTAAAGATAAATTCTCAAAGAACAAGTCACAAAGGTTCAAAGAACTCTCTCAAATATTATTAATATCAATCTAAATTGTCCTTAATGAATGAAAAGGACTCCTATATATAGGAGAAGGGAAAAACGTCCAAGAAGCCAAACCCTAAAAAAACAATTACAAGGAATCCTACTCTAGAAAGGAAATAAAGTAACCTAACTAGGAACAAATTTAGTACTTCTAGGAAAGCATTAAATGGTACTTAAGAGACCATAAATAGACTAAGGAAAATATTAATAACCTATATATAAATAAATAAATAAGGTAAATCCCAACTAGGAAAAGAATCTTGACAATCTTGGAAAGTTTGACTAGTCTTCTCTCAAAACTTGGGCAGAAAGCAACTCTTGTTGTGGCTGATTCTTGGACTCTTCTTGACCTTTTTTGCACGAAATTGGACCTTAAAATTCCTCATCTTGGGCTTGAATTTGGGCCACCAAATAATTGTAGCATTTGGACAATTCCTCTCCCTTGGGCTTGAGCTCTTCTTCCCCAATAAGAAACCTTTGGATCAGCGATTGAAGCCCATTGAGCTTATCATTGAACTCCTTGGTTTGAGATCTTGTTATGGGCCTCCTTGGAGTTTCTAAAGCGTCATCCTTGCCCTTCAATGGAGTAGAGCTTCCTTGGATGCTATCATTCCCCTCTTCTTGAAGAGAATTCGTCCTCGAATTCAAATCTGCATCAAAATGGGAAAGATCAGAAACATTAAAAGTAGCACTAACTTGGAACTCACCAGGAAGATCAAGTTTATAAGCATTGTCTCCAATCCTTTCAAGGACTTTGTATGGCCCACTTCCTCTAGGATCTAGTTTGGTCTTTCTTTTGGAAGGAAATCTTTCCTTTCGCATATGCACCCAAACCAAGTCACCAGGTTTAAAAACAACATATTTTCTGCCCTTATTCCTTCGCAATGCAACTTCCTTGTTCTTCTTTTCAATTGCAAGCCTTGTTTGTTCATGAATTTTCTTCATCATATCAGCCTTCTTCTTACCATCAAGATTAGCAAAATCATTAGTAGGCAAAGACAATAAATCAAGGGGGGTAAGGGGGTTGAATCCATATACAACTTCAAAAGGAGTCTTACCAGTAGAAGAATGGAAGGTCCTATTATAAGCAAATTCTACAATAGGTAAGTAATCTTCCCAAGAAGTCAACTTTCCTTTCAAAATAGCCCTCAACATGTTCCCTAAAGTTCTATTAACCACTTCCGTTTGCCCATCCGTTTGTGGGTGACAAGATGTAGAAAATAGCAATTTAGTTCCCAACTTTCCCCAAAGAATTCTCCAAAAGTGACTTAAGAACTTGGCATCCCTATCACTAACAATAGTTCTAGGTATTCCATGCAATTTAACCACTTCCTTTACAAACAAGTCAGCCACATGAGATGCATCATTAGTCTTTTTACATGGGATAAAACGAGCCATTTTAGAAAATCTATCTACTACCACAAATATACTATCCTTACCATACTTAGTCCTTGGCAACCCCAATATGAAATCCATAGAAATATCAATCCAAGGGGAATTAGAAACAGGTAAAGGAGTATAAAGACCATGCGGCAATGTTCTAGACTTAGCCTGTTTACATTCAAGACAATAAGAACACACTTTTTCAACATCCTTTCTCATGCTAGGCCAATAAAAATGTTCAGAAAGTATTTCCAGTGTTTTGGGTACACCAAAATGTCCCATTAGCCCTCCACAATGTGCTTCCCTAACAAATAGTTCACGCAACGAGCAGTTAGGAACACATAATTTATTTTCCTTGAATAGAAATTCATCTTGAAGATTAAATTTCTCAAAAGGACCTAACTTACATTCAGCAAAAATCTCACCAAAATCAGAATCATTAGCATAGAGGAACTTGATTTGGTCAAAACCCAATAACTTTGAAGTAAGAGTAGAGATCAAAACATACCTTCTTGAGAGTGCATCAGCAACCACATTCTCCTTTCCTTGTTTGTAAGCAATTACATAAGGAAAAGTTTCAATAAACTCTACCCATTTAGCATGCCTACGACTAAGTTTACCTTGGCTCTTCAAGTATTTTAATGACTCATGATCAGTCTTGACCACAAATTCTCGAGGCCACAAGTAGTGCTGCCATGTAGCTAACGCCCTCACCAAGGCATATAGCTCCTTATCATAAGTTGAGTAGTTCAATGTTGCTCCACTTAGCTTTTCACTAAAGTAGGCAATTGGCTTGGAGTCTTGCATCAAAACTGCACCTATGCCCTTACCAGAGGCATCACACTCAATTTCGAAAGACTTAGAAAAATCAGGCAATTGCAAAAGAGGAGCAGAACACAATTTATCCTTCAGCAAGTTAAATGCATCATCTTGTTCCTTTCCCCATGTAAAAACCTTATCTTTTTTAATAACTTCAGTTAAAGGAGCAGCAATGGTGCTAAAGTCTCGCACAAACCTCCTATAAAAACTAGCAAGTCCATGAAAACTCCTAACTTCAGTTACACTATTAGGTTTAGGCCATTCTTTTATTGCTTTGATTTTCTCATCATCTACTTCAACTCCCTTAGAACTGACTACAAAACCTAAGAAAACCACACGATCCACACAGAAAGTACACTTTTTGAGATTAGCAAATAAGCGTTGATTTCTAAGAACTTCAAAAACTTGTTTTAAGTGCTCTAGGTGTTCATCCAGATTTTGAGAAAAGATCAAGATGTCATCAAAATACACCACAACAAATTTTCCATGGAAATCTTTAAAAACATGATTCATTAGTCTCATAAAAGTGCTTGGTGCATTAGTCAAGCCAAAGGGCATAACTAACCACTCATAAAGTCCATATTTGGTCTTTAAAGCAGTTTTCCATTCATCTCCAGGATTCATACGAATTTGATGGTAACCACTCTTTAGATCAATTTTAGAAAAGATTTTGGAACCATACAGTTGGTCCAACATGTCATCAAGACGAGGAATAGGATGGCGATACTTTACCGTTATCTTGTTGATGGCTCGACAATCTACACACATCCTCCATGTTCCATCCTTTTTGGGGACCAATAGGACTGGAACAGAGCATGGGCTCATACTCTCTCGAACAAATCCCTTTACAAGCAATTCTTCAACTTGCCGTTGTAATTCTTTGGTCTCTTCAGGATTGCTCCTATAGGCAGGCCTATTAGGAAGTTGAGACCCAGGCACAAAGTCTATTTGGTGCTCAATCCCTCTCAAAGGTGGCAATCCCTTTGGAGTGTCATCAGGAAAAACATCTTCAAAATTCTGCAAAAGAGAAGAAACACTATTTGGCAAAGAAGGAGTTAGTTGTTCAAAATTAATCAATACTTCTTTGTAAGTAAGTAGTATTATGGGCAGCCCCTCTCTCCTAGCATTCAAACACTCCTTGGCTTTTATAAAAAGGCTCTCATTTTTCTTTTCCTTAGCCTCTTTCCTCTCACCAAAATATTTATTTTTGTTACTCACACCCTCTTTTACCTCTTTACTTAGATCGCTGCCCTCTCTCTCTTTCTCGCGGCCATCTCTCTTTTTTTCTATTATCTCTTGGCCTTTTTCTTTTCCCTCAAGCTCACTTTTTACCTCTCCTTTTTGTTTTCCCATTGTTTCCCTCAATCGTTTTTGATCTTCAAACACTTGAGAAGGAGATAATGGTGCAAGAGTATACTTCTTACCATTATGCAGAAGACTATACCTATTCTTTCTCCCATGATGAGTAGTATCCCTATCATACTGCCAAGGTCGGCCAAGTAAAACATGACATGCTTGCATTGGGACTACATCACAAAGAATTTCATCTTCATACCTACCAACATTGAATGAAATCATGCATTGTTTGTTTACTTTTACTTCTCCACAATCATTCAACCATTGGAGCCTATATGGGGTAGAGCGCTTCATGCATGCAATTCCTAGTTTATCCACCAAGTATGAACTCACCACATTTGCACAACTTCCCCCATCAATAATCATAGAATAAGTCTTCCCTTTTATCCCACACCTAGTATGAAACAAATTCTCTCTCTGTCCTTCATCAACACTACCCAAATTGATAGTCATAATTCTCCTAACCACCCCAATTATACCATCATTAGGCAATTCCAAATCATCTTCCTCACTTACACCTTCTCCCTCTTCTTCTTCCCCCTCACTTTTTTCACTCTCATATTCTCCATTCTCTCTAAGTAGGATGTTTCTTCTACTTGGACATTCATGCATCATATGCCCCCTTCCATGACATTTGTGACATTGAATAGAACTTGAAGGTTTAGAAGATTTAGGATTAAAGGTTTTACCTCCCTCCTCAACTTTACCTTTACCTCTATCATCTTGAGGTTTGGAAGGAGCTTTCCCCTCTTGAGTTGACCATGGCTTCTTCGAGATAGTGTTTGGTCGACTTCTCCATGAGTTATTTTGCCGCTTTTTCTCAATTTGTTTTTCAACTTTTACAGACAAATCAACTAACTCATCTAAAGTTACATATTGTTGTATCTCTACTACATTAGCTATTTCTGTATTTAAACCATTTAAAAATCTAGCTATTGTAGCCTCTTCTTCCTCCATGCAGTTAGCTTGGATCATAGCCATATCCATGCTTTTGAAGTACTCATCCACTGACATGGAGCCTTGCTTCAAGTGTTGAAGGCGAGACTGTAGATCTCTTTGGAAGTATGATGGAATAAATCGCTTCCTCATTACCCTCTTCATCTCTGCCCACGTAGCAATAGGTGGTAGCTCCTCTTGCAATCTGTCTCTAGCAAGCTTTTTCCACCAAGAAGCAGCATAATCAGAAAACTCAACAACAGCAAGTTTAACTTTCTTACCCTCAGAGTAGTTATGACAATCAAAGATGGCTTCAACTCGTCTCTCCCAATCAAGGTACAAGTCTGGATCCCTTGTCCCCTTGAAAGATGGCATCTTCATCTTTATACTATTTATATTATCATCTTCTACTCTACCTCTTTGTCCCCTCCTATCTCTTCTTTCTAGATTAAATTCAACATCAAAATCATCATTATCATATTCAGGATTTACAAAAGGGATATGGGGTACATTCCTTCTAACTTGGGGTCTAACATTATTTGGGGGTACAACATTATTCTCCCTCCTAATTGCAGCTATGGCGTCATTCTGCTCGATAATCATATCCCTCATCTCTTGAAATTGAAGGGTCCATCTCTCAAATTGTTGGTGCATAGCTTGAAGGGTGAAGTCATTCCGTCCTTTGACCTCGGCTTCTAAACGAGCCCTTTCCTCATCACCACCTGAAATAGACATAAAAAAAAAAAGAATAAATGATCAAGTATCACACTTTTAATATGGCTTTTACCCTCTTTTAAACTCACCCACACTTGCCTTTTTCCACTAAAAATAACCTTTGAACGAGAATACTTTGTAGATTTATAATTAAACCAAAACGTGTATCAAGTTCGTAGTAATAAAGTATGGAATCTTGGGGTACAAAAAGAAAGTAAAGAACTATTCCTAGAACAAGTAGGATTTAGTTGAAACAAAACACGAATAAAAAGGAACTTATTTTAGAATTATAAGAACAAGAAAGAAAAAAAAATTTCCTCTAATTCTTAAAGATCTAGAATTCCCTCTTCTTGCTACCTTCTTGCTTGGAAACAAATTAATACAAAACTTGGAGAGCAAGTAATAAGATTTCTTGAATAGCAAGTAATAAACTTTCTTGGGAATCAAGTAATCAAATTTCTTGGAGGACAAGTAATCAGATTTCTTAGAGAATTTTTTTTTTTTTTTTTTTGTTCACGCTACTGTTCACGCTACTAAATTTTTATTTTTATTTTTTTTCACGACGCTACTGTTCACGCTACAGTTTTTTTTTTTTTTTTTTGGCTCTAAGAAGAAATCCCAAGATTTATCAAGAACGGAATCTTGATAGAACCGCTCTGATACCACTTGATAACAGCAAGGTTAAGGAATATCACAAATAGAGAATTGAATATTAGAATGCGGAAGCACAAAGAAAAGAAACAAAAAAACTAACTAAAGATATGGGAAATTCGAAGGAAAGATCCACGAATTTCCAAGGATTAGATGTTCTAAGGCCTTGAAAAGATCCAAGTAACAACGTATAGATTTATGGAAGAAATCTAACGCCTTTACTTGAGAAAACGAATCAAAACGATAGATTCGGATCTTGACCGCTTTATGAGTAACTAAAGACAATAATTAGTATGTAGAAACTAATCACCTTCTAAAGAATACCAAAAAGAAACCAAAGATATCACAAGAAGAAATTACTTTATACCTTAAACTATGAAACTAGTAAAGGTTTAAAGATAAATTCTCAAAGAACAAGTCACAAAGGTTCAAAGAACTCTCTCAAATATTATTAATATCAATCTAAATTGTCCTTAATGAATGAAAAGGACTCCTATATATAGGAGAAGGGAAAAACGTCCAAGAAGCCAAACCCTAAAAAAACAATTACAAGGAATCCTACTCTAGAAAGGAAATAAAGTAACCTAACTAGGAACAAATTTAGTACTTCTAGGAAAGCAATAAATGGTACTTAAGAGACCATAAATAGACTAAGGAAAATATTAATAACCTATATATAAATAAATAAATAAGGTAAATCCCAACTAGGAAAAGAATCTTGACAATCTTGGAAAGTTTGACTAGTCTTCTCTCAAAACTTGGGCAGAAAGCAACTCTTGTTGTGGCTGATTCTTGGACTCTTCTTGACCTTTTTTGCACGAAATTGGACCTTAAAATTCCTCATCTTGGGCTTGAATTTGGGCCACCAAATAATTGTAGCATTTGGACAATTCCTCTCCCTTGGGCTTGAGCTCTTCTTCCCCAATAAGAAACCTTTGGATCAGCGATTGAAGCCCATTGAGCTTATCATTGAACTCCTTGGTTTGAGATCTTGTTATGGGCCTCCTTGGAGTTTCTAAAGCGTCATCCTTGCCCTTCAATGGAGTAGAGCTTCCTTGGATGCTATCACCTCTACCCCCACTTTGTTGAGTTGCAGTACCGCTACTAGAAGCTCTACCGCATCTACCTGACTGAACTCTACCTTGGCCTCTACCTTGTGGTACAATTGGTCTAGTATGAAATGAAGAATTAGGTTGGATTCCTCTACAACCCCTCTGGGAAGTACACTATTGCATCAGGCGATCGGGATCTCTAGAACTAAAGCAAAACCTCTGACTCAGGAACTGCTGTGCGGATCCTGAAAATCCACTATAAGTACCTTTCCCTAAAGGTCGTTACTGTGAACCGTACAAGACTTGACCCATGCTATAAGAACCTCGAGGTATCTGACCACCCTCAGATATCGTCATAGTGCATCAATGGGTCCCTGATGCTGAAAGGAACCACCCTCTCTATGTGATCCCCTACCTCCAGATGAGGCACCATGAAACTAACCTGATGTATGGGCCCTCATAGGGTCCCTAAACTCCTCTTTATCCATCAATTCCGTCTCTTGGGCGGCAATCACAAAGGACTGAAAGGAAGCTCGAGATGCCCTAAACACAACCGATCTGATAGAGAAAGTCAGCTCCTTCAAAAATATAAGAATCCTCCCTGTCTCGTCTGGAATAATGGCCAAAGCATCCCTAGACAACTGGCAAAAACGTGCATCATACTTTGTAACAAATAAGTTGTCCAGTCTCAGATTCTCAAACCTCAAACGACTCTCCTCTCTCATGCTCCAAAGGATAAAACTCTCATTAAAGGCACTGGATAATATATCCCAAGTCAGTGGAGGAGATCCAACTGGAAAAGACCCCGAATAAACTCTCTATCACTCTCTGCTGGCCCAGGAAGCTGGAATGTAGCATACTGAACCCTATGTGACTCACCTAATCCAACCACCTCTAGAAACTCTCGGCATATAGTTAGAAACTCATGAGTGTCCTCACTCTTCCCACCGTCAAACTTAGGTGGATCCATCTTTCAGAATTTCTCATACCTGCGTTGCTCATCCTCTGTAAGCACAATCAGTGGTGTAACTTGTTCCCCAAATGCTGGTGCAAGATCATTCCCAACCACAGGGTCCACTGGTGGCTGCCCCACCACATCTTGAATAACTGAAGCTTGCTGATGCTCTTGGATCTGAGCCCCCTTTCTAGTCTGAGAGTCCTGTGGTGTGGCGGTCGCACCACTACCTTGAGTAAAGCTCTGAAGCACACTTAACACCCTCAATAATGTATCCTGAAGCAAAGGTGTGGTTGCAGGCTTTGGATGAACATGGTCTTCTCTGTCATCAATTTGAGGCTTTGGATAGACCTCTCTAGCACGGCCCCTCATGGGTGCTGCTCCACGGGCACGACCTTTGGCTAGTGTCGTTCCATGAGCACGACCTCTAGCTCGGGCTCTACCCCTACCTCAAGCTAGTGCCTCAAAAAATTTCTCGAGAAATTCCTCCCTTCTACCACTAGTAACAGTAGCTCTAGTCCTCGTCATCTGTCAAAAGAAAATACAATACCTTAGTACTAGGGAAGGTTGATGAGTCCAAAAATTGGACTCATTTAGGGCTATATTTTAATAGAAATTGTGTCCTCAAATGCTTATTTTATCTCAATATCTGATGAAAACCCTTAAGTTTCAGGTATTTGAAGTTTGAAGGAAAACATGGACACTACTTCGCAAAAAGGAATGAAAAGGCTAAAAAGAACGAAGAAAATGAAGTCCTAAGGATCACCGAGTCCACTTGGCGAGTCACTGAAGGGTCTCACTTCGCCTTTTGTTCCAGTGTGCTGAGCCCTGAAGGAAAGGATCAAGTCGGCGGAAAAAGGGAGCAGTTGGTGCATCACCGAGAATTTTTGCGAGGTAGTACCATGTCGCCCAATGACCCAGAGCACGATGATGCTGAAGGATGGTGCAAGACGGTGATGAACTACACCAATGGGCGAATCGTCGAGTAGTTCGGCAATTTCGACTAATGTCGCCGAATGGTCCGCTGCAGCACAAATTTCTTTGAAAAATATAAATACTCATTGAGAGTTTTAGCTTAGTATCATATTTTTAGTGTGGAACAATTAATATAATTTTGAGTACTTTTTATTTTTGCTCTGAGTTTTGAGAGGGTTTTGAAACTTGAAGAAGAAGAGGGTTTCATCTCCAAGGATTTGGACTTGGGTCTCTTAGATTCTTCATTCTTGGCCTGTAACAAGACTTAAATATTCATACCCATTTGAATGCAAGCTCATTTAGGTATAAATTTCTATCTCTTAATGTTTGGCTAAAAACCCCAATTCTTTGGGGTGTGATTTAGCGAATATGGGTTAAGATTGTTGTTGAGTCTTGCTTGCTGATAGATTAGATGTAGTTTAATGGTTATTTCGTCTAGTAGTTGTGGATGAATTTAACAAATTTTTAGTTGCAATTACAAGTTTATTTATGTGTTTACGGCTTGCTCGAGAGAGAAGTCGCGAAACCAAGACTACAAGATTGATGGCCTAAGGAAAAGGTTGCATGAGGTTCAGCTCGAGAGAGTGAACCCTAGTCCCATATCCTAACACTCACCTCGAGAGTGTGAGTGGGGTAAGGGGTAGGCTGGTTTTCATGCGGCAAGTGGGTGTCCGAGAGTAACCCATTTGAAATGGGGTAAGTTGTTCGAGAGAGAATTTATTCCCACATAAAGCTTAGCCTAGTCACTATTATTCTATAAATTTTTTGTCGAAAACATGTGGCCAATAATTTAAATTAACCCGTATTTCGGTCACATCCCAAGAATCCCTTCTCATTACTTAGATTTCTTTGTTAATTTCGCTGTTTTTACTTACTAGTGACAAAACCCCCATTGTTAATTGACACTTTTGTTTCCCCCTTTAATTTAAAATGTTTTTAATCGTTAATGTCTTTAGCTACGACTAGTTAGAACTAATTTTATTTTTCTATTAATTCTCAAAACCACTCCCTTGGGGCTTGACCCCAACCCTTGGTTGGGTTATTATACTATTACACTATCGTAGACACTTGCATCGGAAGTTGTGTCGTTGATTACACAAACATCAAAGGTAACCAAGCACGATGAGAAAGAATGATCAAATTGAAGTTTTCTAATAGTCTTCATAGTCTCTTAGATATAAGTATAGACGTCTCCGTACCGATCCTTGAGACTCTACGTAAACTCAGCTTGTATACACGTGAGACCAAAGAACCTGAGGCTCTGATACCATTTTGTCACAATTCAAAAATGGATGTAATGACACTCATGTCATCCCACCAAGACAAGTAAGCCTACAACCCAAACATTTCAATAAAGTGGGGAAATAAAATAAAAAATAAAAAATAAAAGTTCAATAACAATTACTAATACGGATAACAGGTCAACTTAATTAAATCACCAAAACCTGGTTGTCACGTGTACAAGCTTCTACTGTAAGTACTAAAATTGAAATAAAATATGTAAGTCTCAAATGTAGTTGTCTCTCGAGTAAAACAAAATCATAAATCGGAGAAAGAAGGTCTTCTTAGATGACAAACAACAACCTCAGAAATCTCCATAGGAAGCCTCAGAAAAGAAGAGAATAGAAGGTATCACGAAGATCCACGCTCGTAACCTTAAAAAATGTGGAATCAAGGGCTGAGTACTAAACCACACAGTACTCAACAAGTAAACTTTTAAACACAAGCTAAGGGATTAGAATACGGGTACTCCTTACACCCCATACGAACCTCCACAACTACAACCTGCATAAAACTAGCCCAACCTAATAGTTCACCATAACATAACACTCAGCTGAACAATAACACTCTAACAAATTACATATCCTTAACAAAAAACTCAATATTCATCAATCACAACTTCCATAGTAAAGCACTCTGATAAGTCCGAGATTTGGACTCATTTAGGGCTTTGTTTACATAGATTTAGTGTCCTTAAATACTTAATTTATTCCAATAACTGATGTTAAATCCTTGATTTTCAAGTATATGGATTGAGGAACAACGCAAGGACACTAACAGGCAAAAAGGAACAAACAAGCTGAAGAAATGAAGAAGTGCGAGCCTGATGATTGGCGAGATAACTCGACGGATCACCAAGTTACTTCTGGATCGCCTAAATTTACAGAACACTGAGCGTGAAATATGAGGAACTTCGGCGAACTGCATTTCCATTGAGTGACTCGCTGACTGCATCGGCGAAGGACAACCATGTCGCCGAAAGTACTGATGGATACCTAGGTAAATATAGATTGACTTGTTAAAAGACTAAAGGGCGCAACGCGGGATGGAACGATAATCCTGATCTGGATTGCCTAAAATTACAGTGGTTGGAGGAGGAAAATGTGAAGAAAGAAGACGAGACGAAGGGATGATCGGCGAGTCGCTGAATGGTCAGCGATGCCCAACTTGCCTCACCGATTGGCCCCAAAAAGCCACACCTCAGATTATTATAAATTGATTTTTGGAAGAGAGAGAAAGCATTCAGAAATTGTAAAGAACAAAGGAAAGAGAGCAAAAACACCGCTGTTGTTGATTTTGAGTAATTTTTGCAATATTCTCTATTGGGTATTGTAATAGCGAAGATATTCTTCATACTAAAGTTTTGATTTTCAAATACCCAGCTATGGAGTTTTTAGCAGGTATTGAATTTCATCTTTTTACGATGATTGGCTAAAACCCCAATCTTGGGGGTATGACAATGTAACCAATTGATGTATTTGATATAATAGGTGCTAGTAATTAGTGATTGTTGGTGTTAATTTGAAGTGGGTCTAATTTATTACTATGGTTTATATTCCTATTATATATATATATATATATATTGCAATGTACTTCAAGGTTTTACGCTTGCTTGAGAAAGAAGTGTAGAGCTAAGGTAGTAACTTGGCATCCTTAGCTAGTGGGGCTTGATGGTTTCAACTTGAGAAAGTGAAATCCAAGATCCATCCTTTGTATCTAGCTCGAGAGAGTAGATTTGATGAGATTGTGGGCTGGTCTTCTTATGGTATACATTGAGGTTCGAAAGAACTCAGTGGAAATAAGGTATTTGTTCGAGAGAAAAGTGCTTTAGCTAAAGCCCATTCAACCTATAACAAATTAACAAGGTTGGTTAGTAATTTGCACCCGTTGAGTTGAATTTAGGAGTTTGTTGGTCAATCCCCCAAGTATTGTCTCCATATTTGATTGTCTCTTTTTGATTGTTGAAGTGGCTTGGTAGTCAACAACTGTTCGTTTGGATTGGTAACGCTGTCTTTGACTTTGGCTTATAGATTCCTAAACATTGTGTTTGTTCAGCTTCAAAGGTCACCGTCATAATTTCATATTTGAATTAAAAAGAAAGCTACTCTTTGTGGGATCGACCTCAACTTATTTAGTTGGGTTTATATTGACTTATGATCATTGACACTTAGAATTGAATGAAGTGTCTTTGAAACGTAAATTAAAATGGTGCCAATGCCGGGGAGTAGCGTTATTTAGAGTTCTTTTATCGAAATTTGGCTTGTGAATTTGTCAACTGTAGTTGATTCAATTTAGGTTGTCTTGTGTTTGTGTTAGTTGTGCTGAGCATAATTAAGAATGAGCGAGGCAGAGATGGATGGTAGCCAAGCAAGTCACCGAGCTGATGTTGATGATGTTAATAGTGTGCACGATCTAATCCAATTGGGTGGAATTGGTTCAATCTGCCTACCGTTAGCTGAAAAGGATGATACATTTGATGTCACAAGCACAACTCTTCATCTCCTCCAAATGAAGGGACCCTATGGAGGGTTGACTCATGAAGACCCACATGAGCATATTAGAATTTTTGTAGATGTTTGCAGCCCATTTCCATTCAAGATTGTGTTGAAAGAATCAATCCAACTCAGGTTATTTCCACTATCTCTGACAGGGGAAGCTAGTAAATGATTGGCTGAGTTACCAAAGGATTCTATCACATCATGGGATAAGCTCACTATGACATTCAATACAAGGTTCTTTCCTCCGTCGAGAATGATAAAACTTAGAGATTACATTCAAGGTTTTAAGCGATTGGAGGGTAAACCCATCCATGAAACGTGGTTGAGGTTTAAGAAACTCCTACTTCAATGCCCAACTTATGGGATACCAAATGATTTGCAATCATTTGAGGTGGCTTCATTTCTTCTTGATGACATGACGAAAATAAATCAAGCTTGGTACATTCAAGAAGATCAATTTTCACCTTTTTGTTTTAGAATGATTCAAGAGCAACTTGATAAGGAAAGAGAAAGGGATGAGAACATCACGAGGATGTTTGCCCAAATAGAGCTACTACAAGAGCATGTGTTGGAGAATGTGAAAAATCCCAAGGGAACAAGTGGAGTGTTTATAGTTGAGGAGGGTTCTTCCTCAGGTTATTCAAAGCCGGGGGAAAATCAAGGTTGGAATTCCAAGAGATACGAGGAGGGTTTCCACCCATGCTATTTACAGCGAGGTGGGAATCAAAGTTGGAACTCTCACAAAGAGGAAGAGCAAAGAAGATACTATCAAGAATGGGCTGAGCAAAGTGATTATTGGAGAAGAGAGGATGATCATGAAGAAGACCACACTCAATCGAGTGAGAGCCCAAAATCGAAAGGGAGTGCAAGTAGTCCCTAGGTGAATGATTTGTTGTCACGCATCCTTGACAAAGTTGAAGGTTCAGATGATTTGTTAAAAGGGATGAAAGCCAATTTTTCGTCATTGAACAATAGAGTGAACTCTCACGTAGATTCAATCAAGCTACTTGAAGGTCAGTTGAGTTTACTTTCAGCACAGTTGAAACCAAATATGACGAGGGAAAATGGTGATAGAGATCTAGCTGTGGTTACAAATAGTGGAAAGGTAGCGGTAGGTGATGTGACGGGCAATGATGAAGATCAAGTTCATGAAGACGACAAAGGTATAGAGGAAGAAGAAATACTCATCCATCAAAACATTGCCAAAGGGTCAGAAAAAGATGTGGAAAAAAGCAATCCAATCCCAAAAATGGTGCAACCTCTACCTAAAATACCTTCTCCATTTCCCCAACACCTCAAGAAGAAGAACGAGGATGAGAAGTTCAAGAAGTTTTTATCAGTGTTCAAGGCATTATCGTTTATGAAGGAGTTAGTCACAAAAAAAAAGCTTGGACTTTGAAACAATGGAATTTTCTCATAGTTGTACTGCAATTATGACTAAGGAGATGATAAAAAAGAAAGAAGATCTCGGAGCGTTCACCATCCCTTGCACCATCGACATGCTCCAATTTTCCAAGGGCCTATGTGATTTAGGAGCAAGCATCAACCTAATGCCATACACAATCTATAAATAACTTGGGTTGGGTGAACAAAAATCCACAACAATGAGACTCTTGATGGCAGACCGATCAATTAAACACCATGTGGAGATACTATATGACATCTTGGTAAATGTTGGCTGATTTGTTTTCTCGATTGATT
This sequence comes from Solanum okadae, assembly GCA_036553675.1. NCBI lineage: Eukaryota > Viridiplantae > Streptophyta > Magnoliopsida > Solanales > Solanaceae > Solanum > Solanum okadae. Next base: position 14,316,718 of record CM071683.1, read on the forward strand.
TTGTCATTCTTGATTATGAGATCAATGCTGAAATTCCCATAATTTTGGGAAGACCATTCTTGGCAACCGGGAGAGCGTTGGTGGATGTTGAAAGTAGGGAATTGAAGTTCCGGGTGAATGAAGATAAAGTAACCTTTAATGTGTGTAAGTCAATGAAGCACCCATGCGATATTCACGTGGTATCTACTATTGATGTTATTGATGAGGCGGTGGCTGGTGTGAGCCATTTAATGTGTATGAGTGAACCACTTGAGGCCGTGCTTGCTAACTATGATGAGTTGGAAGTTCAAGGCTACAAAGAGATAGTAGCTGCTCTTTCGGGCATGGGGGAATATTTAAAGACTCCATTGAAGCTGGACATTGATCTAAAAAATTGAGAAAGTCCTCCCGTAAAGCCATCAACGGAGGAACCACCGAAGCTCGAGTTGAAAGTGCTTCCTTCCCATCTACGATATGCTTTCTTGGTGGCAAACAACACCTTACCTGTAATCATTTCAGCTGATTTGCTTGAATGGCAAGTATCAATTGCTCCTTGAGGTGTTGAGAGGACATATCAAAGCTATAGGTTGGATGATCGCTCACATAGTGGGCATTCATTCCGGCATTTGCACTCACAAAATTCAGCTTGATAGTGAATATAAACCGAGTGTTGAACATCAGTGGAGATTGAACCCACCGATTCAAGAGGTGGTAGAAAAGGAGATACTAAAGTGGTTGGATGCAAGTGTGATCTACCCTATTATGGATAGAAAATGGGTAAGTCTGGTACAATGTGTACTGAAAAAGGGAGGCATCACAGTAGTAACAAATGAAAAAAAGGATCTTGTGTCTATGAGACGGGTGACCGGATGGTGAGTATGATGGATTACTAGAAGTTAAACTTGTGGACCGAAAAAGACCACTTTCCCATGCCGTTCATGGATCAAATGCTTGATCGACTTTCAGAAAGAGGATGGTATTGATTTTTGAATGGGTACTCCGATTATAATCAAATCTCCATTGCTCCAGAAGACCAAGAGAAAACCACCTTCACCTGCCCATATGGAACTTTTGCCTTCAAACAGATGCCTTTCGGGTTATGTAATGCTCCGGCAACATTTCAACGTTGCATGCTATCTATTTTCACTGACATGGTGGATGATTCAATGGAAGTCCTCATGGATGACTTGTCGGTTGTGGGCGACACTTTTGAAGCATATTTAGCACACTTGGGACAAGTTCTTCAAAGATGTGTGGACACAAATTTAGTCCTAAATTGAGAAAAATGCCACTTCATGGTTAGGTAAGGTATAGTCTTGTTCACAAAGTGTCACAAAAAGGGCTGGAGGTTGATAAAGCAAAGATTGAAGTGATTGAGAAGTTACCACCACCAATTTCGGTGAACGGTATTTGTAGTTTCTTTGGGCATGCCGGATTTTACCAGAGGTTCATCAAACACTTCTTAAAAATTGCACACCCTCTATGCAAACTTTTGGAGAAAGAGGTGAAATTCAACTTTGATGATGCGTGCATGGTGGACTTCAAGTGTTTGAAAGAAAAATTGATCTCCACCCCGCTTATCATTAGTCCCGACTGGTCAGAACCCTTCGAAGTGATGTGTGATGCAAGTGGCACGATATTAGGTGTCGTGTTGGGGAAAAAATGCAACAAACTATCTCACCCCATTTACTATGCAAGCAAAACTCTAAACGGTGCTGAACGTTACTATAAAGTTTCAGAACAAGAATTACCTAGTATATGAAAATGAGAAATTTTGGGGATACTTGCTAGGAACTAAAGTGGTTGTTCACACTGATCATGCTACTCTGTGTTATTTGATGGCAAAGAAGGACGCCAAGCCAAGATTAATACGGTGGGTACTGCTGTTGCAAGAATTTGACTTTGAAGTCAAGGATAGAAGATGTTGTGAAAACCAGGTGGCTGACCACCTATCAAGGTTAGAAAGCAAGGAGAATGATGAGGTTGAGGTAGACATAAATAATGCATTCCCCGATGAACAGGTATTCACGGTAACTCTCCAACAAACTCCTTGGTATACTGATTTTGCTAATTACGTGGTGTGTGGATTACTGCCGCAAGAACTGAACTTCTATCAACAAAAGAGATTCTTGTTCGACGTAAAGAAGTACTTTTGGGATGAACCAAATTTATTCAGAGAGTGTGCAGACCATATCATTAGGAGATGTGTGCCGGAGGAAGTAACGAAATTCCTCATTCTTGTCATGCGTCACCGATTGGGGGTCATCATGGTGGGGGTGCGTACAACTGCTAAATTTCTTAAAAGTGGTTACTACTGACAGTCCCTTTACAAAGATGCTCATGAGTTTGTTAAGAAGTGCACTCAATGTCTGAAACAAGGTGGAGTGTCTAAACGACATGAGTTGCCTCTCACACCTACTATGGAGGTTGAGTTATTTGATATTTGGGGAATAGATTTCATGGGTCCATATGTGAGTTCGTTTTGTAATAAGTACATTTTGGTGGCCGTAGATTATGTTTCAAAATGGGTGGAGGTTGTCGCACTACCAAACAATGAAGGGAGAAGTGTTGTTCAATTCTTAAAATGCTATATCTTTGCCACATTTGGTACTCCTCGGGATATTATTAGTTATGGGGGATCCCATTTTTGCAACAAGTTTTTTGCAACCGCATTGAGCAAATATGGTGTGAAACATAAGGTTGCAACTCCATATCATCCCCAAACAAGTGGCCAAGTGGAAATGTCGAATTGGGAGATCGAAAGTATCTTGGCCAAGATATTAAATGCAAATAGGACTGATTGGTCTCGAAAACCTGATGATGCTCTGTGGATGTATCTTATCGCCTACAAAACACCAATCGGTATGTTTCCATATCAGCTAGTCTTCGGAAAATCTTGCCATTTACCGGTTGAAATGGAACACAAAGCAGTATGGGCATTGAAGGCTCTAAATCTGAACTAGGCAAAGAATTCAAAAGAAAGGGTAGATAACCTAAATGAATTGGACGAATTCAGGTTCAAGGCTTATGAAAGTTGAGCACTCTACAAGGAAAATATGAAGAAGTGGCATGATTCTAGAATCCTTAAGAGGGAGTTCTGAGTTGGAGATTGGGTGTTACTATATAATTCTCGACACAGACTCATTCCGGGAAAGCTGAAATCCAAATGGTCAGTTCCATTTAGAGTAACACGGGTGTTCACGAATGGTTCCATTGAAGTCGAAGGTAAAGAATGCCTTGCATTCAAGGTTAATGGGCAACGCTTGATGCTGTATTTTGGATAATGCCAGGAGATTTTTCTAATTGAAGTGGTGTGTCAGGAAGATGCTTGAGAGTATGTTCATGTCGTGCCACGATGTTAAATAAGGTGCTTCTTGGGAGGCAACCCAAGTATTAGTGTTTCAAATAATCTGCATTGACTGTGTAGGTGTAAGAGCTTGTGCGAGGTGAGGATTTGATTGGTGGATTGCCGAATCTGTTCGGCGAGCATGACATAGATCGCCTTCTTGACATCAAAAGTGGGGTTTAGATACTGGAACATTAGGCAGGGGACCTGCATCACTCGGCGACACGCCGAAGTGATTGGGTGACCAGACCTTCACCACAGTTCTATATTAGCTCTAATAGCCTGGCCCATTGGATATTTCAGCGAGGTTGCAAGTCCTTTATACGATGCACCGACATATTCAACGAACTCCTTCTTGTCAGCCTTTTTGACCCTTCATGAATAGGTTGCACATTGGAAATATTGGCAATCTCCAAACCATTGGGCGAATCACCAAGCAGTTCGGCTACTCTACAAGATTTTGCCAACTGGGCGCCTAGTGAAGATTCCTTGTCACCCTACTATACATGTTTACGTGCTAATATTTTCATTTTTATTTTTCATTGTTGTCATTGTTATTCTCTACTCACATTGGGGACAATGTTGAATGCTTTTGGTGGGGGTGGTTTATTTGGTCATTGAGTCCTTTGTTCATTCGAAAAAGTTATACGAGTTTCGGTTATGATCAATACCATGACTTGAATATTACTCTTAATCGAACAAAAATGAATGCGTGGCTACGATGAGGCCAAATGAAGTTGCATAGACAATGTGTGAACTTTTTGCATCTTGTTATGACTAGCTAATTATCGAATGAGTCTCTTGTGATGAACATTGCACACTAGAAATAGTGTGGAGTCTCGTTTGATATTGGAGCCAATGCCTTGTGTGATGAGCGTACTTTGAACATTGTGTGATGACACCTAGAATTTTCCCCATTGGTCTGGTTGACTAAGTGATGCAAGCACTTGAAATGAGCTTAGGGAACAATTTTGAAAAGTGAAACAATTTGACAATATACCTCTTTTGTGGCCAACCTTGTGAGATGTTTGAACCTTTCTTGAACCCCTTTGAGCCTTACCATTTTCTTGGAAGAAACTTGAACAAATGTAATCCCTCTTTATCCATTCACCCATAACTCTCATGAAGTGTGGTTTGTTTGAATAGCCAACTTAGGCCAAAAGCCTATGTTGGGGTGTGGTGAACGAGAAGGTAAATCAAGAAATGTGAAGAATTCCCCTTGCAGCCACGGTCTTGAAAAAGATGGAACCCCTCCATTAAAAAAAAGAATGAAAAAGTTCTGTAATAAAGTTTTGAAAGATGCAAAAGAAATGGGGTGTCCGGAAACTCATTGGAAGTGGAATAATGGGGTGAGTTTTTGATCATGAGTATAAATGTTGAAGAAAAGGAAGAAAAGTGATGTTCAGACCACATTTCATGAGAGTAGCAGCCATTGAGCCTAAAAAACCAAACCTTTACACTCAGCCCCATTACAAGCCTTGAAAAGATTTTTTTGATCTTGAGTAAGCTGAAACGAATGTTGATTGGAAAATAAGGGCAAACCTATGGGTGAAGTCATGTATGTGTTCATATTTGTGAGTGTGGGAGTCAAGTGTTATTCTGGAGCCATAAATGGTTGAAGAATATTGTGTGAATATGGAATCATCTCTGTTGTGAGGGCATTTGAGTACCTTGGTTGAGCTTGAACTTGCATTGTGAACTTGAGAATCTTTGATAATGGTGAGTCAAAATTTGAATCTTTGAGTACACAATTGATCCTTGCTTGAGTAAGTTAAGTCTTGTTGTGTGCATTCATCATTGAGTCTTATGTAGAACTGTTTGAGACACCCTTTTTGAACGGTTGAACTTGAGTTTACTTGAGGACAAACAAAAGTTTAAGTTGGGGGTGTTGATGAGTCCGAGATTTGGACTCATTTAGGGTTTTGTTTACATAGATTTAGTGTCCTCAAATGCTTAATTTGTTCCAATAACTGATGTTAAATCCTTGATTTTCAGGTATATGGATTGATGAACAAAGCAAGGACACTAACAGACAAAAGGAACAAACAAGCTGAAGAAATGAAAAAGTGCGAGCCTGATGATTGCCGAGATAACTCGGTGGATTGCCAATTTACTTCTGTATCACCTAAATTTATAGAACACTGAGCCTGAAATAAGAGGAACTTCGGTGAACTGCATTTCCATTTGGTGACTCACCGACTGCATCGGTGAAGGACAACCATGTCGCTGAAAGTACTGATGGAGACCCAGGTAAATGAAGATTGGCAAGTTAAAATACTAAAGGGCGCATCGCGGGATGGAACGGTGATTCCGATCTGGTTCACCTAAAATTACAGTGATTGGAGGAGGAAAATGTGAAGAAAGAAGGCGAGATGAAGGGACTATCGGTGAGTCACCGAATGGTCAGCGAAGCCCAACTTACCTCGCCGATTGGCCCCAAAAAGCCACACCTCAGATTAGTATAGATTGATTTTTGGAAGAGAGAGAAATCATTCACAAAATTGTAAGGAGCAAATGAAAGAGAGCAAAAATACTGCTGTTGTTGATTTTGTGTAGTTTTTGCAATATTTTCAATTGGGTATTGTAATAGCGAAGAGATTCTTCATAGTAAAGTTTTGATTTTCAAATACCCAAATATGAAGTTTGTAGCAGGAATTGAATTCGGTCTTTTTACGATGATTGCCTAAAACCCCAATCTTGAGGGTTTGACAATGTAGCCAATTCCTGTGTTTTATTTAATGGGTGCTAGCAATTATTGATTTTCGGTGTTAATTTGAAGTGGGTCTAAGTTATTACCATGGTTTATATTCCTATATTGTATATATATATTGCAATGTACTTCAGGGTTTTACGCTTGCTTGAGAAAGAAGTGTAGAGCTAAGGTAGTAACTTGGCATCCTTAGCTAGTGGGTCTTGATGGTTTCAACTTGAGAAAGTGAAATCCAAGCTCCATCCTTTGTATCTAGCTTGAGAGAGTAGATTTGATGAGATTGTGAGCTTGTTTCACGACCGAGGGGTATACCCCAAAAGTAACACGGCGTACTTGACCCCGAAGGGGTCGCATACAAGCCCTTAGCATATCATGAACATAAGATAATACAAAAAATACGGAAAAATTAAAATTTTTACAATTGAAGTAATTTTCATAAAAGCAAGAGGAAGTCTTTCTATACTTTGTCTCAAACCATCTAATACAACTTTAGAAAAAAATCTTGGGACACAACCCATACAATAGTCTCAAAACATGAAATAAAGACATAAAGGAAATGGTGGGTTTTGTCTTTGAAGCTATGAGGACTCACCAAGATCTTCAATTCCTTAGCTCCTTAGAAACCTAGCTTTAAGATAGCTCTCAAGTATCCAAACCCTACATTTGATTAGAATGTAGGCAAGGTATGCGTTAGTACAAAATGTACTAAATATGTTAGCTAGCATAACCATAAAAGCATAAGACAAGGGTTAGTCGATATAAGACATAATCCAAAATCATATGAAATACTTCATGAAACATAAACTTTAAGCATAAGAGACAATATCACAATAATAAGAAAAAGTCTCCAACATAAGCATTACTTGATTCTTAGTCATCTATACCATAATAGAACCATTCTAACGTAACCCCAAAAGGATACATGTGCAAAGCATGAATAGTATCCATAATACCACCCAAGCCAAGTATCCCTCTTTGGTCATCTTAATCATAGTCCTTATACATGGTCAAGTCTTAAGTCTTTCTACCATAAGGGAACCATACTTATAAGTAACCTCAAATCACACTTGTGCAATGCATGAAAGGCATCCCATACTACCCTTCACACTAAGCATAACCTTGAAGTTATCCTAGTCATACTTACCTTCTTTTGTCTCATGATTAGCTTACTTCATATATACAAGGGAACTATCACCTTTAGTCAATCATATCTTGGAAGACAACTATAGCAACAACCCAAGTTAAACTACACCATATAAGAGAACCCTTCATAACTAGCCTCAAGTCATACTTGTGCAATGTATGAATAGCATCCCATACTACTATCCACACTAAGTACCTCTTCAGGCTATCATGAATGCTCACTAGTTTGGGACTAATCCCTCTTTACTATTTGCCATAAGTCATTTTAAGGTACTTATCTATTTAGTACAACGCAAGTACCAACACATGACTGAACTCTATTTATTATTCAAGGCTACCAAGGTATAACCCCTAATATGGTAGACCATGCTATAATATTACTAACATAACTATATTAGGCTAAGCCAACTACCTTGGAAGGCACACTAACATGCAAGTCCAAGCTACTCTAGGAAGGGTACAAGTGTTCCATCCTAGCTACCATGAAATTGTCCTAGTCCAACTAAGTCATGCTATCCTTATAAGAACACTAAGATGCTAATGTAAGCTATCCTTAGGAGACTGTGATTCTCTTCCTAAGCTACCCTTGAAATGCATCTTACAATGCAAGGTCAAGCTACCCTTAGGAGAGTATGGATCCTCAATCCTAAGCTACCTTTAGGAGAGTATAAGTCCACAATCATAAAGCTACCATGAAATGGTCTTGGCCAAACCAAGTCTTGCTATCATGAAGGAATCCTAATACTGCTAGTTCAAGCTACCCTTAGGAGAGTATAAATCCTCATTCTTAGGCAACCATGACTAACCCTAACTCAAGCTACCATGAAATGCATCTTGCAATGCCAAGTCAGGTTATCCCTTAGAAGAGTATAGATCCTCAATCCTAAGTTATCCTTAAGAGTGTATGATTCCTCGATCCTAAGCTATCAATCTTGGTCTTATCCTACTAAGCCAAGCTATACATGAAGGGAACATATGTCACAACTTCAAGCAATTCTAGACTAACAAACTTTGATTCATTTTAGGTTATTAAGCCAACCTAGAATCATTTTATGTGAGAGAACCTTGGATCTCCTAGCATATCTATGCCTAAGTGTGTAAGAGAGAAGAAATACACAACAAGATCACATAATATTGGCTTTAACCCCAAAGCCCTAACATTGATGACTACAAGACCTATTCTCAAGCTTTACTTCTTACTATCATCTTTATACCTAGATTTCAAGGTATTTTAATCAAATTCTTCATTAGTAGGTGATTCTAGTCATAATTGATCATAAAGGTTCTATTTCATCTTTACAAGTCATGATCCACCAACTGAACTATAATGTAATTCAATTCACTTCTATGTGTTCCTAACCTCGAACAATTACTACACATGACATTGATTTTAGAAGATCAATTAGAATTCCTCAATTCCACTTCTCATGGCACAAACCCACAAAATATTACATTCATCAAATAGACTAGGGTTTACCATAAAAATAACATAAATTCCTCATAAGATAATAATTCAATGCTAAGACAATCATAATTAGGTATTATCCACTAGATTGGAATCATATCTAAACCCTACCCACAATGTAGAAGGAAACCCTAGCTAGATTGGGTTTTTGACTTCACAATTGGGGGAAAACCTAGGGGGCTCTATGCATGGAAGAACCCATAGATGAATAAGCTAACATACCTTAATTCGGAAAACCTAGGGGGCTCTATGGGTGGAAGAATCCATAGATGAATAAGCTAACATACCTTAATTCAGAAAACCTAGGGGGCTCTATGGGTGGAAGAACCCATAGATGAATAAGCTAACATACCTTAATTCAAAGCCCTAACTAATCTTGAAAAAATGGAGGAAAATCTGCTCCTCTTCTTCTTCTTCCTCTTCCTCTTCTTCCTCTTCCTCATCTTCCTCCTCCTCCTCTTCCTCCTCCTCCTCCTCCTCTTCCTTTTCCTCTTCCTCCTCCTCTTCATCTTCGTCTTCCTCTTCGTCTTCCTCTTCTTCTTCTTCTTCCTCTTCCTCCTCCTATTCTTCCTCTTCCTTCTCCTCCTCCTCCTCTTCCTCCTCTTCTTCTTCTGTTTCTTCTATAGAGAAAATTATTTGGAGAGAATTTGGGTTCTTTGAAGAATGAGTTAAATCATTTAGTTTAGGGGTCTATTAGGTATATATAGGTGGTTTAATAACTAACTAACTAACTGACCTCCCTTAACCCTTAACTAATTACTAATTAACCCCCAAACCCCTAACTAAAAACTAAAACTTAAAAATCTGCTTGACTCACGACTCACCCATCCACGGACCGTGGATGGTTCTACTGCCCGTACTGCACACTCGTGGGTGTGGTACTGTGGCTAGACAATGCAGTCCAACTCAGGCCTTGACCCACAGGGCGTGTGTCCATCCACGGCCTGTAGATGACAATCGTGGGTTGCTGAAATTTGACAGATTTTGGGATGTTTTAAGGGTCCTCCTCAAGGACCCCTTGGGTGGTCCTTAGGGGTTTGTACCTTGATTTATAGCCCCTAAAACCTCCATTCTAAGCATGGGAATAATTTTTGTGAGTTTTAATCCTCATACCAGACTCTAAAACTCTTACGAAAAGCTCTAGAACTCTCTAGTTCAACTTACTAGTTTCCGGGGCGTAATACTGGTCTTCTGATGGTATACATTGAGGTTCGAAAGAACTCAGTGGAAATATGGTATTTGTTCGAGAGAAAAGTGCTTTAGCTGAAGCCCATTCTACCCATAACTAATTAACAAGGTTGGTTAGTAATTTGCCCTCATTGAGTTGAATTTAGCAGTTGGTTAGTCAATCCCCCAAGTATTGTTTCCGTATTTGATTGTCTCTTGTTGATTGTTGGAGTGGTTTGGTAGTCTGAAAACTATTCGTTTGGATTGGTGACGACGTCTTAGAGTTTGGCTTATAGATTCCTAAATTGTACTTCTTCAGTTGCAAAGGTTACCATCAGAATTTCATATTTGAATTCAAAAGAAATCTACTCTCTATGGGATCGACCCCAACTCAATTATTTGGATTTATACTAACTTACGATCATTGACACTTAGAACTGGATGAAGTGTCTTTGAAACGTAAATCACACTCACAAGATCAACAATGCACTAGATCAAGTTCATCAATGATAAAAATGTGCATTGCAATGAAAATAATGTCAAGTATAGTGATGCATGTCTAAACTAACAATATACACCCGTCATCTCTCATTTCAGGACCCGTGGGGGACATATCTGTCCATGCATCCGTTGCGGCATGCGAATTGACCCTCGATAATAAAATCCGTCAAGGCATGCGACACGTTCCTTGATAATAGAATCCGTTGTGGCATGCGACATGTCCCTCTAAATGGTACATCCTCTTTAATTTCATATTCTTTCTCAATTCACATAACACTTATCACAATTATGTCTCAGAACCAATGCAAATGACATGTTCATACAAATAATGAGGAGATGACCATTTTCAATGCACAATTCACAACAACACAACTGTGATACATCAACAATTAATCAATATGCCTTTCAAATCATTCTCAAACATCACACACCAATAATTAATCACATTGCCTTTTATTACCCTTTTTTACATCATTAGAATTATACAACACGGAAAAGTCAGCCCATCACCAATTCCCATTACTCCCCAATACATACCACAAGGAAATACACGATTCTATGCACTTAACAAGGGTTTAGAAATCCATTTGCCCAAATAATTGAACAATCACTTCGGAACTTGAGCCTTTCCTTTTCGTTGAGCTTCCAAATCAATGCAATTTATTCAAGTACATATTTGCAATAAGATTTCGAAACTAAAAACTAGCCTGGACCTGAAAATTACTAATGTATATAATCAAGTTCGTATTTCTTGATGCCAATTAACATTTCAACTATCATATTTTCCAAGTTTCAAGTCTAGGGTTAAGTCTTAATTCTCCGATATCATAATCTAATGATATTCACATAATATCGTACACCTAATATTTAATTACATATACCAATATATCAGAACTTGAATCATAATATGCTAATAATAAGACAATCAAAGAAGTAGCGAAGTAAATTACAAACAAAATCACGAGAACACTTACTGTTTCAAAACCTTACATTGATACACCATACATTTCTATTTATTAATTTAATCATTATTGACTAATCATGACCTTAATTATTACATAATAATTGGGCATTACCACACTTGTACTCCATTTAAAAAAAATGACCTATATAGATTCAATTTTCAATTCTTCTAAATTAAAACCCATTTAATTGTTTCTCTTTTTCTTTAATAATCAACTATACTAATAATAATAAATATAATAATATGATATCTATCATATATATTTACAACAATACACAAGTTTGGACCGGATTACACGATGACCTTATGTCCTCTGTTCATCTTTGTGTCTGTGTACCGCCGATGCACAAGTTAATTTCTTCCTTCTCTTTATTTTCTTTTCTAAATTAATTATGTATTAAAAGTAAAAATTCCTACTAAACTATTTAAATATTTCATATTTGGCCCATTATTATTAATAATAAACAAGTAACCCGCAATTAATTAACTATGGTTAAATGGCTATTCAAAATGATCAAAAATGACCTTTCGGGTCTGAATCATGATTACATTATCCACCACTTAAAATTATGTTCGTCCTAAAAAATAAAGTAAAATCAAGTACCTGAAGTTTCGAAAAGCTAAGGATATATGTCATGCTTGTCAGACTCTGTCTCCCAAGTTGCCTCTCCAACAAAACGATGCTTCCACTGCACCTTCACTGAAGCAATCTCCTTGGTCCTAAGCTTTTGAACATGCCTATCTAATATAGCTATAGGCTCCTCCTCGATTGTCAAGTTTGGACCCAACTCCACTAAATTGAGTGAAAGAATATGAGACTCATTCGGAATATACTCCTGAAGCATAGAGACATGGAAAATAGGATGAACCGCAGATAAACTAGGTGGCAAGGTCAACTTATAGGCCACCTCTCCCACTTGGCTCAAAATCTCAAAAGGTCCAATGAATCTAGGTCTAAGTTTACCCTTCTTCCCAAATTTCATCACACCCTTCATGGGTGATACTCGGATATAAACATTATCACCCTCCATAAACACTAAGGCTCTAACTCTCCGGTCTACATAACTTTTCTATCGACTTTGGGCTATCAACAGTCTATACTGAATCATACGGACTTGCTCCATAACATCTCTACGCAAGTATGTATCCAAAGAGTCCATCTCCGCCGAATGAAACCAACTGATTGGAGATCTACACCTTCTGCCATACAATGCCTCAAATGGGGCCATCTGAATACTAGAGTGATAACTGTTATTGTAGGCAAACTCTGCTAACGGCAAATGTCGATCCCATCTAGCACCAAAATCGATCACACATGCTTGGAGCATGTACTCTAACACCTGAATCGTCCGCTCGAACTGACCATCTGTTTGAGAGTGAAAGTCTATACTCATATCTAACTGAGTACCCAAACCATGCTATAATGCTTTCCAGAAATGGGAAGTGAACAATGAACCTCTATCAGATATAACAGAAACAGGAACTCCTTGTGATCACACAATCTGACTGATATATAGCTCGGCTAACTTCTCTGTGTATACTTCACCCGAACCAGAATAAAGTGGGCAGACTTGGTGAGCCTATCAACAAAAACCCAAATGGAGTCATAACCACCCACTTTGGTAGGCAAACCCACAACAAAGTCCATAGTGATCCACTCTCACTTCACAGTAGGAATAGGCATCCTATGAGATACACCCTCGAGACGCTGGTGCTCACACTTGACCTGTTGGCAAGTCAAACACCTAGAGACAAAGTATGAAATATATATCTTCATCCCACACCACCATTAATGCTGACTCAGATTATGATAAATTTTTGCCGCTCCCGAATGTATGGAGTATCGAGAAAAATAGGTCTTATCAAGAATCAATCTAATAAACTTGCCCATCTTGAGCACATAAATCTTGCCTCCGGTCCTCAAGACACCATTAGAATCAAGGACAACCTCCTTGACTTATCCTCTCAACACTTTGTCTTGAATAAGACATAATTTCTCATCATCAAATTGGTGCTCAGGGATCAGCTCGGCTAAAGAATACCGAACCTCAATAAAGACAATCATCCCATCACTCTCCTCTGAAATCTGCAACCGGACAACACTCTTAGCTAAAATCTAAACATATTTAGCCAATAGTCTCTCCTCAATAATAAGTGCTATAAGACTTCCCATGCTAGGAGTTTTCCTAATCAAAGCATCAGCTGATACGCTCAAATTACACCTCCCTACAAAAGTATAAGCGATCGTTATCAAGTAAAGAACCCAACTTGTAGGTTGGGGTCGATCCCACGAGGAAATGGTTTAGACTTTACTTTAACCAACAATTATATTCAATTAGTCAAATTACTTCCAGAAACAGGTAATTAAAGGGGGGGTTTTGTTTGTGTGAAACAAATAGTAAGAATTTAATAAGTAATCAGTAATCAAAACTCAATTTTGGTTGTTATCAAGATGAGAGGAATAACTAGGGTATACGTGTTCCCCACAACCTCATAACGCAATAATCCTAGTAACAACAATCCTTTCATAGTGTATTACATGCAAAGTGATAAGTTAGGTATCTCTAAATCCTTGGTCCGGCATCTAGAGAATTTCACCCCGCACCTTGGTCCGGCTACGTGTGTATAATTTACTAACCCTTACCTTTACCTCACATTAGACATCATAATCGATGTTTGGCTTAGTTATTACTTTGCACCAATCGACACTAGCCTATTAGATAGTATCACACTAAATCTATGTTGATAATTCTTTTCTTGTTGATTACCTTCTTGGTTCGGCAAGTAGCAACAAGGCAAGTTCTAACGCGTGCACTCGTTAAAAAGACTTCCAAACGAAAGAATTATCAATGCATGCAAAACACTATTCAAGAATTGCTTATTTACTATTCATACTTTGTTAATCGCTCATGGTTCCCACAACCCTAGTTGTGGATTTAGTTACCCATATTAGCAAAAACACAATTCATAGTTTTAGATGAAGCAATCATGAACTTACGTAAAGAGAATAATAAACCCAGAAATTCCACTTGAATTGCAAAGCCAAAATCTTCAAAACGAACTTAGGAAATCAATAATTGCTAGAGTTACAAATTAATCTCCAAAGTTACAAAGTAAAACTAGAATAATAATCTCCAACCCCCAAAAACGAGGTTTACATGCCCTATTTATAGAAAACAAATCCTAAATTAAAAAGGAAACAAATTAAGAAAAGTTTGTTCAGTCATGCGTCTTCATTCCACGAGACTGACTTACGGACTGTCGATGGATCTACAGTCCGTAAGTCCCTTCCGTCAGCCAGGACATAGAAAATATTTCAGCTTCCAAAAATCAGCTTCTCTGAAGCAAACGACGGACTTGCAGTACGGACCGTAGATAGATCTACGGTCCATCAATCCCCTCCGTAGCTCCACACTTAGAATCTTCAAAAATCAGGTACTGGAACCCTCGCAGTATCAATCTACGGATCAACAGTACGGTCCGTAGATCAATCTATGGACCGTCAACGGCCACCGTGGTTCCACACTTGGTCAGATTTCCCTGATTTGTCTTCCATACCTTGCCTGCTGATCTACGGTCATCACCTACGGACCGTCAATGGACCTACGGTCCGTAGTTCACTTCCGTGAATGCTCTTTTTCTGCATTTCTTTCAGCTGTCTCTATACTTCCGCGCCTGAACATCTTTCCAGCAAAATATGATAAAAACACATAAAAACCAATACAAAAAGGCCCTAGACACACACAACTTGTAAGTGAAATGTATTAGAAATACCGTAAACTCATGGTATATCAACACCCTCAACTTAAATTCGTTGTTTGTCCTTAAGCGACGCACTACGACTCTAAACGACACTTGTATAGAAGCAAGCATTTCAGGCCCAAGCAATCACATGGCTCTCTACCCCCCTCACTTTTCGGGTGCAACTTCGTTCTCTTAGACTCGACAAGCTAATCCATGCAGATCAAACCATTACACAGATCGACCAACTGACACATAACATACACCTTCTTACTGTCTGTCACCAAGGTACCATCTTTCCGACAATGTAACTAGTGCCCTTACTTCAAACGAAATCCCCTTTTCACAAGAAATGAATGTCATTCATGGTACAAAGATTTATTCAACACTCACGCTCAGAAGTAATTTCAAATACAGTTAGTGCTTAATGCCATAAGCTTGCCCTTATTTTCACTGCTTAGAATCTCCAAACTAGACTCTAGGATCACTATAGGACTTTATTGGCTTGTAACGTAGGCTCAGGGTAAGGTGTGGTACATTTGGGTACTGTTTAGTGACTTTCTGCCCTCCTTGACATTACACTTGGGCTTTTAACCTCTTTTTGCCCTATTTTTGTCATACTATCGCTTTACCTTCTTTCCCTTAATTTTCTTCACCCACGGATGTGACTTTAGACTTTGTAGCTCTTTTTTCTCTTTTATTTTATTTTATTTTTCTTTTAGCTTTCAACAAGTCACATCCTTTCCTCACGTTTTTTTTCACATCACTCTTTTCATACCCATTTTTCTTTCAGTTTCCTCTTTCATAGCCACCCTCAACTTATGGATTTTCCATTAGTTCAGGTGCACAATACCCGATGTCGGGTCAGGGCCAAGATTAAAGTTACTTTTTTACATTAGCCACCCTCAACTTAGGCTTTTGGCCTAAGTCGAAGTGCACATGTTCAAGGAGGGACCGGCGCCAACATAGTAGATTATGGGAAGGTGAGTTTCGTGATTTAGAAAGAAATCGTTTACTTTTAGGCTCAAAGTTGGATCAAAGGGAACATTTATTTCATTTGGTTGGATCCTTCTTTTAGGTAATTTGCGGACTTTTCAGAACAATGGCCTATGATCACTTCCTAACCTCTAGATTGAATTGTCTTAGCAGGACTAACCGGGCAAGTTCTAGTTTCGCACAAAAACTGTTTGAACACTCAATGATTCTCACACACTCTTGGCACATAGTTCCATTATCAGATTATCAGATTACCAGTTCAAGTTTCAGCTTAAGTCATGCCATCGAGTTGATTCGTTATTATGTCATACTCAGAGCCAACACATTCAACTAATCGTAGCCTACAAATTCTAGTATACATCTTTTTTTTGACGGGTATTACTTTTCATAAGCCATCATGCTTCTTTCTATATCATGCTTCTACACATACATTTCTAAGACATGCCGGTTCAACAAAAAATTAAACAGTCTCTTTGGGGAAAAAGAACACAGGCAAGAAAACTCTAAGAGAGGATTCATAAGTTGGGTTATTCAGACGTCATCCTATCACTGACAATCCATTTACCCCACCCTCAACAAAAAATAGATGCAATTGTCCCCAATGCATACAAAAACAGTAAAAGAAAATGGATTGGGTGAAGCAAACCTGTGGCACAAAGCACCGACGAATCATCAACAAGCAGGGGGGTACGATTTCCCGGAGACTTCTGGAACAACAGTGGGGGCACCCTCAGTAGTGCCCACATCAGCAATTATAGCACCTTCAGTAGTGCTCTCTATCATTCTCTCCGCACCATCAGTGGTGCTCACAACGTCCCCCAAGACCGGCTGGACCTCTACAACTGGGGCAGAGCTCGATGCCCCTGCAACTCTCTCACGCACCCTTTGCTGGCGCAACTCTTCGTCTACATTCGACGCCCTCTTTGCCTCATTTTCCTGCCTACACTGTCTCTTGTGGGCTTTCTCCTCCTCAGTGCGATGAGAGCGGTGCCTCTTGCCTTCGGCATGTGTAGGTGCAAGTCCCTCCTCAGCGGTCCCACTGAATAGAGCATCTAACACTGTATCATCAGCCAGTGCAGTAGGTGCAACCTGAGGCTCAACTGAAGGTGCGGCAAGAATGGCATCAACGTTAGTTCGGAGGCTGGCTAAGTCAGCCTGTAAAGAAGATAGATCTATGGTCGGGGCTGATCGCTCGAGGACCGCAATTCAAAGGCATCAAGACGCTTATTAACAACCTAGACCTTCCGGTCCATCATCCCCTCCATCCTGCGCTCCATTCTAGCCTCGGACTCGGCTATCGACTTTTGCATCCACGGCTAGATGTGATGTAGTAGTGTGGCCATCTGAGCGTCTAACTTCTGTACTCTGGCCAACGGGACAACAGTAGGTCCTAACTGTGGTGTGGACCGGGAAGAGCTAGGAGCCATACTAGCTGCCTGAGATGAGGAGCCCGGGACAGTATTGGTGTGAGCTGGGATGCTGAGGTCATCGCCCTGTGCCTGCCCCACTGTGTTTGCAAGATCGGCACCCAAGGGAGGTACCTCAACCTGAGGCTTTCTGCGAGGTGCTGCCACATTTGCCTCATCTAGAATGAGGCCGATGTCCAATTCCTCTGTAGGGTGGACTAACCTGTCACAATGCCAGATTGGCACTCCAGATTCCCTGCACAAATGAAACATTAGACATGGGAAGGGGTAAGTAGTGGAGGTCCTGAATGCCCTCTCGTGAATCTCCACTCCTGCTACCACTGCCGCAACCATGACCGCTCTGTCCCACGTGACTTGATTGTCAGCTTTTGTAGGCGACACTCTGTTACGCACCAGCAGCCAGAAGAACTTGGCCACAAAATTTAATGTGGCCTTCCGGATGCCCAACAGTGGAGCGGCGACCCATTCCGCACGCTCCCCATCTGCAACAATGTACCTGGCCAACCATAGTAGAACAGCCTCTCGTTGCTCAGTGTTCCTCTGGAAAGCGCCACTCCGCACAATGTCCCATCTGTAATCAAACTCTGCTGTGTTGAGAGACCAAGAGTGACCCGTGGTAGGACCATAGAGAAAATGTCTGATCGTGGCAGGTGATATGTCCACCGGACAACCTCGAACCAAAGTGGAAGTGAGAGGATCCTGAGCTAGGGGCTTTGACCGCTTGGAAATTGAACCGCGGAGAGCGGCAGCATAGGAAGCATAGAATTCCCGCACAATCTCCTCGTTATACGTCCCTGGGTCTCGAGCCATCCAGTCACACTTGTGAAGGTTGAACAGCCGATGAATATTCGGAACAGCGTGCAAGCTCCCCGTGAGGACTCTGCGCTTCTCTGTAATTAGTCGGGCTATCTTCTGTTTGTCGTTTACCATATTGGCATCCCGATAAATTTGCCATTTGCCTTCTACACACCACCGATTTAGCTCGCCGGCTACTGGAGTAGGGTCATCATTTCGCGGTGCAGGTATGGACTCCGAGTTAGTTGCCTCATCAGACGAGGCCGCTTGGTCATTCTCACCAGACCCTGTGGCTGATTTAGCACTGGACCCTGCAGCATGAGCAGACTCGGATCCTGAAGAATGGGCAGACTCGGAGCCTGAAGCATGGGCAGACTCGGATCCGGACATCGACCCCTTTGAACTGGAAGCAACCCCAGTTGGTGATCTGATGAGTGTGTGCTCCTCATCAGACTGACAGACAGTGACTACGTCGGGAAGCACCTTCCGGGGGGTGCCTCTGGTGCCTCGAGGGGCAGTGCGAGAAGTCCTAGTGTTGAGAGGAACATATGTCGGATCTGTGTCTGTGTCTGTGTCCTCATCGATTAGCCGGAAACTAGGGGCAACAAATTTTGTCTTGCCCCGTTTTGAGTAGGTGACCAGCTTCTTGGGTGCCATCATTCCTGCAAAAGCGATATTAATGCCCAAGACTACCCATAAATATACTATGAAAAAGTTGAGAACTAACAACAAACAGTAACAAAGTCCCAAAAAAAATTCAGACAGAGGCTACAGTGGTCATCCACGGTGGGGATCTACGTTCCGTGGAACTCTTCCGTGGATCAAGGGGCAACAAGATAGGTCGCAGATAGAAACCACGGATGTGCAGAACGGTCCGTAGACTGATCTATGGACCGTAGTCCACATCCGTGGTTTCACACTTGGTGAAATTTGTCATGCGCATCCAGTCAAGAACCTCATCTACGGTCCGTAGATGGATCTACGTTCCGTAGGCGGGGTATCATGGATGCCATCTGTGCTAGGTTTCAACCATTCTTTACTTCTGATCAAACATATTTGGCCTTATTTTTCAACGTTAACGAAGTCTCATCATGCATTTCAACATTCAATTATACTAGTTCTTCATTCTTAAGATTCCGATTGATCATTTTACCAAACAATTTAGACTAGTTTTGGAACCCTAAGTCGAAACTTACAAATAGACTTACAATCACATACAATAAGGCTACACAGTCACTGTCTATCGTTCCAAGGGCATTGTAATTTTCAAGTATATCATGCAATTTCATCTAACAGGTACCCAAGGTCAAGATCCAACTCCCGACTTTCTATATTCAATCTATGAATCGAAATTCAAAGTGAGGGGAAAGTCTATTACCTTACAAGCAACGAGGAGTGGGGTGATTGCGTGACGACACTAAGCTTAGCAAGACCAAGGAATCACCTCTTCGCTACTAACCAAACACCGGACCCTTCTTGTGGACTATGGAATGGGTTGTATTTGAAATGGAAGGGAATTTGGGAATTTATGGAAGGGATGATATTATGGGGTAGTCATGGAGTGATTTAGGGAGTTTATGGGATGGTGGAAACGGTTTTGGGGATAATGGATGGAAGTGGAATGGTTTAAAACATGGGGTTTTTTAAATAGGGGGGTCCGGGTCGGGTCAGATAGCCTTAGGGTTTAAGACTCACGAGACCCCATCTACCGTCCGTGAGTCGATCTACGGTCCGTAGATCAGGACCGTAGATCACTCTTACACTTAGAAAAAATTAGAGGCTTACCTGGGATCTACGGACACCATTTACGGTCCGTTGATGAATCGACGGACCGTCGATGGGGTCCGTAGACCTCTGCACCAGACCATTTTCTGTAGATTTTTTCGTGGTGTACCTGCACATGTAGCAACCAATAGGCTATAAGTTTTATACATTTTCTGGACACTTTCTAGACACGGACCCTATACTAATTCTAGCCAACACTAAGAACTAAAACACTAAAACACTAAAACACCTACCTAAATTGATACAAAGATGCAATTTAAACAAAGAAAATTAAACTACTAAATGGAAAACAGAACCCTGTCGTTGGCTAGATTGTACATCTTGGGTTGCCCCCCAAGCAGCGGTTGATTTAACGTCGCGGCACGACGCAAGTGTCTTGATTACTCAGACTTCATCAAGATTGTAGGCCTCAATCACTTCTTGCACAGTTTCAGCATTTCCCAGATAGATCTTGATCCTTTGCCCGTTTACCACGAATCTTGTTCCATCCCTTTTTTCAAGCTCAACCTCTCCATGAGGGAGCACTTTTGTGAGCAAAAATGTCCCGGTCCATTTGGACTTAAGTTTGCCTGGAAACAGGCGCAAGCTAGAGTTGAATAGCAGCCCAAGATCACCAACCACAAATTCCTGCTTTTCAATTCTTTGATCATGATACCTCTTCATCTTCTATTTGTACAAGGCTGAACTTTCATAAGCTTTTAGGCAAAACTCGTCAAGCATATTCAAGTCATTCATACTTTGATTAGATGCGGCGCCCCAATCCAAATTTAACTTCTTCATTGCCCACATAGCCTTATGCTCTAACTCCACTGGTAAATGACAGGACTTCCCATATACAAATTGGTAAGGAGACATACCTATGGGGGTCTTGTATGCAGTGCGATATGCCCATAGAGCATCATCAAGCTTCCTTGACCAATCCGTTCTATTAGCATTCACAGTCTTCGCCAATATCTGTTTGATCTCTCTGTTAGATACTTCAACTTGACCGCTAGTCTGTGGATGGTAAGGAGTGGCTACATTGTGACGGACACCATATTTCTCAAGTAGTACCTTGAACAACTTATTACAAAAGTGAGAACCTCCATCGCTAATAATAGCCCTCGGTGTACCAAATCTGGAGAAGATATTCTTTTTCAAGAATGCGGTGACACTTTTACCTTCATTGTTGGAGAGCGCAACTGCTTCTACCCACTTCGATACATAATTAACCGCAACAAGAATATACTTCATCTCATGTGAACTCACAAATGGACCCATAAAATCAATGCCCCATACATCAAACAACTCTATCACCAATATAGGATTCATTTGGAGCTCCTGCCTCTTTGAAATCCCTCCTTCTCTTTGGCAACGATCACAAGACTTGGCGAAATCATGAGCATCTTGGTGGATGGTAGGCTAGTAGTACCCACATTGTAAAATCTTATGTGCAGTCCGAATACCACTATGATGCCCACCAACGGGTGATGAATGGCATGCTTCAAGTACACTCAACATCTCAACATCTCAACCTCGGGCACACAGCGACGAATAATCCCATCAGCACAACTATGATACAAGTAAGGTTCATCCCAAAAAAATATCTTCACATCATGCATAAACTTTTTCCTTTGGTGAAAAGACAAATCGGGGGGCACAATATCGCTTGCCAAATAATTAGCAAAGTCTGCGAACCAAGGAATCAAATCATGAGAAGCAGCCAATACCTGTTCATCTGGAAAAGTATTATTAATTTCAGCCCTATCTCCAAGCTTTAGCATAGCCTCTTCGTCTAATCTGGACAAGTGATTGGCAACTTGATTTTCGGTCCCCTTTCTATCTTTTACTACAAAATCAAACTCTTGCAGCAACAATACCCATCTAATCAATCTCGGTTTTGCATCCTTTTTCGCCATCAAATACCTCAATGCAGAATGGTCAGTTTGCACTATGACCTTAGTACCAAGCAAGTAGAATCAAAATTTCTCGAATGCAAAAACAACCGCAAGAAGTTCTTGTTCGGTCACAGTACATTTCTTTTGGGCCACATTTAGAGCTTTGCTAGCATAGTAAATAGTGTGAAGATTTTTTTCTCGCCTTTGTCCCAATACTACACCAAGCGCCAATCCACTCGCATCGCACATTACCTCAAACGGTTGTCCCCAATCCGGTGAAATAATGATTAGTGTTGTAACCAACTTTTTTTTCAACTCTCCAAATGCTCTAAGACAATCATCATCAAAATAGAACTTACACTCCTTCTCGAGCAGTTTGCACAACGGATGTGCAATTTTTGAGAAATCTTTGATGAATCTCCTAAAAAAACCTGCATGCCCAAGAAAACTTATAACACCTTTTACAGAAATGGGTGGTGGAAGCTTTTCTATTACCTCAACTTTAGCTCTATCAACCTCAATACCTTTCTCTGAAATTCGATGACCCAACACTATACCTTCTTTAACCATGAAATGACACTTCTCCCCATTCAGCACCAAGTTGCAGTCTTCACACCTTTTAAGCACCTCGGCCAGATGATCTAGACAACGATCAAAAGAATCACCTACAACTGAAAAATCATCAATGAACACTTCAATAGTGTCCACCACCATATCAGAAAATATCGACATCATACAACGTTAGAAGGTTGCTGGAGCATTGCACAATCCGAATGGCATCCGTTTGAAAGCAAAAGTCCCATATGGGCAAGTGAAGGTGGTCTTCTCTTGGTCTTCTGGGGCTATAAAGATTTGATTGTAGCCCGAATACCCATCAAGAAAACAATACCAACCCTTTCCTGCAAGTCTATCCAACATCTGGTCCATGAATGGAATAGGAAAATGGTCCTTTTCTTTCCACGCATTCAACTTCCGGTAATCCATACAAACTCTCCATCCAGTAACGGGCCTCATTAGGACAAGCTCATTTCTTTCGTTTGGAACCACAGTCATACCTCCATTTTTAGGCACACACTGCACAGGACATACCCAACTACTATCTGCAATGGGATAAATAACTCCTGCATCCAGCCACTTGATGATCTCCTTTTTAACTACCTCCTGCATAGGTGGATTTAATCTTCTCTGGTGCTCAATACTGGGCTGATGATCTGGTATGAGTTGGATTTTGTGAGAGCAAATACCGGGGGAATCCCAATAATATCTGCAATAGTCCACCCAATAGCTCACTTGAACATCTTTAACACAGTCACCAAGCACTCTACTTGTCTCGCATGCAAATCTGCCGCAATGATGACCGGTAAAGTATTCTCTTCGCCCAAGTATACATACCTCAAGTGCGGTGGTAGAGCCTTAAGCTCCAATTTCGGTGCCTCCATATTAGATGGTCTTGTGGGTGGGGACCCGCGATTCTTCATGTCTAACTCATACTTCTTTGGTTTGGACCGATATTCACACTTATCGAGTGCGGCTACCAACTCATCATACTCTTCAATACCATCACTATCGAAATTCATCATAACTGCTGCTAGTGCCTCAACACCTAGTCGCTCTTCAATTTGCACTTTTGTCCCACTCTCCACTCTGTAAGTTATAGCAGATACTGTTTGGAGCTCACCATTCTGTTTCACGGACCTAAAGATATTGAAAGTTGCTTCTTCATTGTTCAGTCTGAACTTCATCTGCCCCTTTTCCATATCAATCAACGCACACCCTGTGGCAAGAAATGGTCTCCCAAGGATGATGGTAACCTCAAAATCAACCTCACTGTCAAGAATCACAAAATCCACCGAAAAGATGAAAGACTCTACTTTCACTAGCACGTCATGGAGTACACCAATGGGCCTCTTCACGGTTCGATCGGCCATTAGTAACCGCATTGCAGTGGGCTCTGGGTCCCCTAGACCCAATTTCTTATAAATAGACAAGGGCATGAGGTTGATGCTAGCACCAAGATCACACAATGCCTTAGCAAAGTGTAACAACCCTATAGTACATGGGATCGTGAAAGCACCAGGATGTTCCTTCTTTTGCACCAGAGATCTTGTAGCAATAGCGCTACAATGCTGCAATCTATCATCTTCTTCAAAACTCACAGACCTTTTCTTTGTCACCATATCTTTCATAAACTTTACATACCCAGGCATTTGCTCCAAGGCTTCTATCAAAGGAACATTAATAGAAAGCTTCAACATAGTAATAAACCTGCGATATTTACCATCTTCACTCTTCTTCACTAACCTCTGTGGAAAAGGTGGTGGAGGTCTAGGTATGGGGACCACTTTCTGACGTATCTCCACTTCTTGCTCTGTCGCAGTCTCAGGCTCTTCTCTAACTTCCACCACATCATCGTCTTTTCTAATCTCAGCATCCACCTCAGATGGCATAGGTGGATCTATGGGTTGCTTACCCCCTCGAGTATTAATTGCCATACAATGACCATCATTCTTTGAATTCTGGATGGTGTTGCTAGGAAGAGTGCCAGGTTGACGCAGGTTCACTGTAGTAGACAACTGAGTCATCTGCTGCTCTAGATTGTTTATTTACACTGCATGGGCATCAACCTTTTGTCCAATACCAGACAAGTCGTTTCTCATCTCCTTCACATTCTCATCATTTGCATCAAACCTTCTCATCATCTTCTACATCATATCTTCAATACACGCCATATTACCTCCAGCTTCCCTAGCACAAGATTCCCGATTTTGAGGGGGAACATAGGGTCCAACCCGATCGTTTCTGTTTCCATAGTTGTTCCTGTTGTAGTTGTTGTCGCGATTGAAGTTCCCATCCTAAACATAGTGACCCT
Source organism: Solanum okadae (assembly GCA_036553675.1). Classification (NCBI taxonomy): domain Eukaryota; kingdom Viridiplantae; phylum Streptophyta; class Magnoliopsida; order Solanales; family Solanaceae; genus Solanum; species Solanum okadae. Next base: position 14,341,483 of record CM071683.1, read on the forward strand.
CTCGGTTGTAATTTCCATAGTTCCTACCTTGGTTCCCTTGACCTTGGCTCCAATTTTCCGTGTTGGATCCATGGGCATTTGGTCGGAAACCCCCCGTCTGATCATTCACAGCATAAGCATCCTCTTTATAGTAACACTCTTCAACTGGTGGTGGAGTTCTAGTTAAGTAGTTCACAACATTTACCTTTTCTGCTCCTCCGCTCACATGCTTCAATACCAACCCTAACTCTGTCCTCATCTTGGCCATGTCCTCACGAATATCATCTGCAGAGTTGATAGTTGTATTATGAACGGCAAATGTGTTTCTCCCAGTATCTGACCTCCTAGTGCTCCATGCTTTATTGTTGCGAGAGATCCTCTCCAGTTTTTCAGCAATCTGTGCATATGTACAAACACCATATGAACCTCCAGCAATAGTGTCAAAAACTGCTTTATTGTTATCATCCTGTCCTCGATAGAAATATTCCTTCAGCGACTCATCATCAATACGGTGATTTGGAACACCTCTTACGAATGCAGTGAATCTGTCCCAAGAGCTGCTCATAGACTCTCCAGGTAATGCTACAAAATTGTTGACCCTATCTTTGTGATTGAGCTTCTTGGACACTGGATAGTACTTCGCTCGGAACACCTTCGCCAGTTGGTCCCATGTAAATATTGAGTTATAAGGAAGCTCAGTGAACCATACTGCAGCATCGCCTAACAGTGACGGAGGAAACACTCGTAATCCAATGACATCCAGATCCAAGTCTGGTCTACCTACACAAATTTTGCAAACCACCGATGGCGATCCTGAGAATAAGCCTCTTGATATAAGCATCTACATCAAACTACTAGTCATCACAAATATGTGCCCTGGAGGTAGAGGGGGTAAGACAATAGGTCCATCATAATCTTCTATATTCATGTTTCCCCGATAGTTGTCATGTTGTCGTGGGCCTAGTGGATCTTGCGCCCTCAACGCATCTCCCAATCGATTTTCAGCTGGAACCTGGTTGTCCCCACCAACTACCCTCTGCTGTTGTAACTCAACATCATCATCTAGATTTCCTTCGATAGGATCAATTGGATCTCTTGGATTGTTCATTCTTCGTAAAGTGCGGTTCAGCTCTGGATCGTAAAGAGTAAGTGGTTCGCATTGGCTCTATGTACTTGGCATACACTAGAGTTAGAATCTGAGAGAGACAAAAACAAAGAGAAAAGGTAAAATTAGGAAATATTTGACTAACGTTCAATAATGTAGTTAAAATAAATCTAAAAGCCACTTTCCCCGGCAGCGGCGCCAAAATTTGATACGCTCAAATTACACCTCCCTACAGAAGTATAAGCGATCGTTATCAAGTAAAGAACCCAACTTGTAGGTTGGGGTCGATCCCACGAGGAAAATGGTTTAGACTTTACTTTAACCAACAATTATATTCAATTAGTCAAATTACTTCCAGAAACAGGTAATTAATGGGGGGAGTTTGTTTGTGTGAAACAAATAGTAAGAATTTAATAAGTAATTATTAATCAAAACTCAATTTTGGTTGTTATCAAGATGAGAGGAATAACTAGGGTATATGTGTTCCCCACAAGCTCATAACGCAATAATCCTACTAACAACAATCCTTTCATAGTGTATTACATGCAAAGTGATAAGTTAGGTATCTCTAAATCCTTGGTCCGGCATCTAGAGAATTTCACCCCGCACCTTGGTCCGGCTACGTGTGTATAATTTACTAACCCTTACCTTTACCTCACATTAGACATCATAATCAATGTTTGGCTTAGTTATTATTTCGCACCAATCGACACTAGCCTATTAGATAGTATCACACTAAATCTATGTTGATAATTCTTTTCTTGTTGATTACTTCCTTGGTCCGGCAAGTAGCAACAAGGCGAGTTCTAACGCGTGCACTCGTTAAAAAGACTTCTAAGCGAAAGAATTATCAATGCATGCAAAACACTATTCAAGAATTGCTTATTTACTATTCATACTTTGTTAATCGCTCATGGTTCCCACAACCCTAGTTGTGGATTTACTTACCATATTAGCAAAAACACAATTCATAGTTTTAGATGAAGCAATCATGAACTTACGTAAAGAGAATAATAAACCCAGAAATTCCACTTGAATTTCAAAGCCAAAATCTTCAAAACGAACTTAGGAAATCAATAATTGCTAGAGTTACAAATTAATCTCCAAAGTTACAAAGTAAAACTAGAATAATAATCTCCAACCCCCAAAAACGAGGTTTACATTCCCTATTTATAGAAAACAAATCCTAAATTAAAAAGGAAACAAATTAAGAAAAGTTTGTTCAGGCACGCGTCTTCATTCCACGAGACTGACTTACGGACCGTCGATGGATCTATGGTCCGTAAGTCCCTTCTGCCAGCCAGGACTTAGAAAATATTTTAGCTTCCAAAAATCAGCTTCTCTAAAGCAAACGACAAATTGATGTGTCGAGAGCACCCTGATGAGTCCACAAATTGGACTCATTTAGGGATATATTTTAATAAAAATTATGTCCTCAAATGTTTATTTTATCTCAATATCTGATGAAAATCCTTAAGTTTCAGGTATTTGAAGTTTTAAGGAAAGCATGGACACTACTTTGCAAAATGGAACAAAAAGGGCTGAAAAGAAAGAAGAAAATGAAGGTCTGAGGATCGCCGGGTCCACTTGGCGAGTCACCGAAGGGTCTCACTTCACCTTTTGTTCCAATGTGCTGAGCCCTGAAGGAAAGGATCAAGTCAGCGGAAAAAGGGAGCAATCGGTGCATTGCCAAGAAATTCCGCGAGGTAGTACCATGTTGCCCAATGACCCAGAGCACGACGATGCTGAAGGATGGTGCAAGAAGACGATGAACTACACCAAGGGGTGAATCACCGAGTTGATCGACGATTCTGACTAATGTCATCGAATGGTCCGCTGCAGCACAGATTTCTTTCAAAACTATAAATATTTGATAAGAGTTGTAGCTTCGTATCAGATTTTTAGTGTGAAACAATTAATATAATTTTTTACTTTTTATTTTTGCTCTGAGTTTTGAAACTTGAAGAAGAAGAGGGTTTCGTCTCCAAAGATTTGGACTTGGGTCTCTTGGATTCTTCATTCTTGGCCTGTAACAAGACTTAAATCTTCATACCCATTTAAATGCAAGCTCATTTAGGTATAATTTTCTATCTCTTGATGTGTGGCTAAAACCCCCAATTCTTGGGGGTGTGATTTAGCGAATATGGGTTAAGATTGTTGTTGAGTCTTGATTGCTGATAGATTAGATGTAATTTAATGGTGATTTCATCTAGTAGTTGTGGATGAATTTAACAATTTTGTAATTGCAAATACAAGTTTATTTATGTGTTTTCGGCTTGCTCAAGAGAGAAGTTGCGAAACCAAGACTACTAGATTGATGGCCTAAGGAATGGGTCGACATGAGGTTCAGCTCGAGAGAGTGAACCGTAGTCCCATATCCTAACACTCAGATCGAGAGAGTGAGTGGGGGTAAGGCGTAGGCTGATCTTCATGCAGCAAGTGGGTGTCCGAGAGGAACCTATTTGAAACGGGATAAGTTGCTCGAAAAGCTTAGCCTAGTCACTATTATTCTATAAATTTTCTATCGAAAGTATGTACCCAATAATTTAAATTAACCAATATTCTAATCACAACCCAAGAATCCTTTCTCATTATTTAAATTTCTTTTTAATTTCGTTGGTTTTAATTACTAGTGACAAAACTCCCATTGTTAATTGACACTCTTGTGTCCCCTTTTAATTTACAATATTTTTAATTGTTAATGTCTTTAGCTACGACTAGTTAGAACTAATTTTATTTTTCTATTAATTCTCAAAACCACTCCCTTGGGACTCGACCCCAACCCTTGGTTGGGTTACTATACTATTGCACGATCGTAGACACTTGCATTGGAAGTTGTGTCGTTGATTACGCAAACATCAAAATGGCGCCGCTGTCGGGGAGTGGTGTTACTTGAGAATTCTTAGATTAATAGAATTTTTTATTCTTCTTAGTCGTAGTATACTTACCTAATTTTTAGTTTTGTTTGTTTTTTGTGTGAATATTTTAGAAAGCATGAGTGTTAATGGTAGCAACGGTCGCCAGGTAGGCCACCAAGATGACATCAGAAATCTCAACGATGTCTAAGAGCCCAACATCAATGGACCCCATCTCATGGGAGGTGTGGGAGCCATCCGTTTACCCCCAGCCGAGGGAAATGTAATGTTCCACATAACGAGCACCATGTTGCAACTCTTGCAACTTAAGGGACTTTTCAGCAGACTGGCTCATAAGGATCCTCACGAGCATCTTCGAAACTTTGTAGATGTGTGTGGACCATTCTCGTTCGAAAACATCTCTCAAGAGTCGGTCTGGTTAAGGCTATTCCCTTTCTCATTGATGGGAGAGGCTTGCAAGTGGCTAGCCAAATTACCACGTGAATCCATCACTTCTTGGGAGGAATTGGTGATCGCATTTCAAGTGCAATTTTTCCCTCCCTTGAAGATGATGTCACTGCGGGATAGCATCCATAGCTTTAAACGTCTAGAAGGAGAGCCTCTGCACGAAATCTGGCTCTGGTACCCTCGTGAGGACCAAGTTTCCCCTCTGCGGGATAGTATGACAATCATCAACAGAGCATGGTACCCTCGTGAGGACCAAGTTTCCCCTCTCACTTTCAAACTATCCAAGGAGCATATTGAAAAAGACTATGAGAGACCCGAACATGGCCAAAATCATGACGCAACTTGATATTTTATCCAAAAATGTCATGGGGGCTGGTGCCCGTGGTGTCAACGCTGTGGGGGTCGGGGGTGCTAATCTTAAGGAGATGAAGTTGAATGCCTTGTATAACAAGGAGGTAAATTCTAGCCAACCAAGACGGTGGCTACCGCTCAAATTACCCAAGGTAGGGTGGTAACCAAGGTTGGACTAGAGATGAGGGTTGGAAGGACCGGGATCATGAATGGAGGGTCCATAATGATAGCATCCAAGGAAGCTCTACTCCATTGAAGGACAAGTATGAAGCTTTAGAAACTCCAAGGAGGCCCATAACAAGATCTCAAACCAAGGAGTTCAATGATAAGCTCAATGGGCTTCAATCGCTGATCGAAAGGTTTCTTATTGGGGAAGAAGAGCTCAAGCCCAAGGAAGAGGAATTGTCCAAATGCTACAATTATTTGGTGGCCCAAATTCAAGCCCAAGATGAGGAATTTTAAGGTCCAATTTCGTGCAAATAAGGTCAAGAAAAGTCCAAGAATCAGCCACAACAAGAGTTGCTTTCTGCCCAAGTTTTGAGAGAAGACTAGTCAAACTTTCCAAGATTGTCAAGATTCTTTTGCTAGTTGGGATTTACCTTATTTCTTTATTTATATATAGGTTATTAATATTTTCCTTAGTCTATTTATGGTCTCCTAAGTACCATTTAATGCTTTCCTAGAAGTACCAAATTTGTTCCTAGTTAGGTTACTTTATTTCCTTTCTAGAGTAGGATTCCTTGTAATTGTCTTTTAGGGTTTGGCATAAGGGGTCTTGGACGTTTTTCCCCCCTTCTCCTATATATAGGAGTCCTTTTTATTCATTAAAGACAATTTAGATTGATATTAATAATATTTGAGAGAGTTCTTTGAACCTTTGTGACTTGTTCTTTGAGAATTTATCTTTAAACCTTTACTAGTTTCATAGTTTAAGGTATAAAGTAATTTCTTCTTGTGATATCTTTGGTTTCTTTTTGGTATTCTTTAGAAGGTGATTAGTTTCTACATACTAATTATTGTCTTTAGTTACTCATAAAGCGGTCAAGATCCGAATCTATCGTTTTGATTCGTTTTCTCAAGTAAAGGCGTTAGATTTCTTCCATAAATCTATACGTTGTTACTTGGATCTTTTCAAGGCCTTAGAACATCTAATCCTTGGAAATTCGTGGATCTTTCCTTCGAATTTCCCATATCTTTAGTTAGTTTTTTTTATTTCTTTTCTTTGTGCTTCCGCATTCTAATATTCAATTCTCTATTTGTGATATCCCTTAACCTTGCTGTTATCACATAATCCAAATCGGAAGGATAGGGAGAAGGATAGATACGTACCTCCTCTTGAGCGCCAGAAGCTAAAGGATTCAGACGGTTGTAGGTCTAAGGATATGCTCTCGTGCATCCTCAACAAAGTTGAAGGGTCAAACAAAATACTAAAAGGCATTAAAGAAGATGTGTCTACCATTAGCTAGACCGTTACCTCTCATTCAGTTTCAATAAAGTAGTTAGAGACCCTGATGGGTCACATATCATCTCACCTAAATCCGAGACAGCCAGGGGGTTTGCCGAGTGATACCATGGCTAATCCCAAGAGTGAGGTTTGAAAGTGACTTCTGTCATGCCACAACGTTAACTATGGCGCTGTTTGAGAGGCAACCCAAAACCATTTATTGCTTTCTTTTTTATTTAATGAAATAATGGTGTGTTGATTGTGCAGATGAAAGTGTTGAGAGTGAACGAAAAGTGTAGATTGGTAAGCAACAGGTCCAATCAGTGAATCGCCGATTGGTTTGGTGATTCAGAACTAGACCGCCATTAGACTCAAGACCATATTGTATTGGAGTCTGTAAAACTCATCGAGCGCAGGAAATTATTGGCGAATCACCGACCATGTCAGCAATCACGATGGAAACCGCCGTTTGGACCTCCCGTAAACCAGAGGTTCTGTAAATTTCGGCGAAGAAACTAAACAATTGGCGTTCCGCCGACCGAGTAGCCGAGCTTGACTAGTCTCGCCGAGTGGGCGAAAACTGGATGGTTTTTGCAAGCCAAAGGTTTAAAAGTTTAAACTTCATTCACTTTCCCTCACTTTTTATCTGTCCAAACTCACACCTGCACTCTAGTTTATATATTTCTTGCACTTTTGGAGTATTTTGGTTCATTGAGTTGTGAGCGGATTTGGATTACATTGCCGCCTAGCTTCTCAGTAGCATTTCAATAAAGTACAAAAGGTTAGCTTCTTAATACCCATAATTATTTTGTCTGCATTGTACTCATTTACAAACTCTTTAATATTGTTAAATTATGCTAAACCTCCATGATTGGATAGAATTGGTTAAGTATCGATTGTTATTCGGTAATCCTGCTTAAACTGTGAAATCTTGTTCTTCGATATATCTAGTTAAGTTAATGTGTGATGGGTGGTATTAGTCTATTATGGGTCTTGGTTAAATTTGTGCTATTTGTGCTTAAATTTTATTTTCGGGGGTTGCGGGGCCGATTTCAAAAAGTTGGAATAGAAGTAAACAAGATGGGTGATTCGGTGAGTTGTGACGAGCTCACCGAACCACTCCGTGATTCTCCTAATTACCCTATCTCGCCCTTGTTATCATGCTTTAATTGTTGTGGCGTCTTTCACTTTTGGTGAGTAGTACGAGGTCGCCAAGGCGACTCACCAAAAGTCTTCTTATTCGCCCTATGTATGCACCCCTAACTCCTTCTGCACTTTGACATTCGACGGATTGTTTGTGGCTCGTCGAATGTTTTCGGCGGCACGACGAATGGACTATCTAGTCTTTCTGCAGCTAAAAGTCTTTGTTTTGGTTGTCAAATATGTTCTAACATTATCTCAAGACTTTACAGACATGGCCAAACCAAAAGTTGCAGGAAGAAACATGCCACCCAGACACATAAGAGCACAATAGTTCAGAAGAACTGAAAGGAGCGACAACAGGACAGCCAGTTCAAGGAGGAGGATGTCCATCGACCCTAATATCCCTTCGTGGGCCCGAGGGTTCGTCAATGCGGTACATGCCTTCAAAATAACGCATGATTTGGATAACATTGTTGAGGGAACCTAAAGCAGTCTAACAACACTCCGGGCACTGATGCCCAGACAAATGGAGAGACTGCGTAGACAGAACTCATCTTTACCTCCCTCTCTGTATTCCTTTAATTTACATTCTGGATATTTTGTTAATTGCATTTGAGGACAAATTGCTTTTATTTGTGGTGGGGGTGAGGTCCACCTTTGTGTGCTATTAATGTTCGTGTTTTGCTTATATTTGGGCTTTGTGCTTAAATTGTTTTTACACTGCTTTTTATGGACGATTGAGCTTATGGCTCCTTTTATTTATTTTATTGCAAAATGATTTTAACCCATCCAAAATATTTCCGATTTTCCACCTCTCGTGTGTTGAATGTGGCTGTTCTTTTGAAAAATTTAAGTCTCGGTTCCAATCAATATCGATGAATTGAATAGTGCTCTTAATCAAATGAACATGAATGCGTGGCTACGACGAGGCCAAATGAAGTTGCATAGACAATATGTGAACTTTTTGCATCTCGTTGTGATTAGCCATTTATCGAATTGATTCTCTTGTGAGGACCGTTGTACACTAGCGAATGTGTAGAGTCTTGTTTGACTTTAGTGTCGATGCCTTGTGTGATGAGCTTACTTTGAACCATGTATGGTAGATACTAGAATTTGCCCCGTTGGTCTGGTCAACCAAGGGATGCTATCTCTTGATACGATCCTAGGTAACCTCTAAGAGTGTGAGCCAATTTGACAAATAGGTTTGTGACCTACCTTGTGAGTGTGTGAACCTCTTTTGAACACCACTTGAGCCTTACCTTTCTTTGGAAGAAACTTGATGAAACCGTAACTTTTCTTTATCCACTACCTATAATCCTCTTGAATTGTGGTTAGTTGAATAGCCAACTTAGGCCAAAAGCCTAAGTTGGGGGTGTGGTAAAAAGAAAAGGGGATGTCAAGAAGTTCAAGGAAAGTCTCCTCTTACCCATGGTATTAAGAAAATGGAACCCCTCCACACACACACACACACACATATATATATATATATATATATATATATATATATATATATATATATATATATATATATATATATATATATATATATATAAAAGGAAAGAAAAAGAAAAAGAATGAAAAAGAAAGTTGTGGAATAAAAGTACAAAAGAAATGGGGTTCCCAAACAATCCATTGAAAGAGAATAATAGGATGACTTATGAGCACTAAAGAGAATGATGAAGAAAAAGAAAAGGAAGTGTTGTGAGCACCACATTTAATGAGGATGAAAGTCACTGAGCTCAAATGATCATACCTTTGCACTCATCCCCATTACAAGCCTTGGAAAGATCCTTTTGATCTTGAGTGAGCTGAAACAAATGTTGATCGGAAAATACGGGCAAACCTATAGGTGAAAGCATGCATGGTGTTCTTCTTTTGTGAGAGTGAGCGTTGCATCTGATTCCGAAACTTTAAACAGTGAACCATTGTGTGAATATGGAATCATCCTTTCTGTGAGGGCATTTGAACACTATAGTTGAGCTTGAACTTGCATTTGAAGCAAGTATTGTGAGCATGAGATTCTTTGATATTGGTGAGTCACAACTTGAATCTTTGAGTGCACATTTGATCTTTGCATAAGTAAATTGAATCTTGTTGTGTACATTCATGATTGAGTCCTGTGTAGCACTGTTCGAGACACTCTTTTTGAATGACTGAACTTGAGTTTGCTTGAGGACAAGCAAAAGTTTAAGTTGGGGGTGTTGATGAGTTCACAAATTGGACTCATTTAGGGATATATTTTAATAGAAATTGTGTCCTCAAATGCTTATTTTATCTCAATATCTAATGAAAACCCTTAAGTTTCAGGTATTTGAAGTTTGAAGGAAAGCATGGACACTACTTCGCAAAAAGGAACGAAAAGGATGAAAAGAACGAAGAAAATGAAGGCCTGAGGATAGTCGAGTCCACTTGGTGAGTCGCCGAAGGGTCTCACTTCGCCTTTTGTTCCAGTGTGCTGAGCCTTGAAGGAAAGGATCAAGTAGGCGAAAAAAGGAGCAGTCGGCACATCCTCGAGAAGTTTCGCGAGGCAGTACTATGTCGCCCAATTACCCAGAGCACGACGATGCTGAAGGATGGTGCAAGACGGCGATAAACTACACCAAGGGGCGAATCACCGAGTTGATGGGCGAATCCGACTAATGTCGTCGAATGGTCCGTTGCAGCACAGATTTCCTTAAAAACTACAAATACTCGTTAAGAGTTGTAGCTTCGTATCAGATTTTTAGTGTGGAACAATTAATATAATTTTTAGTACTTTTTATTTTTGCTCTGAGTTTGAGAGGGTTTAGAAACTTGAAGAAGAAGAGGGTTTCATCTCCAAGGATTTGGACTTGGGTCTCTTAGATTTTTCATTCTTGGCCTGTAACACGACTTAAATCTTCATACCCATTTGGATGCAAGCTCATTTAGGTATAAATTTCTATCTCTTGATGTGTGGCTAAAAACCCCAATTCTTGGGGTGTGATTTAGCGAATATGGGTTAAGATTGTTGTTGGGTCTTGCTTGTTGATAGATTAGATGTAGTTTAATGGTTATTTCGTCTAGTAGTTGTGGATGAATTTAACAAATTTGTAGTTGCAAATACAAGTTTATTCATATGTTTTCGGCTTGCTCGAGAGAGAAGTTGTGAAACCAAGACTACTAGATTGATGGCCTAAGGAGTGGGTCGACATGAGGTTCAACTCGAGAGAGTGAACCCTAGTCCCATATCCTAACACTCAGCTCGAGAGAGTGAGTGGGGTAAGGCATAGGTTGGTTTTCATGCGGCAAATGGGTGTCCGAGAGGAACCCATTTGAAACGGGGTAAGTTGCTTGAGAGAGAATTTATTCCCACGTAAAGCTTAGCCTAGTCACTATTATTCTATAAATTTTCTATCGAAAGCATGTACCCAATAATTTAAATTAACCCGTATTCCGGTCACATCCCAAGAATACCTTCTCATTACTTAGATTTCTTTGTTAATTTCGTTATTTTTACTTACTAGTGACAAAACCCCCATTGTTAATTGACACTCATGTGTCCCCTTTTATTTTATAATGTTTTTAATCGTTAATATCTTTAGCTATGACTAGTTAGAACTAATTTTATTTTTCTATTAATTCTCAAAACCAATCCCTTAGGACTCGACCCCAACCCTTGGTTGGATTATTATACTATTGTACGATCGTAGACACTTGCATCGGAAGTTGTGTCATTGATTACGCAACATCAAACCCTATGTGACTCAGCTAATCCAAACCCCTCTAGAAACTCTCGGCATGTATTCAGAAACTCATAAGTATACTCACTCTTCCAAACCTGAAACTAATGTGGGTCCATCTTCCGGATTTTCTCATACCTACGTTGCTCATCCTCTATCAGAACGATTGGAAGTGCAACTTGGCCCCCAACTACTGCTGCAAGATCATTCCACATCACGGGGTCCACTGGTGGCTGCTTCACCGCATCCTCAATAACTGGAGCTTACTGATGCTCATGGGTCTAAGCCTTCTCTCTAGGCTTGGGGGGGGAGGAAGAATGGAAAGCCCGAATTTTATTGATGGGACATTTTGATCGTTTTTTCCTCTCATCCTCCCTCGGTTCTAGTTCAGGAAAGGGTCAACTCAAGGATCTTATTTCGAAGCTCTCTCTAGTCTGAGAGTCCTGTGGTATGACGGTCGCATCACTACTTCGAGTAAAGCTCTTGAATAAAACTCATTGGGACGCAGCCCATACAAAGCCTAAAAACATAAGAAATGACATAAAGGAACATAAAGGGTTCTTCCTCGAAGCTATGAGGACTCACCAATTCTTCACTTCTTCTAGAATCCTTGAAACTCTAACTTCCCAAGAAACTCAAGCCTCCAACCCTACATTTGGTTAGAATGTAGGCAATACGCGTTAGTACAACGTATTACGTATGAAATCTAAACAACATCATAAGAGCATCTCAAATGGTTAGTCAACATAAGACATAAGCATAAGAGACAATAACATAATTATAACATAAACATCATAACCATAGCATAGTCTCCAATATAAGCATCATATAAACATAGTGAACATAAGACATAGATAATAAGCATAGGAGATACATTAAGTTCATGGAATAGTCTTACTTAAACTTTCATGGTTACATACTTCAACCTTAAGTCCTTTATATTGCAAGAGAACTACTTCACAAGCCACCTCCAAGTATACTTGTGCAATGCAAGGATAGCATCCCATACTACCATCCAAGCTAAGTACCTCTCTTTGGTCATTCTTCGGCATAGTCCACCTTCGTATTCAAGACTTAGGTCTTCATGTAATTTTAACCTTAAGCCTATATACAAGGTCAACTCTTAAGCTTCTCTATGCCATAAGGGTACCAGACTTTTAAGTAACCCCGGGACACACTAGTGCAATGCATGAAAGGCATCCCATACTACCCTTCACACTAAGCATAGCCTTAAAGTCATCCTAGTCATATTCACCCTACTTTGGCCTCATTATTAGCTTAACTCTCATAACTAAGGGAATCTCTCACCTTTAGTCAACTATAACTAGGAAGGGCAACTCTAGTCAAATCCTTTCTCAAGACTTCTCTTTAATGACCCTAAGTCGTACTTGTGCAATGCATTCATAGTTTCCCATAATAATATACATTCTAAGTACTACCTTTAGGTCCTTATGCTAACACTTCTTGGTTTGGAACCTAGTTCATCTCTTAACTTTAGAACACTATGAGGTACTCTGTTAAGTAAGTCTTAGTTCCATTATACTTTAGAACACTATGAGATATTCTCTTAAGCATGTCTTAGTTCAACTTTTGCTTTAGAACACTATGAGATGCTTCTCAAGCATGTCTTAGTTCATAGGATAAGGAGATTGCTACCAAGAACCTCAACTCAACTATGTGAAGGTTCCCATCTCATGGGACCTAACTTTGGGAAAACCCACACTCTACTACGTAAGAGTTCCCCCCTTTAACTTGGATAGTCCTCACATCAACTAGGTGTGGCTCTCCTTTCTTCTTGGAGTCCGAACCCTATCTTGTGTGACACTCCATCTCATTGTCAATATCCACTTGGATCCAAGCATACACCCCAAGGTTTACTTGTTAAGCCTTGCTTAACACTCATCTCTCATGGAAGGATGTCCTTGACAACCCATCCATGATAAAGTGATTCTATCACTTTCATCTACCAAGCATTCATAAGGTAGGTTAGGTGATAGCCTTTCACCACAATTCAACCTATTAGACTTTGACTTTACTCTCAAAGCCTTAACCTTACTAGGTTATCACATTAGCTTCACCATAAAGCCCTAACTATAAGCTCACAAGACTTACTCTCAGGGTTTCTTTCTAAATCTCTTCTTTATACCTAGATTTCAAGGTAATTTGATCACATTCTTCATTACTAGGTGATTCTAGTCATAATTGATCATGAAGATTCAATTCTAACTTCACAAGACAAGATCAGCCATATACAGTAGAGTCTAGGTAAATTCATGATTATATGATCCTAACTTTGATCAATTTCAACACATAACATTGAATTAGGAAGATCACATATGAACCTTCAACCTTGCCTCTAATGGCATAAACCCAAATAGATCACATTCATCAATAGATTAGGGTTTACCATAGAAATCACATCAATTCATCATAATATCACTAAATAAAGGTAATTAAATCATAATTGAGTGATATCCACTAGATTGGAATCACACCCAAGCCCTACCCACAATGCAATCACAACACTAGCTAGAATTGGGTTTTGGAGTTCACAATTGGGGGAAATCTAAGGGGGCTCCATGGATGGAAGAACCCATGGATCAATAAGATTCACATACCTTAATCAATCTTGAATCAATGGGGGAAATTATACAAGGGGGCATCCTTGTCCCAGGCACCATGGCCACTTGGACGGTTCATGAAGGGCACCACGGTCCGTGGTGGTGCCCGTGGTCCACTTTCCAGTAGCTCCCCCAACTTTCCATGGCCCTTAAACACTCTCAAACTCCAAGGAACCTTCACGGGCACTTTGACGGGCTGTGGTCATTCCAACAGCTCGTGAAGTGTCTCGTGGACTTGGGGCAGTGCCTAGGCCTCTTGGCCTTGCCTCCCAAGTGTCTAAGGAGTCTTCACGTACCCCTTCACGGACCGTGGTCTACACCACTGGTCGTGAAGGTGGTCGTGAACTCTTAGGCAGTGGCTGCCAAGGTTGGGCAGCCTTGGCCCTTTGGCTTAGGCTAGCCCTTTTGCCTTGGTACTTTCCCTTCCCATGCTCAACCAAACTCTCTAAGGTCATCTAGCCTACTAGGTGTAATACATACCTTTACTTTCAACCACTAAACATCTATTTCTAAGCACACAAAGTCTCATCTACGACTCTATTTCTCATACATTAAACCCTAGAACCTTAGGTAGTGGCTCTAGTTTGGTCTACTAGTTTCCGGGGTGTTACAGCCCAACCCACACTAGAAATCACAAACACATAGTCATAAACGGACGATAAACCCTGCTGGGACTAGTCAACCCAACTTTTCTCTAAGGAGCACCCACTACACCAAGAATTGCACCTTCCTAATGTGCACCCTCAAAGGAGCTCAGACCTCCTAACATTGAATATCGAGGAACCGAGGTAGCCAAAGACCTTGACAAAGCTAGGGCTTCCCTCTAACTAATCCAAAATAGTAGTACAAGGCTTTCACAATTACAAGACAATTACAGGCTATCTCTGAATACAATATACAGACTAAGACTAGCCAAAACAAACAGAAACCGATAGCTCCGAACACCAAGAGCTCACCCAAATCTTCAAAGTCCCAAGCTGCTCCACACGAACAAACCGACAACCGAACTGTTTGTCCTAGCAAGTCATAAATGTCTTGTGGTCGCTATAAGAAAGCTCTAAATTCTGAAAAGAATGGAAAACAAAGAAAATGACCTGGAGGGTCATTACAATCATGGAGCCCAATTTCAAGCCCAATATTTCACTAAGTCTGACTTTATCGACTTGCCCGCACATCGTCTTTTTTTAGAAAAGTGGTCTGGATCACTCTATGGATCCCACCTATGACTCATCAACTTTCTTCGCAGAACTAAGGTCTAAAATAGATTCTCTAAATCACTCATATGTGCACTTCCTATGGCCTGAAGACCCTTCTATGAATCGGCATATCCCACCGTAGGTCAAAAATCAAAGACTTGACATTTCCAAACGTAACCCCACAAAAGTTAAAAAGTCAAAAATGAAAGGAAAATACCAAAAAAATTTGACTGAAGCAGTGAACTATGAGTCCTACCTACGAGCTATAGTAAGTCCTATGGGCTGTAAAAAGTCAATCATAGAAGTTGGGTTGAGGTTTTGGAAAATTAAGTTTAAGAAGATTCGGCCTATGACTTGATAGGACTAACCATATGAATGTTGACGAGCCATAAATGGTACTCGTAGAATTGATTCAGAGATTTGATTTACGACCTCAGTTCTACAAAAGGTTTTAATGTTTCATCATTTAGTTTACAGGTCATAGAATGGGTTTTGTAGAAAGGTTCGAGACTTGGTGAAATTTTAGAGTGAGGGTTGAGTTCTACAGATGAGGTTCTACAGATCATGATAATATTCGACGGACTGTAGAATGGTCTTGTGGGAAATGATTGAATATTTGGGTTTCTGAAATTAAAATTGGTTATACAGTTGACTAGGATAGGCCATAGTAATTCCTTCGGGTAATAGGTCGCAACAGTAGGTCTATCCAGCAATTATTTTAAAGGGTATTTGGGACTTTTCCTATGCACTTAATGCATATACTACATCGTTGTGACGCTGATTCTATGTCTAATAACTACACTTCATCCTTCAAAAATTCCCAAACTCCCTTATTCAATTAAATTCCTAAATTTTCTTCAAGGTTCTCTCAAAAATTCTCTGATAGCATCCAAGGAAGCTCTACTCCATTGAAGGACAAAGATGAAGCTTTAGAAACTCTAAGGAGGCCCATAACAAGATCTCAAACCAAGGAGTTCAATGATAAGCTCAATGGGCTTCAATCGCTGATCCAAAGGTGTCTTATTGGGGAAGAAGAGCTCACGCCCAAGGGAGAGGAATTGTCCAAATGCTACAATTATTTGGTGGCCCAAATTCAAGCCCAAGATGAGGAATTTTAAGGGCCATTTTCGTGCAAATAAGGTCAAGAAGAGTCCAAGAATCAGCCACAACAAGAGTTGCTTTCTGCCCAAGTTTTGAGAGAAGACTAGTCAAACTTTCCAAGATTGTCAAGATTCTTTTCCTAGTTGGGATTTACCTTATTTATTTATTTATTTATTTATTTATATATAGGTTATTAATATTTTCCTTAGTCTATTTATGGTCTCCTAAGTACCATTTAATGCTTTCCTAGAAGTACTAAATTTGTTCCTAGTTAGGTTACTTTATTTCCTTTCTAGGGTAGGATTCCTTGTAATTGTCTTTCTAGGGTCCTTGGACGTTTTTTTTCCCTTCTCCTATATATAGGAGTCCTTTTCATTCATTAAAGACAATTTACATTGATATTAATAATATTTGAGAGAGTTCTTTGAACCTTTGTGACTTGTTCTTTGAGAATTTATCTTTAAACCTTTACTAGTTTCATAGTTTAAGGTATAAAGTAATTTCTTCTTGTGATATCTTTGGTTTCTTTTTGGTATTCTTTAGAAGGTGATTAGTTTCTATATACTAATTATTGTCTTTAGTTACTCATAAAGCGGTCAAGATCCGAATCTATCGTTTTGATTCGTTTTCTCAAGTAAAGGCGTTAGATTTCTTCCATAAATCTATACGTTGTTACTTGGATCTTTTCAAGGCCTTAGAACATCTAATCCTTGGAAATTCGTGGATCTTTCCTTCGAATTTCCCATATCTTTAGTTAGTTTTTTTTATTTCTTTTCTTTGTGCTTCCGCATTCTAATATTCAATTCTCTATTTGTGATCTCCCTTAACCTTGCTGTTATCAAGTGGTATCAGAGCGGTTATATCAAGATTCCGTTCTTGATAAATCTTGGGATTTCTTCTTAGAGCAAAAAAAAAAAAAAGTGTAGCGTGAACAGTAGCGTCGTGAAAAATAAAAATAAAAATTTACAATATCGTGAACAGTAGCGTGAACAGAAAAATAAAATAAAATTATAACTTGCTCTCTAAGAAATCTAATTACTTGTCCTCCAAGAAATTTGATTACTTGATACCAAGAAATTTTATTACTTGCTATTCAAGAAATCTTATTACTTGCTCTCCAAGTTTTGCATTAATTTGTTTCCAAGAAAGAAGGTTGCAAGAAGAGGGGATTCTAGACCTTTAAGAATAAGAGGAATTTTTTTTTCTTGTTCTTATAATTCTAAAATAAGTTCCTTTTATTCGTGTTTTGTTTCAACTAAATCCTAATTGTTCTAGGACTAGTTCTTTACTTTCTTTTTGTACCCCAAGATTCCATACTTTATTACTACGAACTTGATACACGTTTTGGTTTAATTATAAATCTACAAAGTATTCTCGGTCAAAGGTTATTTTGAGTGGAAAAAGGCAAGTGTGGGTTTAAAAGAGGGTAAAAGCCATATTAAAAGTGTGATACTTAATCATTTATTCTTTTTTTTTAGATGTCTAATTCAGGTGGTGATGAGGAAAGGGCTCATTTAGAAGCCGAGGTCAAAGGAAGGAATGACTTCACCCTTCAAGCTATGCACCAACAATTTGAGAGATGGACCCTTCAATTTCAAGAGATGAGGGATATGATTATCGAGCAGAATGACACCATAGCTGCAATTAGGAGGGATAATAATATTGTACCCCCAAATAATGTTAGACCCCAAGTTAGAAGGAATGTACCCCATATCCCTTTTGTAAATCCTGAATATGATAATGATGATTTTGATGTTGAATTTAATCTAGAAAGAAGAGATAGGAGGGGACAGAGGTAGAGTAGAAGATGATAATATAAATAGTATAAAGATGAAGATGCCATCTTTCAAGGGGACAAGGGATCCAGACTTGTACCTTGATTGGGAGAGACGAGTTGAAGCCATCTTTGATTGCCATAACTACTCGGAGGGTAAGAAAGTTAAACTTGCTGTTGTTGAGTTTTCTGATTATGCTGCTTCTTGGTGGAAAAGGCTTGCTAGGGACAAATTGCAAGAGGAGCTACCACCTATTGCTACATGGGCAGAGATGAAGAGGGTAATGAGGAAGCGATTTATTCCATCATACTTCCAAAGAGATCTACAATCTCGCCTTCAACGCTTGAAGCAAGTCTCCATGTCGGTGGATGAGTACTTCAAAAGCATGGATATGGCTATGATCCAAGCTAACTGCATGGAGGAAGAAGAGGCTACAATAGCTAGATTTTTAAATGGTTTAAATACAGAAATAGCTAATGTAGTAGAGATACAACAATATGTAACTTTAGATGAGTTAGTTGATTTGTCTGTAAAAGTTGAAAAACAAATTGAGAAAAAGCAGCAAAATAACTCATGGAGAAGTCGACCAAACACTACCTCTAAGAAGCCATGGTCAACTCAAGAGGGGAAAGCTCCTTCCAAACCTCAAGATGATAGAGGCAAAGGTAAAGTTGAGGAGGGAGGTAAAACCTTTAATCCTAAATCTTCTAAACCTTCAAGTTCTATTCAATGTCACAAATGTCATGGAAGGGGGCATATGATGCATGAATGTCCAAGTAGAAGAAACATTCTACTTAGAGAGAATGGAGAATATGAGAGTGAAAAAAGTGAGGGGGAAGAAGAAGAGGGAGAAGGTGTAAGTGAGGAAGATGATTTGGAATTGCCTAATGATGGTATAATTGGGGTGGTTAGGAGAATTATGACTATCAATTTGGGTAGTGTTGATGAAGGGCAGAGAGAGAATTTGTTTCATACTAGGTGTGGGATAAAAGGGAAGACTTTTTCTATGATTATTGATGGGGGAAGTTGTGCAAATGTGGTGAGTTCATACTTGGTGGATAAACTAGGAATTGCATGCATGAAGCGCTCTACCCCATATAGGCTCCAATGGTTGAATGATTGTGGAGAAGTAAAAGTAAACAAACAATGCATGATTTCATTCAATGTTGGTAGGTATGAAGATGAGATTCTTTGTGATGTAGTTCCAATGCAAGCATGTCATGTTTTACTTGGCCGACCTTGGCAGTATGATAGGGATACTACTCATCATGGGAGAAAGAATAGGTATAGTCTTCTGCATAATGGTAAGAAGTATACTCTTGCACCATTATCTCCTTCTCAAGTGTTTGAAGATCAAAAACGATTGAGGGAAACAATGGGAAAACAAAAGGGAGAGGTAAAAAGTGAGCTTGAGGGAAAAGAAAAAGGCCAAGAGATAGAAAAAAAAAGAGATGGCCGAGAGAAAGAGAGAGAGGGCAGCGATTTAAGTAAAGAGGTAAAAGAGGGTGTGAGTAAAAATATAAAATGTTTTGGTGAGAGGAAAGAGGCTAAGGAAAAGAAAAATGAGAGCCTTTATATAAAAGCCAAAGAGTATTTGAATGCTAGGAGAGAGGGACTGCCCATAATACTACTTACTTACAAAGAAGTATTGATTAATTTTGAACAACTAACTCCTTCTTTGCCAAATAGTGTTTCTTCTCTTTTGCAGAATTTTGAAGATGTTTTTTTTGATGACACTCCAAAGGGATTGCCACCTTTGAGAGGGATTGAGCACCAAATAGACTTTGTGCCTGGGTCTCAACTTCCTAATAGGCCTGCCTATAGGAGCAATCCTGAAGAGACCAAAGAATTACAAAGGCAAGTTGAAGAATTGCTTGAAAAGGGATTTGTTCGAGAGAGTATGAGCCCATGCTCTGTTCCAGTCCTATTGGTCCCCAAAAAGGATGGAACATGGAGGATGTGTGTAGATTGTCGAGCCATCAACAAGATAACGGTAAAGTATCTCCATCCTATCCCTCGTCTTGATGACATGTTGGACCAACTGTATGGTTCCAAAATCTTTTCTAAAATTGATCTAAAGAGTGGTTACCATCAGATTCGTATGAATCCTGGAGATGAATGGAAAACTGCTTTTAAGACCAAATATGGACTTTATGAGTGGTTAGTTATGCCCTTTGGCTTGACTAATGCACCAAGCACTTTTATGAGACTAATGAATCATGTTTTTAAAGATTTCCATGGAAAATTTATTGTGGTGTATTTTGATGACATCTTGATCTTTTCTCAAAATCTGGATGAACACCTAGAGCACTTAAAACAAGTTTTTAAAGTTCTTAGAAATCAGCGTTTATTTGCTAATCTCAAAAAGTGTACTTTCTGTGTGGATCGTGTGGTTTTCTTAGGTTTTGTGGTCAGTTCTAAGGGAGTTGAAGTAGATGATGAGAAAATCAAGGCAATAAAAGAATGGCCTAAACCTAATAGTGTAACTGAAGTTAGGAGTTTTCATGGACTTGCTAGTTTTTATAGGAAGTTTGTGCGAGACTTTAGCACCATTGCTGCTCCTTTAACTGAAGTTATTAAAAAAGATAAGGTTTTTACATGGGGAAAGGAACAAGATGATGCATTTAACTTGCTGAAGGATAAATTGTGTTCTGCTCCTCTTTTGCAATTGCCTGATTTTTCTAAGTCTTTTGAAGTTGAGTGTGATGCCTCTGGTAAGGGCATAGGTGCAGTTTTGATGCAAGACTCCAAGCCAATTGCCTACTTTAGTGAAAAGCTAAGTGGAGCAACATTGAACTACTCAACTTATGATAAGGAGCTATATGCTTTGGTGAGGGCGTTAGCTACATGGCAGCACTACTTGTGGCCTCGAGAATTTGTGGTCAAGACTGATCATGAGTCATTAAAATACTTGAAGAGCCAAGGTAAACTTAGTCGTAGGCATGCTAAATGGGTAGAGTTTATTGAAACTTTTCCTTATGTAATTGCTTACAAACAAGGAAAGGAGAATGTGGTTGCTGATGCACTCTCAAGAAGGTATGTTTTGATCTCTACTCTTACTTCAAAGTTATTGGGTTTTGACCAAATCAAGTTCCTCTATGCTAATGATTCTAATTTTGGTGAGATTTTTGCTGAATGTAAGTTAGGTCCTTTTGAGAAATTTAATCTTCAAGATGAATTTCTATTCAAGGAAAATAAATTATGTGTTCTTAACTGCTTGTTGCGTGAACTATTTGTTAGGGAAGCACATTGTGGAGGGCTAATGGGAGATTTTGGTGTACCCAAAACACTGGAAATACTTTCTGAACATTTTTATTGGCCTAGCATGCGAAAGGATGTTGAAAAAGTGTGTTCTTATTTTCTTGAATGTAAACAGGCTAAGTCTAGAACATTGCCGCATGGTCTTTATACTCCTTTACCTGTTTCTAATTGCCCTTGGATTGATATTTCTATGGATTTCATATTGGGGCTGCCAAGGACTAAGTATGGTAAGGATAGTATATTTGTGGTAGTAGATAGATTTTCTAAAATGGCTCGTTTTATCCCATGTAAAAAGACTAATGATGCATCTCATGTGGCTGACTTGTTTGTAAAGGAAGTGGTTAAATTGCATGGAATACCTAGAACTATTGTTAGTGATAGGGATGCCAAGTTCTTAAGTCACTTTTGGAGAATTCTTTGGGGAAAGTTGGGAACTAAATTGCTATTTTCTACATCTTGTCACCCACAAACGGACGGGCAAACGAAAGTGGTTAATAGAACTTTAGGGAGCATGTTGAGGGCTGTTTTGAAAGGAAAGTTAACTTCTTGGGAAGATTACTTACCTATTGTAGAATTTGCTTATAATAGGACCTTCCATTCTTCTACTGGTAAGACTCCTTTTGAAGTTGTATATGGATTCAACCCCCTTACCCCCCTTGATTTATTGCCTTTGCCTACTAATGATTTTGCTAATCTTGATGGTAAGACGAAGGCTGATATGATGAAGAAAATTCATGAACAAACAAGGCTTGCAATTGAAAAGAAGAACAAGGAAGTTGCATTGCGAAGGAATAAGGGCAGAAAATATGTTGTTTTTAAACCTGGTGACTTGGTTTGGGTGCATATGAGAAAGGAAAGATTTCCTTCCAAAAGAAAGACCAAACTAGATCCTAGAGGAAGTGGGCCATACAAAGTCCTTGAAAGGATTGGAGACAATGCTTATAAATTTGATCTTCCTGGTGAGTTCCAAGTTAGTGCTACTTTTAATGTTTCTGATCTTTCTCATTTTGATGCAGATTTGAATTCGAGGACGAATTCTCTTCAAGAAGAGGGGAATGATAGCATCCAAGGAAGCTCTACTCCATTGAAGGACAAGGATGAAGCTTTAGAAACTCTAAGGAGGCCCATAACAAGATCTCAAACCAAGGAGTTCAATGATAAGCTCAATGGGCTTCAATCGCTGATCCAAAGGTGTCTTATTGGGGAAGAAGAGCTCTCGCCCAAGGGAGAGGAATTGTCCAAATGCTACAATTATTTGGTGGCCCAAATTCAAGCCCAAGATGAGGAATTTTAAGGGCCATTTTCGTGCAAATAAGGTCAAGAAGAGTCCAAGAATCAGCTACAACAAGAGTTGCTTTCTGCCCAAGTTTTGAGAGAAGACTAGTCAAACTTTCCAAGATTGTCAAGATTCTTTTCCTAGTTGGGATTTACCTTATTTATTTATTTATTTATTTATATATAGGTTATTAATATTTTCCTTAGTCTATTTATGGTCTCCTAAGTACCATTTAATGCTTTCCTAGAAGTACTAAATTTGTTCCTAGTTAGGTTACTTTATTTCCTTTCTAGGGTAGGATTCCTTGTAATTGTCTTTCTAGGGTCCTTGGACGTTTTTTTTCCCTTCTCCTATATATAGGAGTCCTTTTCATTCATTAAAGACAATTTACATTGATATTAATAATATTTGAGAGAGTTCTTTGAACCTTTGTGACTTGTTCTTTGAGAATTTATCTTTAAATCTTTACTAGTTTCATAGTTTAAGGTATAAAGTAATTTCTTCTTGTGATATCTTTGGTTTCTTTTTGGTATTCTTTAGAAGGTGATTAGTTTCTATATACTAATTATTGTCTTTAGTTACTCATAAAGCGGTCAAGATCCGAATCTATCGTTTTGATTCGTTTTCTCAAGTAAAGGCGTTAGATTTCTTCCATAAATCTATACGTTGTTACTTGGATCTTTTCAAGGCCTTAGAACATCTAATCCTTGGAAATTCGTGGATCTTTCCTTCGAATTTCCCATATCTTTAGTTAGTTTTTTTTATTTCTTTTCTTTGTGCTTCCGCATTCTAATATTCAATTCTCTATTTGTGATCTCCCTTAACCTTGCTGTTATCATTCTCTGTCTAGATCAAGGAAGAAGAAGTTAGGGTTCTTTAAGTTCAAGTCTCCTCTCTTCATCAATATCTTGTGTGCTCTGAGATAAGGTATGTAGGGAGTTTATCAATGGGTTACATTCATTCATTGAGTCCCTAAAGATTTTTCAGTTCTCTAATTCAATTGGTTAGGTTTAAATTTAATTCCTCATGGGTTCTATTTGTATGGATTTCAATTATTTGATATTGATCATATCATGACTATTTATATTCAGTTACATGTTTTCCAATCAATTCCATAAGAGCTCATGCATTGATCATGATTTTGATTATGAACCCTAAATTGAACGAATTTGAAGAAAAGCTATGAATCTACGAATATGTTTCCGTGAACTTATGAATACTTTATGAAAATGAATGTTTTATAATCTAGGTTGCTTTAGGATAAGCATCAATGAATTTTGAAAGATTTTTTCATATATTAAGGGATCATGGCTTGATGAAAGGTTTTCTCACTTACACATTATTGAAGAATTAATGAGCTACTCTATAATGTTTTAACTTGTATTAGTAATTGAATTATACCTTTCCCCCATGATAATAACTTTTTGAAAATAACTATTCCGTTGGGTTTTAACTTAGCACCGAGAAACTTTGAGGTGGCGGCTTAAATAGGGTAGTCTCTAGAAGCAACCACTAGTTCCAAACTATGTACCCCCGTAGGTTCTATTTACGATTTTTCTTACATGATTTTACTATGTTTAGCTTGGTCATGCATATCATATTTTCAATTATGTCCACTTATGACAATGACTAATATTTTATTACATTCCACTCAAACGGAATGTACTAATGCATACGTGTGCCTATATTGTTTTATTAATTTAGGGCGTGATGATTCCTCTCATACCGTTCGTGGCTAGTTTATCACCTTAGAGATTTAAGACTTGGTGAGTCCTCATACTTTGAGGATAAGGTCAGTTTTATTGCTTTCCATATGTTTTGATTTTCAGACTTTGTATGTGGTGTACAGGTTAAGTCTCGACACTCTTTTCATGTAATAGATGGTTTTTCTAGACTTTGATGTACTTCCGCTTATGTCAAACTCTTTACTTATTATGAAATTTCTTTCTTTTCTCTAATATATTTTGTATATGTATGTCAAGTGGCTTGTGTAGGGCCTTTCTCAGTCTTATACGTCATGTCACGACTAGGGTGTACTTTGCGTCGTGACAAATTTGGTATTCAGAGCACAAGGTTTTAGAAAAAGGTCCTAAGAAGTCTGACAAGCCACTTTGAGTAAAGTCTTGTTCAAGTGTGTGAAGCGTGTCACATTTATGAATATGATAAGAGCAATAGTCTTGAGAAATTGGGTCTTTTTGAAAGGATTTTAATTTATTTTGGCCTTATATTGTACATGTATTGCTAATTTCCTTGCTAAATGTGTCTGGTGAAGTTAGGCCTAAAATTATAGCCAAACGAATCAAAAGATATATAAAATTACACTTTATTACAGTGAAAAGACACATGCAATCGTGCAACATCAAGTTCCAATCATACTGGCAAGAAAGTATGGGAGTTAGTAGTTGGCAGTCTTGCACGGTCCTGATTTCCGTTGTGCGATCGCGTTGGAACTCAATGAAATAATGTAAAATAAGGGTATTTTTGAGATTTTAAGGAGGAATACCCCATGCTTTATAAGGAAACTGGTCCCAAAGATGAGGGTTTCTTTTAAAAATGGAAAAACGACAAGGAGCTAAAGAAAAACGTAGAACGAAGAAGGGTACACCATTCTAATCCAAAATGGAAGTTTGAATTAAGAGTTGTTTGTAATGTCTTCATTTTTTTTCTTATTTTGTGAACTTGTTTATTTTTATGGAGAAAATTCTAAATAGGGCAAAGAAATATGATGTAGGGTTGTGTAACACCCCTCAAAATGAAGTAGGATAAAGTAGAGCCTCACATGGGTTTCATGCATTAATAACTTGTTAAAATAATGAAGAATAGCATTTTTAGTCAGTTTAAAATTTTTGGAAGTCAAACGTCAAGGGACGACCAAGACATTAGGAAACTAGTCTTTTACGTGTCGGTGCGTTCTAGTATGTTGTTCATGTTTTTATGTGTTGTTTGGAGTCTAAAATCAGTAGAGGTGACCCTAGTGTCTTAATAAATGTTTTAGGGTCAAAAAGTTCGGATACGACGCTCCGGGGGCCACCCTAAGGGTCACCAAGGAGGACCCCAACCTTGGCCAACCAAGATGCGAAGGCAGCTTGAAGTTGTGCTTGGAGGGAGCATGTCCACATCGCGGACTAGCTCCACCAAGGGCCAAATGTTTGGTCCGCGTTGCGGACGTGTCGCTGACTCTTCTATCTCGGAATTTAATTTTCAAAAACTTATGGAAAAACCTCCACATCGCGGACTTGTTTCCCGACGAAATCTGCGAAAATAAAACTCAAGTTAGACTTGTTTAAAAAGGTCCAAATAAGTGAGGGGTAGTTTGGGTACCTTTGGTTATTGTTTTAAGTGTTTTTAAGTATATTTAAACATTTAAAGCCTATTTTAAAGTCATTCTCCTAAATTCAAAACCCTCCCTCTCTCAAAACTCTCTCAAAAACCCCATGGAAGCTCTAGGTGAAAGATGGAGCTAGGGTTGATGGTGGCTACTGATTTCTTTCTTCAAGTTCGTTTGGTTCTTGATGATTAAGGTATGGGGATCCTTTATCCTTGATTATTCTTTCTTTCAAGGAGCCCAATCAAAAGGTTTTCAAGGTTTTTCAAATACACAAAACCCTATTTTGAATTCTAAGCTTGGGTTCTTGCATTAAATAATTTTAAATGATGTTTCATTTTTGTTATTAATGATTATTGATGGTTTAAGAAAGAAATCTTTGTGAACCCATGTCTTCTCAAATTCTTTAAATTTGGCCTAAAGTGGGTCTATTGATTTTGAGTAATTGATGAAGGATTATTGAGTGATTTGATGTGGGCTGTTATTATATGATCTTAACTATGTTGAATTGCTGGAAATTGTTATTGAATTGTATGATGTGAGGTAGTAGCCTTGAATGGTCATAAATTGGGATTTAGCCTTTATGTTGGTTATTGGATATTGTATAGCTTAGCTTGTATAGTTGAATGTTGTTATTATCATTGTTATTGTATTGTTAATTGTTGGAGTATCAGGATGATGAAGATAGCATTGGAAAGAGGGTAAGTTGACCTAACTTGATGAATATTGTATAATTGGCATGGAATTTAGTATTGTGGCTTATGGCCTTTGAAAGGTGGTAAGATGACTTGATGTATTAATATTGCTATAATTGTTTCTTAGGTTGGATCCACCTTTGGTGGAAGTGTTGCTTGTTGCTTTTGAATTATGATTGTGGCCATGAAGGGCATTATATGAGTATTGTTGTATTATTGTGTTCATATATAAATGAAGCTATATGTAAAGTTCTATATGAAGCTATATGTAAAGTTCTATATGAAGCTATATGTTAAGTTCTATATGAAGCTATATGTAATGTTTTATGTGAAGCTATATGTGAAGATATGATGTGAATGAGCTTTTTTTTAATCTTGAGATGATCCTATGTAAAGTGGATAGCATTGTGATTTAAAGTATGATTTCTCATGATGTATATATGTGATGATGTTGGATTATGAAGTGTCCTCAAATGATAATGTTGTGACATGATTAGTAGACTAAATTGTCTCTTCTTGTTACTTAAAGTCTTGAATGCATGAATGTGTGAAGTGGGCTAGAACTAAGAAATGGTGCCCTTTCTATAAATGCTAAAAGAGGAATTCTAGGCCAAGACTTGAATCGACAGAACTAAGAAATGGTTCCCTTCCATAAGTCTAGCTTTCCTAAGTAAATGTATAACCTTGAAGGATGGGCCTTAGGGCGAAGTTCCCTTCTTGAGTGAGATGATAGACTTAGACATGGATGGAGCTGGAACGGCATGAGAATCCTTATCTAAGAAAGTTAAATGAGCTATCCTTATGAACCTTGATTGGCTATGACTAAGAAATGGGGCCTTTCTTGGGAAGAGGTACTATGAGTTGGTTGAACTAGAAAAGGAACCCTCTCTAGTACATATGTGATTGAATATTCTATGGGAAACAAGGCTAGCACCGAGTGGATGTGGTTAGGAAGGTGGCCTAGTTAAGTATGAGATTAGGCACAATGAACTTCCTTGGACATCCCCCAAAACATGTGCCTACATGGGTTGCTTACTAGTTCTACCCTTGGCAAGTAGAACAACCTCCACGAAGTAGGATAGACTCTGGATTCCATGCCTAGCTAGTATGGTCTATGTCGGTTATGCCTATTCCCATAATGTGGGATGTGCACTATAGTTATTGGATAGGTTCTACAATGTGTAGGTAGTAGTATGGGATGCTATCTACGCATTGAACGAGTAGGCTTTGAAGATACTAAAGTGAGTTCCCTAAGTGTAACGACTATTATGTGAAAGTCCCCTTTTGTGCTTGAAGGTCTCCTAAGTGGTTTCTTAAAGAATGTTGGTCTATTGATGTTATGTTGTAAAGGAAATGTCCTTATCTAAGGTAATCTTGAGGAACACTGTGTGCTTGAAGAGGTTGTATGGGTGGTCACTTCTTGTCTCACTCAAGTGTGTCTTAAGGTTATATTAGGTAGAGGTCCTATGGTAATGAAAGGCATGTGTTCTTCTAAAGTTAAGCATGGGTTGGATATGGATATGTTGAGTATGTGTATGGTTGGCTATGGTCTTATATGTGAATGTTGACTTGTATTATATCTCTTATACTTGTGAAGTGAAGGTTTTCATCAAAAATGTTATGAAAGCATATATTCTTGTAAATGTCTGTTGAAGCATGTTTTTACATGGTCTCCATACTTAGTACTTAATTGTGCTAACCCCTTTCTTTCCCCTGTTTGACTAAAGTGTAGGGATTGGGAGATGGTGACATGTCATGGCTACTTGATAGGTTTCTAAGTGTTGACGATGAAAACTTGGTGAGTCCTCATAGATTCGAGGACAATACCCTACATGTTCCTTTTGATGTATTTCTAGAATTGTGTTTTAAGTCTTGTATGGGCTTAGTCCCATTGTTGTATTCAAGTATTAGATGGTTTTGAGACATCATGTATAAAGTCTAGAAAGTCTTCCGCTTGCTATTTTTAATGAAATGTCTTCTTTGTAAGGAAAGTGTTTAAATTCTTAATAACTTTTATGATCTATGCGATGAATGAATGCTAAGACTTGTATGAGACCTCCGAGAGGTCGAATATGCATGTAACGACTAGGGGGTGCTCTCGGGTCGTTACAGGTTTCTAATATTGGATTTTACATTTGTTTGAATGCATAGAACCGTGAATTACTATTCATATTGGTATAAAAAAAGTTAGTTATTCTTTGCATTTTAATCAAAAGAAAGGTTCCTTAATTATTATCTTTTCATCTTATGGTTCAGTTCTTGATTGATAATTTCATGAAGTAATCGAAAGAGCTTGAGAATTTGTTGTTAAGGATTGGAGTAAGAAAGTAATTGCAAGAAGCTTTCCTAGACCAAGCACTTCTAGTACATCTTGTGCACATGTTTACTTTGTTTACATTCCTAGTCTATTGGAAATCGAATTCATTTGAAAGAAGAGTTTTACTTATTGATAAAAATAGTAATCAATTTTTGTAGTCTTAAGAAGTAGAAATAATTATTTGTGAACCTTAAACATTAGCATACCTAAGTATTGCAACCTTGCTATCATATTTTTTGTGGCCCTAAGTTCCTTAATTGATAATCAACTGTTTTTATATTCATTTCATTGTTTGTTGGATAATCAGTGCTAATAATTTACATTTTTCAATATAGTAGTTTTACCACACAACTCTCAAGATTTGAAATTTTCTTAATAATATTGAAAGAAATTATATTGAATTTCTACTAGAACCAATCCTTGTGGAGACGATCTTTATACTATACTATTTTTTACTAGCGAAGCTCTTAATTATATTGTGGTTTTTGCTCGTCAAAATAGGAGGCTACAAAGAGTTTAGGAAACTCCACTTCTTTCATTACTCTAAAGTTGTGCCATAATGTCTATATCTATAAAGATACTTCTCCTAAATCATGTTTGATCCTTTTCAGGATATGACCCCTCGAAAAGCTTACGTGGAAGGAATGCGGATGAGATTATGGAGCCCGAAGTTCCTCAAGTTTCGATTAATCCTTTGGCCGAGCAAGTTACTCATCTCGAATTTTGAGCTGCTTTCTAATTATTGGCTCAAGCAATGATGGCTCAAGACAATAGAGAGGCTAATACTCTCGTGAACCCAAATAAGGGTATGGCTGCAACAAGGATAAAGGACTTCAATCGGATGAACCTCTGGTATTTCATGGTTCTGAGGATGATGAGGATCCTCAAGAGTTCATTGATGAGGTGTATAATATAGTAGGTATCATGGATTTACTATGGTTGAAAAGGTTGGTTTGGGCTCTTATCAACTCAAGGGTTTTGCTCGAGTATGGTTTGAACAATGAAAAAGTGAAAGGGTGGTTAATGTGGGTCCTTTTGATTGGGAGAAATTCAAAGGAGCTTTTCTTGATTGTTTATTTCCTTTTCAAATGAGAGAAGTAAAAGTACTTGATTTCATTAATTTTCGACAAGGAAATATGAGTTTGAAGGAGTATACTTTGAAGTTCACTCATTTGGCAAAATATGCTCAGACTATGGTTTCCCACTCTAGGGTAAAGATGAGCAAGTTTGTGTCGGGTGTATCCGACTGTGTTGTCAAAAAGTGTCGTACTACCATGTTGATCAAGGAAATGGATGTTTCTCGTTTAATAATACATGCCGAAAAAATTAAGGAGGAAAAGCTTGAGGAAAGGGCAAAAAGTCCAAGAGGGCAAGTGTCACAACCTAGGGGTACACCCTAGGTGTAACATGGCGTACAAGACCCTGAGAGGCGTCATACAAGCCAACTTAGCTTTCATAACATAAGATAATAGAATTTAGCAGAAATTAAAAACATTTTAAACATAATTAAAGTCTTTATAGAACGAGCGGAAGTCTATTACACTTGTCTCAAATCATCTAATACATGGAAGTCTTTGGGACACAACCCATACAATAGTTCAGAACATAAAATGAAAGACATAATGAAATAGTGGTCAAATCCTCGAATGCTATGAGGACTCACCAATCTTCAAGTCTTTCTCTACTATGATCCTAGCCACTGGGATGAGAGTCAATATCGCCGGACCCTACATTTGGATAAGAAATGTAGGCAAGAGTATGCCTTAGTACAAAGATGTACTAAATATGATGGCTAGCATAAATCATCAACATAAGAATAGCATAAGCATTAGTCAACATAAGACATAATCCATAAGCATAAGAGATAACCACATAAATCATAAGCATAATCGATGCACATAAATCATCATACCATAAGAGGAACACTTATTGAAGTAACATCAACTTATCTTTATTCAAGACTTGGGTCATCACCTCTAGTCATACAATCTCAAGGAAGGCCACTCAAGCAACAATCCACACAATTCATTCTTCATAACATGATTCACATTATTCTGGCTTTACTTTTCAAGACATGGGGATTCACCTCTATGCCTATTATAAAGGCGAATGGGTATTCACCTCTTGCCTTATTAGTATAGTCATAGGTATTTGCCTCCATGTCCATTTTAGGGGATTCATAGGTAATCGCCTTTATTTCTGATACACTCAAAATACACCTCTCTAAAGAAGTATAAGCGATCGTTGTCAAATAAAGAATCCAACTTGTAGGTTGGGGTCGATCCCACAAGGAATATGGTTTAGACTTAAACTTATCCCACTATTATATTCGTTTAGTCAAACTATTTCCGAGACAAGTAAATAAAGGGGGCAGATGGTAAGCAAGTAACAGATTGTTGATTAAGTAATAAGTAAGACAGATTCAAACTTTGAGTTATGAATATGAGAGAGAAACTAGGGCATATGTGTTCCCCATAAGCTCATAACGCAGTAATCCTAATAACAGTAATCCTTTCCTAGTGTTTTTCATGCAAAGTTGGTAAGTTAGGTATCCCTAAGTGATTGGTCCTCCAAATAGGGAATTTTACCTCGCACCTTGGTCCGGCTACGGGTGTATGCTTTACTAATTGTTACCTTTACCCAGATTAGGCATCACATCAATGTATGACTTAGTTTTCACCCTCGCACCAATTGACATTAGACTATTAGATAGCATCTACTAAATCTCTGTTTTTTTAATTCTTTTCTCATTCATTACCTCCTTGGTCCGGCAAGTAGGAACGAGGTGAGTTATAACGTTTGAAGCCGTTAAAAAAACCTTTAAATGAAAGAATTAACAATACTTGCATCAACACTATTCAAGAATTACTTAGTTATTATTCATACGTTGTTAATTGTTCATGGTTCCCACAACCCTAGTCGTGCATTTAACTACTCATGCTTGAGCTTTCATAATTCATGTTTAAGAAGAAAGAATTCATGAACTTACAATTAGAATAGATGAAACCCAAAATATTCAATTGAATTGCAAAGTGAAAATCTTATATAACAAAATTCAGAAATCAAATTGCTAAAGATTGCAAGTTAATTCCCAAAACATCAAAACTAAGAGTTTACAATAATGACTAACCTCAAAAAGCGAAGTTTATAACTCCTATTTATAGAAAACAAGTGCTAAATAAAAATGAAACAAAATAAGGAAATACTCAAACGCGGCTTCAGTTGACGACTCGACCTACGGACCGTGGGTCGATCTACGGTCTGTAGGTCCCCTTCCGTGGCTCCATACTTAGGATTTTTCCTTAGGTGCTGGAACTTCAATTCTATGAATCCATTGACGGATGTGCAGGATGGCCCGTGGGTCGACCTATGGACCGTTAGTTGCTTTGTAGTTCCATTGTTAGTCAGAATTCCCTGATGCTCCATCTACGCCAGTCCAACGACTGTCCTTTAAAGGACCTATGGTCTGTGGATCACGTGGGTGGATCCTTCTACATAAATTTAGTTATAATCTCCATCAACTGCATTCCAAGCTTATTTCCTACAATTATTAGACACAAAACATTAATTCTAATGCAAAATATCCCAAGACACACAAACTCTATGTGAAACATATCATAAATTCACGGTATATCAACACCCTAAACTTAAAATTTTTGTTTGTCCTCAAGCGACACACTAAAACTCTAAACGACACTTGTGTAGAAGCAAACTGTAATACCCCGAAAACTAGTAGACTAAACTAGAGCCTTAAGTTAGGATTCTAGAGTTTGATATGAGGGGTTTAGGGGTTTAACATCAAGTTACATTTTACACCCCGTAGTTAGTAAACCATCTAGGGTTAAATTGAGGTCTAGAGTCAAGGCCAAGAGGGTATGAGCCAAGGCAAACGGGGCAAGGGCCAAGGCAAGAGCCAAGGCTACCCCAAGCTTGCCATGGTAATGCCTTGGACCACGAGAGCCTTCATGGCTCGTGGGCCACTCATGGTGGTGAGGCAGTCTACCATCCAAGGCTGCCTCAATTTGGCTCACCTTCACGAGCCACTTCACGGCCAGTGGTGAAGACCACAGCCCGTTGGAAGGCTCGGGAAGATTCCATAGAATGTTGGAGGGAAAGACCCACTAGCCAAGCCACATCCCAAGGACCACGGCTCATGGTCTTGACCACGGATCGTGAGGCCCTATCGTTGTGTCTGGGAGTGGGCTGCCTAGTGAGGGTCTTTTAGTAAATTCCTTCTTAGTTTGTTTTAAGTGGGAGTCGTTTTATATGGACTTTATAGACCTATATAAACTATTTTAAGTCATTAACCACCCTAACTAAGTCACTAATTCAAAAACCCCAAAAGATCCCAAAGTTCATCATCTAAAAAATCCTCTCTCTAGAAAACTCAAGACTTGAAGTAGAAGATAGAGCTTGAAGCATAGGTCAAGAACAAGAATCCATTGTTGCAAGCTTTTGAGAGGGCTTTGAATCAAGGTATGTTAGCTTATTCATCTATGGATTCTTCTATCCATAGAGCCCCCTAGATTTACCCCAATTATGAAGATAAAACCCAATTCTAGCCAGGGTTTCTTCGTATATTGTAGGTAGTGATAGGTATGATTCCAATAGAGTGGATAGTACTATTTTATGATTTTTTTAGTATTGAATCATGATATTTTGATGAATTTATATGTTTTCCATGGCTAACCCTAGTTTAATTAAAGAAATTGCAGAATGTGGGCTTATGCCTTGTGAAGTGAAATTGAGGATTCATAGGTGATCTTCCAAAATTTATGTCATGTATACTAATTGTTCAAGAATAGAAGCATGTGAACATGAATTTAATTAGGGTAAAGTATATATGATGGATCATGACTAGTAAAGTTGAAATTGAACCTTTATGATGAATTATGACAAGAATCACCTACTAATGAAGAATGTTATTAGAATGCCTTGAAATCTAGGTATGAATGATGATTGTAAGAAGAAAAGCTTGAGAGTAAGGCTTGTAGTCATGAATGTTAGGGCTTTGAGAGTAAAGCTAATTTGATGTGATGTTGTGGTGTTTGTTGAAACCTCTTCTCACTTACACACTTAGGCATAAATATGCTAGGAGATGAAAGGTTTTCTCACATAGAATGATTCTAGGTTGAAAATCTAATCATCTAAAATGAATCAAAGCATGTTAGACTAGAATAGCTTGAAGTTGTGACATATGATCCCTTCATGTATAGCTTGACAAAGTAATACAAGACCAAGATTGGCAGCCTATGATTGAGGATCCATACTCTCCTAAGGGTAGCTTGAATTAGCATTGTAAGATGCATTTCATGGAGGCCTGAGTTAGGGGTAGTCATGGTAGCCTAGGATTGAGGAAACATACTCTCCTAAGGGTAGCTTGAATTAGCATTGTAAGATGTATTTCATGATAGCATGACTTTGTTATGCCAAACCATTTCATGGTAGCTTAGGATTGAGGACATATACTCTCCTAAGGGTAGCTTAGGAGTGAGAAATCATACTCTCCTAAGGGTATCTTATATTAGTATCATAGTGTGCTTGTAAGGGTAGCATGACTTAGTTGGTCTAAGACTAAATCATGGTAACTAGGATGGAACAATTGTACCCCTCCTAGATTAGCTTGGGCTTGCATGATAGAATGTCTTCCATGGTAGTTAGTTTATCATTATATAGTTATGGTAGCAAGATGACTAATTTGGTCTAGCCTATTAGGGTGCTATTTCTTGGTAGCCTTGAATTGAAAAATAGAATCCATTTATGTGTTGTGACTTGCCTTGCACTAAGTAGAGAAGTATCTTAAATGACTAATGGCAAATAGAAAGGAGGGACTTTTTTCCCCCAACTAGTGAGTATGATAGCTAAGGTGGTACTTAGTATGAATGGTATTATGGGATGCCATTCATGCATTGCACAAGTATGACTTGAAGCTACTTATGAAGTGTTCTCTTAGATGATGTATGTTTAGTCTGGGTTGTTGCTATAGTTGCCTTCCATGACATAATTAACTACAGGTGATAATTCCCTTGTTTATATGAAGTAAGCTAAGAATAAGACCAAATGACTGGTAAGTATGAATATGGTGACTTCAAGGTTATGCCTAGTGTGAATGGTATTATGGGATGTCATTCATGAATTGCACAAGTACGCTTTGAGGTTACTCAGGAGTATAGTTCTCTTATAATATTAAAACCTATGTCTTAACTATGCATATAGACTATGATTAATATGACCAAAAAGGGATACTTAGCTTCGATGGGATTATGGGGTCTTATTCATGCATTGCACAAGTATTCTTTGAGGTTAATTGATAGTGGTCTTATTATGATATGAATAACTAGGAATTGAATAATGCTTATATGATGCTTATGTTGGAGACTTTACTTATGATTATGCTATTGTCTCTTATGCTTATAGCTGATGTTTCATGAAGTATTGGGTTATGTCTTATGTTCACTAACCTTTATGATATTATGCTCTTATGATGTTATAGTAGCTAACATATTTAGTACATTTTGTACTAACGCATACTTTGCCTACATTCTCATCTGATGTAGGGTTCAGAGATTTGTGTTCCAATCTTGAGGCTAGGTTTCTAAGGAGCAAAGGAGTTGAAGATTTGGTGAGTCCTCATAGCTTCAAGGAAAATAGCCACTGTTTCCTTTATGTCTTTTATTTTCATGTTTTGAGACTATTGTATGGTCTATGTCCAAAGAGTTTTATTCAAAGGTTGTATTAGATGGTTTGAGACAAAGTGTAGTAAGACTTTCGCTTGCTTTTATAAAAGACTTCGATTGTATGGAAAAAGTTTTAAAATTCCCGTACTTTTCTATCATCTTATGTTATGATATGTTAAGGGCTTGTATGAGACCCCTTCGGGGTCAAGTACGCCATGTTGCTTCTAGGTACCCCTGGGTCGTGACAAACTTGGTAATCAGAGCACAAGGTTTAGAATTATTCTAGGATGTCTCAAATCACGTCTAGTAGAGTCTTGTTCATAAATGTGAAGCGCGCCACATTTATGATAAGAGGCTATTGGATGCTTAGGAAATCTCACTTCTTCATTCTCTAAGTCGTGCCATAGATTTTAACTCTATAAGATCTCTCTCTCCTACTCTTTATCCATTGGTCTCTAGGATATGATTACTCGAAATGATCATGCTACAAGGAACGAGGGATAAAAGGTTGGTTGTGATGCCAATTATTGTTATGTGACTAGATAGACTTGATATGATAGACTTTGATGTTTTCTTTGGTATAAATGGGTTGTGTTATGGTTATGTGTATTTGATGGTAGAACCCGACTTAGTCATGATGAGTTTTGGGGTATGTTGAAAGATTTGATGAATAGGGTCTTTTAGTAATGCCTAGATGTGTTGAGTGAGTAAACTCCTCTAGCAAAGGTAGAAGTGTAATTCGCCTTGGTTTAGAATCATTTCATGTAATGGATGTAAAAGCTTAGTGATGACTTGTTCCGACCTTAGAGTTGAAAGAAATGATTCTTAGAAGAGTTCGTATAGGCTTACTCCCAAGGGGGGAATGATGTGCTTAGATAGAAAGGTCATTAAGTGTTCTTGATGTTCATGATTTAGGTTGGCCTGAAATTCTCACCTTGAGAGGTGTAGTGAGTTTGGGGAGTTTAGTCCCGGTTTTGTAGACTCATATGAGATGTTGAGTAATGTTGTTAAGGTTGCTTGTGAGCTAGAGTTGCTTAATGAGAACCTCTCTAATTTAGAGGTACCGGTTGGGATCTTAGACTGGCAAGTTAAGAAATAGAAGAATGAGGAAGTAGTTTCCATGAAAATATTGAGTGATCTTTTAGTAAGGGTTTAGTTGAGGGTGCTACTTGGGAGGCCAAGGGCCAATAAGAAGTCCTGATATCCTCATCCTTTTCTTTGTATTCCTCCTTTAGCTTGAGATGATAAGTTCCTCTTAATTGTTCTTTCTGTGGAGTCATGTGTGTATTAGATATGGCCATAATTTCCTTATATGATGTATGTTTATGAAAGCTTGTGATTTAAAAGAAAACGAATTTGCATGATTTAATTTTCCTTATGTTGTTGTGCATTTCATATGAGTTGCATATTTGGCCTCATGAGAAGAATAGATTAGCACGCCTTAGTTCGGAGTTGAGAGATTTCTCCTTAAATAAATGTTTTTTGAGAATAAATTGCAGATGAGCTCCATGAGAGTGTGTTGAGCATGTTTTAGTTTGGAGATGGTAGTTCCTCCTTTAATATGTGTAGTTATAGAATTTCACGCATTTTGGGTTGCTGATGTAGTTCCTACTCCCTTGTGTTGCATTGAGTATGTTTAGTTTGGAATTAATGTTTTCCTACTTTGTTTATGTGCATTTAGATGAGTTGCATGCAAGATGGGCTGCTAGTTTAGAGTCGTTTCCTTTAAGAAGTGTTTAGAATCGTCATTCGAGGACGAATGATCCCAAGGGGTAGATATTGTAATACCCCAAAAACTAGTAGACTAAACTGGAGCCTTAAGTTAGGGTTCTAGAGTTTGATATGAAGGGCTTAGGGGTTAAACGTCAAGGTACGTGTTACACCCCGTAGTTAGTAGACCATCTAGGGTTAAATTGAGGGCTAGAATCAAGGCCAAGAGGTCATGAGCCAAGGCAAAGGGGCAAGGGCCAAAGCAAAAGCCAAGGCAAACCCAAGCTTGACATGCCACTGCTTTGGACCACAAGAGTCTTCACGGCTCGTGGTGGACTCTACGGCTCGTGGGGCCACTTGTGGTGATGAGGCAGTGTACCACCCAAGGTCGCCTCAATTTTTCTTACCTTCACAAGACACTTCACGGCCAGTGGTAAAGACCACGGCCCGTGGGAAGGCTCAAGAAGATGCAATAGAATGTTGGAGGCCAACACACACTAGCCAAGCCACTGTCCAAGGACCATGGGCAGGACCACGGCTCGTCGTCTTGACCACGGATCATGAGGCCCTGTCGTGGTGCCTAGGAGTGGGCTGCCTAGTGACGGGTCTTTTAGTAAATTCCTTCTTAGTTGGTTTTAAGTGGTGGTCATTTAATATGGACTTTATACACCTATATAAACTATTTTAAGTCATTAAACACCCCAGCTAAGTCACTAAGTCCAAAACCCCAAAAGATCCCAAAGTTCTTCATCTCAAAAATCCTGTCTAGAAAACTCAAAACTTGAAGAAGAAGATAGAGCTTGAAGCTTAGGTCAAGAACAAGACTCCATTGTTGCAATATTTTGAGAGGGCTTTGAATCAAGGTATGTTAGCTTATTTATCGATGGATTCTTCCATCCATATAGCCCCTTAGATTTCTGACAATTGTGAAGATAAAACCCAATTATAGCTAGGGTTTCTTCCTATATTGTGGGTAGTGATGGGTATGAATTTCTATGTTTTCCATGGCTAACCCTAGCTTAATTGAAGAAATTCAAGAATGTGGGTTTATGCCTTGTGAAGTGAAATTGAGGATTCATAGGTGATCTTCTAGAATTGATGTCATGTAAAGTAATTGTTCCAGAATAGAAGCATGTGAACATGAATTTAATTAGGGTAGAGTTTATATGATGGATCATGACTAATAGAGTTGAAATTGAACCTTTATGATGAATTATGACTAGAATCTCCTACTAATGAAGAATGTGATAAGAATTCCTTGAAATCTAGGTATTAATGATGATTGTAAGAAGAAAAGCTTGAGAGTAAGGCTTGTAGTCATGAATGTTAGGGCTTTGAGAGAAAATCTAATTTGATGTGATCTTGTAGTGTATTGTTGAAAGCCTATTCTCACTTACACACTTAGGCATAAATACGCTAGGAGATGAAAGGTTCTCTCAGATAGAATGATTCTAGGCATAAATACACTTAGACTAGGATAGCTTGAAGTTTTGACATATGATCCCTTCATGTATATCTTGACTTGGTAAAACAAGACCAAGATTGGTAGCTTAGGATTGAGGAACCATACCCTCCTAAGGGTAGCTTGAATTAGCATTCTAATATGCATTTCATGGAGGATTCAGTTAGGGGTAGTCAGGGTAGCCTAGGATTAAGGAAACATACTCTCCTAAGGGTAGCTTGAATTAGCATTGTAAGATGTATTTCATGATAGCATGACTTTGTTAGGCCAAGACCATTTCACGGTAGCTTAGGATGGAGGACATATACTCTCCTAAGGGTAGATTAGGATTGAGAAATCATATTCTCATATGGGTAGCATGATAGTGTGCTTGTAAGGGTAGCTTGACTTAGCTGGTCTAAGACTATTTCATGGTAGCTAGGATGGAACACGTGTACCCCTCCTAGATTAGCTTGGGCTTGCATGATATTATGCCATCCCTGGTAGTTCGTTTAGCATAATAGAGTTATGTTAGCAAGATAACTAGTTCGGTCTAGCCTATTAGGGCGCTATTTCTTGGTAGCCTTGTATTGAAAAATAGAATTCATTCATGTGTTGTGACTTGCCTTGTATTAAGTAGAGAAGTACCTTAAATGACTAATGGCAAATAAAAAGGAGGTACTTGTTTCCCCCAACTAGTGAGTATGATAGCTAAGGTGGTACTTAGTATGAATGGAATTATGGGATGCCATTCATGCATTGCACAAGTATGACTTGAAGCTACTTATGAAGTGCTCTCTTAGATGATGTATGTTTAGCTTGGGTTGTTGCTATAGTTGCCTTCCATGACATAATTAACTAGAGGTTATAATTCCCTTGTCTATATGAAGTATGCTAAGAATAAAACCAAATGAGTGGTAAGTATGAATATGGTATCTTCAAGGTTATGCCTAGTGTTAATTGTATTATGGGATGTCATTCGTGCATTGTACAAGTACGCTTTGAGGTTACTCAGGAGTATAGTGCTCTTATAATATTAAAACATAGGTCGTGACTAAGCATATAGACTATGATTAAGATGACCAAAAAGAGATACTTAGCTTGGATGGGATTATGAGGTCTTATTCATGCATTGCACAAGTATGCTTTGAGGTTACTTGAGAGTGGTCTTATTATGATTTGAATGACTAGGAGTTGAATAACGCTTATATGATACTTATGTTGAAGACTTTACTTATGATTATTCTATTGTTTCTTATGCTTATAGCTGATGTTTCATGAAGTATTGGATTATGTCTTGTGTTGACTAACCCTTATGATATTATGCTCTTATGATGTTATGCTAGCTAACATATTTAGTACATTTTGTACTAACGCATACTTTGCCTACATTCTCATCAAATGTAGGGTTTGGAGATTTGAGTTCCAATCTTGAGGCTAGGTTTCTAAGGAGTGAAGGAGTTGAAGATTTGGTGAGTCCTTATAGCTTTGAGGACAAAATCCACTATTTCCTTTGTGTCTTTTATTTTCATGTTTTGACACTATTGTATGGGCTATGTCCCAAGAGTTCTATTCAAATGTTGTATTAGATGGTTTAAGACAAAGTGTAGTAAGACTTCTGCTTGCTTTTATAAAAGACTCTGATTGTATGGAAAAGGTTTTAAAATTCCCGTACTTTTCTATCATCTTATGTTATGATATGTTAAGGGCTTGTATGAGACCCCTTCTAGGTCAAGTACGCCATGTTACTTCTAGGGTGTACCCCTGGGTCGTGACACAAACATATAAACTTAAAAATCACATGGCCATCTTAATCACTTTGCTCATTTAGTGCAAACCTTTTCATCTAGAATCAACAAGATAACTCATGCGGATCAAGACATGACATAGATTGACCAATAGACATCACAACATACACTTTTCACAATCATCAAGGTACCATGATTCCGACAATGTAACTAGTGCCCTCACTTCAAATGAAATCCTTTTTCACACAATACAAATGAATTTTGAGTTGTAGGATTCATGTAACACTCGCGCTCAGAAGTGACTTCAAGTACAGTTTGTGCTCAATACCATAGGCTTGCCCTTATTTTCACCGCATTGACTCTCCAAACTAGTCACTAGGATCACCCTAGGACTTTCTTATCTTGTAACGTAGGCTCAGGGTCAGGTAGGATATATGTGGGTACTTTTTAGAGACCTCCTTGACATTACATTGGCTTTTTACCTCTTTTCTCGGCCAATTCTTGACATCTTTTTATTTTCTTTTCTTTCCCTTGACTCTTTTCAATGAAGATGTGACTCTTGAATTTATAGCTCGTATTTTTCTACCTTTTCTCTATTTTCTTTTATTTCATTTTCTATGTTTCTTTTAGCACTTTTGTCATTCATCTTTTGAACAAAATCACATCTTTTTCTATCTTTTCTTATCATTTTCTATCTTTCACACAACTCTTTTCATACCATTTTTCTTTCGGTTTCCTTTTTCCTAGCCACCCTCAACTTATGTATTTTGCAGTTAGGGTGCACAATATCCAATATCGGACCAGGGCCAAGATCAAGGTAACTTTTTGAATTAGCCACCCTCAACTTAGGCTTTTGGCCTAAGTCAAGGTGCACATGTCCAAGGAGGGACCAGGGCCAAAACAATTATTTTAGGGAAAGTGAGTTAGGTGTATTGAAAGAAGTGGTCTATTTTAGGCTCAAACATTTGGATCAAGGGGACCATTTATTTCATTTGGTTGGATCATTTTAGTCTTTAGTGGACTTATTTGAACAAGGGCCTATGATCATTTCCTAGCTTCTAGCCTATATTATCTTAGCAAGACCAACGGGGCAAGTTCTAGATTGGCACACACTGTATGAACATTCAAACTTTTCTCACACACACTTGACACATTGTTTCATTATCAAATTATTAGATTACCCAGTTCAAGTCTTAGTTTAAGTCATGAGGTCAAATTGGTTCCTTATCATGTCCTATTGAGATCCAGCACATTTAACTCATCAAGCCTAAAAATCTAGCACATTTCAAACTTTTTTGTATGACGGGTATCAACTTTTTATGCTTTTATGCCATCATGCTTTCATTCTTCTACTTACTTCTACACATACATTCCTAAAACATGCCGGTTCAACAGAAAGTAAAACAGTCTCTTGGTGGAAAAAAGAACACAGGCAAGAAAACCCCAAGAGAAGATTATGAGTTGGGTAACCCAGACTTCACCCTATCTCTCACAATCCATTTACCCCACCCCAACGAAATAAGGTGCAATTGCCCCCAATGAACAAAAATCAAAAGTAAAACATAGGGTTAAGCAAACGTATGGCGCATATGCACCGAACACCTCTCAAGAAGTGGGTGGGTCCGATTTAGTTGCTCTCATCAAACAACGAAGCACCCTCAATAATGCTCACACAGCCAGAAGAACCAATATTCACCTCACGGTCCCAATTTTGTTTCCTCTCCTCATCAAGTATAGATGCCTTCTAGGCCTCCTCAAACTGTTGGCACTTCTTCTTCCTCAATCGTCGAGCCTTCTCAGTATCAACAGTGTGGTCAGATTGGGGGTGCTTCCCAGCAGCACGGGAAGAGTCTGGTGGTGGCATTGAATTGCCAAATAGGGCAGACATCACCACTGTATCATCCTCCTCTATAGGGGCAATCTCTAGTGCAGACTCAGGAGGTGCTAGGAGGGTATCAATATCAGCACGAAGGCTGGCCAAATCCATCTGGAAGGTAGCCAAATCAATAGTCGGGGCCGGCCTCTCCAAGTCTCGCAACTCGAATACATTCAGGCACTTATGAACGGTATGAATCTTCTGGTCCATCAGCTTCTCCTTCCTGGTCTCAGACTACTTAACAGAACATTGCATCCACTGCCTATTATGCGGGAGCAGTGTGGCCATCTGTATCTCCAGCTTCAGAACTTGAGCTAGAGGAACGGGAGTGGACCCAGAAGAGGGGGTGGCTCGGGAGGAGCTAGTGGCCTGACTGTGGCCAAAGATGGTGGAGCCTGGGCATCCGTTGTAGGGGTCGAAATGGCTATCATCAGCCTGCATCTACTCAACATCTGCAGCAAGATCATCACCTAAAGGCGGTACCTTAACTTGTGGCTCTCTCCGAGGTGAAGC
The DNA here is from genome assembly GCA_036553675.1 of Solanum okadae. Lineage (NCBI taxonomy): Eukaryota > Viridiplantae > Streptophyta > Magnoliopsida > Solanales > Solanaceae > Solanum > Solanum okadae. The sequence continues at coordinate 14,384,061 of CM071683.1, forward strand.
AAGGTTGGTATCATCCTGAATGAGGCTAATGTCCAGAGTCTTGGTCGCATAGAGCAACCGGTAACAATGCCAAACGGGAATAGAAACATCCCTCTAGAGCTCAAAAATCAAAAATAGGAAACGCAGGGTTGTAGTGGACTTGAAGGCCCTCTCATGGATCTCCGCATTCAGGATGTGGGCGATATCGATCTCCAAACCTGCCATAATGGTTGCCAACATCATGGCCCATTCCCATGTAACCACATTGTCTGCCTGATTCGGGGACAGTCTGTTCCGCACCAACAACCAGAAGACATAATTCATACATATAGTACATATCCCAATCTTCACAAGACATAATTCATACATATAGTCACATAGCAAGATCATATCATCTTAATAGAACTACCACATAAGCAACCCTAAGCTATACTTATGAAAGGGATAGGTAGGATCCCATAATCCTATCTACACTAAGTACCACTCTTAGGTCACCATCAACATACATATCTTACTTTACCTTATTCATAGCCAACATACATAAACAAGAAAACATTCATGTTCATACCTTGTAACAAGTGAAGTCAACCTTACTATCCATACATACCCTTCATACATAGTTTATAAGTCATCACAACATAAGAGAACCCACAACATAACCCCTTCATAAGTCTACTTATGCAATGTATAATTCATACAACATAACCCACTCACACTAAGTAAACCTATCCATATTCATATTTATAATTCATACAAAGCATACATTCAGTCATAATCATCATATCATAAAAGAGACATATCATGCCCACTCTCAAAGCCTACTTGTGCAATGCACGAATGAAGTCCCATACCCTCATTCATGCTAAGTAGAACCTCTTGAGGAACCATAGAACATTCCCATGTTCTTATTATATTTCATATTCTTATCAGTTAGGGAGATTTAGCCTTAACCGACATAGACCATGTGATCTACATGGAATCCGGTGTTCCACCCCCCACACCAAAAAGAGGTGTCCTACTTGCCGAAGGTAGAACGTACATAATATCTTAAAAGTGGATCCACTAGTTATATACCTATGTGGGCACATAGTTATGGGATATAGAGATTTCAACTAGAAACCTTGACTACTAACTTGGAGGTTTCCATCTCATGAGACACCGTTTTGGGAACCGAACTACTAGCATGAAGGAACCTATCTCATACTCCTATCCACTCGATGTTAAGCATAATTCCCTTTAAAAGTCATATTAAGTCTTTACTTAAGTTCATGGTTATAAGAGAATGCACTAGGCACTCAAACCAACATAACATCATAATAGCTCATAGATTCCTTAAGTGAGAAAGTCCTTTCACTTAGAATCATCAACATGTGAGTCAACCTTTTACGTCGTATTCATAGCGTGTTCATGAGAATGGCCTTTCATTCAACACAACAATACTATCATAGTCATAACATATCATACATAGTCTTAACATATCATACATACTCATATTATATGATACATAGCCATATGTAGGGGTAGAAAAGAAGGATCTTGCATCAATACAACAATATACACAATGGCTAACACCTCCACCTTTCAAGTGGATCATCATGGTTGATAAGCCTACAAATTGGACTCATTCAGGGCTATAATTTGATAGAATTAGTGTCCTCGAATGCATATTTTGTCTCAATATCTGATGAAAACCCTTAAGTTTCAGGTATGTGAAGTTTGAGGGAAAGCATGGACACTACTTAGCAAAAAGGAACAAAAGTAACTGAAGGATCAAAGAATTAAGATCTGAGAATCTCCGAACCCATTCGGCGAGTCGCCAAAAGGTCTTAACCTCGCCTTTTGTTCTAGTGTGCTGAGCCCTGAAGGAAAGGATCAAATTAACGGTGAACAGGAGTAGTCGGCATATCACTGAGCAGTTTTGGGAAGCTGTACTATGTCACCCAATGATCCAAACACTACGATGCTGAAGGATATAGCAAGACGGCGAAGAAACCTACCAAGGGCGGATAGCCGAGTTGATCAGCGATCTCAACTAACGACGCCGAATGATCTGCTACAACATAGATTTTTGAAAACTATAAATACTCGTTGAAGAGTTGTAGTTTAGTATCACATTTTTTAATATAGAATTTTTAATATAGACTTTTGAGTTCTAAGTTTGGAGAGGATTTTGAAGAACTTAAAGATTCAAAGGGTTTCAACTCCAAGAAATTGGACTTGGGTCTTGTGGATTCTTCAATCTTGGCTTGTTTTGAGACTTAAATCTTCATACCCATTTGAATACAAACTCATTTTGGTATAAATTTCTATCTCTTTTACATGTATAGCTAAAACCCCAATTCTTGGGGTGTGATCTTGTGAATATGGGTTAGATTATCTGTTGGTTCATTTTTAATATTCAGTTTAAATAAGTCGTATCTTGCAGTTTCACCCAAGCTTCATCCTGGACATGGATAGATCACCCAGGTTCGGGTCCATAAGCAGTGACAATTTCCCTACGAAGACTCGCTTTCGCTACGGCTTTGGTGGGTTCCATTAACCAAGCCACTGCCTATGAGTCACCGGCCCTATAAAATTCATCTTTGTTGTCTTGTTGTCGTGTCGTAAAGCTTCGTTCTTCATTCCTCTCCTCTTGGTCGAGTTACTTTGTTCCTAGTGCCCCCTACTTCACTAAAGCAAGAAGGGAGAACCATCCTTCAAAGGCAGAGGAGTCAAAAGAAACTTTCAATTCAAATTAGAGAAATGTTGAGCTTTATCCACTTCAAATCATTAAGGTATTACTCTACATAGCCTTGACTCAGTCGCAGTCTCACCTGGTATGCACTCGAAGCCTATGTTCATTAGATAAATTGAAAAGGGTATGGTAGTGATCTCACTCCACGCATTACACACTTTGTTCATCCAAGCTGGGCAGAGCTAGGTTCAACATAGAGATACGACAAAGTGTTTGGATAATTGTGCAATGTCTTAATCAAATGCCTAGTAGAAAAACCTGAATTGTGAGTCACGGGCCAAGACTCCAACAAGACCTGGAGCGCGAATGAATCTTTCGAGGAGGAGTTTGATGGGTTGGAAGGGCCAAGAAGAGGAAGTGGCTGCCCTCCTCCTGAACCAACACTTAAAACAACAAAGTTCCTAAAAATGGGAGTCTCTAACTTCCGTCTTGCTTGTTGATGATTTATATGTCGTTTAGATGTGATTTCGTGTAGTAGTTGTGGTGGAACTTAATGAAATTGTAGTTGGAAATACGATTTCACCTTTTGTGTTTTCGGCTTGCTCGAGAGAGAGGTCGTAAAACTAAGACTACTAAATTGATGGCCAGTGGGGTTCAGCTCGAGAGAGTGAACCGTAGTCTCATTCCCACACACTCTGCTCCAGAGAGTGAGTGGGCTAAGGCGGAGGCTGCTCTTCATGCGGCAAATGGGTGTCCGAGAGGAACCCATTTGATTTGGGGTAAGTTGCTCGAGAGAGATTTTACCCCCACAATAGTCTAGCCTAGTCACAAAGATTAAACAGATTTATTGTCAAAAGCATGTACCCAATTGTTTAGTTTTTCCGTATTCCTATCACATCCCAAGAACCCCATTTCCTTGATTAGTACTTGATAGCATCCAAGGAAGCTCTACTCCATTGAAGGACAAGGATGAAGCTTTAGAAACTCCAAGGAGGCCCATAACAAGATCTCAAACCAAGGAGTTCAATGATAAGCTCAATGGGCTTCAATCGCTGATCCAAAGGTTTCTTATTGGGGAAGAAGAGCTCAAGCCCAAGGGAGAGGAATTGTCCAAATGCTACAAGTATTTGGTGGCCCAAATTCAAGCCCAATATGAGTTATTTTAAGGTCCAATTTCGTGCAAATAAGGTCAAGAAAAGTCCAAGAATCAGCCACAACAAGAGTTGCTTTCTGCCCAAGTTTTGAGAGAAGACTAGTCAAACTTTCCAAGATTGTCAAGATTCTTTTCCTAGTTGGGATTTACCTTATTTCTTTATTTATATATAGGTTATTAATATTTTCCTTAGTCTATTTATGGTCTCCTAAGTACCATTTAATGCTTTCCTAGAAGTACCAAATTTGTTCCTAGTTAGGTTACTTTATTTCCTTTCTAGAGTAGGATTCCTTGTAATTGTCTTTTTAGGGTTTGGCATAAGGGGTCTTGGACGTTTTTCCCCCCTTCTCCTATATATAGGAGTCCTTTTTATTCATTAAGGACAATTTAGATTGATATTATTAATATTTGAGAGAGTTCTTTGAACCTTTGTGACTTGTTCTTTGAGAATTTATCTTTAAACCTTTACTAGTTTCATAGTTTAAGGTATAAAGTAATTTCTTCTTGTGATATCTTTGGTTTCTTTTTGGTATTCTTTAGAAGGTGATTAGTTTCTACATACTAATTATTGTCTTTAGTTACTCATAAAGCGGTCAAGATCCGAATCTATCGTTTTGATTCGTTTTCTCAAGTAAAGGCGTTAGATTTCTTCCATAAATCTATACGTTGTTACTTGGATCTTTTCAAGGCCTTAGAACATCTAATCCTTGGAAATTCGTGGATCTTTCCTTCGAATTTCCCATATCTTTAGTTAGTCTTTTTGTTTCTTTTCTTTGTGCTTCCGCATTCTAATATTCAATTCTCTATTTGTGATCTCCCTTAACCTTGCTGTTATCAGTACTTTTTGTATTTTTATTGTTTTTACTTACTTGTGACAAAACCCCCAATGATAATTGACGATTACGTCAACCCTTAGACTTAGCATGTTTTTAATCGATAATATCTTTAGCTATGACTAATTAGAACTAAATTTGTTATTTTTCTACTAATTCCCAAACCACTCCCTGTGGGAACAATCCCAACCCTTGGTTGGGTTACTTTACTATTGTACGATCGTAGACACTTGCATCAAAAGTTGTGTCTTAATTACGCAAACATCAAAATGGCACCGCTGTCGGGGAGTGGTGTTATTTGAAAATTCTTAGTTTAGTAAAAAATTTGTTCTTATTAGTAGTAATTTACTCACTTAATCTTTAGTTTTTTTTTGTTTGCTTGTGTGTGAATATTTCAGAAAGCATTAGTGTTAACGGTAGCAATGGTAGCCAGGTAGGCCACCAAGACGATATGAGAAATCTCAACGATGTCCAAGAGCCCAACATCAATGGTACTCATCTCATGGGAGGTATTGGAGCTATCCAGTTACCTCCAGCCGAGGGAAATGCAGTGTTCCACATAACGAGCACTATGCTTCAATTCTTGCAACTAAAGGGGCTTTTCAACGAGTTGGCTCACGAGCATCTTCGTAACTTAGTCGATGTGTGTGGACCATTCTCGTTCAAAACCATCTCTCAGGACTCAGTCCGATTAAGATTACTCAATTTATTGTTGATGGGAGAGGCGTGCAAATGGTTGGCCGAGTTGCCGTGTGAATCCATCACTTCCTGGGAGGAATTGGTAACCGCATTTCAGGTATGATTTTTCCCTCCTTCGAAGATGATGACCCTTTGGGATAGCATTCAGAGCTTTAAGCGTCTGGAAGGACATCCTCTGTATGAGACTTGGTTACGGTTCAAAAAGTTGGTACTTCAATGCTGAACCCATGGTTTACCCGATAATGTGCTGCTGCAGTACTTTTACCGGAGTTTGGACTCGGTAAACAATGGGGTCGTTGACCAACTTTCACCAAGAGGCTTAATGCAGCAGCCATATGCAGTAGTAACCCAACTTTTAGATGGCATGACAACTATCAACAGAGCGTGGTAACTTACGAGGACCAAGTCTCTCCTCTCACCTTCAAGCTATCTAAGGAGCAGATTGAAAAAGATCATGAGAGAAACCAAAGCATGGCCAAGATCATGACACAATTTGACATTTTATGATAAAATGTCATGGGGGATGGTGCATGGGGTGTCAATGTCGTGGGGCTCAGGTGTGCAAATTCCGAAGAGATGAAGTTTAAAGCCATGTATAACGAGGAGGTAAACTTTCTAGCCAACCAAGGCTGTGGCTATCGCTCAAACTACCTAAGGTAGGGTGGTAATAAAGGATGGGATAGAAACGAAGGTTGGAAGGATCAAGATCTTGAATGGAGGGACCATAATTCGAATTGGAAGGATGGGGAGAAGGATAGATATGTTCCCCCCATGAGCGCCAAAAGCCCAAGGACTCGGAAGGTGGTAGGTCTGAGGATATGCTCTCACGTATTCTCAACAAAGTTAAACGTTTAGACAAAATGTTAAAAGGCATGAAAGAAGATGTCTCCACCCTTAGGCTGACCGTCACCTCCCATTCAGTTTTGATCAAGCAGTTAGAGACCCAAATGGGTCATATCTCGTCTCACCTCATGATAGCATCCAAGGAAGCTCTACTCCATTGAAGGACAAGTATGAAGCTTTAGAAACTCCAAGGAGGCCCATAACAAGATCTCAAACCAAGGAGTTCAATGATAAGCTCAATGGGCTTCAATCGCTGATCGAAAGGTTTCTTATTGGGGAAGAAGAGCTCAAGCCCAAGGGAGAGGAATTGTCCAAATGCTACAATTATTTGGTGGCCCAAATTCAAGCCCAAGATGAGGAATTTTAAGGTCCAATTTCGTGCAAATAAGGTCAAGAAAAGTCCAAGAATCAGCCACAACAAGAGTTGCTTTCTGCCCAAGTTTTGAGAGAAGACTAGTCAAACTTTCCAAGATTGTCAAGATTCTTTTGCTAGTTGGAATTTACCTTATTTCTTTATTTATATATAGGTTATTAATATTTTCCTTAGTCTATTTATGATCTCCTAAGTACCATTTAATGCTTTCCTAGAAGTACCAAATTTGTTCCTAGTTAGGTTACTTTATTTCCTTTCTAGAGTAGGATTCCTTGTAATTGTCTTTTAGGGTTTGGCATAAGGGGTCTTGGACGTTTTCCCCCCCTTCTCCTATATATAGGAGTCCTTTTTATTCATTAAAGACAATTTAGATTGATATTAATAATATTTGAGAGAGTTCTTTGAACCTTTGTGACTTGTTCTTTGAGAATTTATCTTTAAACCTTTACTAGTTTCATAGTTTAAGGTATAAAGTAATTTCTTCTTGTGATATCTTTGGTTTCTTTTTGGTATTCTTTAGAAGGTGATTAGTTTCTACATACTAATTATTGTCTTTAGTTACTCATAAAGCGGTCAAGATCCGAATCTATCGATTTGATTTGTTTTCTCAAGTAAAGGTGTTAGATTTCTTCCATAAATCTATACGTTGTTACTTGGATCTTTTCAAGGCCTTAGAACATCTAATCCTTGGAAATTCGTGGATCTTTCCTTCGAATTTCCCATATCTTTAGTTAGTTTTTTTGTTTCTTTTCTTTGTGCTTCCGCATTCTAATATTCAATTCTCTATTTGTGATCTTCCATAACCTTGCGGTTATCACCTCAATTCGAGAAAGCAAGGGAGTTTGCCTAGTGACACTATGGTCAACCCCAAAAATGAGGTTTGAAAGTGGACTTGCGACGTGCCACGACGTTAACTAAGGCGTTGTATGGGAGGCAACCCAAAACCATTTATTGCTTTCTTTTTCTTTGATAAAATAATAGTGTGTTGATTGTGCAGATGAAAATGTGGAGAGTGAACGAAAAGTGCAGATTGGCGAGCAACAGGTCTAATCAGCTAATCGCTGAACGGTTCGGTGACTCTGAACTAGACCGCCGTTAGACTCAAGACCATCTTGCATTGGAGTCTGTAAAACTCGGCGAGAACAGGAAATTATTGGCGAACCGCCGACCATGTCGATGATGCCAATAGAGACCGCCGTTTGGACTCCCACAAAACATAGAGGTTCTATAAACTTCGGCGAGGCAAATGACTACTTGGAGTTACGCGGAATAGATCAGCGATCGGGACTAATGTCGCCGAATGGGTGAAAACTGGATGGTTTTGCAGGCCAAAGGTTTAAAATTTTCAAATTCATTCACTTTCCCTCACTTTTTTTCTTCCCAAACTCACACCCGCACGCTAGCTCCTACATTTTTGCATTTCTAGAGTATTTCTAGTGTTGATTTATGCTCGGAGTTGGATTACATTGTCGTCTAATGTTTCAGTCTTTTCTTAATCGGCACCAAAGGTTGGTTTCCGAGCCCTACGTCCCTTTTCTCAAAAGTTGTGCTAAAATGCGATGACATTACTTTGATAATGTGTGCTGGTCCTCTCTGGTGGGATTAGAATATTTGTTTGCCTGTTAGGTTCTCAAATTTTCGGCCGTACTAAGTTAAATAAAGAATTCCTGAAGGTTACACTTTAAATTGGATGAAAATAATGGGTTGTGCATGATTGTCACTGGGTCTAGGCCTAATTTGAGTTATGAATGCCTTAATTTTGTTTTCGGGGGTGGCGGGGTTAAATTCAGGAAGTTGGGTCAAAAGCAGGTACGTTGGGTCATTTGGTGGGCTGGGTCGAGCTCGCCAAATCACTCAGTGGTTCAACTTAAATCTCCATCTCGCCATTAATTTAATGCCAAATATGATGTTGAATTCTGTAACTTTCGGCGAGAAGCCTTTGATCGCCAAAAGCATTCGGCGACTCGCCAAAAGACTTCTGGTTCGCCCTTTGTCTGCACCCTTGTATTCTCTATGCACTGCACTCGGTGAACCGTCGAAGTAGTTGCGCGCTTCGCCAACTGGTTCAGTGAAGTGATTTTGCAATTGAACTGCCTTGCTTTTGTCTAAATACTTTCTAACTTTTTCACGAAGCTTTGCAGAAATGGCTAGACCAAAAGTAGCTACAAGAGATATTCCACCCCGACAAACAAGAGCGAAAAATTTCAGGAAAAATACAAAGGCAACAAATCCTCCCAAAATGGATAATGAGGGCAAGAAGCTTAGTGACGCAAGAGAACAAATCCCCTAGACCCCAATATTCCTTCGTGGAGACGTGGATTCTTCACAGCTGTCCACTCCTCTTTGGAGGCTCATGACTTGGACAATCTTAGTAAGTCAGCTGCCGCTGAATCTTCTGAAGAAGCTCCGCGGGCCATTATCAAATTCCATGCTAACACATCGGGCATTGATGCCCAGACAGATGGAGCGACTATGTAGACATGATTTTTTCTACCTCCCTCTCTGTCTTTCTTTGTTCTAAATTCTGGATATTCTGTTATTTGCATTTGAGGACAAATATTTTTTTATTATGGTGGGGTGAGGCCCACCTTTGTGTGCCACTCGTGAATCATGTTTTGCTTATATTTGGGCGTTGTGCTTAAATTGTGTTTACACTGTTTCTATGGATGTTTAAGCTTATGGCTTCTTTTATTTTAAATAAAATGATTTTGACCCGTCCAAAAAATTTTCCCACCTCTCGTGTGTTGAATGTGGCTATTCTTTTGCAAAATTTAAGTCTCGGTTCGGATCAATATCGATGACTTGAATAGATCTCTCAATCGAACGAACATGAATGTGCGGCTACGATGAGGCCAAATGAAGTTGCATAGACAATATATAAACTCTTTGCATCTTCTTGTGACTAGCCTATTATCAAATTGAGTCTCTTGTGATGATAATTGCACACTAGCGAAAGTGTGGAGTCTTGTTTGACTGTAGTGTCAATTCCTAGTGTTCTTACCGTGAACCATGCATAATAGATCCTAGAATTTGCCCAGTTGGTCCGGTCAACTAAGTGATGCTATCTCTTGATATGATCTTAGGCAACTTCTAAGAGTGTGAGCCAATTTGACATATACCTCTTTTGTGACCTACCTTGTGAGTGTGTGAACCGCTTTTGAACACCCCTTGAGCCTTACCATCCTTTGGAAAAAAACTTAATGAAAACTCGACCTTTCTTTATCCATCACCCATAATCCTCATGAAGCTGTGGTTAGTTGAATAGCCAACTTAGGTCAAAATCCTAAGTTGGGGGTATGGTGATAAGATAAGGGCAAGTCAAGAAGTGCAAGGAAAGTCTCCTCTTACCCATGGTTTTAAGAAAAATGGAACCCTTTCATATAAAAAAAAAAGAGAGAAAAGAGAAAGTAAAAGAAAAGGAATGAAAAAGAAAGTTTTGAAATAAAGTACAAAAGAAATAGGGTTCCCAAACAAATCATGAAAAAGGAATAATAGGATGACTTATGAGCACTAAAGAGAATGATGAAGGAAAAGGAAAGGAAGTGTTGTGAGCACCACATTTCATGAGGATGAAAGTCACTGAGCCTAAATGACCATACCTTTGCACTCATCCCCATTACAAGCCTTGAAAATACCTTTTTGATCTTGAGTGAGCTGAAATAAATGTTGATTGGAAAATACGGGCAAACCTATGGGTGAAAGCATGCATTGTGTTCTTCTTTGTGAGTGTGAGTGTTGCATCTAATTTCGAAGCTTTAAACTATGAACCATTGTGTGAATATGAAATCATTCCTTGTGTGAGGGCATTTGAACACTTTGGTTGAGCTTGAACTTGCATTTGAAGCAAGTATTGTGAGCATGAGGTTCTTTGATATTGGTGAGTCACAGCTTGAATCTTTGAGTGCACACTTGATCTTTGCATAAGTAAATTGAGTCTTGTTGTGTGCATTCATGATTGAATCTTGTGTAGCACTGTTCGAGACACCCTTTTTGAACGGCAGAACTTAAGTTTGCTTGAGGACAAGCAAAAGTTTAAGTTGGGGGTGTTCTTGAGCCCACAAATTGGACACATTTAGGGCTATATTGTGATAGAATTAGTGTCCTCAAATACATATTTTTTCTCAATATCTGATGAAAACCCTTAAGTTTCAGGTATTTGAAGTTTGAGGGAAAGCATGGACTCTACTTAGCAAAAAGGAACAAAAGTAGCTGAAAGATTGAAGGAATGAAGATCTGAGAATTGCCGAACCCATTCAGCGAGTCACCAAAAGCTCTTATCTTTGCCTTTTATTCCAATGTGCTGAGCCCTGAAGGAAAGGATCAAATTGGCAGTGAACGGGAGCAGTCGGCGTATTGCCGAGCAGTTCTGCGAAGCTGTTCTATGTCGCCCAATGATCCAAACATGACGATGCTGAAGGATAGAGCAAGACGGTGATGAAACGTACCAAAGGGCGGATCGCCGAGTTGATCGGCGATCTCGAATAACGACACCGTATGATCCGCTGCAGCACAGAATTTTGAAAACTATAAATACTAGTTGAAGAGTTGTAGTTTAGTATCAGATTTTTTAATATAAATTTTTTTATATAGACTTTTGAATTCTAAGTTTAGAGAGGGTTTTGAAGAACTTGAAGATTCAAAGAGTTTCAACTCCAAGAAATTAGACTTGGGTCTTGTGGATTCTTCAATCTTGGCTTGTTTTGAGACTTAAATCTTCATACCCATTTGAATGCAAACTACATGTCTAGCTAAAACCCCAATTTTTGGGGTGTGATTTTGTGAATATGGATTAGATTATCTATTGGGTCTTGCTTGTTGATGATTTATATGTTGTTTAGATGTGATTTCCTTTAGTAGTTGTGGTGGAACTTAATGAAATTATAGTTACAAATACGATTACACCTTTGTGTTTTCGGCTTGCTCGAGAGAGAGATCGTAAAACTAAGACCACTAAATTGATGGCTGGTAGGATTGGGTCTATATGAAGTTCAGCTCGAGAGAGTGAACCCTAGTTTCATTCCCACACACTCAGCTCGAGAGAGTGAGTGGGCTAAGGCAGAGGCAGCTCTTCATGCGGCAAGTGGGTGTCCGAGAGGAACCCATTTGATTCGGGGTAAGTTGCTCGAGAGAGAATTTACCCCCACAATAGTCTAGCCTAGTCACAAATATTCAACAGATTTATTGTCAAAAGAATGTACCCAATAGTTTATTTTTCTCGTATTCCTATCACATCCCATGAACCCCATTTCCTTGATTAGTACTTTTTATATTTTTGCTGTTTTTACTTACCTGTGCCAAAATCCCCATTGATAATTGACGCCTGCGTCACCCCTTGGATTTAGCCTGTTTTTAATCAATAATATCTTTAGCTATGAGTAATTAGAACTAAATTTTATTTTTCTACTAATTCTCCAAACCACTCCCTGTGGGAACGATCCCAACCCTTGGTTGAGTTACTTTGCTATTGTACGATCGTAGACACTTGCATCAGAAGTTGTGTCTTGATTACGCGAACGTCAGTGGTCATGTACATTTCATGCATAATAGTATGTAAAGGTGCATATGAGAACTAGCCTTTCAATTGACACCATAAGTACCTCATAATCTTATTTATACATGGAGTGTGTGTATAATTGTCCTTACAATGACACAACAACGACAACATTATCATCATAGACACTCCCCTCTCAAAGTGTTCATAAGCATGTACATAATATCACAATCATGCATAATTCACATATATTGCATTCAAGGGTCATGTTTAGTCAACATATATACCATTCATCATATGAGACATAGTTATAGTCATAACTCAAGTACAACATTCATCCCATGCATAGACTCATATACTCATTTTAGAGGTCATGTAGATGAAGTCCTTTCACAAAAATGCCATATACAATTTAACCTACATAATGGCTTCCTTGTATAAGCCTTATCATTCTTAAATTATTCATATTAGCTTTAACTCTTTAAACCTTAGGATTCATCCTCATACTGAGCCTTACCCTCAAGCAATTCCTCACATAATCATCATACATACCTTATTCTTAAGGTAAACTAACCACATGCCTCATTCTTGATCAATTATAGTCATATAGGAACATATAAACTCAATCTCAATACTACACAACCATGATCCATCATATAAACCCTAATCAAGTTAGTTCAAGTCTAGAAGCTTTACTCATAATCAATCCATGTATAGGTGATCTAATCTAAGGCAATTTGTAAAGAAGTTCATCAATTTTACAAGGTCACATCTAAACCCTTAAATTGCCTCTTTCATGACATAACCGTAGACTATATCAATTTCACCATAGGATATTAGTTTAATGAAGGATAGATGTAGAATTATACTTAAATCATGTAATTACAGCAAGAACAACCATAAATCACATAATTGGGTCAATATTTAACGATTCCCTCATCATGAAGTCAATTTAGTAAATTGGGGGAAATCATGGGTCCAAGGGGAATTTTCATCAAAAATCCATCAATACAATGTTAATACATCATAAACAACCATAATAAATCATAATAAAATAATAGAAATCGTTTTGGAAAAAGACCCATGACATAGATTGAACTCTAGGTTTTGGGGGGAAAATTGGTGACTTGAAAACATATTTTGAGAGGGCTCTTTTAATGGAACTTAGACAAGGATGAAAACTCCCATACCTTAGGTGTAGAACTCCATGAAAATTGAATTGAAAATCTCCCTTCTGCAAGATCTAACTTGAATTCTTTCTTGGTCTTTAATGGAGTTCTAGAAAAGGAATATTTGGGAAAACTTTAGGGGTAAAGTTAGTTCTGGTTTGCGGTCTTGGGGATTATGAAGTTAATAGGTTAGTTAATGGTTTAAAACACCTTATATAAGTATAATAAAATGAATTAAAATGATTTTAAATTAATATAATCAGATTAGGAATTTCCTAAACTAACCCACTAATTGGTTGACTTTGGGCAGATTGCAGGTGCAATCCACGCCCCATAGACCTACGGTCTGTCAATTGATCTACTGGGCATGCTGCAGGTCCGTGTCTTTGACCTGCAGCTCCTCCATTGGGCCTTGAACCACGTCCCATGACCTACGGGACGTCACTCAATCTACTGGCCGTGATTGGCCATCCGTGGTTCATGGAATTTTGGCAGCTTTTGTGATCTTAGGCAGCCTTGGGGGTTAGACTTTAGGGTCCTCCCCATGGACCCTTGGTTGGTCTTTGGGGGGTTGTACATTGACTTTTAACCCCTAGAAACCTCAACCTAAGCTCGGGAAGTCAATATAAAACGTAAAACCAAACACCAAACTCAAAAGCTCCCACGTTAGGCTCTAGTTTCACCTATTAGTTTCCATTAGAATCTAGCTTGATCTTACTAGTTGTCCGGGTTGTTACACAATGTGTCGTGCAAGCCACCTCAGAAAAGGCTCCCTCTGCTCAGCATCTCTCTGGAAGGACCCGCTCTGGATAATGCTTATCCGGTAGTCATATTATGTCGTATTAATGGCCAGAGTGTGGGCTGGGCCATATAGAAACCTGTGAATCATGACCTCTGAGATGTCGACTGTGTAACCCTGCACTAATACGGACTCAAGTAGAGGCTGAGCGATGGGCTTCACCCATTTAGAGATGGAATTCCTAATGGTGGTAACATAAGATGCATAGAACTCTTTAGCTATCTCCTCGCTGTACTTCCCGGCGTTTCATGCCATCCACTCGCATCGGTGTCACCAGAAGAGCTCCTCATTAGCCGACGTAGTGTGGAGGCTAATTGTAAGGACCTTGCGCTCCTCAGTCACAGTCCTAGTTATCCTCTGGTGCTCATTCAACATTGTGCCATTTATGTAAAGCTGATACTGGCCCGGGACACACTGTATGTTAGGCTCATCAGCCTTGGGAGCTGAGTCAATGCTAGTAGGTGTCGGGTTGTTGCTTGAGCTATATAATTTTGCTGAAGAGGTGATACTGTCGCTAGAACTAGAGCCGGATTGCGACTCTGAGCCAGTCGGTGCTCCGATCTGTATGGGCCCCTCCTCAGACTCGAGGGCAGTGACTCGTGGAGACGGTCCCTATTTTAGGCAGCCTTGTGAAGCTACTGCCTCACCACCACGAGTGGTCCCATGATCTGTGGTGACCACCACGAGGCGTGTAGGCTCTCGTGGGAGATAAGCAGCCTTCTTTAGCTACTACCTAGACATCATGGGCACCACCGCGAGCCGTGGTTCCCTTCACGACTCGTGTGCCCACTCGTGGAGGGTTTCAAGGCCCAATTCTCTAGCTCATGCCTTGCACTTAGCCCCCTAGATTAGTCTACTAGATTCCAAGGTGTTACAGCAAGGATCAATGATGATGACTTCTCACATTCTAGGTCCAGTGGACATGGGCGTCCTCAATTCCAACAAAACTTTTCATGTCAGGGTTCTTCTAATGCACCGACTCCTAAGTTCAACAAAGATAGGGTGTCTAATCCTAAACCTCAAAAAGTGGTGGTAATTAGTGCTATAAAAATAGGTTTAGACCGTTAAGTCAGCCCAACTCAACCCTTGAATTATGTGGGGTTGGGCCAAAAATTTTTTTGCCCATTTTTTTGTTTGGATGACAAGGGAAACCCGCAACCGCTACCCTTTGGTGCGCATAGGGTAAAACCCCTGCTCCTATGCAATAGCTCGCAAACCACATAGAAGAGGTAAGCCGCACTAGGCAAGACAAGTGCGACGAGCTCGATCCAGAACGCAAATCCCTTGGCCCACTTAGGAATGACGCTTTTTAACCCAACCTCATTTGACCCCCTAGGCCCAACCCGCGAGCCTTAGAGGCCATCCCGTGGGTTATGAATGTTAAGAATATTTACTATATATATATATATATATTAAGTAGTGTTTTATTTGTAAAGATTCTGTCAATAAATATTTTTAAAAAATATAAAATCAAGTCTAACTCTTTTGCACATCTTTTACATTTTAGGGCCATTAGCCCACTAAATTTTCTTATTAGCATATTATCCACTAGGATTTTAATTCATTTTAATTTTGTTATTAATGGTGGAGATGGTATTATAATAGTGACATGATGAAGACTACTCCGAAAGATTGACGACGATGGCGGCTACGTAGAGGATTTTTGGTGATGGCAGCTAGAAGGACTGAAGAAGAGCAGAGGAGGGTAATGAAGAAAGAAGAAGAAACAGAAAAACAAAAAGAAAATGAAGTTAATAAAATAAGAAAAAACAAAAATGAAAATAACGATTAAAATTTAAAATTAACACCTGACAGATAATAACTGGTGCGTGATTGCATTTCTTTTCTTGCAATTAAGGGTGGCTGGAAAATGAGTTATTTACAACACTTTAAAATTGTTTAAGAGGGTATTAGGACCAGCAAAGTTAAAGTGTCTTTTTACAAAACATGTCTTACTTTAATGGGGTAATTATGTATTTTCTCAAACAAAAATAACACTACTTGAGAGTCCTTTTGGTTAATTTTCTCAGGTTTCTTTCTTTTTCCTTTTGTATTTTTGAGTAATCTTTGGCTTTTGAGAGTCGAGAGGTTTTAACTCGGCAACCATTTTTTTCGGTTGAGGGGTTTATCCTCTAAAATATAGAGCTCTGAAATGGCTATGGGTCTCCTTCAGTCCGGCTGCTTAGTTCCCTTCGCACGGGCTTTACGGTCTCGCACTTTTACAACCATCTCCAGCACCGTCACAGTACCCTCACTCAAGAAGGCTTCTCAAATGGAGACGCGATTTCTCCTTGGCTTGGCTGAGGAACAACTTCAGCAACTTGCCCTCGACTTTGGTCAGGTTTGTTTATCCCAGCAATTTATTGCCATTAATTAACAAGTAGTAATTAATTACTTTGTTTAATGTGCATAGAAAAGTTTTAGAGGTAAGCAACTATATCATCTCCTCTACAAGAGAAAGGTCAAGGAAATTCAGGAATTTAGCCAGCGTGAGTTTTACTTTCTGTTGGAAATCTATCTATAGTTTTGGTTATTTTATGCCATAGTCTTTTTAATTTTTATGCTTGCTTGATCCTTTCCTGAAGGATATAGGACTTAGGACACAAACTAAATGATCGAACTGATGAATCTCAGTCTAGGTGGAGTTTACCAGCACATAGGTAGTCTAAGTTCCTAAAAAAGGGAGTCTCTGACTTCCACTTAGCTATTCTCTGAGCTTGCTTTCCAGTCTATCTTCAAAAGTAGAGAAGGTTTAGCGGTCAGTAAGAAACTCCTCAATCAAGATGAATGAGACCTTTCATGGAAGTCTTAGTTGGACTCTACACCGCTACGCACCTTACGTCGATCTAGATGATAACAAGGCCTTTCATTTTGTAATTACTGCTATTTTTTGGATAGTGCCATTGGAATTTAGGAACGATTTACAGGAAGCAGGATGGAGGGTTGGGAGGTCCCCAATTCATAAAGCAGTCACTGCAGTTGATGGGACCACTAAGGTGAACATTGTTAAATGCTTATATTTTGGTTATGTTGTGTGCTAGTGCAGTAGTTTTGTCACCGTTTTCATTTAGAATTATGATGCTATAGATATCTTTGGGTAATAAACTTTCTTGCATGCTAACTTTGGTTGACTGATCACAATGCATTTTGGCATGCGGTGTCTCCATTTTTGTATATGTCTGGTGCCTCCGTAATACCATGGAGTACTGGCCTTTTGCAGTTTGAAAAGCCAAAAGCACAAAAAAGATTGAGCTAGGGGACTTCGAGTGAAAACCATGAATTAAAGTGCACTCATCTTCGAAGTAAGGTGCACATTTTCCAAAAACACAAGAAGTTCCAAATATATGTTATAACATCAAGTTGCTACAAAGCTTGCTAATTTCAGCATCCAATATACAATAATGACAATATTAATTCTAATGAAACTATTCTAATTTCGAATATAAATTCACTAAGACCAAAGAAAGATAGTCAATCACAAAATTAATTAAAGAAAGATAACTTCAATCACAAAATTAATTTTTATATTTGGCTAGTTAACTATTAGAAAATGAAGCTGCAGTATTTGACCTATATTCAATCACTTTAGTTATTGAACTAAAGAGAGTAGAAGAAATAAGCAATAGAGAACTCTCCAAAGAGAAGTAGCAATAGTTTTTGTGTATGAAAAATTACAAGAAACAAAATTTGGAAATTGTCTGAAGAATAAAACAAAAAGAAGAAATATCAAAGAAAGCAGAGAAACAGTAGTAGAAGAGGAGGGGTTACAAAGAAGAAAAAGACGAGGGCAATGAAATGTTGATGCGTATGTGAGGAGGATAACTAGTATCTACATGCCAAAGGGTCATATTTTTCCCCTTGTTTAGTTTTTCCATTTTTAAAATTCAAATTCTAAGAACTGATCATTTTTTGTTGAAGCAATCTAAGCCTCATGTTTTGAAGTATGATGTTCTCATAAGGACTAGTTTCACCTATGAGAGCTCCTGCTTTGCATTGCTGTGTCCCTTCAAGTGATGTAGTGATGATTTCTAATAACACTGGATTTTCAACCTTCCTTTTGATCCTTCAGTGGAAGTTGATTTTCTTGTCAATGGATTGCATAATATTGTGAATCTGTCCTGCCATGCACTATCCAATGTTAAACCTGCTCTGCTCAAATACCGTACTAGCCCTAGAATAAATATACAAATTAGTGGCTTAACCTCATTGTAAATGGATGGAGAAGTATCAACCAAAAGTTATAGTTAGTGTCGTATGACTTCTTCGATCAAGAGTAGAGTAGAAAGTGATTTTAGTATGTGTACTGTCTATATGGTGAGAGGAGTTGTTCATATCTTTAGAAGTTAGAACTGATATGTCTGTGTGCTGTGTGCTGGCATTTTGAAGACAACTATTTTTTTGTGTAAAATTGATTTTGATTTTTGCTGACTAGTTGAATGTTGACATGGTAGTTAATGGTGGTACCAAACACCCCATAGGGCATTCTTATTTTTGAATGACCGATAATATTCTTATTAGCACAATGGTTGCCTTCTAGAAGAGACATCATGAATTTTTGTTCTGGTGCTAAGGAGCTATTAGAACTAGAGTTTACCCCTCATGCTAAGGGCCTATTTTGGAGATGCGATATGAAATCATGATTTCAAATCAGATTGATTTGAAGTTCAAGTTTGTTTGGACATACAATTTGGATTTCTTAAGTCGTATTTTTTCTCGTAAATATGAAACCGTATAAGTTGTGAAAAGTATAAAATATTTTCCAATTCTTATAAAATCTTATGAAACGAGCAAACCATAACTCATAAACAAGATACCGCTATATCCTAAGGCACGACATTGATAAATCGCATATCCTCACCTTATATAAATAAATGTTTGTAATTACAATGGATCAGCTAAAGCAATGCTCCCAGGGTTCCCAAACAAAATTTTCGAAGTCCCCCTCAGGGCTTTTGAATTCCTCTTCGGTGGTCTTTCACCATTAGTGTTTGCGACTTTTCATATTCTCTCTCTCTTCTCCTCCATCTTTTTCCTTCTCCGAGATGGAAAACATGAATGATTTGAATGGGTGGAGAGTACTAGATTCTCAATGAGAAGGATGATTTTGAGCAAAAATGCACTTATATGGCTAAGCAAGAGATTTTGTGAAGCTTTTGTCAACAAAGGGAAGAGCTCTAAATCGTGGAGATGTAGAGATATTTCTACCTACATTTATTGCACACAAAAGTTCAACATATATGGTAGATTTATTTCACTCATTGCAGTCAAAGGCCATAGCAGGTCAATTATTATTATTCCAAAAAACAAATTCAATGAAGAGTGGGGGAGACTTGCTAACAAAATAGAGTTGTTTATTAATGAAAAATCAAGTACAATAGGTGTAACTATCACACCAAGAGCCCAACTAAATAAAACTTTATTGGAAACGGAATTAACAAAGAGGCGATTGCAAAAAGTAAATGGATTCAGTGGATTGAAGAAAAGGAAAGCACACAGGAGGAAAATGCTCTATTACACAGATGCTTGGTGGAAAGATTCACTGGTGGTGAAGAGGTCCCTACCCGAAATGATGTGAGTAGATGGGCAGGCCAAATGTGGAAAGGAACCCCCAATTTACAAGTTGTATGATATGAACAATTTTCTTTTCCTGTTCAAATTCCAATCAAGAAGAGATTCAAAGCTTATCGTCAAGGGTGATTGGAGAGACAAGGCCAAACCCTGAATCTTGAATGGTGGTCACTGATGCATATCAATTGATATTTGGCAAGTCCAAATCTCTGACGGGGTGTTCTGAATTTGTTCGGAACCCTGTGCACGCAAACGAGATATGCAATCCTACCAAATTTGATATTCCGAACTCAACAGAGCAGTCGAAATTCCTATATGAGGTCAACTTAGCAAAAAGTGGGTCCCACCCCCAAACTTCGGTTTAAGTCATCATACACTGCTTATGTCCTTCAGGTCATTACAACATACACAGAGGTGACGTGGAGGTCATTACAACATACACAGAAATGACCAATGACCTGGAGGTCATTACAATATACACTGCTTATGTGCTATATATTGCTTTCTCACCTCACTATAATTACCCAAAGCAAAATTAATCCTGATAAAGCAAAACTTAAGTCTTATCCTATGGAGAGAACTAAGCATCCGGGAACAGTACCACTTAGGGAACCTGAGAATGCCTGGTTTGACAGTTTGTTGCACAACATATGTGTCTTTGTGTGAGCCTTCTTTCAAACAATACCATGAGCCTCTTTTGATTGATGCACATCACTTTGGCCTTCTAACTTGTGGGCTTCTGACCAAGATCTGGTCCCTTGGTTCGGGTTACCCATTTTGTTCAAGGTGAGTCCAGCCAATTATATGACCAACACTATTGAGTTGACTTGAATCTCTAACTTGTGGGCTTCTGACCAAGATCTGGTCCCTTGGTTCGGGTTACCCATTTTGTTCAAGGTGAGTCCAGCCAATTATATGACCAACACTATTGAGTTGACTTGAATCTCTAACTTGTGGGCTTCTGACCAAGATCTGGTCCCTTGGTTGGGGTTACCCATTTTGTTCAAGGTGAGTCCAGCCAATTATATGACCAACACTGCTGAGTTGGCTTGAATCTACCTCGGATACGGAGATATTAATGCATATGAAATCTGATAACCAAAGTATATATGTAATGTATGTTGGTGTTCTGAATATTCAAAAGCTTCTTTCCCTTCCTTCGTTTGAAGGAATGAAGATGTTAAAAATTACTAGCTAAATTTGTTATGGATATTACTGGCAGACCCTGTTTCTGTCTTTTGGGTGACATAACTCTGTTAGCATGGAAGGATGTTGTGTTCACATCTAGCTACTGAAGGAGAGCAACTTGTACGAGTCAGAAAATGGACTTACGTCACATGCTATATACAAGTTGTGGTTGTGCACTAAGAATGTTTCTATTTATTTGTCTTGATATTCTTAGGCAAGTCTATCCTACGATTTTTTTATTTTAGTTATAGTTATGTTTTAGAAGGATAATTTCTTTTGTGCAGTACACTTCTCTTTCTTGCCCATCTGTCCCCTCTTTCATTATCTTACGATTCCTGCAAATAAACTTCAGTTTCTAATAAAACTCGAAGACAACCGACTGGTCGAGACTGTTGGAATTCCAGTTAAAGACAATGATGGTTCATTTCGCTTGACAGCATGTGTTTCATCTCAAGTAATTCATTGTGGTCATGGATTAAACATATGCTCTCTGCACTAACTATTAAAAACCTATGTGGTTTTAATCATTATTCTGCCACCATGGTCATTCATTTTTGTGCTAATCAGGTGGGCTGCCCGTTGCGCTGTTCATTCTGTGCGACTGGCAAGGGAGGATTCTCAAGGAACCTTAAGAGCCATGAAATCGTTGAGCAGGTTCTCTTTGCATCTCTATTATGCTAATATTTTTGTCCCTAATATAGCGATGTCTTCATACTTTCTTCTCTGTAGCTATAAACGTTACATTGTGGGATTTTCAATAGATTTTCTGTCCATCATTTTTGCTTTATCATTCAAAATAGAGATGTAGATGACCTATTCACATACCATAGTTGCTAAAATGTAAAGCATCATATTTAACTCTTTAGCTTAATCAGTCATGGTTTTGATCTGTACACTTGATCACCCTCGAGAGAAGTGTGTTGTTGGGCTTGTGTTGTTTTTTGTTTTGTGGTGGATGCCAAATTCAAGAACATGGTATGTCTTTGTGGCACAAACTTGTGGGGACCATTTTTATTTGTAATTACCTAGTGCAGGTCTTGGCAATAGAAGAGCTATTCAAGCAAAGAGTGACAAACGTTGTGTTTATGGGTATGGGTGAGCCAATGTTGAACATGAAAGAAGTCCTTGAAGCACACCGTTGCCTGGATAAGGTCTGGTAGCATTTGTGATATGACTTTCTTTGTTCATGTGAGTTCCTCCATCAAGTGTGACATGTTGAACTATTAGTATTTTCAATCCTTTTTCTGAAAGTATTTATTTTATATGTTTTTCTTTGGATAAAAGGCTCCATAAGTTTTGTTACCTTCATGAACATTGATAGATTCTGAAATTATATGCTGTTTCAATTGCTTAAACATGCATGTCATTGCATTGCAAGCTGCTTCTTGAGTAGCTTTTGATCAATGTTCACCTTTGAAATATTAGGGGATTTGGTACTTACACCCATTCACAGAGTAAAAGTATCTTGTTAAGAAATGAAAAAGTCCAAGGCTTGGGCAATTCTCTTCCCTTCAAGCTATTTTTTGAGGTGTGTGTTAGGCCCAAGGCCAATTTCAACATGTTATGAGAGCAGGACCCATCTCACTTGATGTTGGGCACCCAAATTAAAATTTTCCATGCAACAGATGTCCAGCCCTAGGTGTGAGTCTATGTTGCTCGGACTCTTCAAAAATGTCAATGGGTGATGTCGGATTCTCCAAAAGTAGTGTATTTTTTGAGAATTCTCGACACGGGTGCAGCATCGAAAGTGAAGTGTCCGTGCAACTTAGGTGTGAGTTGGGTGTTAAAGAATGAAAAAGTCCACTCAGTGGTTAATGAGATGTGTGGTCTCCTTATAATACTTGGGGAATCCTGCTCCCTTCAAGCTAGCTTTTGAGGTGTGAGTGCCCAATTTTAACCTATCTCAAATATGCAAGTCATTTGAGAGATCTATTGTTTGTGCTAGAGAAATGTTACCCTTTAAATGTAAATTGAACTTGATGAAATAATATTAAGGCATTGGACAGTCTGCTAGGAGTTGATGTGGGATTGGAAATTACTAAAATTAATAATTTCCATATAATTGGCCTTTAAGTTTTGTATGAAAGCAGCATATCGCTACATGTTATTTCATAGCTAGAATTCTTAAAAGTTGTGTACTATGAAATTTGAATTATTTGTTTTCTTATAAGGATATTCTGATTGGGCAAAGGATGATTACAATTTCAACAGTTGGAGTTCCGAACACCATAAAAAAGCTTGCATCTTACAAACTTCAGTCTACGCTGGCTCTCAGGTAGTAGTTTCTCTGTCTACTTCCTCAAACCCTCCTCCCAACAACACAAACAAAACGCAATAAAAGGAAAGAAATGTATCAATAGAAAAAGGATAAATATAAAAAGGGTACATAAACATATCTACTTTTGAATTTGGTTTGGCCACACTTATCTTGCATATGATAGCTGAACAATACATGTTTGGTGGCAGATAATTCTGGCTTGTTCAATATTAACTTCTAGCTGTGTCCACGAGATTCAGACCATTTTTGCACTGCTATAATAGTTGTGTGGGTGCTTATTTCCTTCATGAAATATTTATGTTGTATGGAATACTTTGAGCCCTCTCTATATATGCATATAAAAAGATTATTGTGGGCTCTTACTTTACAGCATAGAGATTTTCTTGTGCCCCTTCTCATAATGTCCTTTTTTAACCCCTCCCAGGAGCTCCCACCTTTTTGCTCGCTTGGGGGCTCGAACTCACAACCTTACGCTTGTGAGTGAGGGGTGCTTACCATCCGAGCAACTCCCTCTTGTCCATAATGTCCTCCTATCCTCCTGATGTATGCCTCTTTGTTTTTCTTTTGGGAATTGTTCTACTCCACATGTGGACTAAATTTGAACCTACATTGGGAACACACGAATATGGTGTGCCATTGAATCTCTAGTGACGACTTTAGCTTAAGAACCATGACGCAAACACATTTTAGTAGTAAGACAGTTGATAACCCACTTAATTGCAGAGAAGTGTGGCCAATAAAATTTGACAAAATGTAACAAAGCAAGGTGTACTGAGATTGTGTCCTGCATCTTGTTTTCTTACAACTGATTACTAACACTAGATTTGGTAAATTTAGAGAGTGATTATGTCCAAATTCAAAGGTTTAGGCAAGGAATTTAAACTGGACATTTCAAATATTGGTGGAACTTGATGCTTTTATTTTTCTTTCTAGAATCTAGTAACAATTTCTGTTAATTTCAGTACTTAGGCAGTACTTGAAAACCATATTTACAAGAGGAAGATTAAAAAATTTACAAGACTGATACTACAAACCTTTACTGACACCAAAACATCTAGAATTGTTGTAGTATCATCAGCAAAAGCCTTTGTACACCAGAAACAAAATAACAATCTACAATGGAGCTTAACATTCTGTATATTCTACTCCTATTCCCAAAACATCTAACATTCCTTTCCTTCCAAATCGTCCACCAAATACATTTAATCATCCATCTATCCCTATCTCTTGCCCCAACTCTAGCTTTCTCCTACCTGAAAAGAGTGTCAACAATCTTTCTAGGCATTGTCCATGAAATGCCTTTGAGATTGATAAAAATAGTCTTCAAAGACTGATTAGTGATAAGACAGTGTAGAAACTATTAGGATTTGTGAAAGAGAAGATTGTATTGAATGAATGAAAATCTGTTACAAGCTATTATATTTATACAGAAAGGGAGTAGTGAATATAATACTGACAATGACAATTCCTAACTAACTCACTGATGACTCATAGTCTGTTAATTTATTCTAACCAACTTCTAACTAACTAATAGATGTACATTTAACTCGTTCCTCAACATCCTCCTTCAAGCTATGGAGTATGAAACACATTCTTCATTCCTAGTTTGGTAAGCAAATAAGTGTGTTGTACATGAGTGAGTCATTTGGTGAACAAATCGGCAGGCTGTTCTGTTGTCTTCAGATACAGGGGTTGAACCATTCCTAGTTGAACCTTTTCCCTTATAAAATGACAATCAATATCTATATGTTTAGTTCGTTCATGAAAGACTGGTCAGTTGTGTTGGCTGCCATAAGTATACCCAATCCTGGAGCTTGCTTGACATATCTTACCACCCTTATTGCTGCTTCCATATGAGATGCTTTGGGACTGTGCATGAACTGACTCAGGAGCTGCACTGCAAAAGCTATGTCTGGTCTTGTTATTGTTAAGTAAAGCAGCCTTCCTACTAACTTCTGATACATACTAGGATCATCCAGCACCCTATCATCTCTAGATTCAGTAGGAAAATGTAAGTCAAATTCTGCAGTTGTGAGCTTTTGGTTAAGCTCAACAGGAGCTCCAACTGGCTTTGAATTGGACAAGCCCATGTCTGAGATTAACTCAAGACAATATTTCCTTTGATGCAAAAGTATCCCTGATTCATTTCTGGCAAACTCAATACCCAAAAAATTTCTCAAATCACCCAAGTCTTTAATCTTGAACCTGTCCTTGAGAATATCTTTTGTTTCTAATATCAATTTGTGATCATTCCCTGTAATAAGTAAATCATCAACATATATCAATACCATCACTAAACTCTCTCCTTTGTGCTTGGTGAATAATGAATAGTCATAGTGACTCTGCTGAAAACCAGAATCAACTAGTGATGTGGTCAATTTAATGTTCCATTGCCTGCTGGCCTGTTTGAGCCCATAAAGTGATTTGATGAGCTTGCACACTGTCCCTTTCTCCCTTTGGTGAACAAATCCTGGTGGTAACTCCATGTATACTTCTTCATTCAAATCTCCTTGAAGAAATGCATTGAACACATTCATCTAATGTACTTGCCAATGTTGTGCAGCAACTACACTTATGACAACCCTGATAGTTCCTATTTTTACTACAGGTGAAAAAGTCTCTTGATAGTCCAGTCCTTCCTTTTGATTGTAACCCTTGGCTACCAACCTAGCTTTGAACCTATTGACCTCACCATCAGACTTATACTTTATTTTGTATACCCATTTGCATCCTATTGCCCTCTTATCCTTAGGAAGCTTAACAATCTCCTATGTATGATTATTTTCCAGTGCTTGTATCTCATCTTTCATGGCCAGAATCCACCTAGAATCTTGTAGAGCTTCCTAATATGAAAGTGGTTCTCTTTCCTGAGAGAACTTGGTCACATAACTCCTATATGCTGGTGAGATGCTGTGATAATCTACTACATTAGCAATAGAGTAAGAGCAATTGCCAGATGTAGTCTTCTGCTTTATCAATATGTAGTCAGTGTGCCAGATGGGAGCCTTAGCATGCCTGTTAGATTTCCTAGTTACAGCAGGTGAAGTAACATCATCAGGTTGTACTGATGAAACCTGATTCTGATCCTTAGAATGATCATATGTATATGTTTCTGTGTTGGGCTGCTCAGTGGCTGCACATGGGCTAAGATCTGCATGCTCATTAACTACAAGTGAACTAGGCTCTGCATTCTCATCCTCCCTATTTGCATCACCATTTTGTACTACAGTCTTGAAAACAACACAAGGTTTAAGTTCATCCTCTGTATGTGAAGACATAATAGGTCCATAATCATCTGCTTCAACTAGCCCTGGTGCTTGAAATGGAAATTTATCTTCAAAGAAAAGAACATCTCTGCTGACAAAAACAAGTCTGGACTCAACATCTAATAACTTGTATCATTTTTTACTAATAGCATATCCTAATAGCACTGTTTTTCTGGCCTTAGGTGCAAATTTATCATCCCTTCTGAGACTTGTAGCAAATGCCAAACAACCAATCACTCTCATGTGAACTAAAGAAGGTGGCTTGTGATATAATAGCTCATATGGAGACTTATTTCCAAGTACAAACAAAGGAACTCTGTTAATGATATAAGTGGTAGCTTCCACACAATCTCCCCAAAATCTATCAGGTAAACAACCTTGAAATTTAATAGCTCTTGCAGTTTCCAACAAGTGTCTATGTTTTCTTTCCACCACTCCATTTTGTTGTGGAGTGTGTGGGCAGGACCTTTGATTAATAATACCATGCATTCCAAAAAAATCACGACAAGTAGAATTCAAAAATTCACCTCCATTATCAGATCTAAAATTTTTGACACATTTCTCAAATTGGTTCTTTATCATCAACAAAAACTGTCTCAATACAACAGTTACATCAGACTTTAATGCCAGTAAGAAAGTCCATGTCCATCTAGATTTATCATCAACTAAAGTAAGGAAGTATTTCATTCCATTATATGTAGAAACCTTATATGGACCCCAAACATCCATATGTACCAAGTCAAAGACCTTATCTACTACAGTGTGACCTACAGGAAATGAGACTCTAGGCTGCCTAGCTTGTGGACAAATGAGACATTGATCAATGTTAAAACTACTGCAAGTAAATTCTTTTATTTTCCTTATTACTCCCATGGGAACATGTCCTAATCTCTTGTGCCAAAGAGCTGGATCATTTCTAACTGCAGACATTGTTTGAATCCTTGCATGCTGTTGATCTGCCTTCCAATTCAGTACATACAGTCCATCCTCTACATCACCAATCCCCTTGACCTTCCCAGACAAGAGGTCCTGAAACACACAGTATGTAGGATAAAACACAACACTACAGTTCAATTCTTTTGTCAGTTTGGAGACAGACAAGAGATTAAACTTAAATGTTTGTATACACAACACATTTGTGATCAGGTCATTCTCATTTATCTTCAGACTACCAACATGAGATACTATAGCTGATTCACCCGTAGGTAATTCCACTTTTCATAAGCTTCCCATTATAGTCTTAGAATGCAAGTGAGTGTGGTCATGAATCATAAGGTCAGTAGCCCCAGTAGCTATAATCCATTACAAGGAAGAAATGGAAGTGGAAGTGGGATTACCTACCATATAAGCACATTTATGTGGATCTTCCATCATCTTGTTGTTCTCATTCAACAAGCACCTTTATGTGGATCTCCCATTACTGTATTGACCTTCTTCTTATCCTTGAAGTTATTAGGATATCCAATGAGCAAATAGCAATTATCCTTCACATGACCAGTTGCATTACAATTATCACACTTCTTTAGTTTGTTACAGTCTGCCCTAACATGCCCTTTCATATTACGAAAATCACAATACAAGTTCCTTCTAGGATATGGCTATCTGTTGTTGTTAAATTGTGAAGGCCTAGCAGCTCTACTAGAGTACATAGCTAACGATTCCATTCCTTCATGAATAGAACCAGCAATACCTTTCTGACTTTCATCCTGTATGATTAATGCATATGCTTGATTCACATTAGGGAGGGAAGACATCATCAGAATATGGCCTCTTGCCTGCGAATAGCTTTCATTCAAGCCCATTAGGAATTGCAGTAACTTCTGATACTGCATCTGTTCTACATAGTCCTTTGCCTTGTAACACTCACAACTAGGTGGAGGTAAGATTGAATCATACTCATCCCATAGACTCTTCAATTTAGTAAAATAAGCAGACACAGTCAAAGTTCCTTGCGTGAGGGTGAAGATGTTTCTATGCAATTGAAAAAGCCTAGATGCATTGATTTTGTCAAATCGTTCCTTGAGATCAAGCCATACCTGATTTGCACTTGATGAATAGAGAATGTCACTGGGCAGATCTTTACTTACGTTGCAGGTAAGCCAAGTGATCACAATCGCATTGCATCGATCCCAAATTTTCTTCAAAGGTCCATCGAAATCACTTCGTAATACTGAACCATCAATGAATCCCAGTTTGTTTCGTCCAAGCAGAGCAATCTCCATAGCGCGACTCCATAATGTGTAATTCTCCATCACTGTCAGCTGAATTCCAAGAGAGAGAGCTCCAGGCACATCAGATGAACTCAAATAAAGTGGATGATTGTCATCAATTGTCACAAAACTTCCATTTCCACCATTGTCATGCTCTGTTGAAGCTCTGTCAGTAGATACTCCCATTAATCCATCTTCGATAGCCATCCTGAAACAATTCCGGCAGAATCTCTGGATTATCTTCAATACTTGATAAATCCCTAGAATCGCTTTCCAAGCTCTAATACCATATTAGGATTTGTGAAAGAGAAGATTGTATTGAATGAATGAAAATCTGTTACAAGCTATTATATTTATACAGAAAGGGATTAGTGAATATAATACTGACAATGACAATTCCTAACTAACTCACTGATGACTCATAGTCTGTTAATTTATTCTAACCAACTTCTAACTAACTAATAGATGTACATTTAACTCATTCCTCAACAGAAACAGTGGTTGACTGTCTCAGCATCCCTTCCACACAAAAAGTATCTTGAGCAGAGAGATATCCCTCTCTTAGCCACATTATCAAGTGTAAGAACAACCTCAAATTCCGTTAAGGGCACCGGAAAAGGGAAGTTTTGTTATCTTTCTAAAGGAGGAAAGAGAGTATCTTGGGACTCATGCCTGGGAGCATTTCTTTTTTTTACCATTAATGGGTCTTTTTCATCTGGCTAAATAGATTGATGGCGGAACTTGATGTCTCATGGTGTGATTAGTTTTCATCTCTTTACCGGGACTTTATACCAAGTTATCTCTCTCTATTTTATTTTCGGGTACACCAAGTTATCTCAAGGACTCTAAAATTGACCTACATAGAGCTGTGAAGATACTGCATGTTATAACACATACATTCTTTTGTT
The DNA here is from genome assembly GCA_036553675.1 of Solanum okadae. NCBI lineage: Eukaryota > Viridiplantae > Streptophyta > Magnoliopsida > Solanales > Solanaceae > Solanum > Solanum okadae. The sequence continues at coordinate 14,413,492 of CM071683.1, forward strand.
CCCTGGTAATTTGTTCTTAGCTATCTAGAGTTCCTGATTTCTACTTTGTTTTACTGTTGTACATCAGCTTACATGCTCCAAATCAGAGTCTTCGGGAAAAGATTGTACCAAGTGCAAAGTCCTACCCTTTGAATGCAATAATGAAGGATTGCAGGGACTACTTCCTGGAAACTAGAAGAAGGGTTTCCTTTGAATATACGCTTCTAGGTGTTCAGTGAATTTTTTCTCTTTTCCTTTGTTATAGACTCTCCCAGTTCCCTTACTCCGGAAAACATGTGCTGAGGATGTGACCTTTCAATTTTTACTTTTCTGCAGCTGGAGTGAATGATTCCGTCAAGCATGCAATTGAACTGGCAGAATTGCTTCATGAATGGGGTCGTGGCCATCATGTTAACTTAATACCATTCAATCCAATAAATGGTTCGGAGTATAAGCGTCCATCCAAAAAATCTGTACGCTTCATCTAATCTCTTCAATGGCCAATCCTTTGCTGATGGGTTCTTCATTTGTCTTTCTAAACACTCCATCTGAGTTTATCTTTCATTGATGCATTCACTTTTTATTTTTTTGGCACAGGTTTTTGCATTTGTCTCTGCTCTTGAATCTCGTAAAGTAACTGCTAGTGTACGTCAAACAAGGGGACTTGATGCAAGTGCTGCTTGTGGACAGTTGAGAAATGAGTTTCAGAAGAGTCCTTTGCTTAGTGGAAGTATAAATCAGGAATCTCATTCTGAAGTTGCACTTGCATCTTGATATCATAAAATTTCTGCTAGCCTTGCTGAAATTATTTGACTTGTGTGTTTAACCGTGTAAGCAGTAATTGAGAGTTTCTAAAAGAACAAGTCTTGTTTGGGTAGAAGTTGCTTTAAGGTGGAGCGTAAAGAATGGTTACATGTAGGTGGTCTCATGTTTGCATGCCTTGTGATCTTGGTGAAATTTGTTTTTCTAGGAGCATGATTGATTTATTGAGCTTGTTCTTATGGACGTTTTCCTGTCTCAAAGTGCTCCTCTGTGCTTCAGCAATGTAAATACTCAGTACTTAACGAGATGAGAAAGGTAATTTGCATATGGTACTAAAATTTTCCCATTAGTAGTGGAGGAAATCTTTTGTTTCTTATAGTAAAAATTATAATGCAGTCAGGTATCGGATATTGTGTTGTAAATCTTTAAGGCGTGTATTTTCTTTTTAAATTTTGATTTTTTTTGGGTATTCGCATTGAAGCTCACATTGATGCATTCACTTTTTAAATCAGAAAATCAAGTAAGTGTTGACCACCTACTTGTGAAGCTTCTACCACAACAAACATCCTAGTCAAAACTGAAAATACATACGAAAATCATAGAGTGGACTTGGGGTAAACCTTCCACTTTTGTAGGTCCCTTCCTCTAACATGAATGAATTGGATAATCTCCTTGTCACATTGATACGATATAGATTGAAATTTGGTAGTATTTCTTTCTCTCCATAAAATATAGACCAACATTACAAAGACAATTGATTATTGCTTCAGTATCATTACTCTTACTTGCCATTTGTTACCCCATGCTAATTCATTCAAAATGCTTCTGTATGCCAAACTTTAGTAGCCTTTTTGTTGTAGCTAGTCTCCACCAAGCTGATAATCATAGGATAAATTGTTATGTATTATTAATATTGATAAATTTTAAGTGGTATTGATTAAATAATTTAAAATTTGGTCTCTCATTCATAGTTTCAAGTATATACAATAAAGTAATTAGTTTACAATAAATATAATTATATTTTATTTACATAAAAAATGGCCAAAAGTCATAGGACGCATACATTGACTATAGAAGTCATAAAAGTATACACGGAATATACAATATAGAGCTATACATTGACTATAAATTATGATACATGCAAAATGTTGAATATAACTTAATTATACATGAAGTATACATTGAATATTCAATCTCGATCAACTTAAAATCACATCTAAATAGTCATAGATTTTTGGATATGAAATCCTCTCGATGTTTCAAGTGTTTTGATATATAATTCACTCAAAACGATTCACCTTTGTGGTACGTCAATTTTTATTTTAATTTTTTTTTACATAAATTTATGATTATGCATAGCTAAAACTGTTGATTCCTGAATATCATAATAATGATAGAATAGATTTATATTAGTTATTATATACTAGAATTATTATCAAATGTTTTCTAGTTTGTTAACATGAGGAAAGAAAGGAAAACTTCCAACTATGCCATCCTAAAGTTGAAACCGTAGGCATGGATAGCCATGAGGGGAGTAAACATAGTTGAGGCGCTGGAGGAAGGAAGTACTTTTTAAAGTACGATGTTAACAGTGACAAGAAAATATTTGGAAATAATCTAGTTTATAGTAATCCAATATGAATGATATTTGTCAGGATTATGATATGAAGGAATTAAACTAAAATTGCTATTGTATTAAATTTGTTATGTCTTACTTGCATGATGAAATAATGTTAACACATAAGATATTAGTCATGTATATACTTAAGAACATAACAGTAGAAATAAGAAGAATAATATGGGAGAAGATACATGAAGAAGAAGAAATGAAATTAATAGACCAGATATGGTATGAAATAGATAAAATAAATAGAATAAATAACAAAATTATAGACTTTAACTTAAGTGATTTAGAAATCCAATATTCAGATTGAAATGAAATACGAATACTTACAAAATTGGATAGAAATAATGAAAGATATAAAAGTAGTAGAACAATTAATGGAAGGAAATTTATATATGTATCAAAGAACCCAAGATATATTATATTTAGAATACATCATAAATAATATTAATGAATTATTCAGGTTGAAACGACTATCAGAAAAATATTACGATAAATATTATTATATATTACCATGATCCAGGTTCCGCAGCTAAAATTGGTATCAGAGCTAAAGCTATGGATCAAATTGCAGATACTACACAGGTACATAAATTTATGATTATCCATAGCTAAAACTGTTGATTCCTGAATATCATAATAATGATAGAATAGATTTATATTAGTTATTATATACTAGAATTATTATCAAATGTTTTCTAGTTTGTTAACATGAGGAAAGAAAGGAAAACTTCCAACTATGCCATCCTAAAGTTGAAACCGTAGGCCCAGATAGCCATGAGGGGAGTAAACATAGTTATGGAGTAAACCGCAGCGATAAATATTATTATATATTACCATGATCCAGGTTCCGCAGCTAAAATTGGTATCAAAGTCAAATAAGTAAAAATGGACGATAAAGAAAATCATAAGTACCAGTTAATCCGAAAAGTAATATTAAGCAGAGAAGAATTAAAACATAGAGAAGAAAGACTTCAATACAATATATATGCAGGAGTATGTCAAAAATCTATATTAGCCCAGAGAAAAGTAATATCTAACATAAAACATGAAATATCAAGAATAGAGTATAAACTGAAACATAATTTAAGATGAATAAGGAAGAATTCGCTATAGAAGAAAAAACCTACGAAAATCCTGAAGGACTAAAAATAAAAATAATATTTTCAAACTTAGGAAGAAGATATAAAAAAATAGGTGACAGTTTATATTTGATGATAGAAAAAGAAACAGTAAAATTAGAAGATAGTCTAACTGCCATGGTCAGAATAACAAAAGAAAATGAAGAAATAGATAAGAAAAAAGAAATAGAAATAATAAAACAACAAGCAAAATTAGAAATACAACAGATCGAAGAAGCAAAAAATGATAAGATAATTGCACTAGAAAAAGAATTAAATATGCTTAAAGAATTATACATAGCTAAACAAAAAGAAAAAGAAAAAGAAACAGAATTAAAACTAGAAATAGAAAACTTTAAAGAAAAATTAAACCCAGATATAAGTATAGAAAATGTTGATATAGAAGAATAAAATTGCTCAGAACAAGGCTCAGATATAAGTGAAACATATACAGAAATATTAGAAAAGATAGGCGAAGATGATACAATAGAAGTAAATACAGAAGAAATAAAAAATAAGGGAAGTACAAGCACAGAAGTAAAAAACCCAAAAACAATGAGTCCTGAATATTACACGGTTAGTATGAAGAATCTGATAGATATGATAGTTTATGGAATAAACGACTAAATAAAAATAAAAAATGGACACCATCCACAACATCCAAAAATAATGGCTTTCTAGATTTAGATTGCGTAGCAGATATAAATAAAACAATACAATTATGGATAGGCTATATATCAAAACAATTAATAGATAATAAAATTGGAATGACAGAAGTACCAGGATACATAGAAAGAACATTTATAGGAACAGTAAAATTATGGTTACAAAATTTAGTAGAAGAAAGTATAAAAACATTAAGAAACAATAAGAAAATAGATGGAGAAATTGCAACTACACCAATTGACATATTAAATAAATATGAAATAGCTATAAGAAATGAATTCAGTAGCACAACTACAGAAGTAGAAGAACAGAATAAAGAAAAACAGTTAAATAGAAATTTAATGTTAAAATTAGCCATATGTAATATGTGTTATATAGACGAATACACATGCGTATTTAGAGAATATTATTACAAAGGAACATATAATACAGAAGAAGCAAAAGAAATAAGGAAATTATATTTTACAAAATTACCAGAACCATTTAGTTCTAAAATAATAAAAGATTGGAATGAAGCAGGATTGCAAGATACACTTGGAGCAAGAATGCGATACTTACAAAAATGGTATTCAGAAATATGTGAAAAATATAGAGAAGAAATGAAAATGGAAAAAACAATAATTAAAAACTTAGCATGTTGTAAAGATAAGATAGCACCCCAATTTGGATGTAATGATAATTATTATAAAAAGAAGTATAGGAAACCAGGAAAATATAAAAAATTTAAATCTCAATATAAGTATAAAAGACCAAGAAGAAGAAATTATATAAAAAATACTAAAGGAAAAAGACCTTTTAGACCTAGGAAAAAAACTATCAGAATGTACATGTTATAATTGTGGAAAATTAGGACATTTAGCTAAAGATTGTAAATTACCCAAAGATCCAAAAAGAAAACAAATATCTGAAATAATAATCAATGAAGAAATATATACACAAATAGATCATATAGATTATGAACCAGATAGCGATGACAGCATATACGAATTCGAAATTGAGAACAACCTATCTGAAAATGAAATAGAAGAGGATAATAATGACTGAAAGAGAAGTAAAAATAATAAATAAAGACGAATATACAGATGAAGAATCTACAGAACAAAAAATAATATTTGATGTCAACATATTTGAACAAATAAAAGGAAAAGAATTAGATCTTAGCATAGAAAAAATATTCCAGATACCATTAATAAGAAATATATTTAAGAGACAAAAAGAAGAGTACTATGTAGTAAGTCAAAAAGAACATATAATAGATTGTAAATATACTCAAGGAAAAGCAAGAATACCTATAATAAATAAACGAATAATAAATAAAGAAATACAAGAAATTAAAGCTAAAGATCCCATAAAATACGTACACTTAGGTGGAACAGAAATATTAATAAAAGCTTGTTTTAGAGAAGGGATAGATACACCGATAGAAATATATTTAGCAGATGATAGAATAATAGAACCAATAGAAAGAAGCATAATAAGTGCAGTAAAAGGAAATTTGATATACCAAAAATTTAAATTCATAATAAGTGCTAATTATTCAGTCGCAATAAATGATAAAAATATAGATAAATCATTAGTACTATATTGGAAAATGTCAGGAATAGAGTTAGCCCCAGGAAGTAAAATATTTACAGCCCGCTGTAAAAACCTATATGTATTAACAACAAAACATAAGATAACAGCAAAAAATAAGATTAATAAAATAAAAATAGAAAATCCTTTTGAAAAAATTGTAACGGTAATAGATAATAATGATTATAGTTATAAGGAAATAGACATAGAAGAGGATTTAGAAATAGTAAGTGATAGAAGAGGATTTAGAAATAGTAAGTGATAGAAGAGGATTTAGAAATAGTAAGTGATAGAAGAGGATTTAGAAATAGTAAGTGATAGAATAAGTACATCAAAAAGAATAAAAAATATAGATAAAGATAATGAAATATCCCAACCCACAAGAAAATCGGTAGAATATCAAAGGATAAAAGCAATTGAGCCATACCATTACTATATAACAGGAATAATAGAACAAAGAAAGCATATTATCATAATAAATACTGGACAAGAAGAAAATTTAATACCTAGAGAATTAATATCAGAAGAGGAAATAATCTCTAAAGAACAAGTATGCCCTGAATTACCAAAAGAATTATTGCATATAGAAGAAACAACTCAAAAAGAAATAATCATAGGAGGAATAATGATATTAATAGATTTCAAAATATATCAAGAAGATAATATAATATTAGGAATAAAATGGTTAGAAGAAATGAAACCGTATAATTTAGAAACTACACAATTAACAATAACATATAAAAATAAAAAGATTATAATTAAGAGAACACTATGAAAATTTACATACTTGCAAAGATAATAGTAGAAGGTTATTATAATAGATACTACACCCCAATGTTATATACAGGAGCAGAGGCAAATATGTGTAAACATAATTGTCTACCAGATGAAAAATGGGAAAAATTAAAAACACCTATAGTAGTAACAGGATTTAATAATGAAGGAAGCATGATAACATATAAAGCAAAAAATATAAAGTTACAAATATGGGATAAAATATTAACTATCGAAGACATATATAGTTATGAGTTCATAAACAAGGATATGCTCTTAGGCATGCCATTTTTAGAAAAATTATATCCACATATAATAACAAAGACACATTGGTGGTTTACTACACCATGTAAACAAAAAATAGGAGCAAAAAGAGTTACTAATAAAAATAGGAAAACCACACCATGGATTAAAGGAAGTGAAAAAATCACTCAAAAATTAGAAAATATTAAAGAAAACACTCACAATATAGAATTGATAATATTTTCAATAGATAAATTAAAAATGATCCAAGAAAAATTAGATATGTTATACAGCGAAGATCCTCTAAAAGGATGGGAAAAACATAAAACAAAGGTAAAAATTGAACTAATTGATGAAAATAGCATAATCACTCAAAAACCATTAAAATACAATTTTGAAGATTTAAAAGAATTTAAAATGCACATAACAGAACTATTAGAAAATAAATATATCCAAGAAAGTAACAGCAAACATACAAGTCCAGCATTTATCGTAAACAAACATAGTGAACAAAAAAGAGGAAAAAGTCGTATGGTCATTGATTATAGAAATTTAAATGCAAAAACAAAAACATATAATTACCCCATACCAAACAAAATACTAAAAGTAAGACAAATACAAGGTTATAACTATTTTAGTAAATTTGATTGTAAATCAGGATTTTACCATCTAAAGTTAGAAGAAGAATCTAAGAAACTAACAGCTTTTACAGTACCACAAGGATTTTATGAATGGAATGTACTACCTTTTGGATATAAAAATGCACCAGGTAGATATCAACATTTTATGGATAATTATTTTAACCAACTAGAAAATTGTATAGTATACATAGATGATATATTATTGTACTCACGAACAGAAGAAGAACATATAAGATTGTTAGAAAAATTTATACATATAATAACACACTCAGGAATAAGTTTAAGTAAGAAAAAGGCAGAAATAATGAAAACCCAAATAGAATTCTTAGGAATACAAATAGATAAGAATGGTATAAAAATGCAAAACCATATAGTACAAAAAATAATAAATTCTGAGGAACAACTAGATACTAAAAAGAAATTACAATCATTCTTAGGATTGGTAAACCAAGTACGAGAATATATAGCTAATCTAGCAGAAAATCTTAAGCCTTTACATAAAAAATTAAAGAAAGATGTAGAATATTATTTTGATAAAAAAGATCAAGACCAGATACAAAAAATAAAATTACTATGTAGGAACTTACCAAAATTATACTTTCCAGACGAAAATAAAAAATTTATATATATAGTAGAATCAGATGCTAGTGAAATAAGCTATGGAGGAGTATTAAAATATAAATATGATAAAGAAAAAATAGAACATCATTGTAGATATTATTCAGGAAAAATATATAAAAAAAATTGATTCAGGGAGAAAATAAATGTGTGAAATTGATTCAGGGAGAAAATAAATGTGAGTAGGGAGAGAAAATGGAGATATGGGAGATGGAAGATTGTTATGGGATATGATAGCATCCAAGGAAGCTCTACTCCATTGAAGGACAAGAATGAAGCTTTAGAAACTCTAAGGAGGCCCATAAAAAGATCTCTAACCAAGGAGTTCAATGATAAGCTCAATGGGCTTCAATCGCTGATCCAATGGTGTCTTATTGGGGAAGAAGAGCTCACGCCCAAGGGAGAGGAATTGTCCAAATGCTACAATTATTTGGTGGCCCAAATTCAAGCTCAAGATGAGGAATTTTAAGGGCCATTTTCGTGCAAATAAGGTCAAGAAGAGTCCAAGAATCAGCCACAACAAGAGTTGCTTTCTGCCCAAGTTTTGAGAGAAGACTAGTCAAACTTTCCAAGATTGTCAAGATTCTTTTCCTAGTTGGGATTTACCTTATTTCTTTATTTATATATAGGTTATTAATATTTTCCTTAGTCTATTTATGGTCTCCTAAGTACCATTTAATGCTTTCCTAGAAGTACCAAATTTGTTCCTAGTTAGGTTACTTTATTTTCTTTCTAGAGTAGGATTCCTTGTAATTGTCTTTTTAGGTTTGGCATAAGGGGTCTTGGACGTTTTCCCCCCCTTCTCCTATATATAGGAGTCCTTTTTATTCATTAAAGACAATTTACATTGATATTAATAATATTTGAGAGAGTTCTTTGAACCTTTGTGACTTGTTCTTTGAGAATTTATCTTTAAACCTTTACTAGTTTCATAGTTTAAGGTATAAAGTAATTTCTTCTTGTGATATCTTTGGTTTCTTTTTGGTATTCTTTAGAAGGTGATTAGTTTCTACATACTAATTATTGACTTTAGTTACTCATAAAGCGGTCAAGATCTGAATCTATCATTTTGATTCGTTTTCTCAAGTAAAGGCGTTAGATTTCTTCCATAAATCTATACGTTGTTACTTGGATCTTTTCAAGGCCTTAGAACATCTAATCCTTGGAAATTCGTGGATCTTTCCTTCGAATTTCCCATATCTTTAGTTAGTTTTTTTTATTTCTTTTCTTTGTGCTTCCGCATTCTAATATTCAATTCTCTATTTGTGATCTCCCTTAACCTTGTTGTTATCAGGATATTTGGGAGTGATTTGGGGGATTTATTTATGATTGTGGGTATTTGGAGGGTTGAAAAACGGTTGGGAGGGAATTTTGGAAGTGGGGAATGGTTTTAAAAATGAAAGGTTTTATAAAATAGGAATGCAGGTCGGGTTAGGAAGAAACCTAGGTTGGACCCACGAGATCCCGTCGATGGTTCGTGGGTCGACCTATGGACTGTAGATCTCTTTGACACTTAGAGAATTTTAGAAACTTACCTGGGATCTACATACGCCATCCACGGTTCATGGATGGACCAACAGACCATCAATGGGTTCCGTAGACCACTGCACGACTATTTTATGTAGATTTTGCCTTTCGTCCCTGCACACATAGCAACCATTAGGACATTCTTTTTACCTTTTCTGGACACTTTTTAGACACAAACCCTATTTTATATCTAGGCAACACTAATACAAAAATAAAATACCTATCTAAAGAGCTACAAAAATCAAAATAAAAGAAGAAAATTCCTATATCGAAAAGAAAAACCTACAGTTGGCTAGATTGTACATCTTGGGTTGCCCCTCCCAAATAACACTTGATTTAACGTCGCGGCACGACGCAGACACCTTGATTACTCAGACTTCATCAAGATGCATGCCTCTATCATTGCATTGACACTCTCAGAATTCCCCATGTAGATTTTTATCCTCCGGTGGTTGGACTTAAACCTTGCCCCCTTCCTTTTGTCGAGCTCAACCACTCTATGTGGGGACACTTGGGTCACTCTGAATGGTCTGGTCCACTTGGACTTGAGTCTCCCAGGAAACCAACACAACCATGATTTAAATAACAACACCAAATCAACAGGAGCTAGTTCGTGCTTTTATGTATTTTGATCATGGTGCTTTTTCTCCTTGCACTAGGTTGCACCTAACTTCTTCTTACTAGACACTCCAGAATATTGTCCCACAATGTGACTCACCATAGATACCGATTTAAGATCACTTTCCTACTTCATAGACTTACAGATGTTAAAGGTCACCTCCTTCTTATTCAGCCGTAACTTCAGCTGCCCTCTCTCCATATCGACTAAGGAACACCCAGTAGCAAGGAATGGTCTCCTTACGATGATGGGAACCTCAAAATCAAGTATCACAATGTCCGCTGGAAAAATGAATGACCCTACTTTCACAAGGACATCTTGAAGCACTCCAATGGGCTTCTTCATAGTTCTATTAGCCATAAGTAAACGCATCGCAATCTGTTTTAGAGCTCCTAAACTCAACTTCATATAAATCGACAATGGCATCAAATTAATGCTCGCACTTAAATCACACAAAGCCATCGCAAAGTGCATCTTACCGATGGTTTAAGGAATAGTGAAAGCTCTAGGATCCTCTTAAATCAACAATGGCATCAAATTAATGCTCGCACCTAAATCACACAAAGCCTTCACAAAGTGCATCTTACCGATGGTTCAAGGAATAATGAAAGCTCTAGGATCCTCTTTCTTTTGTACCGGTGACCTCGTATATATGGCACTACAATGCCGCAACCTCTCATCACTCTCAAAACTGACAGCCCTCTTTTTGGTTAACAAGTCCTTCATGAATTTTGCATACCCATGCATTTTCTCCAAAGCTTCTATCAATAGGACATTGATGGAAAGTTGCTTCAACATAGTTATGAACCTGCGTTATTTTCTTTCTTCAGTCTTTTGTACTAACCTCTGTGGGAAGGGAGGTGGAGATCTAGGCATGGGAACAACTTTCTGAGTCAACTAGCCTCGTTTTCTATGGCATCTTTCGTCTCTGTAATAAAATCAATCTACCCTCATCTTTTTTACCACTTTTTCAACATTTCATGGCATGGTGGGATCAATAGTTTGTTTTCCTCCGCGAATCGTGATTTCCATACAATGCCCATCATTTTTCGGATTCTGGATGGTGTTGCTGGGAAGTTTGCCCGGTTGGCATGTATTCACAGTAGCAGACAACTAACTAAACTGCTGCTCAAGTTGCTTTATCGACAATGCATGGGCATCAACTTTCTGACCAATCCCGGACAACTCAATACGCATCTCTTCCACATTTTGATAAGTAGCATCAAACCTCTTCATCATCTTTTGCATCATATCCTCAACGCGTGACATACTACCAACGGCCTCTCTATTACCAGATTTTCTGCCAGGTGGAACATAGGGCCAAACTCGATCATTCATGTTACCATAGTTGTTTCGATTGTAGTTGGTATCATGATTGTAGTTCCCATCCCGAACATAGTTTCTCTCACGAATGTATTTGCCACAGTTCCGACCTTTGTTTCCTTGACCTTGGCGCCAATTATCCGAGTTGGAACCCTGAGAGTTGGTTTGGAAACCCCCTTTCTGTTTATTCACCAAATATGCATCTTCCTCATAGTAACATTCCTCAATTATTGGCGGTGGAGCTCTAGTTAGGTAGTTTACCGCATTCACCTTTTCTGCATTTCCACTCACATGCTTCAATACCAACCCTATTTCTGCACTCATCTAAGCCATCTCCTCACGAATGTCATCATTAGAATGATCTGGTGCAGCTTGAACAGCGAATGTACTTCTTCCAGTATTAGACTTTCTAGTGATCCATGCCTTATTATTCCGGGAGATCTTCTCCAATTTTTCAGTGATCTCCTCAAAAGTCCACTCACCATATGATCCTCCAGCAATAGTATGTAGCACAGCCTTTCCATTGTCATCTTGCCCTCTGTAGAAAAACTCCTTTAATGACTCGTCATCTATGCGGTAATTTAGAACACTTTTGATGAATGCAGTGAACCTATCCCATGAACGGCTTACATACTCTCCAGGTAATGCCACGAAACTATTCAATTTGTCCTTGTGATTTAGATTCTTGGACACTGGAAAATACTTTGCCATGAACACCTTATGTAGTTGGTTCCATGTATGAATTGAATTATATGGAAGCTCAGAAAACCACACCGCAACATCGCCGGTCAATGATAGAGGGAAGACTCTCAAACCTATGACATTCATATCTAATTCTCGTCGTCCCAAAAAACTTTTGCAGACACTTCTCAATTCATCCATGTGACCATGTGGATCTTCCGAAGCTAGACCACAAAGCAACCCTCTTGATGTAAGGATTTGCATCAGACTGTTGGTCACCACAAATGTATGCCTCAAAGGTAGACGAGGAAGAACAATGGGCCCTTCTGATTCAACTGTATTAAAGTCAACCCTATAGTTATCACGCAACCTGGGTTCTGGAGGATTATGTACCCTCACTAAATATCCGATTAGATTACCTCCACGAACCTGAGTGTTCACATTAGCAACTCCAGGAGGTTGAAATGCATCTCCTTCTTCATGTTCATCGATGATTGGATTATTATGGACCCCTAGATTTGCCATTTTTCTCAAAGTCTTGCTTAGTTTAGGATCGTAGGGGGTCAGTGGCTCGCCTCGATTCTGTGTACTTGGCATACACTAGAGTAGAAACCTGTAGAAAAAAAAACAAAATGTATAATCAAGAAATACTTGACTAAAGTTCAATAATGTAGTTAAACTTAATCTAAAATCCGTATTCCCCAGCAGCAGCGCCAAAATTTAATACGCTCAAATTACACCTCCCTAAAGAAGAATAAGTGATCGTTGTCAAATAAAGAACCAAACTTGTAGGATGGGGTCGATTCGACAAGGAATATGGTTTAGACTTAAACTTAACCCACTATTATATATGTTTAGTCAAACTATTTCCTAGACACGTAAATAAAAAGGGGGGGTTTTGTAAGCAAGTAACATATTTTTTATTTACTAACAAGTAAGCAAGATTCAAACATTGAGTTATCTATATGAGTTAGAAACTAGGGCATATGTGTTCCCTAGGAGCTCTTAACGCAATAATCCTAATAACAGTAATTCTTTCTTAGTGGTTTGCATGCAAAGTTGGTAAGTTAGGTATCCCTAAGTGATTGGTCCTCCAAATAAGGAATTTCACCTCGCACTTTGGTCCAACTATGGGTGTATGCTTTACTAACCCTTACCTTTACCTTAGATTAGACATCACAACAATGTATGGCTTAGTTTTCACCCTCGCACCAAATGAAATTAGACTATTAAATAGCATCCGCTAAATCTCTATTGTTAATTCTTTTCTCATTCATTACCTCATTGGTCCGGCAAGAAGGAATGAGGTGAGTTCTAACGTTTGCAACCGTTAAAAAGACTTTTAAATGAAAGAATTAACAATACATGCATCAACACTATTCAAGAATAACTTAGTTTTTATTCATACTTTGTTAATTGCTCATGGTTCCCACAACCCTAGTTGTGGATTTAGTTACTCATGCTTGAGAGTTCACAATTCATGTTTAAGAAGACAGAATTCATGAACTTATAATTAGACTAGATGAAACCCAAAATCTTCAATTGAATTGCACAGTGAAACTCTTATAAAACGAAATCCGGAAATTAGATTGCTAAAGTTTGCAAATTTATTCCCAAAACACCAAAACTAAGAGTTTACAATAATGTCTAACATGTAAAAGCGAGGTTTATAAATCCTATTTATAGAAAACAAGTCCTAAATAAAAAGGAAAAAAATAAGGAAATGAGTTGTCTGGAACGTGGCTTCAGTTGACGACTCGATCTACAGACTGTGGGTCGACCTACGATTCATAGGTCCCCTACCGTGACTCCATACTTAGGATTTTTCATCAGGTACTGGAACTTCAACACTGTGAATCCATTGACGGATTTGCAGGACGGCCCATGGGTTAACCTACGGTCCGTTAGTTGCTTCGTAGCTCCACACTTAGTCACACTTCCCTGATGCTCCGTCTATGCCTACCCAACAACGGTCCGTCAGAGGACCTACAGTCCGTGGATCACTCCGTCGGTGGCTCCTTTTGTATAATTTCAGTTCTCATCTCCATCAACTGCATTCCAGGCTTATTTCCTCCAATTATTAGACACAAAACATTAATTATAACACAAAATAGCCCAAGACACACAAAATTTAAGTGAAACGTATCAAATATACCGTAAATTCATGGTATATCAATTCCCCACATGATATCATATAGGTATTCGCCTCCACATCATTTTATAAGATCATAGGTATTCACCTCCATGTCCAACATAATATGATATAGGTACTCGCCTCCACATCATTTTATAAGGATCATTGGTATTCGCCTCCATGTCCAACATGATATGGTATAGGTATTCGCCTCCACATCATTTTATAAGGATCATAGGTATTCGCCTCCATGTCCTTTGTATAAAGGCTAATGGGTGTTCACCTCTTGCCTTGCTTCTTGAAGTTATATTATAAGGTTAGTCACCTCATATCCATCATCACATGACATGGGTAATCACCTCATGTTCTCTAACTTAGGAATATGGGAAAGCACCTTACATCCCTCTCACATGTTGGTCTAGGGGGAATCATCTCATACCTCATCGCATATCATAGACCTTTGACTTAAATTCAGTTTAGGTGAGCAAGTCTTTCAACCTAGAATCATTCTATGTGAGGAAACCTTTCACATGTATACATTCATACATTCATAGAATAGATCATGTGGGTTAAACCTTCCACAACAATTCTATCTACAAATCAATATTCATAACGTAAGCTCTACTCTCAAAGCCCTAATAATCGTAGTTCATCATGTAAGCTTTACTATAAAAGTCATACTAGTCAAAACTCGTCATATTAGCTAACTCTAAAAGCCCTATTCATCATCATTCATCATACATGCCTTAGTCTCTAGACAATCCTAATCTCAAAGCCTACAAATCATAATTCATCATACATACTTGATCTCTCAATCAATTCATGCTTATATGCTTTACTCTTAAGCAATTCATAACTACATGCTTCAATCTCAAGCAATTTATAATGTATCTCACTAATCCTAGAAGCATACATCTAATTTCTCAATTTCCCCTTTTCATGGCATAAAACCTATGGGTACATGTAAATTCATCCTTAAAAACATGTAATTCTATCAATTCAATCATAAACAATCATAACCCAGTCAATTGGATCAATACCCATAACAGTAGAAGAAACCCTAACTCGAATTGGGGAATTCTTATTCTAAATTGGGGAATCTTAAGGGGCTCCATGGTTGAAAGGATTCCATGGATGCATAAGCCATCATACCTTGATAACAAATCCCACAAATTCTTGAGGATTGGAGACTTGAGAGGAAATAATGTTTGAGAGGAAAACTTTGGGATTTCTTTTGGGTTTTGGAAATAATGACTTGAATGGATGAGTTTTATGGTTAAAATGACTTATATAGGGGTTTTAAGCTTTGGCAAAATGACATAGCTTTGAGTTAAAACAATTGGGAAAAGACCCAATAACCTTTAACTTAAAAACTGCTGAATTGGCCCACTAGAAGTTCACCACGGGTTGTCATTATCACCACGGCCCGTCAAACGGGTCGTAAAGAATTTCAGCCTGACATTGCTTCACTATTTTGGGCATAACTTTTTACTTCGAGATAAGAATTGGGTAAACTCGGTGGCGTTTGAAAAAGGACTCAGAGACCTTTTAATTTGATACGTCATGAGCCACCAAGTTAATTTTGTGCTTGAAGATATGATCGTTTGAAGTTGACCCTACACTCTTAAGTCTAATAAAAACCCTTCACAACGGACTTCACGGTCCGTGTGGTGCTTTACGGGTCATTGTAATGCCCATGGCACTTGACCAATAGCTAGGTTTTCCACCCCTCTTCCCCTAAAAACCAACTCTTTTCCAAGACCCCTCCCACAGCCCGTGGTGGCCTTCACGAGCCATCTAGTGGCTCGTGGGGAGCGTCCCTATTTTGGGCAGCCTTGTGAAGCTACTGCCTCACCACCACGAGTGGTCCCAAGATCCGTGGTGACCACCATGAGCCGTCTACTATCTCGCGGGAGGTAGGAAGCATTCTTTAGCTACTGCCTAGGCATGATGGGCACCACCACGAGCCGTGGTGTCCTTCATGACTCGTGTGGGCACTAGTGCAGGGTGTCAAGGCCCAATTCTCTAGTTCATATCTTGCACTTAGCTCTTATCTTAGTGTACTAGATTCTGAGGTGTTACATTATCTCCCCCTTAGGAACATTCATCCTCGAATGGCATTCTAGGCACCTCTTAAAGGAAACGACTCAAGACTAGCAGGCCATCATGCATGCAATTCATCTAAATGCACACAACCAAGGAAGAAACATCAGCTCCAAGCTAAACATACTCAATGCATCATATGGAAGGTAGGAACAACATCGAACAACCCAATATGCATGAAATTTCAACATTCCTCATGTTCAAGGAGGAACTATTATCTACAAGCTAAGGGCATGCTCAACACAATCTCATGGAGCCTATATTCTATATATACTCTAGGCATACATCCAAGAAGGAATCTCTCAACTCCAAGATAAGTCATGTTCATCCATTCATCTCATGAATTCTATAGGCAACTCAAACTCAATGCACTACAACATGACGAAAATCAATCATATAAACTCATTTTCTTTAAAAAACACATGTTTTTCATGAACATGCATATTATAAGGAAATCATGAGAACATCTAAAACACACATGACACCAAAACAAGGAACAAACCATGTGGAACGCACTATCTCAAGCTAAAGGAGAAGTAGAAGGAAAAAATGAGGATATCGGGACATCACATCGGACTCGGCCTCCCAAGTAGCACCCTCAACTAAAAGATTCCTTCATAACATTTTCACGGAAGTCACTTCCTTGTTCCTTACTTTCTTAATTTCCTATTTTAAAATTTGAATCGGTTCTTCTTCATAAGAGAGATTCTCATTAACTCCCAACCCTTCTAAGGGATCAATGAATGTCGGATCTCCAACATACTTCTTTATCATAGAGACATGGATAACCGGATGCACCGATGCCAACTCATTAGGCAACTCCATCTCATAAGCAACCTTAACAACATGTCTTAAGATCTCATATATGGGCCTACAAAATGAGGACTAAGCTTCCCTTACTTCTCAAACCTCATTACACCCTTCAAGGGTGAGAATTTCAAGTAAACCCAAATCATGAACATTAGAAACACTCAACGACCTCGCTATCTAAGCACACTATCTCCCCCTTTGGAAAAATCCTAAACAGACTTTCTAAGCACCGCTCCTTTCAATTAACTAGGTCGGACGAAAACATTACCAAACTTTCACATTCGTCACACAAAACGATTCTAAATAATAGAGAACTATAACACCACCCTTGGAGGAATCTACCAATTGAACATCTCAAGGTATTATCTAAACATCATAATCATCAAACTCCTACATGTTGCCGAGGCATTAGTCTAACCAAACGACATCAACAAAAACTCATAATAACAATATTGGGTTCTAAAAGCCGTTATTGGGAAATCATCATCCTTCACCCTCAATTGGTTGTAGCACGACCTATGGTCAATCTTAGAAAAGCGTCTAGCTTCTTAGAGTTGGTCAACACTGAAAAAACTATTTCTCTCACCCTAACTAGATGAAAAAACAAATTCTTAGAAATAATCCTTCTAGCTTTCATATAAGACACATACTGACCTCTAGGCATAGAATTTCCCCCTTCCACTCTAGGATAGGCTCATTCGGGAACTGAAATTCGATTACACGGGTTTCACAATCAATACAAACATAACAATATTGCAACCAATCCATCCCAAGATTGACATCTAACTCTAGCATATCAAGCTCTACCAAATTAGCTAGAGTAACTCTATGGAGTAAGAAGACAGGACACTTTCTATAGACCCTCTTAGCCATCACAGAATCACTTATAAGAGTAGAGACATAAAAAGGTCTAACAACATATCAAATCTCATAGCCACATATGGTTTCACAACACACATTTTCTCCCTCATTCCTTGTAGCATGAGCCCTTCGAGTAGTCATATCCTGAAGACCATCGGATAAGGAGTAGGAGACAGACCTTATAAACTTAAACTCTATAGAACGACTTAGAGTAATGAAGAAGTGAAGTTTCTTGAGCATCTCGTAGCCTCTCATTCATAAATGTGGTGCACTTCATACTTATGGACAAGATTCTACTAGACGTGGTTATGAGACATCGTAGAATCATTCTAAACCTTTTGCTCTAATACCAAGTTTTTCACGACCCAGGGGTACTCCCTAGGTATAACAAGGCCTACAAGACCCTGAGAGGCCTCATGCATGCCAGCTTAGCTTTCATAACATAAGAATTTAGCAGAAATTTAAAACATTTTCAACATAATCAAAGTCTTTATAAATTGAAAGGAAGTCTATTACACTTGTCTCAAACAATCTAATACATGAAAGTCTTTGAGACACTGCCCATACAATAGTTCAAAACAGAAAATGAAAGACATAAGGTAATAGTGGTCAAATCCTCGAATGCTATGAGGACTCACCAATCTTCAAGTCTTGTTCTACTATGATCCTAGCCATTGGGATGAGAGTAAATATTGTTGAACCCTACATTTGGATAAGAAATGTAGGCAAGAGTATGAGTTAGTACAAAGATGTACTAAATATGATGGTTAGCATAAACCATCAACACAAGCATAGCATAAGCATTAGTCAACATAAGACATAATCCATAAGCGTAAGGGATAACCACATAAGTCATACGCATAATCAATGCACATAAATCATCATACCAAAAGAGGAACACTTATTGAAGTAACCTCAACATATACTTGCTCAAGACTTGGGTCATCACCTCTATTCATACAATCTCAGGGAAGGCCACTCAAGCAACAATCCACACAATTCATTCTTCATAACATGATTCACATTATTCTTGCTTTACTTTTCAAGGCATGGAGATTCACCTCTATGCCTATTTAAAAGGCTAATGGGTGTTCATCTCTTGCCTTACTAGTATAGTCATAGGTATTTGTCTACATGTCCATTTTAGGGGATTCATTGGTATTCGCCTCCATGCCCAACATGATATGATATAGGTATTCACCTTCACATCATTTTTTAAGGATGATAGATATTCGCCTCAATGTCCAACATGATATGATATAGGTATTCGCCTTCACATCATTTTATAAGGATCATAGGTATTCGCCTCCATGTCCTTCGTATAAAGGCTAATGGATATTCATATCTTGCCTTGCTTCTTGAAGTTATATTATAAGGGTAGTCACCTCATCCATCATCATATGACATGGGTAATCACCTCATGTTCTCTAACTTAGGAATATGGGAGATCACCTTACATCCCTCTCATATGAAGGTCTTGGGGGAATCACCTCAAACCTCAATGATGTGTCCATAATTTGGACTCATTTACGGCATTATTTTAATAGAGATAGAGTCCTCAAATGCTTATTTTGTCTCAATATCTGATGAAAACTATTAAGTTTCAGGTATTTGAAGTTTTAGCGAAAGCATGGACACTTAGGCGCAAAAAGAAACAAAAAGGCTTGAAAGAACGTAAAAACTGAAGCACTCGGCCCTTTGTTCTAGTACGCGAAGACCTGAAGGAAGTGGTTCAAAAAAGTGATGAAAGGAGCAGTCGGCGCTTTGCCGAACAGTTTCGTGAAGCAATGCCATACTGCCCAATGGTCCAAAACACAAACATGCTGAAGGCAAAGCACAAAAGGCGATGAACCAGAAGAAGGGTGATTCGCCGAGTCATTCAGCAATCGCGACTAACCTCGCCGAACGGTCCGCCGCAACACTAAATTTGGAAACTATAAATACTAGCCTTAGTTATTATTTTTAAGAGTTCGAACATTATTGTTAATTTCACTTTTAGAACATCATTTTTAGTATTTTTCTCTCAAGTTTGGAGAGGGTTTTGTGGGAGACTTAAAGAAAGGAGTTCATCTTCCCTAAGTTGGAAGTGGGTCTTCTCTATTCTTCTTCGTTTGCTTAAATTAAGGTTTAATTTCTTATACCCATTTGATTTCATTATCATTTTAGGTGTATTTTGTTATTCCTTGATGTGTGGCTAAAAACCCCCATTCTTGGGGTGTGATTTGACAAATATATGTTGATATTATTGTTGGGTGCTTGTTGATAGGTTAGATGTATTTTAATGGTGATTTCGCCTAGTGGTTGTGGTTTAATTTAATGGGTTTGTAGTTGCAAATACAAAGCCACCCACCCATGTGTTTTCGGCATGCCCGAGAGGGAGGTCGTGAAACCAATACTTCTAGACTGATGACCTAAGGAGTGGTCGACATGAGGTTCAGCCCGAGAGGGTGAGCCCTAGTCCCATATCCTAACACTCAGCTTAAGAGAGTGAGTGGGGTAAGGCATAGGCTGGCCTTCATGCGGCAAATGGGTGACCGAGAGGAACGCATTTGAAACGGGGTAAGTTGCCCGAGAGGTAACTTATTTCCATCTAAAGCTTAGCCTAGTCACTATTATCTTGCAAATTTCCTATTGAAAGCATGTACCCAACTATTTATCTAAACTTGTATTGCGGTCACACCCCAAGAACTTTTCCTCATACTTGATTTTCTTGTTGTTTTTGTTGTTTTTACTATACTTGTGACAAAACCCCCCATCGATATTTGACACTTTCGTGTCACCCCCTTTAATTTACAATGTTTTTATTCGCAAATCTCTTTAGCTACGACTAATTAGAATTTCATTCTAATTAACTACTATTTTCACTACCACTCCCTTGGAACACGACCCCAACCCTTGGTTGGGTTACTATAATATCGACGATCGTAGACACTCGTACCGTAGGTTAGTGTCGTTGGTTACGCAAAAATCACTCATCACATATCATAGTCCTTTGACTTAAATTCATTTTAGGTGAGCAAGCCTTTCAACCTAGAATCATTCTATGTGAGGAAACATTTAACAATTATACATTCATACATTCATAGAGTAGATCATGTGGGTAAATCCTTCCACGACAATTCTATCTACAAATAATCATTCATAACATAAGATTTACTCTCAAAGCCCTACTAATCACAGTTCATCATGTAAGCTTTACTATAAAAGTCATACTAGTCATAAATTATCATATTAGCTTTACTCTAAAAGCCCTATTAATCATCATTCATCATACATGCCTTACTCTCAAGACAATCCTAATATCAAAGCCTACAAGTCATAATTCATCGTATATACTTGATCTCAATCAATTCATGTGTATATGCTTTACTCTTAAGCAATTCATATATATATGCTTCAATCTCAAGCAATCTATAATGTATCTCATCAATCATAGAAGAATACATCTAATTCCTCAATTTCCCCTTTTCATGGCATAAAACCCACTTACATCAATCTCATCTTTGTAAACATGGGTTAGGAATGGGTACATGTGAATTCATCATAAAAATATGTAATTCTATCAATTCAATCATAAACAATCATAACCCACTCAATTGGATCAATACCCATAACATTAGAAGAAATCATAACTAGAATTGGGGAATTCTTCTTCTAAATTAGGGAATCTTAAGGGGTTCCATGGATGAATAAGTCATCATACCTTGATAACAAAGCCCACAAATGCTTGAGGATTGGAGAGTTGACCCTGATCCTAGCTCCAACTCTTTCTTCTTCTTCTTCAAGTTCTCGAGAGAAAAATATTTGGAGGAACACGGATTTCTTTTGGGTTTTGGAAATAATGACTTGAATGGGTGAATTTTGGGGTTAAAATGACTTATATAGGGGTCCTAGGCTTGGGAAAAACGACATAGCTTTAAGTTAAAACAATTGGGAAAAAAACCAATAACCCTTAACTTAAAAACTGCCAAATTGGCTCACTAGAAGCTCACCACGGGTCGTCATCATCACCACGGTCTGTCAAACGGGTCCTGAAGAATCTCAGCCTGACAGTGCATCACTATTTTTGGCATAAATTTTTACTACGATATGGGAATTGGGCAAACTCGGTAGCGTTGGAAAGAGAACTAAGACACCTTTAATTTGATAGGTCATGGGCCACCTTTTCATTTTGTACTAAAAGATATGATCGTTTCAAGTTGACCCAACACTCTAAGTCTAATACAAACCCTTTACGGTCTGAGTGGGGCTTCACAAGTCGTTGTGATGCCCTTGGCCTTTGACCAGTAGCTAGGTTTGCCACCCCTCTTCCACTAAAAACCAACTCTTGTCCATGACCCATCCCACAGCCCATGGTGGCCTTCACGAGCCGTCTAGTGGCTCGTGGGGAGGATCCCTATTTTGGGCAACCTTGTGAAGCTACTGCCTCACAACCACGAGTGGTCCAAGGATCCGTGGTGACCACCATGAGCCATCTAGGCTCTCGTAGGAGGTAGGCAGCCTTCTTTACCTACTGCCTAGGCATCCTAGGCACCACCACGGGTCGTGGTTCCCTTCATGATTCGTGTGGGACCTCGTGCTGGGTGCCAAGGGCCAATTCTCTAGTTCATGCCTTGCACTTAGCCTCTAGCTTAGTTTACTAGAGTCTGAGGTGTTACATTATCTCTCCCTTGGGAACATTAGTCCTCGAATGTCATTCTAGGCACCTCTTAAAGGAAACGAATCAAAACTAGCAGCCCATCATGCATACAGCTCATCTAAATGCACACAGCCAAGGAGGAAACATCAACTCCAAGCTAAACATACTCAATGCATCATATGGAAGGTAGGAACAACAAATAACAACCCAATATGCATGAAATTTCAACATTTCTCATGTTCAAGGAGGAACTATCATCTCCAAGCTAAGAGCATGCTCAACACAATCTCATGGAGTCTATATGCAATCTATACTCTAGGCATACATCCAAGGAGGAATCTCTCAACTCCAAGTTAAGGAATGTTCATCCATATATCTCATGAAGTCTATAGACAACTCAAACTCAATGCACTACAACTTGAGGAAAATCCATCAAATAAACTCTTTTTCTTTAAAAACACATGTTTTTCATGAACATGCATAATTATAAGGAAATCATGGGAACATCTAAAACACACATGACACCAAAACAAGGAACAAACCATGAGGAACTCATCATCTCAACCTAAAAGAGGAGTAGAAGGAAAAAGATGAGAATATCGGGACATCACATCGGCCTCGGCCTCCCAAGTAGCACCCTCAACTAAAAGATTCCTCCATAACACTTTCACGGAAGTCACTTCCTTGTTCCTCAATTTCTTAACTTCTAGGTGTAAAATCTCAACTGGTACTTCTTTATAAGAGAGATTCTCATTAACTCCCAACCCTTCTAAGGGATCTATGAATGTCGGATCTCCATCACACTTCTTTATCATAGAGACATGGATAACTGGATGCACCGATGTCAACTTATTAGGAAACTCTACCTCATAAGCAACCTTACCAACATGTCTTAAGATCTCATATGGACCTACAAAACGGGGACTAAGCTTCCCTTACTTCTCAAACCTCATTACCACCTTCAAGGGTTATAATTTCAAGTAAAACCAAATCATGAAAATTAGGAACACTCAACAACCTTTCTATCTAAGCACACTATCTCCCCCTTCGAAAAAAACCTAAACGAACTTTCTAAGCACAACACCTTTCAATTCAATTAGGGTCGGATCAAAACATCACTAAGCTTTCACATTCGTCACAGAAGACGATTCTAAACCATGGTGAACTATAACACCACCCTTGGAGGAGTCTACTAATTGAACATCTCAAGGTATATATAAACACCATAATCATCAAACTCCTACATGCCGCCTAGGCATTAGTCAAACCAAACGACATCACAAAAAACTCATAATAACAATACCGAGTTCTAAAAGCCATTACCAGGAAATCATCATCCTTCACCCTCAATTGGTGGTAACCCGACCTAAGGTCAACTTTAGAAAAGCAATTAGCTTCTTAGAGTTGGTCAACACTTAAAAATCTATTTTTATCACCCTAACTAGGTGATAAAGGAAATTCTTAGAAATCATCTTTCTAGCTTTAATAGAAGATACATACTGACGTCTAGGCATAGAATTTCCCCCTTCCACTCTAGGATAGGCTCATTCGAGAACTGAAATCCTACTACACGGGTTCTACAATCAATAGAAACATAACAATAGTGCAACCGATCCGTCCCAAGGATGACATATAAATCTTGCATATCAAGCTCTACCAAATCAACTAGAGTTACTCTATGGAGTAAGGAGATGGGACACTTTCTATAGACCCTCACAGCCATCACAGAATAACCTATAGGAGTAGAGACATAAAAAGGGTCTAACAACTATCAAATCTCATAGCCATACATGGCATCACAACTAACTTTTCGCCCTCGTTCCTTGTAGCATGAGCCCTTCGAGTAGTCATATCCTAAAAACCATCGAATAAGGAGTAGGAGAGAGACCTTATAGAGTTAAACTCTATCGCACGACTTCGAGTAATGAAGAAGTGAAGTTTCCTAAGCATTTCGTAGCCTCTTATTCATTAATGTGGCGCGTTTCACACTTATGAACTAGACTCTAGTAGACCTGGTTTTTAGACATCCTAGAATCATTCTAAACTTTGTGCTCTAATACCAAGTTTTTCACGACCCAAGGGTACACCCTAGGTGTAACATGGCGTACAAGACCCCGAGAGGCCTCATACTAGCCAACTTAGCTTTCATAACATAGGATAATAGAATTTAGCGGAAATTTAAAACATTTTCAACATAATCAAAGTCTTTGTTAAACGAGCAGAAGTCTATTACACTTATCTCAAACCATCTAATACATGGAAGTCTTTGGGACACATCCCATACAATAGTTCAAAACATAAACTGAAAGACATAAGGAAATATTGGTCAAATCCTGAAATGTTATGAGGACTCACCAATCTTCAAGTCTTACTCTACGATGATCCTAGCCACGGGGATGAGAGTTAATATCACTTGACCCTACATTTGGATGAAAAATGTACGCAAGAGTATGCGTTAGTACAAAGATGTACGAAATATGATGGCTAGCATAAATCATTAACATAAGCATAGCATAAGTATTAGTCAACATAAGACATAATCCATAAGTATAAGAGATAACCACATAAATCATAAGCATAATCAATGCACATAAATCATCATACCATAAGAGGATCACTTATTGAAGTAACCTCAACTTATCCTTACTCAAGACTTGGTTCATCACCTCTTGTCATACAATCAAAGGGAAGGCCACTCAAGCAACAATCCACACAATTCATTCTTCATAACATGATTCACATTATTTTTGCTTTACTTTCAAGACATGGGAATTCACCTCTATGCCTATTATAAAGGCTAATGCGTATTCACCTCTTGCCTTATTAGTATAATCATAGGTATTCACCTCCATCTCCATTTTAAGGGATTCATAGGTATTCGCCTCCATGCCCCACATGATATGATATAGATATTCGCCTCCACATAATTTATAAGGATCATAGGTATTCGCCTCCATGTCGAACATGATATGATATATGTATTCGCCTCCACATCATTTTATAAGGATCATAGGTATTCACCTCCATGTCCAACATGATATGATATAGGTATTCGCCTCTACAACATTTTATAAGGGACATAGGTATTCGCCTCCATGTCCTTGGTATAAAGGCTAATGGGTATTCACCTCTTGCCTTGCTTCTTGAAGTTATATTATAAAGGTAGTCACCTCACATCCATTATCACATGACATGCGTAATCACCTCATGTTCTATAACTTAGGAATATGAGAGATCACCGTACATCCCTCTCATATGAAGGTCTTGGGGGAATCACCTCAAACCTGATTACATATCATAGTCCTTTGACTTAAATTCATTTTAGGTGAGCAAGCCTTTCAACTTAGAATCATTCTATTTGAGGAAACCTTTCACATGTATACATTCATACATTCATAGAGTAGATCATGTGGGTAAATCCTTCCACAACAATTCTATCTACAAATCAACATTCATGACATAAGCTTTACTCTCACAGCCCTAATAATCATAGTTCATCATGTAATCTTTACTCTAAAAGTCATACTAGTCATAACTCATCATATTAGCTTTACTATAAAAGCCCTATTAATCATCATTCATCATACATATCTTAGTCTTAAGACAATCCTAATCTCAAAGCCTACAAGTCATAATTCATCATATATGCTTGATCTCAATCAATTCATGTTTATATGATTTACTCTTAAGCAATTCAAATCTCAAGCAATCTATAATGTATCTCATCAATCCTAGAAGAATACATCTAATTCCTCAATTTCCCCTTTTCCAAGCATAAAACCCACTTACATCAATTTCATGATTCTACACATGGGTTAGGCATTGGTACATGTAATTTCATCCTAAAAATATGTAATTCTATCAATTCAATCATAAACAATCATAACCGACTCAATTGGATCAATACCCATAACATTAGAAGAAACCCTAACTAGAATTGAGGAATTCTTCTTCTAAATTGGGGAATCTTAAGGGGCTACATGGATTAAAGGATTCCATGGATGAATAAGCCATCATACCTTGATAAAAAATCCCACAAATTCTTGAGGATTGGAGACTTGACCTTGATCCTAGCTCCAACTCTTTCTTCTTCTTCAAGTTCTAGAGAGAGAAATATTTAAGAGGAAGACTTTGGGATTTCTTTTGGGTTTTGGAAATAATGACTTGAATGGGTGAGTTTTGGGGTTAAAATGACTTCTGTAGGGGTCCTAGGCTTGAGAAAAACGACATAGGTTTGAGATAAAACAATTGGAAAAAGACACAATAACCCCTGACTTAAAAACTGCCGAATTGGCTCACAGGAAGCTAACCACAGGTCATCATCATCACCACGGCCCGTCAAACGGGTCGTGAAGAGTTTTTACTCTGATATGGGATTTGGACAAACTTAGTGGCGTTGGAAAGAGGACTTAGATACCTTTAATTTTATAGGTCATGGGCCACCTAGTTCATTTTTTGCTAAAAGATGTGATCGTTTGAAGTTGACCCTACACTCTAAGTTTAATAAAAACCCTTCACAGACGACTTCATGGTCCGTGTGGGGCTTCACAGGCCATTGTGATGCCCTTGGCCCTTGACACTAGCTAGGTTTGCCACCCCTCTTCCCCTAAAAACAACCTCTTGTTCACGACCCCTCCCACACGAAGCTAGAGAAAGCCTGTGATACAAACGCCATAAATTTCTCTATAAGCTAGAAGTTTAAGAATTCAATTATTCAAGTTCAAGAATGATCAAGATCAAGACTATCAGATTCAAGAACAAGCTCGAAACCCTTGAATTCAAGTAAAAGTCAATATCAAGATAACTTTCAAGTTCAAGTTCATCGAAGATTCAAGAACAAATTTTAAAGCCCTTGACTCCAAGATCAAGTTCAAGACAAATTCAAGATCAAACTCAAGAGACCTTGAATTTATATTTGAATAGGTGAATTCAGAGGAATCATAGAGATTGTAACATTTGCACTTTGAAATAATAAATACGATTGTTGTGATACTTTTCTGTTCTTGATTGTTGTTTTCTGGACGTGAATTTTGTTATCTACACTCATGATTTCATAAAGTTGCAAATTTATTAGGTTAGAGATTTTTTCCGGTGATATGCATGCAAAACTAACGATAAATAGTTCAACTAAAGTTTTTCGACCATATTAGATGAATGCCATCCTTTTGGCCTAATAGCGTTGGTGTATTAACCTTCATTAACTGTTTCAAATTGATTGTCATTGTTTAAATCATTAGATAAGGATTAGTAACCTCAAATCTCCTTTGTTAATCTCTTTTCCTAAACTTTACCTATTTTGCTAGCAAGTTAAGATTTATGACCAGTTCTAACATTTGAAACTTTTAGAAAGAAATCAAAGCTAAGAGATTAACAAAATGTGCAACTTCATCATTTAAGAATCACTAACTTGTGTTATTCTACGTTCGTTAATCCATCATGATTCCCACAACCCTAGTTATGGGGTTCAACTACTCATGCTTAGAGTATTTAGATCAATAGATTTTGAAGAATTCACAATAAACGATGAGTATAAGAAACAACTTGTATCAAACATCAAGTAACTACAAAACAATAGAAATAATTTTGACGGTCCATCGAATGTGGGGAGTCAACCAAGGATTGTACCCTAGGTTTGGACTTCGCAATATTTCATGAATCATTTTATAGTCTGTTCACTAGTTTGATGGTTTGTTGACTGGATCGTGGTTTTTAGTGCCACTTTGCAACTCAAACATTGATAGAAGAAAGGATAACTCAAAAGATACAATTAGTAACAAAGCCAACATGGTGGATGTGTGTGTGTATATATATATATATATATATATATACACACACACACATACATATATACACTAGTTATCAAACATGTGCGTTGCATGTGTATTCTAGGCTAAGTAAAAATTTATTTGAAATAATAAAAATATTCTTAGAATAAATGTGTGATAATTTATATGGTTTTGAAAGGGAAATATTCTCTTTTGTCTGTTTAAACTTTTGTGTTCCTTGAACTTTAAATTTAACAAAATAATTAGTTAAATTGTCTATGCATAATATCAAATGTAGCATGACAAGCTATTAAGATAAACATGTTTCATGTATCTTCACCAAAAAAATAATAAAACAAAACTATCATTTCCTTGTAGTTTTGCCCTCCACTCAACATGTCAACATAAAAACTATTTCAACTGCTTTATTCTTAAACAACTAATTTAACAATGACAATTTTTTGGTTCCTATCTACTACTTTTTGTGGGATTTTCCCTTCTATCATCATTTTGTCTGGCAACTTAAGTTAGTGGTTTATTCAATGATATGTAAAATTTTATCTTTTATGAATTTGTATTGTGTTACTTTTGTGTTTTTGGTTGTGAAAACTTTAGAAGCATTCTTGATGGAATCATCATTGTGGAAGAGACAACAAAGAGAGAATAAATTTCGCCGCAACTTGATAAGGTAATTGTACCTATTATTATATTTTTTTGGGAGTTGACATGTTGTTGTATTAATCATATGTCCAAAATCTTGTTAAGTTTGGCCGACATGAAAAATTCATACCTTTGAAAAAGTCACAATTCTTTGAAAAAGTCACAACTCTTTGAAAAAGTCACAACCCATCGAAAAAGTCACAATCCTTTAATGTGAAAAGATGTATGTTTTTAAAATATTTTATAATATAAATAAATATAGTATGAAATATTTTGTAGGATTTGGATTTCGACTTTTGGTATTAGTACTTATTCATAATCTTTGAGATAATCAAAAGATCGAACCAATGGTCCATAAAGTTGCTTAAAAATTTAGTATGAAATAGAGAATATGTAATAAATTGGGTGTTAAGAAGAAGAATGATAGAAAACTTAGGAAATTCATGGTTTAAAAATTTCAGAGAACCCGTCTACTTATAGGCAACAAAGGGTAGTATGAACAAGTTCTTATTGTGCCTTATCAGAAAAGTCACTCTCTTTGTAAAATTCACAATCCTTC
The DNA here is from genome assembly GCA_036553675.1 of Solanum okadae. NCBI lineage: Eukaryota > Viridiplantae > Streptophyta > Magnoliopsida > Solanales > Solanaceae > Solanum > Solanum okadae. Next base: position 14,443,173 of record CM071683.1, read on the forward strand.
GGAAAAGTCACAACTCTTTGATAAATTAACAACCCTTCAGAAAAATCACAAATCTTTGAAAAAGTCACAACCCTTTGGAAAAGTCACAATCATTCAATGTGAAAATGTGTCCTTTTAAATATATTTTATATTATAATATAAATTAATATAGAATATGTACTAAATATAAGGTGTTTTAAGAAGAAGAATATAAAACAGAAAAGATTTGTCATTTAAAAATGTGAGGGAACTTCTCTATTTATAGCCAACAAAGGTAGTATGAACATGTGATTATTTTGCATTATCAGAAATGATTAACTATTCTGGTATGTGAAACTTTCTTTGCATGTATTTGATGGTATTCTATCTGGTAAGCTCTTTAAACCTTCAAGATTGCATATGTATTTAAAATTGTGTTGGTTTATAATTTCATAGATTTATCTGTAACACCCCGTATTCGAAACAGACCAAAAATGTAGATTTTTGAGAAGTTGCAGGTGCAACCCATGATTTCCACCCACGGACCGTAGGTCAGACCACGAACCGTGCTGGTGGTCCGTGGTTCACCACTGCAGCCCCTCCCCAAACCCAACTCAGAAAATCGGCTAAGTCTCGACCCACGGACAGACTCATGGTCCGTAGGCCAGACCACGGTCCGTGGATCTTGGCCCCCTTTACCCAGCCTCTGACGTGAACGATGACCGACCAGCACAGACCGTCGTTCGATCCACAGTCCATAGGTATGATCGTTGGTGAAGGACAGTAGCCAGTTAGGGGGGATTGCTGATTGGGTCAACTTCAAATGGTCACCACTCTCAGCACAAAAGGAATTATTTATTCCATGACCTTTGATATGATAAATAATTTAATTCTCTTTCCAACTCCACCGAGTTTGCTAAAATCCGACCTTCAAGTAAAACGTTATGCTTGTTTTAGTGAAGCCCTATTGGGCATACTTGACCTACGACTCCAAACTACGGACCTAAACCTACGGCCCGTAGGTCCCTTCCGTCGGTCACTCCGACAGAAGTTAAGTTAGGGGTCTGTTGGTCTTTTCCTATTTCGTTGGACCCCTAAGCTACGTCGTTTAGGCCCTAAATTATGAGGTTTTAGTCAGTTTAATCCTAGAAACATAACAAGAACATACCTAAATCAAATCGTTAATCAAAACTTAGAAAAAAATTAGAGCGTAAGAAGAGAAAAGAGGTCAAGAATCCTTGTTCGAGTACGCAACAAGGTTCCATCAAGTCCAGCCCAAAATCGAAAGATTTCTTCGTGGAATTCATCCCCACTTATATGTGATTTCACTAGTGGGTTCCTTTCACCCATTAGGTCCCTAGTTTTCTGTCAATTTCTTGATTCCCTTATTATTACTAGACCTAGGGTTTCTTGAATGTTAGAATTGTTGGGTTCTTAGTTGTTCTAATGATCAAAATCAGATTAGTAAGTTAATATTCAGTTTATTGCATGAATTCCAAAACCCTAACTATGTATTTCTTTAGTTCTTGAATTACATATGCTAGGTTAGATATTTTCGTTATTCAGTTATACATGCCTCAATTATTAATGCATCAATATCAGTTTAATTGTTGCATTCTTAGTTTGCATGTTCAGTTTAAGCTATCCAGTATCTTATAGAAATTCAGTCATAATGTGTTAATTACTCAATCCATTGGGAGTAGCACAATACCGAGTTGGACTAGGGTTCAGTGTATCCAAATAGTCCTAGAACTACCAGCCATGTAGTTTGTAAGTCCCCTCCGTGGGCATCATTTTAGTCTTCACGCTAGCATGCCTCTATACCTTGGGTCATCTCGATGGGGCGTATACATTGGACTCCACATTTAGCTCATGTGGTTTTATTATCGGTTATTAGTAGCTCCCTTAGATCAGTCAGACTCCATTGTATTGACCATGTTTCATTATTCAGTCTCAGCATGTCATAACTTGGTCAGTACATTCAGATTAGTCATGCTCAGTATTTCAGCATCTATATCATGTTCAGATTATTTCATTGCTTTACTGTTTTGCTTAGTTAGATGTTATTTCAGCTTTATTCTATCCTGCATGCTTAGTACCTTTCAAGTACTGACGCATACTCTGCGCTACATCTTCTCGTGATGTAGGTTTAGGTTCTCAGCATCCAGATCACGCTTAGGTCGGTTCCCGATTTTCAGTTCAGCAATATCAGTGGTGAGTCCTCATTCTTCGAGGACTAGTGACATGTTTATCTTCATCGCTTTTAGTATTTATTTTCAGTTTTGCTAGATCTAGCTGGGGCATGTCCCAACATTTCTAGTTAGTTTAGACGCTTATTTCAGACATAGTTAGATTCAACTTAGAATTGAGTTAATATCTTCTTTGTATTAAATTCATCAGTTTTCATATATCTCAGTTATAGTATATGGGTATTCCCCATCTTTTCATTTTATTTATAATGATAGCTTTCGCATAGTTTTTTTTATTATTCAGTTTATCTTTAGTATTCTCATGATCATGCCATCAGGGTTAGCTTGGGATCACTTGTGGTCCTAGGTCCCGTGTCCGCATCTCAGAGGTAGCTTAGGGCGTGACAAACTTGGTATCAGAGCATTAGGTTTAAGTGTCCTAGGATATCTGAAAAGCCGCACTAAGTATAGTCCTTTTCATGGGTTTGAAGTGCACCACATCTAATGAGAAGAAGGCTACGAGGTGTTTTAGGAAAACTTCACTTTCTTGATATACTTATCGTGCATTGGTATGATCTGTTTTCTAATCCATCGTTATTCCCTTAAGAGCATGCCTCCTCATAGAGCTTACGCAAGGAATGCTAATGCACGCAATGCTAATGTAGTTCCTCTAGTCCCAGATTAGGAAGTTTTGAATGCAAAGTTTCAGGACTACCAATTCATCTTTTGGCTCAGAGTATGACCAACCAGAACAATCAGCGGGTTCCAGTTCAGGCAAATGCCAATGTTGGGTCAGCTACAGCTAGAGTGCGAGACTTTGTTAGGATGGATCCGCCATAGTTCTTAGGATCGCAAGTTAGAACTTGAGAGTAAAATAAAAGTACTAAAACTTATTTTCAGAATGTGATATTTTCTAATAATACTATGAAAACTGATACTAAGCTATAACTCTCCATGAGTATTTATAGTTTTCAAAAATCTGTGCTGCGGCGAATTATTCGGTGACATTAGTCAAAATCGCTGATTAACTCGGCGATTCGCCCCTTGGTGTGGTTCATTTCCGTCTTGCACCATCCTTGGCTTCATCGTGCTCTGGGTCATTGGGCGATATGGTACTTTTTCACGGAACTACTCGGTGATGCGCCGACTGCTCCCTTTTTCTGCCGACTTGATCCTTTCCTTCAGGGCTCTGCACACTGGAACAAAAGGTGAAGTGAGACCCTTTGGCGATTCGCTAAGTGAACTCGGCGATTCTCCAAGTGAACTCGGCGATCCTCATGCCTTCATTTTCTTGTTCTTTTCAACCTTATTGTTCCTTTTTGCGAAGTAGTGTCCATGCTTTCCTTGAAACTTCAAATTCCTGAAAGTTAAAGGTTTTTGATAACAGCAAGGTTAAGGGAGATCACAAATAGAGAATTGAATATTAGAATGCGGAAGCACAAAGAAAAGAAACAAAAAAAACTAACTAAAGATATGGGAAATTCGAAGGAAAGATCCACGAATTTCCAAGGATTAGATGTTCTAAGGCCTTGAAAAGATCCAAGTAACAACGTATAGATTTATGGAAGAAAATCTAACGCCTTTACTTGAGAAAACGAATCAAAACGATAGATTCGGATCTTGACCGCTTTATGAGTAACTAAAGACAATAATTAGTATGTAGAAACTAATCACCTTCTAAAGAATACCAAAAAGAAACCAAAGATATCACAAGAAGAAATTACTTTATACCTTAAACTATGAAACTAGTAAAGGTTTAAAGATAAATTCTCAAAGAACAAGTCACAAAGGTTCAAAGAACTCTCTCAAATATTATTAATATCAATCTAAATTGTCTTTAATGAATGAAAAGGACTCCTATATATAGGAGAAGGGAAAAACGTCCAAGAAGCCAAACCCTAAAAAAACAATTACAAGGAATCCTACTCTAGAAAGGAAATAAAGTAACCTAACTAGGAACAAATTTAGTACTTCTAGGAAAGCATTAAATGGTACTTAAGAGACCATAAATAGACTAAGGAAAATATTAATAACCTATATATAAATAAATAAATAAGGTAAATCCCAACTAGGAAAAGAATCTTGACAATCTTGGAAAGTTTGACTAGTCTTCTCTCAAAACTTGGGCAGAAAGCAACTCTTGTTGTGGCTGATTCTTGGACTCTTCTTGACCTTTTTTGCACGAAATTGGACCTTAAAATTCCTCATCTTGGGCTTGAATTTGGGCCACCAAATAATTGTAGCATTTGGACAATTCCTCTCCCTTGGGCTTGAGCTCTTCTTCCCCAATAAGAAACCTTTGGATCAGCGATTGAAGCCCATTGAGCTTATCATTGAACTCCTTGGTTTGAGATCTTGTTATGGGCCTCCTTGGAGTTTCTAAAGCGTCATCCTTGTCCTTCAATGGAGTAGAGCTTCCTTGGATGCTATCATTCCCCTCTTCTTGAAGAGAATTCGTCCTCGAATTCAAATCTGCATCAAAATGGGAAAGATCAGAAACATTAAAAGTAGCACTAACTTGGAACTCACCAGGAAGATCAAGTTTATAAGCATTGTCTCCAATCCTTTCAAGGACTTTGTATGGCCCACTTCCTCTAGGATCTAGTTTGGTCTTTCTTTTGGAAGGAAATCTTTCCTTTCGCATATGCACCCAAACCAAGTCACCAGGTTTAAAAACAACATATTTTCTGCCCTTATTCCTTCGCAATGCAACTTCCTTGTTCTTCTTTTCAATTGCAAGCCTTGTTTGTTCATGAATTTTCTTCATCATATCAGCCTTCTTCTTACCATCAAGATTAGCAAAATCATTAGTAGGCAAAGGCAATAAATCAAGGGGGTTAAGGGGCTTGAATCCATATACAACTTCAACTCCCTTAGAACTGACCACAAAACCTAAGAAAACCACACGATCAACATAGAAAGTACACTTTTTGAGATTAGCAAATAAGCACTGATTTCTAAGAACTTCAAAAACGTGTTTTAAGTGCTCTAGGTGTTCATCCAGATTTTGAGAAAAGATCAAGATGTCATCAAAATACACCACAATAAATTTTCCATGGAAATCTTTAAAAATATGATTCATTAGGCTCATAAAAGTGCTTGGTGCATTAGTCAAGCCAAAGGGCATAACTAACCACTCATAAAGTCCATATTTGGTCTTAAAAGCAGTTTTCCATTCATCTCCAGGATTCATACGAATCTGATGGTAACCACTCTTTAGATCAATTTTAGAAAAGATTTTGGAACCATACAGTTGGTCCAACATGTCATCAAGACGAGGGATAGGATGGCGATACTTTACCGTTATCTTGTTGATAGCTCGACAATCTACACACATCCTCCATGTTCCATCCTTTTTGGGGACCAATAGGACTGGAACAGAGCATGGGCTCATACTCTCTCGAACAAATCCCTTTTCAAGCAATTCTTCAACTTGCCTTTGTAATTCTTTGGTCTCTTCAGGATTGCTCCTATAGGCAGGCCTATTAGGAAGTTGAGACCCAGGCACAAAGTCTATTTGGTGCTCAATCCCTCTCAAAGGTGGCAATCCCTTTGGAGTGTCATCAGGAAAAACATCTTCAAAATTCTGCAAAAGAGAAGAAACACTATTTGGCAAAGAAGGAGTTAGTTGTTCAAAATTAATCAATACTTCTTTGTAAGTAAGTAGTATTATGGGCAGTCCCTCTCTCCTAGCATTCAAACACTCTTTGGCTTTTATATAAAGGCTCTCATTTTTCTTTTCCTTAGCCTCTTTCCTCTCACCAAAATATTTATTTTTGTTACTCACACCCTCTTTTACCTCTTTACTTAGATCGCTGCCCTCTCTCTCTTTCTCGCGGCCATCTCTCTTTTTTTCTATTATCTCTTGGCCTTTTTCTTTTCCCTCAAGCTCACTTTTTACCTCTCCCTTTTGTTTTCCCATTGTTTCCCTCAATCGTTTTTGATCTTCAAACACTTGAGAAGGAGATAATGGTGCAAGAGTATACTTCTTACCATTATGCAGAAGACTATACCTATTCTTTCTCCCATGATGAGTAGTATCCCTATCATACTGCCAAGGTCGGCCAAGTAAAACATGACATGCTTGCATTGGGACTACATCACAAAGAATTTCATCTTCATACCTACCAACATTGAATGAAATCATGCATTGTTTGTTTACTTTTACTTCTCCACAATCATTCAACCATTGGAGCCTATATGGGGTAGAGCGCTTCATGCATGCAATTCCTAGTTTATCCACCAAGTATGAACTCACCACATTTGCACAACTTCCCCCATCAATAATCATAGAATAAGTCTTCCCTTTTATCCCACACCTAGTATGAAACAAATTCTCTCTCTGTCCTTCATCAACACTACCCAAATTGATAGTCATAATTCTCCTAACCACCCCAATTATACCATCATTAGGCAATTCCAAATCATCTTCCTCACTTACACCTTCTCTCTCTTCTTCTTCCCCCTCACTTTTTTCACTCTCATATTCTCCATTCTCTCTAAGTAGGATGTTTCTTCTACTTGGACATTCATGCATCATATGCCCCCTTCCATGACATTTGTGACATTGAATAGAACTTGAAGGTTTAGAAGATTTAGGATTAAAGGTTTTACCTCCCTCCTCAACTTTACCTTTACCTCTATCATCTTGAGGTTTGGAAGGAGCTTTCCCCTCTTGAGTTGACCATGGCTTCTTCGAGATAGTGTTTGGTCGACTTCTCCATGAGTTATTTTGCCGCTTTTTCTCAATTTGTTTTTCAACTTTTACAGACAAATCAACTAACTCATCTAAAGTTACATATTGTTGTATCTCTACTACATTAGCTATTTCTGTATTTAAACCATTTAAAAATCTAGCTATTGTAGCCTCTTCTTCCTCCATGCAGTTAGCTTGGATCATAGCCATATCCATGCTTTTGAAGTACTCATCCACTGACATGGAGCCTTGCTTCAAGTGTTGAAGGCGAGACTGTAGATCTCTTTGGAAGTATGATGGAATAAATCGCTTCCTCATTACCCTCTTCATCTCTGCCCACGTAGCAATAGGTGGTAGCTCCTCTTGCAATCTGTCTCTAGCAAGCTTTTTCCACCAAGAAGCAGCATAATCAGAAAACTCAACAACAGCAAGTTTAACTTTCTTACCCTCAGAGTAGTTATGACAATCAAAGATGGCTTCAACTCGTCTCTCCCAATCAAGGTACAAGTCTGGATCCCTTGTCCCCTTGAAAGATGACATCTTCATCTTTATACTATTTATATTATCATCTTCTACTCTACCTCTTTGTCCCCTCCTATCTCTTCTTTCTAGATTAAATTCAACATCAAAATCATCATTACCATATTCAGGATTTACAAAAGGGATATGGGGTACATTCCTTCTAACTTGGGGTCTAACATTATTTGGGGGTACAACATTATTCTCCCTCATAATTGCAGCTATGGTGTCATTCTGCTCGATAATCATATCCCTCATCTCTTGAAATTGAAGGGTCCATCTCTCAAATTGTTGGTGCATAGCTTGAAGGGTGAAGTCGTTCCTTCCTTTGACCTCGGCTTCTAAACGAGCCCTTTCCTCATCACCACCTGAAATAGACATCTAAAAAAAAAGAATAAATGATCAAGTATCACACTTTTAATATGGCTTTTACACTCTTTTAAACTCACCCACACTTGCCTTTTTCCACTAAAAATAACCTTTGAACGAGAATACTTTGTAGATTTATAATTAAACCAAAACGTGTATCAAGTTCGTAGTAATAAAGTATGGAATCTTGGGGTACAAAAAGAAAGTAAAGAACTATTCCTAGAACAAGTAGGATTTAGTTGAAACAAAACACGAATAAAAAGGAACTTATTTTAGAATTATAAGAACAAGAAAGAAAAAAAAATTTCCTCTAATTCTTAAAGATCTAGAATTCCCTCTTCTTGCTACCTTCTTGCTTGGAAACAAATTAATACAAAACTTGGAGAGCAAGTAATAAGATTTCTTGAATAGCAAGTAATAAACTTTCTTGGGAATCAAGTAATCAAATTTCTTGGAGGACAAGTAATCAGATTTCTTAGAGAATTTTTTTTTTTTTTTTTTTTTGTTCACGCTACTGTTCACGCTACTAAATTTTTTTTTTTTTTCACGACGCTACTGTTCACGCTACAGTTTTGTTTTTTTTTTTTTTTTTTTTTTTTTTTTTGGCTCTAAGAAGAAATCCCAAGATTTATCAAGAACGGAATCTTGATAGAACCGCTCTGATACCACTTGATAACAGCAAGGTTAAGGGAGATCACAAATAGAGAATTGAATATTAGAATGCGGAAGCACAAAGAAAAGAAACAAAAAAAACTAACTAAAGATATGGGAAATTCGAAGGAAAGATCCACGAATTTCCAAGGATTAGATGTTCTAAGGCCTTGAAAAGATCCAAGTAACAACGTATAGATTTATGGAAGAAAATCTAACGCCTTTACTTGAGAAAACGAATCAAAACGATAGATTCGGATCTTGACCGCTTTATGAGTAACTAAAGACAATAATTAGTATGTAGAAACTAATCACCTTCTAAAGAATACCAAAAAGAAACCAAAGATATCACAAGAAGAAATTACTTTATACCTTAAACTATGAAACTAGTAAAGGTTTAAAGATAAATTCTCAAAGAACAAGTCACAAAGGTTCAAAGAACTCTCTCAAATATTATTAATATCAATCTAAATTGTCTTTAATGAATGAAAAGGACTCCTATATATAGGAGAAGGGAAAAACGTCCAAGAAGCCAAACCCTAAAAAAACAATTACAAGGAATCCTACTCTAGAAAGGAAATAAAGTAACCTAACTAGGAACAAATTTAGTACTTCTAGGAAAGCATTAAATGGTACTTAAGAGACCATAAATAGACTAAGGAAAATATTAATAACCTATATATAAATAAATAAATAAGGTAAATCCCAACTAGGAAAAGAATCTTGACAATCTTGGAAAGTTTGACTAGTCTTCTCTCAAAACTTGGGCAGAAAGCAACTCTTGTTGTGGCTGATTCTTGGACTCTTCTTGACCTTTTTTGCACGAAATTGGACCTTAAAATTCCTCATCTTGGGCTTGAATTTGGGCCACCAAATAATTGTAGCATTTGGACAATTCCTCTCCCTTGGGCTTGAGCTCTTCTTCCCCAATAAGAAACCTTTGGATCAGCGATTGAAGCCCATTGAGCTTATCATTGAACTCCTTGGTTTGAGATCTTGTTATGGGCCTCCTTGGAGTTTCTAAAGCGTCATCCTTGTCCTTCAATGGAGTAGAGCTTCCTTGGATGCTATCAGTTTTGATCAGATATTGAGATAAAATAAGCATTTGAGGACACAATTTCTATTAAAATATTGCCCTAAATGAGTCCAATTCGTGGACTCATCATCAGGTTAGAAGGTTGAGAAACAAAGAAATCACTTCAGTCAAGGTTTTGTGGAGTAGTCAGTTCGTAGAGGGAGCTACTTGGAAAGCAGAAGTAGCCATGAAGTCCAAGTGTCCTCACCTCTTTCCTTCCGATTCCATTCCGGCTTGAGGAAATAGTTCCTCTTCAGTTTTTCAGTCATTCATGCGCTAATTCAGTCTTAGTATTTTGTTCCTTCAGTCAGCCTTGCATTTTCAGTGAATTTGCATGTTCTTGGAACTCAGTTCAGTCAGAAATTAGTTTCTAGTACTTTGTGTTAGTGATTGCAGCTTCTTCCCTCCATACTCAGCTAGTTTAGTCTTCATTCAAGGATGAATGGTCCTAAGGGGGAGATAATGTAACACCTCTTATCTGAAACAGACAAAAAATGCAGGATTTTGAGAAGTTGCAGGTGCGATCCATGGATCGTAGGTCAAACCACCGCCCGTGTTGGTGGTCTGTGGTTCACCACTGTAACCCCTCCCCAAACCCAGCTCAGAAAATTAGATAAATCTTGACCCACGGACAGACCCACGTCTGTAGGCCAGACCACGGTCCGTGGTCTATATCCATGGATCATGGCCCCCTTTACCCAGCCTCTGATGCGAATGACGACCGACCAACACAGACCTTCATTCGATCCATGGTCCGTAGGTGTGATCGTTGGTGAAGGCTAGCAGCCAGTAAGGGGGGAATTGCTGATAGGGTCAACTTCAAATGGTCACCACTCCTAGCACAAAAGGAATTATGTGTTCCATGACCTATGATATGATAGATAATTGAATCCTCTTTCCAACGCCACTGAGTTTCCTAAAATCTGACCTCCAAGTAAAAAGTTATGCTTGTTTTCGTGTAGCCCTGTCGGGCAGACTTCACCTACGACCCCAATCTACGGACCGTAGGTCCCGTCTGTTGGTCACTCTGACAACAGTTAAGTCAGGGGTCGGTTGGTCTTTTCCTATTTCATTGGACCCCTAAGCTATGTTGTTTAGACCCTAAATTATGAGGTTTCTTCAGTTTAAGCCTAGAAACATAACTAGAACTTACCTATGTCAAATCATTAATCAAACCTTAGAAAAAAATAGAGCGTAAGAAGAGAAAAGAGGTCAAGAACCCTTGTGCAAGAACGTAACAAGGTTCCATCAGTTCCAGCCCCGAAATTGAAAGATTTCTCCGTGGTATTCGTCACTAGGTATGTGGGATTTCACTAGTGGGTTCCTTTCACCTATTAGGTCCATAGTTTTCAGTTAGTTTCTTTATTCCCTTATTATGACTAGACTTAAGGTTTCTTGAATGTTAGAATTGTTGGGTTCTTAGCTGTTAGAATGATCCAAATCAGATTTGTATTCCAGAAACCTAGTTATGTATTTCTTTAATTCTTGAATTACACATGCTAGGTTAGATATTTCGGTTATTCAGTTATACATGCCTCAGTTGTTAATGCATCAATATCAATTTAATTGTTGCATTCTTAGTTTGTATGTTCAGTTTGAGCTATCCAGTATCTTACAGAAATTCAGTCATAATGTGTTAATTACTCAATCCATTGGGATTAGCATAATACCGAGTTAGACTAGGGTTCAGCCCACTGAAATAGTCCCAGAACTACTAGCTATGTAGGTTGTAAGTCCCCTCCGTGGGCATCATTTTAGTGATCACGCCAGCATGCCTCTATACCTCTGGCAGGGTATATTGGGTCATCTCGATGGTGCGTATACATCGGACTCCACATTTAGCTCATGTGATTTTATTATTAGTTATTAATTGCTCCCACAGATCAGTCAGACTCCAGTGCACTGACCATGTTTCAGTATTCAGTCTCAGCATGTTATAAGTTGGTCATTACATTCAGATTAGTCATGTTCAGTATTTCAGCATCTTTATCATGTTCAGATTATTTCATTGCTTTAATGCTTTGTTCAGTTATATGTTATTTCAACTTTATTCTATCCTGCATGCTCAGTACCTTTCAAGTACTGACGTACACTCAGCGTTACTTCTTCTCGTGATGTAGGTTCAGGTTCTCAGCATCCAGATCACGCTTAGGTCGATTCCCGATCTTCACATCAGCAACATTAGTGGTGAGTCCTCAATCTTCGAGGACTAGTGACATGTTTATCTTTATCGCTTTCAGTTTTTAATTTCAATTTTGCTAGATCTAGTTGGGGTTTGTCCCAACATTTCTAGTCAGTTTCGAGGCTTATTTCAGACATAGTTATATTCATCTTAAAATTGAGTTAATATCTTCTTTGTATTAAACTCATCAGTTTTCATATATCTCAGTTATAGTATATGGGTATTCCCTATCTTTTAATTTTATTTATGTTGATAGCTTCTGCACAATTTTTTTAATTATTCAGTTTATCTTTAGTATGCTCATGATCATGCCAGCAGGGTTAGCTTGGGATCACTTGTGGTCCTAGGTCCCGTGTCCGCGTCTCGGGGGTAGCTCGAGGCTTGACATTATCCATTGATTATAGGCGCACAAATTGTGTTTGGATCTGCAATATTATTGTACCATTTAATATAATATAAATTATCCAATTTGGGAATGTGATGAGTCGGGAATTTTGACTCATTTAGTGCTTATTATTCAAGGATTTAGTGTCCTCAATGCCTATTTTACGCTCATAATTGATGTTGATACGTCAATGTGCAACAAAGAAGTCTTAAGAGTGAGGCAAAGACATTATGGTGCAAAAAGGAGAGAAGAAGCTGAAAAAGTTGAAGTAAAGCAAAGCTGGAACTCGTCAAAGTCACTCAACGACTGACCGAGTGGACCTTCAGCTTGCCTAAAGTTCCAACAAAACAACTCATGCACAAAACCAACTTGGAGAGAAACGAGCAATTCGGAAACACGCCGAAAGGATCGGCGATAGCGATCAAGCTCGCCAAAAGTTCTATAATAATTTGATGAAAGAGCAAACCCAAAGGGCGAGAAGAGAAGAAACTCGGTAGATCGCCGAACTGGTCAGCGAACCAGACTTACATCCTTTTTGAAATGCTGAACTTGAGTTTTACTTGAGACAAGCAAAAGTTTAAGTTGTGGGTGTTGATTAGTCCGAGATTTGGACTCATTTAGGGCTTAGTTTATATAGATTTAGTGTTCTCAAATTCTTATTTTGGTCCAATAACTGATGTTAAATCCATGATTTTACAGGAATATGGATTGAGGAACAAACCATGGACACTAACAAGCAAAAATGAACAAAACAGACTGAAGAAATGAAGATGGGCAAGGCTGAGGATCGTCAAGAGCACAAGTGTGTCACCGAGTGGCTCATCTGACCACCTAAAGTTCAAGTGTGCCAAGCCCTGAGGAAAGAAACCAAGTCGGCGAGAGAAAGGAGCAGTCGGCGGATCACCGAGTAGTTTTGCGATGCAGTGCTAGATCACCCAAAGTTATAGGCCTTGAGGTTGCTGAATGCCAAGGCAGAAGGGTGATGGAACTACCAAAGGGCGTCTCGCCGAGTGGTTCGGCGAGCCTGACTTACTTTGCCAAATGACTCTTTGCAGCACTTTTTGGCGACAATAAATACATTTTTGAACATTTAGCTTAGCATCTTTCATAAATTACTGTTGAGAACATTTTATTGTTAAGTTTTTAGCATCAGGAGATAGTTTTCTCTAGTTTTCCTAAGCTTTGAAGATTGAAGAAATTCACTTTTGAGAATTTGGAAGTGGGTCTTTGAGAATCTTCAAATTGGAGCATTGTAAGGATGAAGTTACTGTTACCCAGTTGATGGATAATCAATTTGGTAATGTTTTTTACCTTTTTATGAAGTGTAGCTAAAACCCCGATTCTTCGGGTGTTATTATGTGATTATGGGCTGATTTAGTTTATGGGTATTGCTAATTGTTAGTTTAAATGCTATTTAGAAGTGAGTTTAATCATTAATTGTGGTTTAATTTAAGAAATGTAGTTGCAAATGTAGTTCTATGTTTGTGTTCTTGGCTTGTTCGATCGAGAGATTTTAGAACTAAAATTATTGATTGATGGTTTGTGGGTATGCGGTTGATCTGGGTTAAGCTCGAGAGTGTGAATCCTAAACCCAATCCCACACATTCAGCTCGAGAGATTGAATGGATTAAGGTGTGGGCTGCTCTTATTTTGTATGCTTGTTGATGTTCGAGAGAAACCACTTGATTCGGGGTAAATTGTTTGAGAGAAAATTTACCTCCCCTATAGCCTAGCCTACTCACTAATGTCTATCTATTTTCTAATAGTTGCAATTACCCATATGTCTATATTAGCCTATAATCGATCACATCCCAAGAACCCGTCTCATTATTGTTAATTCGTATTGTTGTGACTGCTGTTTGTAGTTGATAATCAAAACCAAAACCCCCCATTTGACATTCGTGTCATCCCTTAATTTGAATGATGTATTTATTCGATAACTTTTATTACTATGACTTATTTGACCATGCTCATACTTTCCAATTAAATCTGAAACACGTATCGCTCCCTGTGGGATTCGACCGCAACTTTCAGTTAGGTTATATATATTGATTAATGATCGTTGATGCTTAGAATTGGATGAAGTGTCTTCGAAACATTATTAATCAACTAGTAATCACCCATTACGCGAAATTAACATTCAACTGATCACACTCCAAAGGTCCAATCTCTATTTGCTTACTTCCATGTTATTTGTCTTAAATTGGTTATCCGAATCGCCCCATTTGATGTTAATCGTTGAAAATTTGTGATTTGTTTTAATGTTACGAAACCTTTACTTCTACAAATAATTAGGACACAGTTTTACTTCTTAGTTGAATTTTTTACTGTATCGATCCCTGTGGGATCGACCCCAACTCTTACTTGGGTTTATACTTGTTAGTGATCGCCTCGACTTAGAACTGGCTGAAATGTAGTTGAGCATTATTGAAAGTGGTGCCGCTGTCAAGGAGTGGTGCTTAGAATTCTCTTACTGCAGTTTATTCGTGAACTAATTTTATTTTAGTTGAATTATCTTATTTGTGTTCTTGTTGGCTACTCTAGAACATGTGAAGATATGAGTTTATATGGGAGCAACACCAGTCAACTTCGGAAAAATGATGACATCGGGAATTTGCATGATGTCAATGAGGATCAGTTCGGATGTGCGGGTGCTATTCGATTACCTCCGACTCTGGGTAATGCAGTGTTTCATGTGACCAACACAATGTTGCAGCTGTTGCAAATAAAGGGTCTTTTTGGAGGACCTCTCATGGGGACCCTTATGACCACATCCGAGACTTTGTGGATGTGTGTGGGTCGTTTTGTTTCAAGAACATCTCTCAAGATTCAGTTCGACTCCATTTGTTTCTCTAATTGGGGAAGCAATGAAGTGGTTGACCGAACTACCAAGGGATTTGATTACTTCTTAGGAGGAGCTCACAAAGGTGTTTTATCAAAGGTTTTCCCTCATTCAAAGGTGGTTTAGTTGAGGGATAGTATTAAGAACTTCAAGCGTATTGATGGCAAACCTATCCATGAGACACGATTGAGGTTCCAAAAGCTTCTGCTCCAATGCCCAACTCATGGGCTACTGGACAAGGGTTATTGAAATATTTCTACTGGTGCCTTGATACATTTAACATAGGTGTTGCAGACCAACTCATTCGAGATGCAAACATGTGATAACCGTTTGACATAGCTTCAACCCTTCTTGATGAACTAAGAAAAATAAATCGTGCATGGTACACAAGAGAAGATCAAGTGTCTCCTTTGAATTTTGGGCTGACAAAGGAACAAATAGAAAAGAACCAAAAGTGAGAGGAAAACATTGCCAAGATGATGACCCAAATAAGCCTATTAACGAAACATGTCATGGGAAGTGGTTGCAAGGCTATGAATGCTGTCGATACTAATAGTGGTGTAAATCCCGATGAAGAACACGTTAAGGCCATGTACACTGAAGAAGTGCATTTCTTGGAATACCAAGTAGGGGGTTCTCGTACGAGCTATCCAAGGCCGGACGAAAATCAAGGTTTTGTGATTATGGTTAGAGAGATTGATATCGTGAATGGAATGACCATGGCACAAATTAGAGAGATAGAGATGGGGACAGAGATCGATGTGTGCCCCCTCAGGAACGTCAAAAGCCAAAAGAACTAAGGGATGATCCTGAAAACTTCCATACCGAGGATATGCTTGGTCATATCTTGAACAAGGTGCTCAAGGAGATGAAAGATGACGTTTCTTCTCTTAACCAAAATGGTCACATCACATTCGATATCCATTATGCAGCTAGAAGCAAAGATGGGTCAGATCTCAGCTCATTTAAATCCAAGACAGAAAGGGGGCTCCCAAGTGATACTTTGGCGAACCCAAAAAATGAGGCATAATCCCACGGCCACATCATGCCTCGACGTTAAATAAGACAATTCTTGGGATGCAACCCAAGTTTTATTTTGTGTTGTTTGAATAACGTTTGTTGGATGTGCAGGTTAAAAAAAAGATCTTTTTGAGAAATAGGCAAATGGGAGATCTCAAACCCACTCGGTGTATTGACGAGTAGTTCGGCGAACCCGAACTCGATCGACCTTTTAGGCCAACTGAAGGGCTCACATTCTGTCAACTTTGTCAGGCTAAGGTCAACTCATTGACTTGTTGAGTCGATTAGTGAAGTTAGTGACCCTCATCGAACTCAGAGCGAACTGAAGGGTCATGGCTTCAAACCTTTTTTAAATTCAAAACCTTTCACTATTTTGAACTTTTTACCCTTGCACTCTCACAATTGCATTTTAAATCTTAGTTTTTCCTTAATTTGTCGTTGGTCTCTTCGTGTAATCACAGATTTTTGCGTTGCTTGCCTTTTCCTCATTGCCTTAGCCTCGTTGTTGTCTGCATATGAGGTTGGTGTCCCATATTTACTTTTAATTACATGGGTTGTTTTAAGCATTCTATTGAGGAAGTAATGGGTCTATTTTATGTTTCAAATGTATGCCTAATTGTTTGTTGATCATTATTTTGTAATCGAACATGTTAGATTTTGTGTTTAGCCAAAATTAGTTTATTTTGATTGTGAAATGGTTGAACGTTTGCTATAGTATGTTGGGTTTGGTGTGGGTGAAGTGTGAGTAACTCGATTTCACCCAAACTACTTTATTTTCCCAATGATAGATTAGGTGATGTCATTCTTAAGGGAAAAGTCGTCATGTTGGCTGAATTTGAATCAATTGGGGCAATTCTGAATACCCCGAATTAAAATTACATAGTGGGTAGACTTAAATTGCGTAGATATTTTTGTGAATTTCTTGTCATAGGTTGATGGTTGAAAATTTGAAAATTGGGCTTGGAATTTGACACATCGGGCCATTTGGAAAGCTAAGTTGAGCTCTTTGAATGGCTCGGTGGTTCACCGAATGTCCTCTCCATCGCCTAGTCGACCTGATTTAGCGCTGAATTATTCTGTGATTTTTGGCGATATGCATGCCCTCGATAAATAACTTCGATCTCATATTTTTGAAGCCTAGTTTTTGTTAACTTATTCTGTGTCATTCGGCGAGCCACTTTTGCTTCGCCGATCAAGTTCTGTGAGTCGCTGAATGACTTTTTACCTCGTTGTTTTGTGCTAAATTTCTGATATCTTGTGTAGTGAATTTCAATGAACTTGATAAGGCTCACCGAATGATCTCGGTGATGTGTCGAGTTGATCAAACAGTTTTTCTGCAACATTTTGAAACTTGATATTTCGCTAACCCTTTGCAACCACATTTTTCTTGTTTGCTCATTTTGACAGATATGGCTCTACCAAAAGTTCTAGTAAAGGGTCCTAAACCCCGAAAAAGGGTAAAAGGGATGATGATTACTGTGTAGGTTGCACCTCCTAGATCCACTAGACCTCGATCCACTCAAGGAAGTGGCCAGGGTGAAGGAAAACAAATAGTGGAGCCCAGTTGGAGCAGTTCCAGATCTGATATCATGGGTGTAAATTACACTCACCTCCCTACATCTAATTCTAAGAGTGAGGATGATGTGGGGTCTAGGACTCCAATATATGAGTCAAAGCCAGTTGAGTTGCGCTCCAAAGCACTGCATGATCGATAACGACTTTTGGCACTCCTGACACCTCCAACACATGTAGTAGAAAAGGTACCACAAGTTCCTCCGGCATAAATGCCTCTACCCTGCTCTATCAACCGGTTGTAGGCGGTATGTGGAAAATTATGGAAGAGAAGAGGTTTTCCACAAATAGGGCAGTGGATAGATATCCACCAGTATAGGAGACACTCCAGTTTCACAAATTTGAGCAGTTCACACAGCCCCAAAATCTATACGTGCCTACGTGGGTTAATGTAACGACCCTCAAAATGAAGTAGGATAAAGTAGAGCCTCACATGGGTTTTATGCATTAAGAACTTGTTAAAATAATGAAGAATAGCCTTTTTAGTCAGTTTTAAAGAGTTTGGAAGTCAAACGTCAAGGGACGACAAAGTCGTTTGGAAACTAGTCTTTTACGTGTTGGTGTGTTCTAGTATGTTATTCATGTTTTTATGTGTTGTTTGGAGTCTAAAATCAGTGGAGGTGACCTTAGTGTCTTAATAAATGTTTTTAGGGTCAATGGAGGGAGTGGCTCCGCGTCGCGAAACTGCTCCACCAATGGCCAAAAAGTGGCTCCGCGTCGCGGAGACACCGTGGACTCTACTGTCTCAGAATTTAATCTCCAGAAACTCCATGGAACACCTCCGCGTCGCAGACTTATTCCCCGATGAAATCTGCGAAAATAAAACTCAAGTTTGACTTGTTTAAAAGGTCCAACTAAGTGAGGGGTGGTTTGGGTACTTTGGGGAATTAATATAAACGGTTATTCTACCTATTTTAGGGTATTTTAAGTTGGTTAAAACCCCAAAACCTAGAATTAGAACCCATTCTTCAAATTGACCCTTCCCTCTCAAAATAGATTCTCTCAAAAACTCCATTGAAGACCTAGATGAAGCTCAAGCTAAAAGATGAGTTTTCAACTGATTTCTTCTTCAGTTTCATGGGTCTTCAATAATTAAGGTATGGTAACTCTTGGTTCTTGAATAACCTCTCATTCAAGGAGATCTATCAAAGATTTTCAAAAGTGATTCAATGACCAAAATTCCCAATTTTCAATCTAAATATGGGTACCTTGTCAAACGATTTTCTAAATCATTCTATTGTTGAATTAATGTGAAATTAAGGTTTTTAAGATAATTTTCAAGGAATTCTTGGAGAACCCATGATCCCCAAATTCTCGAAAATTGGCCTATGATGTGGGTCTTTGTGAATATGATCTCTATTGGTGAAATTATGTATAGATTAGATTGTATTGATGTTTCCTATGATTATCTATATTTATTCATGTTGAATTGTTGGTATATTGATGAGTTGAGAATTATGGCCTTATGGGCAAAGTTATGGGTTGATCCCTTTGTTTATAGAATTGTACGTAGATTATGTTTATGTCATTGAATTGCATTGTTGATTCCTATTGCTATCTATGTCAATTGATTATGAATTGTTGAGGATTGATACATGGTGATCATGGCTTGGAGAATTGGTAAGTTGACGTAACTTCTAGTCTATAGTATGAGAATTGATGTTGAGTGGTTTGGTCCACTTATGGTGGCGGTGTTTACTTCTTGTGATATGCATGTTGAGATTATGGCCTTGAAGGCAATAAATGTGAAGTGAATTGATGATTATGATGCATATATTTATAAAGTTGTGCTATGAAGGTTATGTATGAAATCCTCAATGCTAGCATGATGTTTAAAGTGTGTTGATGATGAGGAGTATAATGTGAATGATAATATTAGGGATAAGGTATGGTCTACATGATTGATTATGTTAAGTACTATTGTGGAATGACCCCTATATGAATGTTTGATTATATACATGTTAGGAGTACCTATTCAATGTTGAATGTGTCCTTGTCTCCTATGATGAAGTGTGGGTGTGTGGTCTAGAATCCCTAAAGGCTTTATATGTGATTGCTCATGATTTGGGGACATTGTGAATGTGTTGTGATCCCTTGAAGGGAAGTGCACTCAATATCAATGTTGTTGCTATTATGTCACTATGAGGACAAAATATGCATGCACACACACTCTACATGTATAGCTATGAATATGATGTGTTATGGTGTCTATTGAAAGGTTAACTCTTATATGCACCCTTGCTATTATGCATGCAAAGTGTATGATTAGCATGGTATGAATATGTGTTGTATACAGGTATTTATGTGAAAGGCTTTCTCACATGTGTACACACATACATGAATGAGTGAATAAGGTTTATGATAATCTAGAGAAAGTGAGTCTCTTGAAAGGTCTCCTCAATTGTACTCTAAACTAGACTATGTTATGAATATGGTATGACTATGTGAAAGGTCATTCTCACATAATGTAGGTTCTATGATGAAAGGTCATTCTCATCTTAGAAACCTTTGAGCTATATGATATGAGGGATTAAGTCCCTAAAGCCTATTTTATGAACTAATGTTAAATAAAGGCTTAAAGATGTTTAAAAAGGGAGTTGGAGTTTAGCACTGAGTGAACATGAAAAATGAGAGGGGGGGCTTCACATTTAGCAAGTCCGGCTTCCCACAAGAGAACCTTCACGTTTAGCAACTCCGGGTTCCCAACATAGATGTTTTCTCATGAGATGGAAACCTCCACGCCTAGCAAGTCAAGGTTTCTAGTAGCAATCTCCTTGTTCCATAACTACGTGCCCCCGTAGGTCTTAGCTTAGTGGATCCACTAGATAGCTATTATGTATGTAGGTCCTACTTGGCAAGTAGTACCCTCTCTTTTCAGTGTGGGTGTAGAACATCGGATTCCATGTAGCTCACATGGTCTATGTCGGTTATGGCAATGTCTCCCGAAAGTTAAGAAATGAAATAAGATAAGAATATGAACTCTAGTCATGATTTCTTGAAGAGTTACTTAGTGTAGGTAGGACTATGGACCCTAATTATGCATTGCACAAGTGGACTCTAAGGGAGGTTATGATTAGGCTCTTTATGTAATGAAGACTATGGTCTATGTATGTTAATATGAAAGCATGTTAAGGTTGACTTTACTTATGTCAAGACATGAAGTATGATTATGCATGTGAATTACACTTATGACTTCTTAATGGGTTTGCTTAGTATATGTGGGGGTATGGGACTCCATGTGTACATTGCACAAGTGGGCTTGTGAAGGGGTTGTGAGTGTGGTTTACCTATGGTATGAACTAAATGAGTTATGACTAATGATGTAGTAAATGAATGAGTCCTTATATGATGTTGTGAAGTATGTTGGTCTTATGTCTAATGTTAAATGAAAATGTTATGACTTGTTTAATACGATGTGCCTAGTCTATGGTGGCTTCCTAGGAACACTTGGTGTGAGTAGTATTATGGGATGCTACTTGTATATTGCACTAGTGTGACTTAGGGGTTATCTTAGGTGATGGTTCCTATGTGAAGACAATGTCTTATGGTGTGCTTATGACTCTCTATATATATGTGGTTGGGTTGATGAAGGCTATATGCAAGTTTACCCTCGGTAATCTTAAGGTGATACATTGCATCAAGTATTCCCTTAGGGTTGCTTGAGGAAAGGAGTTAAGATAAAGTGGAAGGTAATGTATTGTATACATTGAATGTGCCTAAAATGTTATAAGTGGCTCTAAAAAGGCATGATGCATGGTTTCCAATTAAATGTCCCTTTTAAAAGCATGTTTTTACATGGTTATCATACTTAGTGCATTCTTGTACTAACACCATTCTTCTTCATCATTTTACACCAAGTGTAGGTGGTGGTGGCTAAAGGGCCTTTCCTAAAAGTAATGAACTTGGCATACTATTCCCAAGTTCGGGTGTGTCCTTAAAGATTCAAGGACCTTTATGTTAAAGAGTTTCCTTAAGTTCAATGTACTATATAGTAGTTTCTTTTGTATTGTAAGGGCTATGTCCCTCTTGTGTTGTAGTCGCGTTTTAAGATGGCTACCTTGGGACGTAGTACTCCGATTTTGTATTAAAGGTTTAAATGAGGTGACTTTTTAAGTCTTGTGTTATATTATGAAAAGTTTTAAATTTTCCGCTATTTTTCTATGATAAATGTTATGACTAATGCTAAGGGCTTGTATAAGACCTCCGAGAGGTCCAATACACCGGTAACGGCTAGGGGGTGCTCTCGGGTCATTATAGTTAAGGAGTTCTATGAGAGCTATGCGCGGTCACTCCCAAAAGGGAAGAAGAGAGCTAGATCAGTGACATCATTAGAATTTGTTGAGGTGCGTGAGAAGAAAGTTAAATGCAGTGAGATGGACATAAATGAGTTGCTTGCTTGCACAATCTGGATAGTCCAAACTTTGACTACTTAACTTAAGACCAAGTCGTTCGATAACTTGAAAGGGTGGTTGGCCCCATTACTTTCTAATGCTTCACCCCCATGGATAGAGGCGTAGGTCCCAACTGAAAAGTGAGATTTGAAAGTGGCTGCTAGGTACTGGTTCAGTTTCATCAGCAACACCTTGATGCCATCCCAAAATAACTCCATCATCCAGCATCCGAAGGCTGCACTTTTGGGGTGCATTATCGATCGGGAGAGCCTAAACTTGGGGTCAATTATTGCTCAGGAGATGGCCATGAGGGCTAAACAGATTCAGACCTCATTGCCTTTTCCAGTTCTCATCAGCAATCTTTGTCACCAGGCTTGAGTGCCATTTGTGGCGAAGACTGAAATTGAGGTGACTCCTACCTCATCTAGTGACATCAAAAGGATTGAGGCTAAGTATATAAAGGACAAGTCTGAGGAGAGGAGGAAAACACCAGTGGATACATCTCCAACTGTTGATTTAGAGGCTATGGAGATTGATACTACTCTTCCTACTTCGACCGGTGAGCCGATATGTATGACTCGATCCTCCACCCCTACTACTTCTGCTATCTCCCGCTCCCATTGACACAAGCCATGCTACATAAAATAGGCCACCTCGCCCATTTGACCGATGCGCGCGCTTCTATACTTGAGGTAGTTGTACCCTCTCTGATCGAGTGAGCTATTGGGGCTCACTTGCTCCTACTCGGGAGGAGTTACAGGGACAGATCAAGTTTATTACTGCTATGGACAAGCTTTAGATGCATTGACTACTAGGGTGGAGGCATGTTAGCAGAGTGATCGACATGCCACTAATTTGACAGCCTTTAGGGCTGATATTGTTGGACTCTAATGTGATGTGGATGAGATGAATTCCACATACATCTCTATGCTTTGGGTTGGATTCGACATTCCTCAGGGCCCCAGTTCAGATATGCCAGCTACTTCTGAGATCCCTCCGGTTACTCTGACTGGAGATGTTGCTGTAGTTGATGATGGTGATGAGTTGGATGCGCCAGAGACTTATAAGTAGGAGTTAGTGACTCGTGAGGAGGCGGTGTAAAAGGATTTGGAGGATCTTGAGTTTGAGATGGTCTAGATGGTTAATGAGAATTCCCTGCACGCCACATCAATGATTGGCTCAAATGGATCTCAGCCCACGGAGGAGGTTGTTGCACAACCTTCCTGTGTAAGCCATGAGCCAGGCACTGATGCCCCGATTGAGGACACACTGATTACACAGAGTTCACCTCAGTCTTAGCATGACAGGGGGATCTTGACTCTCCTGCACTTTTGTTTACTTTTGAGACATTTATTTATTTTTACATTGAGGACATTGTTTAGTTCTTTTGGTGTGGTGATGGTATCTTCATACCTAGCCCTTTGGGTTGTATTTCGTTCTGCTTTGGTTGTTTGTTTGATTTTACTATTTTGGTGCTTTTGTTTTTACTATTTTGGTGCTTCTTATTGTGTCCGAATTTGCTCGTTCGTTATGGCTTAAATTGTGAATGTAGTTTTTAAATGTTATTGATCCAGCTCTTGATTACTTGATGTGTGAATGCTATGGATATTCTCTTGTGCATTTGAGTGTCGGTTGTGACCAATACCGATGACTTGAATAGTGCTTCTGATGAACAATATGTTGTGCTAGTCCGACGAGGAAATTTGAGTTGTATAAGTCTTATGTGAACTCTTAGCATCTCATTGTGACTAGCTGATTTGTCAACGTGAGTTTTAGCAATGACCGTTGCACGCGAGCTTAACTTCTAGATTCATGATCGATGATTGTGTTGAATTCTTCATGTGGCGAGGTTTTCTTGAACTATATGCATGGTTATATCTAGAACTTGCCCCGTTGGTCCAATTGACTATTTTTGGTGAATGATGGAAATGATCTTAGGCATAAATCTTTGAGAGTGAACCAAATTGCTATACCCGTGACCACCTTGTGAGAGTGTGGACCTAGCTTGGAACCATTTGAACCTACCCTTTTCTTTGGAGGAAATATAACCAAAATGGCCTTTTTTCCTCCCCACCTAAAACTTTCATGAAGCATTGGTCTGTTTGAATAGCTAACTTAGGCCAAAAGCCTAAGTTGGGGTGTGGTAAGAAAGCAGAAAGACATTGAACAAGAAGTTTGTGAAATCCACCCTTGAACAATTTGTTGAAGAAATAAATGAAAAAGGTGGAACCCTTTCATATAAAAGAAGAGAAAGAAAAGTAAGAAAAAAGTATTAAAAAATTGTATAAATTGTGCATTGGTGGAAAAAAAAAGTGTATCCGATGACATATATCAAAATTTTGTGTGTTTGAATGTACCAAGGGTGGGTTGTAAAGATTAAAAGAATGAAAGAAAAGGAAAAGATGTGAAATTTGAGAAATGCTTCATGAAGGTGGAAGTCACTAAGCCAAAATGATCATACCTTTACCGTCAGCCATGTTACAAGCCTTTTACCTTTGTGATCTTACATAAGCCGAATGATGTGTTGATCAGAAAATATGGGCTAGCCTATGGGTAAAAATCACGCATG
The DNA here is from genome assembly GCA_036553675.1 of Solanum okadae. Lineage (NCBI taxonomy): Eukaryota > Viridiplantae > Streptophyta > Magnoliopsida > Solanales > Solanaceae > Solanum > Solanum okadae. The sequence continues at coordinate 14,467,591 of CM071683.1, forward strand.
TGTTTATCATTGAGATAGTGAGAGTTGATTTTGATTCCTTTTATTGTAATATTTGATTAGATTCGTGAGAGCTTGTAATCCTTCTTGGCATGAGGGCATTCAAATACTATTGTTGCACATGAATTTGCATTTGCAGTGAGCACTGTCAGCTTGAAATCTAATTGATGATGGCTAGGAATAGTTTGAAACTTTTAGTGCACAATTATACATTGCATATGTAGATTGAACCTTGTGAGCATTCGTGTTGAGTCTTAGTAGAACTATTTAGGGCCTATTAATCAAGGGATTAGTGTCCTCAATGCCTATTTTACGTTCATAACTGATGTAATTATGTTGATGTGAAGCAAAAAAGGTTTAACAGTGAGTCAACGACATTATGATACAAAAAGGAGCGAAAATTTGAAAATGTTGAAGGAAAGCAAAGCTGGAACTTGACTTTGAGTGACTCATCGAGTGGACCTTCAATTCGCCTAAAGTTCCAGCAAAACAACCCATGGACAAAACCAACTTGGTGAGCAAACGGGCAATTCGGTGACACGTCGAAAAGATCGGCGATAGCGATCAAGATCGCCAAAAGTTCCAGAATAATTTGATGAAAGAGCCAAACAAAATGGTGAGAAGAGGAGCAACTCGACGGATCGTCGAACTGGTCGGCGAGCCCGATTTACTTTGCCGAGTTGACTCCCGATGAGTACATAATTTAGACTTATTTAGGGCCATAATTTGATAGAAATAGTGTCCTCAAATGCATATTTTGTCTCAATATCTGATGAAAATCCTTAATTTCAGGCATTTGGAGTTTGAGACAAAGCATGGACAGTACTTGGCAAGAAGGAACAAGGCGGCTGAAAAGAAAGAAGAAATGAAGGCCTGAAGATCGCGGAGCCCAGTTGGCGAGTCACCGATCACCCAGGATATCGCCTTTTATTCTAGTGCGCTAAGCCCTGAAGGAAAAGGTCAAGTTGCCGATGAAATGGAGCAGTCGGCGTGCCACCAAACAGTTCCGTGAAGCAGTACCATATCGCCCAACTACTCAAAATGCGAAGAGGCTAAAGGATAAAGTAAGAAGGCGATGAAATCAACCAAACGGCGGATCACCAAATGTATCAGCGATCCCGACTAACTTTGCCGTAGGGTCCTTCGCAACACATATTCAAACACTATAAATACTTGTTTAAATTTCTAGATTAGTATCATATCATTATTATTCTTAGAACTTTTTATAGTTTTTTAGAGAGTTTATGTTTTAGAGGGCTTTGGAGACTTTGTTCTAAGACCTTGAAGATTTAAAGGGTTTCAACTCCAAGAAATTGGACTTGGGTCTCGAAGATTCTTCACTCTTGATGTGTTTTAAGACTTAATCCTTCACACCCAGTTGATGGAAATTGATATTGGTATAAATTTTTATCTCTTTCACATGTCTAGCTAAAACCCCAATTCTTGGGGTGTGATTTTGTGAATATGTGTTAGATTATCTGTCGGGTCTTGCTTGTTGATGGTTTATTTGTTATTTATATGTGATTTTGTTTAGTAGTTCTTTATGAACTTAATGGAGTTGTAGGTTCAAATACGATTTCACCTTAGAGTTTTCGACTTGCTTGAGAGAGAGGTCATAAAACTAAGACTACTAAATTGATAAACGGTGGTATTGGGTCGACATGGGTTCAGCTCGAGAGAGTGAATTCTAGTCCTTCTCCCACACATTAAGCTCGAGAGAGTGAATGGGCTAAGACAGAGGCTATGTTTAAAGCGGCAACTCGGTGTTCGAGAGAAATCGAGTCAATTCGGGGTAAGTTGCTCGAGAGAGAATTGACCCCCACTATAGTCTAGCCTAGTCACAAATACTCAACAATGTACTATCAAAAGCATATACCCGACAATTTAGTTTATCCCGTATTACTAGCACATCACAAGAATCCCGTCTCTCTATCTAGTTTTTCATATATTTTTTCTGTTTGTAGTTGTTAATTAATACAAAACCTCCCATTGATAATTGACGCTTTCATCACCCCCTTTAGATTTAGTATGTTTATATTCAATAATGTCTATAGCTATGACTAATAAGAACTAAATTTTATTTTTCTATTAATTCTCAAAGCCATTCCCTTGGTTGGGTTACTTTACTATTGAACGATTGTAGACACTCGAATTGGAAGTTTTGTCTTGATTACGCAAACATCAAAATTGGGCCGCTGCCGGGGAGTAGTGTCATTTGAGAATTTTTAGTTTAGTAAATTTTTTGTTCTTCTTAGTCAAATTTTACTAACTTTATTTTTAGTTTTGTTTTTATTTGCGTTGTTGTTGTAGGCAGATACCCTGAGCATGGCTGAGGGAAATGGTAGCAAATTGGCTGAGACCAATCAAGAAGTCGAGAGGAACTTCAAGTTAACCGCATTGGTAACTCAGCTGAACGATTATGCTACCAAAATATCAGAGGTGGAAGACCAGTGCAAAAGTCAAGAGAGGTACATACCCCGTCATGAGCAGAAGAAGTCTAGAGATAGGGAGAACAATCGTGTCGAGGACATACGACAAATCATTCTCCAAAAGATCACAGAATATGATCGAGTGTTGGAAGAGATGAAGGAGAATATTGGAGTATTGAATCAGATGATTCGCTCTCATTCTAGATCGATCCAATTGATCAAAACACTTAAATGTTATATAGTGCCTCCTGTCCACTCAAATGAATTATTGGGGTTACCTAGTAACACTAGGGCCAACCCCAATAATGGAGAGTGAGTAAGGACTTGTGTCGGGCCACGATGTTAACTAAGGCACTTTTTGGGAGGCAACCCAAGGCCTTAAATGCTTTATTTTTTTCTTAGAAATAATGGTGTTCTGATTTTGTATGTTCGAGTGTGAAAAGTGTAGGTTGGAGGGCATAAGTCCAGTTGGCGAATCGCCGAGGAGTTTGGCGAGGCCGACTAAGACCGTCGTTAGACGCAAGAAAATCTTACATCAGATACTGTAACAATCGGCGACAAAAGGAGCAACATGGCAAGCCGCCAATTAGGTCGCGACCCAGATGAAGACCGCCATTTGGATCTTGACTTTGACTGAAGGTCCTGTAAAACTCAGTGAGGTAAGTAACCACTCATTGGATCGCCAAGTAGCTGGGTGAATTCGACTAATATCGCCGAATGGGTGAGATCTGGATAAGTTTTTATAAGCTGCGGGTTTAATCTCTCAACCTTTTTCATTTTCCCTCACTCTTGTTCTTCGCAAAATCGCACCTACTTAATATTTTCAATATTTCCGCATTAGATAAGTATTTTAGTTGATTGATTTGTTCTTAGAATTGGATTACTTTGCCGCCTAGCATTTCAGTCTTGTTTTAATCGGCAGTTAAGGTTGGTTTTCCCAAACCCTGCATTTATTTTTGATATTTGAACTCTTATGCAAGTTTTGGTTGTCGTGTGTGGGGCCTTTTTGATAGGTTTAGATTGTTTAAATGCCAAGTTTAATGAGTAAATCTTGCCCATTTTATCTTGATTTTTGAATTCCCTTTTTGTTACGCGTCAAAATGAGTTAAATCTTGTGGGGTTGTGCGTGCAGGGTGTTTAGCATGGTTGAATGTTATGGGTATGAGCTTAATTGTACTAGTGCATAGTTTAATTTTGTTTTCAGGGGTTGCGAGGTTGAATTCGAGAAGGTGGCTTGCATGAAGGCATGTTGGGCCGTTAGGCGAGCTAGGTCGAGCTCGCTGAACCACTCTGAGGCTCGCTTAATGACCCCATCTCGCCTTTAATTTCATGTTATATGTGTAACAGGTTTTTGTAACTTTCAGTGAAAAGTCTTTGGTCGCCAAAAGCACTCAGCGACTCACCGAAAGTCTTCTTGATCGCCATTTGTCTGCACTCCTGAACCTTTGTTGCACTTTATCTTTCGGGGGACAAAGCCTTGCTCACCGAAAGAGGTCGGTGACTCGCCGAAAAGACCTTCTCATCGCCAACATGTTAAATTTTTTAAGCCAATCCTATCAGCGAGCCCGACCTAGCTCACCAAAGCCATTTGGTGATTCGTCGATTTATTCAGCGAGTCTTTCTAGAACTGTGTTTACATGAATTTGATTTACTCTGTCTAAGTTTTCCCACTATAATTGCAAACATGGCTAGGTTTAAAGTTGCTGGGAGAAACATGCCACGCCAAGGGAAAGAAAAAGGGATTACAATCAATAAGGATGCAACTGCATCCAGGGGATAGGCCGAAAAACATTCCACAACTGGTGAAAAAGGCAAGGGCAAAGACAAAGCCCCTGAGTTGTCAGAAGCAAGCTCCGGTAATAATGGCAACCCATCTGAAAGTGAGGGTGTGGGTTCTGATGAGAATGACCAGATTGAGGCACAAAGTGCTAAGTTACGATCCAAAAAGTTGAATGATCCATCTAGGATCAGGATTTCTCAGCCTACAACTCCTACTCCTCAAGTCCCAGAGCACGCAATAATGCTGGCACCTCCAGTACAGGGTCCTCCGCCCAAGTCAATGAATAGATTAAAGGCTGAGAGGCGGAGGACGATTCTTGAGGAAAAACGTCTGTCCAAAGATGGGGTTATTGATAGGTACCCAGAGATAATGGAGTGCTTGAGACACCACAAGTTCCAAATCATTACCAAATCCCGTGGTCCTTATATTCCAAATTGGGTAAGAGAGTTCTACAGTTCATATAATGCACTAATACCTCAGAAAAAGCAGCTAGCAGCAGCTTTGAAGGAAGTTGACTACATAGATGTTAGAGGCCGAAGGGTGAAGTGTGATAGTGAGGCTATCAACGCAGTCTTGGGCATGTCCACAAATATTACGGATCACTGCCATCATTTGATCAGAAAAAAGAAGTTGGATGAAATGAAAGAGTGGTTAGCCCCACTGATCTCAGATGATTCTTCGAAGTGGTTGAAGGAAGGAGCTCTGATTGAAAAGAAAGATCCGAACATTGCCGCACGATTCTGCTTCGGTTTTATCAGTAACCCAATTATGCCATCCCAGAATGAGTCAGTTCTTCGCCATGCTAAGGGAGCCTGCCTGGGTTGCATCATAGAGAAAAATCGGATAAATTTGGGTACGATCATTGCTTCATAGATATTCATGCGTGCAAGGCAGCACCTGACCTCACTTTCATTCCCAGTATTGAGCACGAAACTATGCAAATGAGCTCTGGTACCTCGAGATGACAACAAGGATGTGGAAGTGATGCCACATCCTCTAGTGATATCCGAAGGATCGAAGCCGAGTACCTTAAGGATCAACTATAAAGGAAGAAGACAGCCTCGGTGGAGTCAGTGAACACAGAATCATCACCTGCAGAGGCATCTTTGCCTACTCCGGTCCCTGGGCCTTCAGGCTTCCTTGTCAAATGCACCTATTGCTGGATCCAGTAGAGCTAGTCCTTCTGAAGTCACTCCATGCACCGATGCCCAGATGGACGGAGCGACCACTTAGACATGATCCCCTTTTTACCTCTCTCTCTATCTTTCTTTAATTTACATTCTGGCTATTTTATTATTTGCATTTGAGGACAAATTGATTTTCATTGTGGTGGGGTGTGGCCCACCTTTGTGTGGTATTCGTCAATTATGTTTTGTTTATGTATTTGCGTTGTAAGCTATAATTGTGTTAATACTTTTTTCGTGGAATGTTTGAGCTTGAGGCTTCTTTTTCTTTAAATTGCAAATGATTTTTGCAAATTATTTTGACCCTTCCGAAAAAATTTCGCCACCTCTTGTATGTGTTGAATGTGGTTGTTCTTTCACAAATTTGAGTATCGGTTTTTATCAATACCGACGACTTAAATAGTGCTCATAATAAAAAAATATGAATGTGCGACTATGATGATGCCAAATGAACTTGCATAGACAATATGTGAACTCTTTGCATCTCGTTGTGACTAGCCAATTATTAAATCAACAATACAAGAAAAACTGCTTATAAGGAAGGGAAATCTCATCCCTAAATGTTCATATCTCGTTGCAAATGAACTATTACGATGGAAAAATCTTGGTCGCCACTCGTCCTAAAAGGAATAAGGCGGCTAAAAAGAACAAAGAAATGAAGGCCTGAAGATCGCCGAGCCCAATTGGCGAGTCGCCAATCGGCCTGGAGATCGCCATTTGTTCTAGTGCGCAGAGCCCTGAAGGAAAAGTTGAAGTTGGCGGTGAAATGGAGCACTGGGTGTGTCACCTAACAGGTCTTCAAAGCAGTACCATATCGCCCAACGACACAAAATGCAAACAGGCTAAAGGCTAAAGAAGGAGAGCGATAAAATCGACCAAACGGCAGATCGCCGAATGTATCGGCTATCCTGACTAACTTCGCCGAAGGGTCCTTCGCAGCACATTTTCAAACACTATAAATACTTGTTTAATTTCTAGCTTAGTATCATATCATTATTATTCTTAGAACTTTTTACAGTTTTTTAGAGAGTTTAAGTTTTAGAGGGTATTGGAGACTTTGTTCAAAGACCTTGAAGATTCAAAGTGTTTCAACTCCAAGAAATTGGACTTGGGTCTTGAAGATTCTTCACTCTTGACGTGTTTTAAGACCTAATCCTTCATACCAGTTGATGGAAACCGATATTGGTATAAAATTTTATCTCTTTTACATGTCTAGCTAAAACCCAATTCTTGGGGTGTGATTTTTTGAATATGGGTTTGATTATCTGTTGGGTCTTTCTTGTTGATGGTTTATTTGTTGTTTAAATGTGATTTCGTTTAGTAGTTGTGTATGAACTTAAAGGAGTTATAGTTGCAAATACGATTTCATGTTAGTCTTTTTGGCTTGCTTGAGAGAGAGGTCGTAAAACTAAGTCTACTAAATTGATAGCCGATGGCATTGGGTTAACATAGATTCAGCTCAAGAGTGTGAATTCTAGTACTTCTCAGTCATAAAAATATAGAATATAACACTCTATTATATTATTGTTTTCATCTAGTGGTTCCGGTAGGTCTGGTGGTATTGGGGGTGGTGTTTCCATGCTCCGGTGTGTTGATTTGGCCATGTTCTAGGAGGGGGTCTATATTCTAGAGCTACATACATTTATCTCAATGAGAAACATAAAAATACTTGCAGTAATCATAAATATGTTTAGTTTCTTGTTTTGGTCAATTAATTTATATCGTACTTTTGTAGGACTATTTTGAACGGCCAATATGTAGTTCTCCAGATGCTTGGTTTGATGTGGTGAAGTGCGTGAGCAATGATAACAACAAGATACAAAAGTGAGTATTGAAAACTTGTTTCAATTTGTAATTTACTTTAACTATATGTAATGTGTCGTAATTATTTTTTATAAAAGACATGTATTTAGGGGTAACAGTACGTATTGAAATACCTTTTTATTTTCTCAATCAAAAGAAATTCAAATTATGCAGGCGGACGAAAAATGTTTCGAGGTGCCTCAACTTGGGATCATATAATTATCTTGGTTTTTCTTCATTTGATGAACATTGTTCTCCTCGGACAATTGAGTGTTTGAAAATATTTTCCGCAAGCACTTGTAGTACCCGAGTTGATGGAGGTAGGAAGTTTCTCATGTGCATCTTTCTAGAATAGGGAGGGGAGCCTTCTTCTTAAAGGTCATTATTTGCTAAAACAGGAACCATAACAATACATACTGAATTAGAAGAGCATGTGGCTAAATTTGTTGGAAAACCAGCTGCTATCATTTTTGGCATGGGCTACGTAACAAACTCAGTTGTGCTTCATGTCTTGATAGGAGAGGTACATAGTGTTACTATCGTATCATTGTGTTTAGCTTATCATTTTCATTTTTAGCTTCAAATAGGGTCATTGCAGGGAGGTTTGATTATTAGTGATTCTCTAAATCACAGCTTTATTGTCAATGGAGCTAGAGGATCTGGAGCCACTATTCGTGTTTTTCTACATAATAGTAAGTTTTGAAGAATGTATCCCTTCTCCTTGTTAGTACAAATATGATTTGGAAAACAAGGTATAGTTTCTCATCCCCTTCTTTCTCTAGAACCATCGCATTTGGAGAGAGTTTTACGAGAGAATATTGCTGAGGGACAGCCCCAAAATCATAGACGGTGGACTAAGATAATTGTTGTGGTGGAAGCCATATATAGCATGAAAGGGGACCTTCGCAAGCTTTTAGAGATCGTTGCCATATGCAAGAAGTACAAGGTACTTCTTTGAAACTATTTTCATCTTAATTACTAACTTTATGATTTTTCTAAGAACAAGAAGAATAACTTCAACTTCTTAATACGCTAACCATCTTTCATTTCTGGGACAAACTCTGTTTCATTATCAAAAAGAAAGACTATATTTCTATTATATACATTTTGGGATTTGTTATAACGTATTTCTCATGCGTCTTTGTGTGTTTGATCTTCTTGATGCAGGCATATGTTTATGTGGACGAGGCTCACAGCATTGGAGTAGTTGGTAAAATAGGAAAGGGGGTATGTGAGCTCTTGGGAATTGATACTGCAAATGTGGATATTATGATGGGAACTTTCACAAAGTCATTTGGATCCTGTGGGGGTTATATTGCAGGATCCAAGGTAGGTTTCCTTCATCATTCTTATGGCAATGCTACTGAACTATCTTTATCATTAGTAGTTTGATGCAAATGATTCAAGAAAAAAATATAATGTTTTATTTAATCAATAGATTTTCTACTTGAATTACGTACATTATGAAATTGAACGTGTAACCTAGTTGTGCTATTTTGGAGTATCAACAAATTTTATCATGGCTGTACTATTTTATTTTATCATCTATTCATTCTTCTCTTAATTACTCAATTTAGGCAACAACAACATATCTAGTGTATTCACACAAAGTGGGGTTTGTAGAAGGTAGAATGTACTTAGTAGACCTTACCTCTACCTTAGAGGCTCAAGTAAAAAATAGACTAAAAAGACGTAATGAAAGTACAAGAGAAACTAAACAACATATATAGTAGCAGAACAGTAACACAACCAAATAATATTACCATCGAACTACAACCATAGCACTATGACGTTCTACCCTAGTTTGTGTCCTCCACACCTTCATATGTACTTATCATTCCGGTAAAGGATCATAATGGACTTAGAACAATATCATGTTCCAAACTGACAATAAACCATTAAAAGGTGGAAACTTATTTACTACTTCTATAGTAATTTGCCTTCCACTTTTGAGATTTTCTTTTGGTAATTTTGGTAGTGTAATTTGTAATATATTGTTGTAACATTAAGATGACAATTTCAGGAACTAATTGAATATTTGAAGTACACTTGTCCAGCGCATGTATATGCAATATCCATATCGCCTCCAGTTGTTCAACAAATCATTTCTGCTATTAAGGTTTTGCTTGGTGAAGATGGTTCAAAAAGAGGTCAAAATTCTTTCTTATAATTAATTGTATGTGCTTTTCAGATTCTAACTACTCGTAAACCATTATTGAATTCATTGTTATAGAAGCTAAAAAAAATAGCACGCCTACGTGAAAATAGCAACTTCTTCTGGTCTGAACTGCAGAAGATGGGGTTTGATGTTCTGGGAGACTATGATTCACCTGTGATGCCCATAATGCTTTATAATATTGCAAAATTACTGGCTTTTTCATGAGAGTGTCTGAAACAGAATGTACAGTTTCTTCTCTTTATCCTTATCTATCTAGATAATTATTTGTGAAAAGAACATGATCCCACTTGTATCTATGTCTTAATACTCACTGCATGGTCTGTTACTTTAGGTAGCCGTTGTGGTAGTTGCTTTTCCAGCCACCCCTTTACTTTTGGCCAGAGCACGCATATGTATTTATGCTGCCTACTCAAAGGAAGATCTCATCAAAGCATTAGATGTTAGAGCTTGCTCTTCAATTTCTTTTCCTTCTCTTAAGCGCTATACCCTCGTTATGAACTTCAAATTCATTCACATGGCTTTCATTCGAATTTTTTTCTACTCCATTTTCTTCTTTCACTCTCAACTTAATGCATCACAGACTGACGAGTGATAAGCGCTAATAGACTTGACTTACTTCTTACTTAATTCATATTGTGAGAGAAACCGGGATGTTAGCAATATGGGTTGAATTCATAAGTGAATTTGACATTTACTGTTAGTGGTTGATAATAATTGTCATCTTATAGACTCAATGAGTGCAATTGAACCCACAAAATCTGACTTTGAACTGCCTCTAGATTTATTTGAACTTTTGGACACTGATATTAGGATGGTCACTTTTCAGTTTCTTTGCAGAAAGATATTTCACGCATACATTTTTGTCATCTATGTGGGTGTTTGAACATAAAAATTGTGAAATTTGGAAAAAATAAAATTGAAAATTGGATTGTTTTAGACATTTGGTCATGCATACAAATTGAAGTTGTTTTTGGATTTTTATGAGTGATTTGACGTGAAAACGGTTATTGAATTTTGAAGAATTGTAACAGTTCAATGTCCAAAAACTTTTTTGAAATAATATTCTGGAAATAGGTGAAAAATATCCATGGCCAAACAATATTTAATACACCCATAAACTTAATTGCTAGACTTGATATATTTGTCACCTTTCCCAAATTCATCCTAGGGTGGTGGATGGGGTTTTGAGAAACTACATTGTGAATAATTACGACTTGATCATATATCATCTCCGTGAGGAAAAAACGAATACTAAAACGCTGAGATGGCTTGCTTTATGTTATGTTTGTGTATTTCCAACACATACAATAATCATAATAGGGGCAAATGTATATTGGTGTCTCAATTATTTATTCTTGAGAGAATATTGTCTCATTGGTTAATGTAGTAATATCTTATGAGAAAGAAAAGCAATGTAGATGTTGACTAGTTACTGACAAGTTAGTGCTTTTGCCAGGTTATCAGCAGAGTTGGTGATTTATTGGGTATAAAATACTTGTCTACTACCCCAGTGGAGATAAATACACTAGGTGATTCTTCTCATCTATCCTAATCTTGGTGGACAAAATTACTTGGTACCTGTTGCTGCTGACGGAAGTTGATAGTGATAGCTCCATAGGTGGAGCTAAAACTTCACAGTAAGAGAAGAGGGGAAGAATAGAGGATCAGATTGATTGAATTGTCATACTTGTTACATTGAATCTATACATATTATGTATTTATACTACTCAATATGACTCAGCAACTAACTAATGCCAACTACACATATTTCTAACTAAATATATCTGATTAGTTAACTAACTCAACCATATAGCTTGCTTAACCATTTATATTAGTTAACATTCCTCCTCAGGCTTATGGTTGAAACACATTTGTCATTCCAAGTCTGCTCATCAGAAAGTTATGTTGTGCCTTTCCCAGACCTTCAGTCAGTAAATCAGCTAGTTGATGTTTGGTGTTGATCTGTTTAGTTTTCATCAATCCTTGACAAATTCTCTCTTACAAAGTGGCAATCAATGTCTATGTGTTTAGTTCTCTCATGAAAGATTAGATTAGCAGCTATTTGAATGACTGCCTTACTTTCACACATCATATGCACATGAAGATTAGCGCTAACTCCAAACTCTTTGTATAAGCCTAATAACTAAGTTATCTCAGCTGCACAAGTAGCCATGCTTCTGAACTCTGCCTCAGCTGCACTTCTTGACACTGTTTCTTTCTTCTTAGATTTCCAAGACACTAAAGCAACACCAAACTTCACTAAATATCTTGTGGCTGACCTCCTAGTTTCTACACATGCTCCCCAGTCAGAGTCATAATAGACATTGAGTTGCATAGTTTGTTTAGCTGACATTAATAGTCCTGAGCCATTGTAACACCCTGGATCCGAAAAAGGGTAAGCTAACTTATTTCAAGAATTTTCAAGTGCTAGCCACAGAGGCCAACCACGGGCCATGGCTAGAACCACAGATCGTAGGGTGGTCTGTGAACATGTCAACCCCAGGATCCTCATAGGCCATGAACCACGGCCTGACCAACGGTTCGTCGGCCAGATAACGGTCCGTGGTCAGGTGTCCGTAGGTCTAGGGCCCCAAAAACAAGTTTTTGACCACGAACGACGGTCGTGCAGGATGGACCATCATCTTGTCCACGGTCCGTCGGTCGTCGCCGTAGGTGGTGGTTTGGCAGTTAAGTTTAGGGGCAGTTGAGTTTTTTCCAAATTATTTTTTCTCTATACTACGTTGTTTTACCCTTCACTAAGACCCCTATATAAGTGATTCCAACCCCCAAATTAGTTCATTTACTTTATTCTCCCCAAATTCACCAAAAAGAAGAACTGTCACATATTTCTCTCTAGAAAGTTTGAAGAAGAAGGATTCAACCTAGGGTTTCACATCAAGTTTCAATTCCTCCATTGAAGATTAGCAATTGGCTTCAAGGTATGATAGTTTTCATCCATGGATTCGTTCCATTCATGGAGTTCCCATTAGAAATTCCCAAATTTAGTTAGGGTTTTCTTCAATTGTCATGGGTTCTGTTGTTTATTGATTTAAATGATTGGATTATGATCTCTTATGCATGAGTTGATGAAATACTATAATTTTATGATGATTTCCTTATGAACCCATGTAATCCCTATGTTATCCAAGTTATGAGTATATGATGTGGGATTTTGATTATGAAGGAAGAGTTTCACAAAATAAAGCATGTATTGATAGAATTGCATGACTTTATGATGAAATATATATCTAACCCATGTTTCCTAAATATTGATGATTGAAAGTGGGTTTTGAGCCTTGAAAGGTAAATTATGGAATTATGCATGCTCTTAGGAAATCTATGCAAATGTTTTAAGAATGCTTTGAAAGTAAAGTATTAATGATGATGTTGTTGTTGTTATGTTGAAAGGATTTCTCATAAACACATAAAAGCATGATTGTGAAAGGTTTTCTCACATAGTAACGATTCTAAGGTTGAAAGGTCTTATCACCTAATTGAATCAAAGATTAAGATCTATTCTAATGAAACCTAGCTTGGATTGGTTATTGAATGATACCTTTCCATGGATAATGACTTAGCTTGGATTGACAAGATGACATTCCCTTTCATGGATAATAAGAACAAGTAAGAAATGACTATTCCGTGGGATTTGTTCTTAGCACCGAGAGGATATTGAGATGGAAGCTCTCCCGTTAGTAGAGGTCGGGTTTCTTAGAAGCAATCTCCTTATACCTTACCTATGTGCCCCCATAGGATGATTGTCTAGATAGACATTAGCTCGTGGATCCACCTAAGCTAGAAGTTCATGATCCTTAACTTGGCAAGTAGGACAACTCTTTTCAGTGTGGGAGACACCGAGGGATCATGTTATAGCTCACATGGTCTCTATGTCGGTTAAGGCTACTTCCCACATTAATAATGAAGTAAAGTTACTTCAAGAAGTATCTCATTTGTGTTCAAAGGTTTCAAATGATGTTAGCTTGCATTGACCATATTTTATGACTTATGTTTTCTAACCCTTTTATATCATGTTTTAGCTTGGTCAATTGCATGTCATGAAATGTCCTCTTTTAGCATGATTTAAATGTTGTATACATAGCTATCATACTTCGTACATTGTTTTGTACCAACGCATACTCTTGCCTACATTTTCCCGCCCACATTTTCCCAAATGTAGGGTCCGACAATCAGGTTTCCAAGTTTCGTGGCTAGTGGTTAATTTTGTGATTCCCGAGCTTTGGTGAGTCATCATGCTTCGAGGACAGATTCTATTGTTTTAGTTTTCTTTTCTATTTTTAGTTTTGGACATGATGTATGGGCTAGACCCAATTTCATTCTATTGTATTAGATGGCTATTGAGACAAGTGTTTTAGACTTCCACTTTTCTTTTATAAAACTATTGGACTTGAAATGTTATTTTACTTCTTTTGTTCTATTTCTTAAGTTATGAATGCTAAGTGTCTTGTATAGGGTCTCCCGGGGTCCTATACGCCATGTTACATCTAGGGGTACCCCTGTGTCATGACAGCTAGGAGCCTCTTTTATGTATCTCACTACTTTAAGTGCAGCCTCCATATGGGATTGCTTAGCACAATGCATGAATTAGCTTAATACCTGTACAGTGAAGTCACGGTCTAGTCTTGTCATGGTGAGATAGAGAAGTTTTCCTACTAGTCTTTGATACTTTGTATCCTTTAGTTCCTTTGTCATTAACATGCTCATCATACTTAATAAAAGTGATTTTTTGATTCATCTCTAGTGGTGTGTAGGCAGTTTTGACTCCTCCTAGCTCAGACTCAGAAATAAGTTCCAAAGCATACTTCCTTTTTGTCATTAAAATACCCTTTCTAGATTTATAAAACTCAATTATAGGAAGAATTTGAGTTCTCCTAAATTCTTCATTCTTGAAGTTTTATTGAATCTCTTACATAGTTGTAATACCTCGGGTTTGAGAAAATAGAAAAAAATATAGCTTTTCGGACCTGGTGCAAGAACCACGGAAGCCACCGACGGTATGTGGTCTGACACACGGTCCGTAGGTGGGGTCCGTTGTTTGGAACCAAATATATATGATCTCTGACCCCACCTCAATCGACCAAGATGGTCCCTAGTTGGACCTACGGACCGTAGGTGAGGGTCAATAGCCAATTGGAGGGAATTGACTGTTGGGTCAACTTTAAATGGTCATATCTTTTAGAAAAAAATGAATTAGGTAGCACATGAGCTATCAAATGAAATATAATTGAATCCTCTTTCCAACGCCATCGAGTTTGCTAAAATCTCATCTTAGAGTACAAAGTTATGCTCATTTTAGTGAAGCCCTGTTGGGCAAAGCTTGATCGTCGACTCCTGCTGATGGTTGGTAGGTCAACTGACTGCCCGTCAGTCCTGTAGTAGGTGGCACTTGTCAAATTTAAGTCAGAGTCATTTTGGTCCTTTTGCTTGTGCATTGGGCACTTAAACTACGTCGTTTGATGCCTAAACTATGTTGTTTTACTTAGTATAAGCCTAATAACTTAGTTAGACATACCCAAAACC